>JAUCMX010000019.1:9073461-9670961 GCA_033459395.1 Hemibagrus guttatus
TAGTGTTAAACTACACCTGTCTGTCTGTCTGTCTGCCTGTCTCTCTCTCTGTAAGTCTGTCTAACTCTCTGTAAGTCTTTCTGTCTCCTTGTCTCTCTGTAAGTCTGTCTGTATGCCTGTCTCTCTGTCAGTCTGTCTTTCTGTAAGTCTGTATGTCTGTCTATATGTCTCTCTGTATTTCTGTTTGTATGTCTGCCTGTAAGTCTGTCTGCCTGTCTGTCCATCTGTCTGTAAGTCTGTATGTATGTATGTCTGTATGTCTCTCTGTCTCTCTGTCTGTCAGTCTGCTTGTATGCCTGTCTGTCTCTGTCTGTATGTGTCTCTTTGTCTGTCTGTAAGTCTGTCTGTTGTAATTCTGTCTGTCTGTAAGTCTGTCTGTAAGTCTGCCCTGTTGTAATTCTGTCTGTCTGTAAGTCTGTCTGTAAGTCTGTCTGTTGTAATTCTGTCTGTCTGCTGTAATTCTGTCTGTCTGTAAGTCTGTCTGTAAGTCTGTCTGTTGTAATTCTGTCTGTCTGTCTGTCTGTAAGTCTGTCTGTTTTTATTCTGTCTGTCTGCTGTAATTCTGTCTGTCTGTAAGTCTGTCTGTAAGTCTGTCTGTTGTAATTCTGTCTGTCTGTCTGTATTTCTGTGAGTGTTTGGTCAATTGTTTTTATTATATAATATACCACCAGTGCATATACCCACTTTACATTTACACAAATAATGTCTTTTGACTTTTGACTACATCAAAAAACACTACAAAAAATACTAAAACTAATAGAGATTCAGACGCTGTTTTAAAATTTCCCCGTCACTGGATGGGAAGATTTCACACAAGTAGCAATCAATGTAACTGAGAAAGTTCTTAAGGACAACATTATTATACAACAAAGCCAAAGCAAATGAAAAACATCTCTCTCAATAATATCTGTTCAGTAATATACAGGTGAGTTCATGGAACCACGACTAATCATCCACAGACAGGTGCACCACGCAGGATTTTACAGCCTGCACTTATATTAATGTAAAGGTGAGAGAGGAGCCAGTAGTGGCTGGAAAAGAGTTGCAGGATGAGCCAAAAGCAGGAGGAACAACACAGAAAACAATGTTAAAAAAAAAAAAAAGAACTGCACCAAAGTCATCTCCTTCATCTCACACAAAACAGAGATATGAGTCTAAGTCTATTTACTGTAGACAAATCAGAACTCTTATGGAAGTCGAGTCAAACAAAAATAGAGCTCTGTGGCATTAATTCAACATATGTTGGAATAAACTAGGCTTGTGCATTTGATTCCAAGAACATTATACTCAGCGTGAAGTACAGAGACCGGAGGATGGACCTGTGGAGGTTGTTGGTGATGTCATTGAGTCTTGTTTTTTTGGTTTTTCTTTCCCCGCCCTCAAAATGTTTGTCGTCAGCTGCTGTTGATTTCCTTGGTCAACCTGTCCAATGTCTGGTTGTTAGTTAACCACTGGTTTCTTTCTTTTTAAGGGCATTCCCAAATTGTTGTATTGGCTATACCCCAAGTTTCAGTCTTGGCTCTGCTGGATTTTGCCTCTTTTCTCAGCTTTAAAATGGCTTGCTTCTCTCCCATAGGCAGCTCTCTGACGTTTATGTTGTGTTATGCTTTTTAACAAGTCTTCACAAGCCGAACCCAGGGCTCAAACCAAGAGTAGACATTCGGAGCTTTTAATTGTTTTAACAGTCAATCTAACAGGACACACCTGGGTAACAAGAAACACCTGTCAGTCTCGTGTTCCGATATTTTTTGATCACCTGAAAAAATGGGTGGGGTCAAACAAAAGGTGGCATTTCTTAGCGCATCTAGATATAAATGTCGCACAATAATAGCTGATATTCTGAACTCTACCCATTCAGATTTTTATGTCAAGCCCAAATGCCTTCAGTGTATAGCAACAAGAAGTTTCAAAACCTGTGGAGGGAAATGTCTGTTTGGCTGTGTGTCGAATTATCTGTCTGTCTGTCTCTCTGTTTGTCTATACTATTGTATGTAACAATTTTCATATCACACAGGTGGGAGGGGAAGAATGAGAACGAGGTTGGCAGGTGTCAGGAGACAGGGGTTATCCATGTCAAAGTGGACCCCAAGTACTACCGTCCCACTGAAGTGGTAAGTCCCTGATACTTCATTGTTAAATGTTTTGTGTGTGTGTAAGAGAGTGAGAGAGTGAGAGAGACTGTGTGTGAGAGAGAGTGTGAGTGAGAGTGTGTGGGGGGGGGGGGGGGGGGGGATGTAAGAGAGAGAGACTGTGTGAGGTGAGAGAGGGGGTGTGTGTGTGTGTAAGTGAGGGAAGGGGAAAAGAGAGAGAGATATCCTCTACTTACTTCAGGCTCATATAACACATCTTTCATCATACTGGTGACTAAATTGTTTTTTTTCCCTTTAGTAGATTTTTAAATGAATACTTATCATTGCCTATTGTGCATAAGACATTATGTTGCCTTAGCTTTTTTGTGTGTGTGTGTGTGTGTGTGTGTGTGTGTGTGTGTGTAAGTAAGTGGCATGTAAGTGTAGTCAATTAACCAGGAATTCAAAAAGGCACTAACTCAGAAAACAAAATGAGACTGACTAAATGACTGCTGACAGATGGAACACACACACACCCACACACACACACACACCCACACCACACCACACCACACCACACCATGTTGCCTGTCAGTTTAGAAAGTTCCACCTCTTGCATTAACATACAGTGGTTTCTACGCAAGGGGCATGTTTTAAGGCTGATTTGGAGTAAACACTGAAAGAAACACTTATTTTCTAGTAAAGTCTTACTGCATCTGCACTATTATCAGGCTTCCTCTTTTCCTTTGTAATCAGTACTCATTTCACACGTCCATCATCACGGAGTAAATGTTGCCCTGTACGATTTGTATGGCTTATTCGAAATGATTGCTGACGTATAAGTGTCGTTACAGTCTTTCTTCATTGCCACACCCGGGGGGAAAAAAGCGACAGACTCTCCCTACTTTCAACATACACACCTATCTAATTAACTTTCATTCACACATCTTTATTAACCAATTCATCAGATCAATCTAACTGTACTTTCGTTCTCTTTTTATTACCTGATTTTTATTTCCTCTCATGATCATTTTTTCTCATTATACATTTACTTTTATTTATTTTCATTCTGTTTTCCCCCAAAAATGACTTAGTCCCCTGAAATATCCAGCAGTTTAAAGACCCATAAAAGATACAACTGATACTGCAGAAGTGATTTTAACCAACTAGCCAGAAGATGTAGGACGAACACTAAACAGAGCAGCTGAAGTAAATGCTAGCACTCAGTCATGGACAATGTTGCTCATGACTCTGGCCATAAATTTTAGACCGTTACACCAACTGGTTATAAACTCAATATTCACCAAGACCAGAAACAAAACATTTCACTCAGCCAAGAGCATGGCATAAAGTCAGATTTAAGACCATTTCTATGGCAACTACTTTAAATATTTAGCTACTTCACTGGAAAGGATCATCCAGTCTGTTAGATTTACAATAGGAAAGCTTTTAAATGAGAGAGGATTATCAGGGATCAAATATATTCAGTAGACATCATCAAAGAAAATATTATAAATATTAAACATGATATGAGTATAGATATAAAATAGCGATTAATATATAATGATATAATGATTAATATATAATGATATAATATTTAAAGTGATTAAATATTAAATCACTTTAAAACAAATACTTTAGATCAAAGACCTCTGGGAGCGTTTTTTCAAGGATCTTTCTTCCCTTTTTCTGGGAAAAAAACCACATCTTTATTCACAGTCGTGTAAACATTCTTGTTAAGATGCCGTTGGTGCTGTTATGTTTAGCCATCAGTGCAGACTCGTATAATGTAGTTAATAATAATTTCTGTTGTCAGAAAAAATGTCAATCAGTTGATTTATGCAAAGTTCACAGGTAAATCTGTCAAAAGGACAGAATTACATTCTGTCTTACGCTCTTGTCCAGAGCAACTTACAATTTTATCTCATTTTATGCAATTGAGGGTTAAGGGGTAGGGGTCCAGCAGTGGCAGCTTGGTGGACTTGGGATTGACAACCTTCTGATCAGTAGTCCAACACCTTAACCACCAAGCTACCACATCCCCCACTAAGCAACCAGAATGATGCTGATGCTGAACCTGAACTCAACATACTGATCAGATGAGTCAGTGGCAGGGTTGTAGCAAATATTTCCCATAGGTGATCTATTCGCAGTCTCTAAAGTACTCATTAAACCATAAGCAATAATGAGGTTGCTTGATAATTATGTGCGTGTTATGTTGATTAGTCTTCTGAATTCATTCCGCAGTTCTACCAAAACTGAGTATACTAAATATATTACATTTGATTAAATTTTCATATAACATATAAGTTCACACATGAGTCATCATGCACCAATGAGTAATGCAGCAGTGAAGAGCAGTTATCTATTATCTCCTTTTGTCGGCTTTATGCAAATTGGGTCTTCTGGATCTGGACTTTCTCCAGGTCTGTGCAACCTCATGACATCTGAGAATACCTGTTCAGCATGTACAACAGGCACCTACTCAATGATTTGTAAATTGTTAACCAAAAATATTACACAATACAGTTAACCACAATGCACCCAAACATTCTTACTTTTCATTATTGTTATAAAATTTACATAATAAAATTATTTACTGAAAATAAAATGAAAAATTTATGAAAAATGATTACGTATCATTGTTATAAAATTTAATCTTACGTTTAATCTCATAAAGGACAATGGTGTTTTTTTTTTGCACCAAACATACTTAGTATATATGTAACAGTCTTGACACCTTCTTATGCTTCAAGTTCAGTGATAAAATGGTATAAAAAGGGATTTGACCCTGAATCAACAACATTTTGTGTTGCAGCAAGTGAGCAAAGAGGCACAAAATGAGCCAAAACACAGTGCGGTAGAAATGTGGTATTTTCTAGATATCTAGGTGAACAAAAAATGCTTTATGTGAAGCATGACATTTTTAAACTACAACATTTAAAATTTAGTTATATATCTAATGTTTCCATCACCATATTTCTGACCAGTGAATTATAGAGTTTTACAAGTGCATATTAAGCCCTACACAACCCACCCTTTTAAAAAATAAAAAATCATAATAATTGGGGGTTTAATTATGTAATGTGAAACCAAACCAAATAGCAAACGTATCACTAGTATCAATTTCCCTCTGATTTGGACTCAGACTAATCGGTATGACTGCGACTTTAGTGACACCAAGACCCATTCACATCCATATTGCTGTCAATAGTTCACTGTCAATATCTTACCCTACCAGAAGGGGTAGTAACCTCCATTCATCATAATAATAATAATAATATAAACCGATAGAACTCAAGGTTTCTTGCTCAAGACTTCTTAAAATATACTTCACACGGGAAAGAAGCTATTGAAGAAAAACGATGAAGGTCATTTGGTCTTGCTGTGCCCTTGACCTAATTTCAAAATGTAATCAGTTATTTAATCTAATCTGCTACTTACAGTGATAATTCCATAGAATTCCTACAAAGATTCATCCTCTCATTCTTTGGATGCAGAGAGAATCTCGGACAAACAGGCAGACACACCTCCTAGTGGCATAGAGTCTCCTAGAGTCATAAAAATAGGTGACCAAGTTGAACAGAAAAAAAGTCTTATCGTTAATTGGTGTGCTGCTGAATGTAATGGTATGTTTAAAATAGTACACCACCTAGCACTAGTATCTATAGCAATGTGTCCTGTTTAGTAAAGTTGTACAGGTGCTTGAGATGTAGTCAGTTCCCTTCACTTCACTGTGAAGTCCTGCTGACATTCAGACGTTTAGCTACAAATACATACCTAGCTATAGCAGTTAAGCAAGTGTCTAAATAAATATTGAAAAGCCAATAAGATCAGTCTAGCTCTTTCACTCATCAGTCTCTGGCATACTCACTTGGCACTGATGGCCGCTTCCAAGAGCTGACTAGTGACCACAGTGCAGTGTACTGCAAAAGCTACAGGAGACGGGTGAATTGTGTGTCAGAGGCCTCCAACAAATGAACCTGGGCAATGTTTCTTACAGCGGGTCTGGTGGTGGTAGTGGTGGTGAATGTTTCCTGTAATGGCTCCTTTAGGGTGGAGCTGAACGCAGCTGAAGACCTTTCTGTGAACTGCGTGGTGTGCACTCGAGAACATTCAGCGGTTCCATTTAGCCAGTTTGGATTTATACTTCCATTTTATTCATTCAGACGCTGATTTAAAGCAGGTTTATGAGCACTTTGGTGAAGGTGGATTTCAGGCAGCCAAAAGATTTTTTTTTTATTGTTCATTTTCCAAACAGTTTCAAGGAAGGCCTCGACCATTTCTTTTTATTTTTTTCATAGTGGGATCAAACGTATGCACATTAGTTTGACACACACAAATATCTTCAAATCCTACAGCAAGTTATTATTTTTAAGGTATTCTTGCCCCCTAGTATTACTTTGACTCTCTAAAAAATAAACTTGTCTTTTTTTTATGTGAAAATTGCCTAAAACGTTTAAATGCCTGTGTGTCCATGTCCTCTCAGTGGACACAGGGGCTAGTTTGTTCTGAGCTGCTGTTTCCCTTAAATTGTGGAATTATGTGGATTGTTAGGGATTAGGGTTATAGCATTTTGGCATTAAAGAGGGATTAGATCAGTGACATTATTATAGTAAACATCTTTCCAGACGGAACCTCGAAAGGCACAGATGGACGAGTGCATTACTGCAGTTTCACCAAAATTCAATTCAAATTTTATTTAAGATATTTTGTTTACTGTAAATTTGGAGGAGGGAAAGAAAGAGAGGTTTGGAGAGTTAGATCACAGAGTATAATGGGCTCATTCAGGAAATAAGACTTTGTATAGTTCTTACCCTTTTTAGTCTACCAGCCTATAAAACGCTCAGTCCTGCACCTCATATTTTTCAATTAAATATGAACTATTTGATATAATAGGAGGTATTGTTTTTGACATCCCTACTAATGATGATATAAGCTCTGTGTTTGAGTGTAATGGACAGCGTTTTGAAAACTGTGGTGTAGCCTGATATTGTCTGGTTTTTGTAGTTACTGTAGACTGTATGGATATTGATGTAGCTCCAGTCTCAGACTTTATGATTATTTATGCTTCTCATATCTGGCTGGTTGGCTGTGTGTGACTGTGGAAACTGAAGCTGAGCGTCTGTAGACTACAGTTTGTAGTATGTGACTGTGTGTATGAGCTTGTGTGTGTGTAGTTTCATTACTCTGGGAGACTCTGCAACTGGCTGCACGTGACAGATTTATGATGATATGCAGTGTAATAGGTCAGAGCCGTTAAATCCGAGTGCGAATGATGTCGTAAAGTGTTTGGCCGAGAGCCAAGCTGAGCTCAAATCTGTAGTAAACTTGCTCTCTGATGCCCAGTGTTTCCTCTAGGTGACCATATACATCAACTTGACTTTTATTGAGCGCACTTCAGAGCTGTAAGTCTGCCGTTCACAGGCAGATCCTGTGTTCATACAGTTGCTACTGTGTTTCTCTACGTCTCATTTTCCCTTTTCGCTCTAGGCCGTTCTTTTACCCGTCTGTCCATGTCACTCTGGCTTAGAGACGAGGCAATTCATACAGGACACGCCCCGAGTAACACAGTTCTGAACCTGGATGGATAGAGACGAGTCTGAGTGCAAAAGAGAGTAAGAGTGAGGGAGAGAAATGATGACAGATGAATAGTGAAGGGGACTAAGAAAGAGCTATGCAGCGAGGGAGGCTGAGGCAGGGAAATAAATGGAGAGAGGGAAAGAGGGTGTAAGTTCTCCCCTGGCCTTCTCTCTGGTATTTCCTGAAGGACTTTGACTGAGCGGAACCACCCTGGGCCCCACGGAGGGGAGAGAGGGAAAAGGAGAGAGTGTGTTTTGTGGAAGAGTGAAAGAGTTCATAGGAACTATAACTAGAAGGAATAGAGGCATGGAAAATGTGGCCCAGAAACCAGGTGATTTTTGCTTTTGTTTGGATGTTTTCAAAGCAGTGCTGAAAAGACAGGGTAGAAAATGTACATGAAAGAAAGATCACGAGTGTGATTTGGTGGGCATGAAACTAGTGTCATGCTAATACAGATACAGTTGAAAAGTTTTCATTCCACAATATATGTGGCTATATACATGTCCCAAAATTTTCCATCCACACTGAAATGTAAGGATAGGAAAACGCCTATACTAAGCACACACATTCTACCTGAGCCAAATGGTTTGTCATTGACACCATGCGGTTTGATGTGCTGCATGCCATCCAAAAAAGGCATTTAAGGGTAGCAACTAAATATAAGGTAGCCAAAGCACTGACAGTGATCGCAAAGTATTTATTCTGTGTATTACTATGATCAGTTGTGAAACAGTGACCAAAATAGATGGCACCAGACAGCAACGTTCATGTTAACTTATCCTCTATTTTAGATGCGTTAGAGTCAGGATCACGTGACAAGCAGGGACCTATCACAGGAAAACAGACGTCAGCGTTTTCCAAAAAATCTCTTGTTCCCTCCATCTACAGTTCCAGTTGGAGAACCGTTTTAAAAAAATAAATAAAAAAAAAACACAAAAAAGCTTTTATGCTTTTAAAATGTATCTGTATTAGTGTGGACAAGTTCTGAGCAGTTGTGTGGGAGAGCTATGAGAGTGGAGGTTAATTGCAGGCTGCCCTTTGTAAATGGCTTGTCTCTGGGCTCGTTATCTTGATTGACTAATTAACTCTGGCTCTCTCGCTCGCACTCTGTCAGTCTCTGAACTCCTGACACCTCACATTCCTCACTCTCTCACTCTCCCTCTCGCCAGACTGGACAATTTTTCATCACAACCAAGAATGGTTGGTGAAAATATATGGGAATTTAATCTCACCAACATCCCCTTCTGACTGACTGCATCCTGTGCAGGCTCATATTAGCATGTGTGTGAAAGAAAAGTTCTTTCCTGGTGCCGGCTTTAAAAAGCGGGAGTCAGCTTTATATAAGATCTGCCTCAGGAATCGTCTTCAAAGTAGAACTGGGGAATAGTAATAATCGTTGCATGCTTAATTATCATTATCATTATATCAAAAATGTTATTGTTTTAGCCATTATCAAATTCCTTTAACAGGTGCTTGAAATTCACTTAATTTGAGGTTTGGTATTCAAGTACATTTTAAATTTTAAGTAGTCTGTAGCGTTATCCATAAGATTTAGACTTCATAAGATCTAATATAATGACGTTGTAGAATCTATGTAGTGCCTACTTTCTGCCTATTAAATTAACAGAAAATGAACAATATGGGAAATTCGCGGAAATAATGTAGCTTATGCTGTAGTTAACACGCATTCATTATTTTCCATTTTCTGTTCTGTTGTACAGTTCTACAATTCAGTACTGACCGTTTCTCAGATTTCTTTTTGTCTGGATTGTACTGAGATCTCATTATTTCTTTGACGCAAAAGTGACTTCAGATCAAAACCAACATGACGGATGGTGGTTCAGCTGACCCGTCATTGGTTGTTGGTCTTTCATACATGATGTCAAGACACTCAGGTTCCCTGCACACTATAGGGTATTTAGCATTAAATACTGAACCTGTTTAATATTTATGAAGTATTTAAATTGGGGCAGTCACGACTGGACTGTGAGTATTTCAGAGGGTCTAAGACTGGATTTAACACACCCCATACCACAGGAAAGTTTGGGAAGGAATTTTAAGACCAGTCCAAACTTTTTGCGATTTTTTTTCCGGAGCGACTCAGCCTCAAAATCAGCCTGATTATCCTCTAGTGAGGACATGAGGCTACATAAAGTAAGCTACAAGACATGATGTATACTAATTGTGGTACATTAACATTTTACGGAGGTTTAGTCTTGTATGTATGACATCAGAGAGTTTGGGGTAAGGTTGGAGTTTTTCCCACACGCCCACATGGCAGGCCCTCTCCTGTATGTGAGCAGGCCGAGGTCAAACCCACAAAACACTGCATTGCCTGATTTCTCAAGCCCTAAAGAGGTGGGCGGCAAACTTCCTGGCCCGTGCTCACACACCCCGGACATTTGTGCACGTTTTTGGTATAAAACACTGTTTAAAATGCTCTTTTTTTAATCCCTGTGCTTTACCGAACTGTATTCATGACTTCCTGTTTTTGTTCTTGCATACAGAGACTTTAGTCTTTATATGAAACTTGGAAGACTGTCACCCTAAAATAGCCTGCAGGCCAGTGTTTGTGTGGGTAAAAATCTGAAATGAGTATGGGATGTATGCATATACACACACACTGGGCTATGGTTTTCTAGCAAATCACTGGCAGCATGACCAAAATGTTTGATTTCAGTCTCATTTGACCATGAACACAAAGCCAGATTGTAGTCCTAATGATGCCTGGCGAAGTACATTTTGTGTTCTAAGAAAGTGATCTTTCTCACAACAGTTAAAACTTAACCACAAGAGTCAAAGAAAGTGTGCAATCTTAAAGCTATGATCTGTGGGCTCGTTTCCCCTCCTCCTTCACAATCCTTCTCACTGTGTAAGGAATCAGCATGCTTAAGCGTCTAATTCCTGTTTCCTGTTTCCAACAGTTTCAGACATGTGAAACTTTCTGTTATGGCCCTAATTGTGCTTAATATTGCTTTTAAATTCTTATGTATTTAGTGTATGTATTACCTGATTTGTGATCTGTCTATTTTACATTTACAGCATTAGACTGAAGTTCTTTGTTTTTTCTCCTGCTAATGGATGATGACGAGATTTTACATTTGCACCTTTTACTTACACCCTAGGGAAACAGAGAAAGTTAGGATGTCATCTTTCAAGAATGACAAGTTGTTTGCGTTTATTCAAAATATTCCTTACTGATGTCAGTTAGGGCTGCAGCAAGTAATTGACAAACTCCACAAGTGGTTTCGATGAGAAAAATAGCTACCAATGAATTAGTAAGACAATACTATGAAGCATGCGGTGTTACCTCACTTAGACTAAAAATACAAAACTAACTCTTCTGATTTTAAAAAAAAAAAAAAAAAAAAAAAAAGCTCATGGCCTCATGACATGATTAATATTTTTTTTTTTTTTTTTTTTATTATTCATTTTCTGGGAACTTGAGGCTGTACATTGAGTTGTCCTAGCTTATCTAGTTTTCTGGCTATCACACAGTCCTTGTTTATTGATCTTTCCTGCCCAATCATAAACATAACCCGGTGCTACTTTTGCCAGAAAGTTGATGGTTTGTTCGGCAACTCAGTAGGCTGAAAATGATTGAACATGGTGGTGACTGATTAGGTCAGGAGATGAACATTTTTCTCACTTCAATACGCAGCTCATTATACTAAAATACATTATACATGCATAATACAGCTTATTATTTTTTAATGGATGTTTTATTGTGTTAAGTCACGTCACTGTCCTGCTTTAAGTTACCACTGAAATCAATTCCTAAAAGCTTTGATTCAATGATTCCTATATTGGTGTTAATTCCAGAAACTGAAATTTGTCGTACCCTGCACATGGAAAGCAAAATGAATTTTTTGAAATGGTTTTTCAGTTAGCAAGAGAGCCAGTGGAGATTTATTTTGAGTTTATCTTCAATTTCTCTGGTCAGGCACAATTCAGGCCATACATACTGCTTCTGCTGCTGGTGTAAAAAAAAAAAAAAGTGTTGAACCAGTAAAAAGTACAGATAATGTTAGTTAATGCCGTGACAGCTCATTTAATAAAAGTCAGAAATGTTGTTTCACATAGTGCCCTTTTATTTGATTAAACCTAGTTAGAACTTCTGTAGTTGATAAAATGCTGTAAAAAGATATTTTTAAATATTTGTTTTATTAATAACCAATACAATTAAAGAAAGTCACTGATGATTGATTATTCTAATATATAATTATATATAATATAAAATTTTTTTAGTATTTACAAAGTAGTTCTAATGTGACTTCTTCATAATAAATAGATTTTTTTTTTCAATTATTTGAGTGAAACTATCAAAGGGTTGTTTATTTTATAGAGTAATTTGACATTGTAAATTCTAAGGTTAAACAGTGTTTGTTTTTCTTCTTTGAATGGTTATGGCTTCTAGCTTTTTAAGAGGATTCTACATGGGAAGCCCTCTGTTGTAGTGTTGTACTGAGTGTCAGACAAATCAGTAAGATATCCAATAACGACAACTAGAAGGATTCCTCAAAAGGACACACTGAATAAACCTTAGAAATAGTGTGAAAATGATTTGGGGGGGGGGAGGTGGAGGCAACTGACGTATTCCATCAAGCTATAAATATACAAAGTGTGTCAAGTCAGTCAAAACACAGACTGACACAGCAAAGTCAATAGAAATTGATTCCGTCATCTCACTCACAGAAGAGCCAGTGTTGATCAGAACATGTGTGTAGATGTTAAGCCAAGTTTCTTAACTCTCATGTCTCAACGCGCACCACCTTTTCATTGAGTCACTGTAAAAATTCATTCTGATCTGCAACACAGATTTATTATGTTTGTGTTTAATTAACACACTGGCAACAACAATACTTTCTCAGATTATTTCGATACTGATAGCAGATTAGAAGCTAGCACTACAGCTCTGGGTGTGTATGACTGATTTATGACTGCCATTGTTTTGTCCTCACACACCTTTGTCAATTGAAGTATGCTCACACCCACATTCTGTAATGAGTGGTCTGGTTCTATTGACTCTTATTTGTTTCACAAGCACATTCTATTTTATGTTATCTTGTCCAGTCAGTCATGCTGTAGTTTCTGTAGACGTCACAGCATTTACATTCACTGAGCTAAAACTCCATATATTGCTCACAACCGGCGAACACACACGCGAACACACACACTATTGTTCTATTTCATCATCTGACAGCAACATGAATTAACATGCACCTTTTTTTTCCCCCTGAATCTTTTTCACTGAATATATATCTCTTAGTGAGTTCAGCAAATATCCCATAAAACCTGAGTGTCCAAACCAGCTGAGATTCATTTAGCTGTCAGTAAATTCTAATTATGATTACTTCTTTAATACAAACCTTGGGTCTGATAGTTTGATGCTCTTTCAGGTACTCGATAAACGAATGCTGTTTTTGTCATCAGTTTCAAAGATATGTCTGTATGTATTTAAAGTTTTCTTTACTTTTCAGATGCTAAAATTAGCATAGCTAATTCTATAAAAGATGAGCTGTTGTATGGTAAAAGCAAAAACTACAGTAAATATTTTTGTACCTGAAATTAAAATAGTATAACAGGATTAGATTAAATGAAAAAACAAAAACGTCAGCTAATGGACAATTAGAAGTAATAGATCCAAAGCTAACCAAAGGTCTTTAAAAGAAATTAATTAATGTGAATTAATTCCTAAAATGTAATTTTTTGCATTATAACATTTGTCGAACTAAAGCTTAGTGTGCTAATATTTAACATTTTAAGCTTGAATGGTCTTACAATGAAAATACATTAAAAAAAAACTTTTGTTTGTCCATAGAACTGAAATTTAAAACAAAATTAAATTAAAAAACCAAACAGAAACTAACACAGCCAAACAAAGGATAGAGCAAATTAGAGGAAACATATAATATACAAATCCAGACTCATTTTAAACATTTGCTTTATAATCACACTGGTTATGGTTCACAAATGAGGGTGTGTTAAACTGGACTTCACAAAAGTGCTATTAATGTGTGTGTGAGTGTGTTTGTGTTCCGGTTCCTTAGCTCTTCAGTGTAATCAGATCAGCCATAAAGGCTTCTCAAGCTCTTTAAGCTGGCACCCTGAGAATCTCCACTAAAAACCCATTTCTCACTCTGTCTCTAAAGGAAAAGGGCAAAAAAGAGAAAAAAGGAAACAGAGAGCATGAGATTGGCCATTCAAGTCCCATAATCCATCATGCTCCGTCACTGGGCAAGAGGATTGGGGGGGTAGATGTTGGATAGATGGCTTGCCTTTGCCCTCACCTGCCCCAAGAGATACCAAGCCTGACATGACTGTGTGTGTGTGTGTGTGTGTGTGTGTGTGTGTGTGTGTATGTATGTGTATGTGTGTGTGTGTATGTGTGTGTGCGTGCGTGTGCGTGCGTGCTGGGGTATAGAGAAAATCTAGGGTTGCAAAGTATGGGAGGAGAAAAGTTAATAAGGGAGGAAAAAAGTTCAACTCTTTCGCTCTGTCTTTAGGATTATCTGCAGGGAGACGGCACTAAAGCGCTGGACAAACTTGGCTGGAAGCCGCGAGTGACCTTCGAGGTGAGAACTCAAACCACTTTAATTCAGTTTTCCACGTCTGAGAAAAACCAACCATGATTCTGACTGTGTGCATGTGTGATGTTATTCAACAGGATCTTGTTAAGGAGATGGTGGATGCTGATATTGAGCTCATGAGAAGCAACCCAAATGCATGAGCCCACACGCTAGCAGCACATCTACATACCGTGGACGTGTGTGTGCCCAAGATGGAACATGCTTTAGTCTTTTTTTCTTTTTTTTTTCTTTTCCCCGTTCCAGGCACTCAGTTCTGCCTGCAGTTCATCTAGATACAGAAAGACTGAATGCTTCTTTTGACATTCCACTTTCCTTTAATACTGTTATGTCTAATCACAATCATGAGTGTATGTGGTGGGACGTTTAGCATTTTGCTTTTTACTGTAAGTTTTTTTTTTTTTTTTTAATCCAGTTTCATATGCTTTCTTATTACTGTCATAATTGTGGTGATGGTGTGTGCACATATGCAATGAAATTATAGTTTTATAGCATTTTACAGTACGGTTGATTTTCTAGATAAACATTGGATTTCAGCGAAAAATCTATATAAAGACTTTATATATGCTGAAAACCGTCCTTGAAAAATGTTTGAATGATTTTAAACATGTTTAATCATGCCATCTTCCATATTTAATAGTTTTTTTTATTATTTAAATTACATGTTCATTATTTTATCTTGACTTTGTTTATTAAAAGGGGTTTCAGATCATATCCAGAATTGTATCTCTTATTATTAATGTTGTTTTATCTAATCAACAGCAATATCTGTGTAGTTTTGTTTTTCTTGTTTTGTTTTGTTTTTGGTTAATGTTAATAATGAAAAGATTTGATAGCAATGTAATGCAGGTCATTGCTAATTATAGGACTCATGTGCATTTCTAATTTAAATATATTAAATAAATACACTACATTAACAAAAGTATGTGGACACCTGACCATTACACTTATATATGGTCCTTCCTCAAACTGTTGCTACAAAGAAGTAAGTGCACAAATAGTCTAGACTGTCTAGAATTTGTATGCTATAGTTTAAAGATTTCTGTTCATTAGAACTAAGAGGCACAAACATGTTCCAGCATGATGGTATCGCTGTACACAAAGTGTAGTCCATGTGGAAATGGTTTGCTAGAGTTGGAGTGGACAAACACGAGTGTCCTGCACAAAGCCCTGACCTCAACCCAGATGAACACCTTTTGGAGGAACTGGAACGTGACTGCACCCCTGACCTCTCTAATGCTCTTGTGGCTGAATGAACACACTTTTCCACAGTCACACTCCAAAATCCAGTGGGAAGCCTTCCCAGAAGAGAGGAAGTTAGTATAACAGCAAAGGGAGGAGGGGCAACATTGGAATGTGATGTTCAACCAACAAACACATATGGGATATGAGCAGGTGGGGTTTGGTCCTGGGTTCAATCATGATTTCAGATTATTGTCAGTGTGGAGCTTCTCCCATTTCCAAATGGGTTTCCTTCCACCTCACATAAAACATGCCAATAGGTGGTGTGGCTAAGATAAATTAGCACTAGGTGTGAATGCATGGTGGCCTGTAAGAGACTGGAATCCCATGCGTGGTGTATTCCCATCTCACACTCACACACACACACACACACACACACACACACACACACACACACACACACACTGACTGTTCCCAGGGATAGACCCCAGATCCACTGCAACCCTTATCAGGATAAAGAAGGTACTGATGGTGTCCCTGTTCTCTTGTGCTTTTTCCAGTCTGGTGAAAAAGGTTATCCAAAATGATTAGCTTATATTAGATTTAATACAGTATATGGCATTGCATGATTTATTTGTCTTTTGGGAAAGTGGAAAAAATGGTTTGATTTGATTCACAGGTTTGTTGATGGGTTCCCTTTTGAGTCTGGTTCCTCTCAAAGTTTCTTCCTCATATAGTCCTCAGTCCTCATACATAGTCCTCAGGGACTAATTTTTTTTTTTTTTTAAATTCTATCCTTAATTTATATATTTGTATATTTCTGTAAAGCTGCTTTATGACAATGCCAGCTGTTAAAAAAACGCTATACAAATAAAAAATTTAATTGGAAGGAGATTAGCAGCGTTAACTAGTTTAAACAGTTCAACTAGTTAAATTAAATCATGAATTAATCCCTGTGGAAATTGCGTGTCTCGTTTGCATGTTACATGCTAAGCTTCGTGTTAGCTATTAGCAGATTAGCAGTGGAAGCTAACTGTACTAGCTACAAACACTCTTCTGAAATACCAGTGATCTCTGCTGCTTACGTCCAAGCTTTATTTTTATTGGTAATGCATCTTTACACGTTTAATAAGAGGTAAGATGAAATAACGGGATAAGAAGAAAACACAGATATACGTTTTCCTTTTCAATCAGTGCACAAGAGCTAATTATGTCGTGAAAGGGAAATAAAAACATCCGCGTCATGTGATTGGTCAGGGGAAATTATTCCAGCCAATGGAATGGATTTGTCGCGTCATCACTAATTTGCATAAAGTTGATGCTGGATGTTCTCCTAGATATATGTAAGGTTATTATATTACTATATAGACGTGAGACACAGTAATATGTAATATATTTGCGGCATTCTGAGAGTTGCGTTGCAGACATGAGTATGACATGTAACACACAGAGTGATGCCATCAGCATTTATTTATTTGTTTATTTAATTTTTATTTTATGTAAAATTGGAGTTTGGATCTCCTCCGTTAGAAGGGCGTGGGCTTCTGACGGCACCTCGAGTCTGTAGAGGTCAGTTTATTCAACCAATTTTAAAACATTTATGCAATATAGGAAACATTTTCTATTTCTCTAAAAAAAAATCAAGACTGATACGAAACACCCGCTCCGAATAGTTTACTAGCTATCTAGTTATGTAGACATTTGGAATAGCAGAATGACCTGGCGCCGTTCATTAATTGTATTTTTATGCCCTACTCAGATATTTTAAAAGGCTTACATTCTAAAATGGCAAGAAGCATCTGTTTATCATTTCACGTAAGATTCATCAATTGTAATTACATACCTAGTGGCACTTTAATAAGGAAACTAGGAACAAGTCTGCAAATATCTCTACATTAAAAAAATTGCCTACATTTAAAGTGGGTGAATGAGATTTTTTTTTTTTTTCAGATCAGTCCCGTAGCTATTATTTTTTATTAAAACATGTCCGTGATAGAAAGAACTAAGTTGGATCTATTTCCAATATAGAAAAAAATATATATATTTAAACCACACCCCTTTACCAGGATAAAGCAGTTACAGTACACCCTCGTGTTAGTCTTTCTTTGTCCTGCGACCTTCACATCTGACCTTTCGTTTATGCATGCCTTCACATTGTTGTTATGAAGGCTCCACTCTGGGCCAAAACCTATACTTTTTGCTTGGAAAAAAACCCCACCATAATTCAATTGTTCTTTAAGATTTAGGCCACAGTCCACACCAAATAGAAGCTGAAAGGTTATTTGGATATAGTGAAGGATTGCAATCTTCTTAAAGGGCTCCTCTCTGAGAGACAACGCTCTGTTGTAGGGTTAGCCATAGGGAATCTATAAGGGTTTCCCCAAAGGAGTAAAACGAGTAACCGTAGACTGTACACTGAACGTTTTGTTTTTTTTTATTAACAATTTTCCTATTTTTGTGGCTGCCTTTGGAGCAGTACATTTAGGACTGAAGGCGTCAAACCATGGCTCGTACCAGTGTTCTCGGGTTACCGGGGGGTCACCGAGCTCCGTCGTTTTCCCCTGCGTGCTCCCCTGCCTGCCTGCGAGCACAATCACGCCCTTGTATTCTGAAGGAAATGCGTGTCCTCTTGAGCTACGTCCAAAACCGCACACTACCGCACTAAATAGTAGGCTGTCAAACGCCGGTTCTGCTTTTGGACGTAGCATTAGGACCTGTGGTTTGCACCTCCAGATGCTCAAGCCTAATACTGTCAAAAAATGATTGTACAGGTACAATTTTGATGTAGTGATCAAATAATTTACATGTACCTTGGTGGTACAACGGCGGTGCTTTGAATCCTAATTGTGTATAGAAAACACACTATACATATTGGTCTTAAAGCTGCACTAGATCCATGTCCCTCTATCTAAAGATACACAGAATTCAAGTAGGCCTAAATATGTTCAACTTGAACTTAATGTGTTCTGTCGGTCGAAAACCCAGGCAAGGGATTAAATAAAGCTGTCTCTAATAAATAAATCAATTATATCTGTACACTGAAATAAGCAGCAGATTTTTTAAATATAGTTGTTCATTAAAAAAACTACACCACGAACTTCCGTGAAATTTATTCCACAGTTAAAGAGGTGGCTGGTTGCAAAACATTTGAGAACCCGTACTTTCGAGGAACATCACAGCGACAAATGGTGACTATTTTTCTGGGCGTCCGACGTGATAGGAACCAAAGAGAGTGAAAGTAGGCATGTCGGCCTACTTTCACTTAAACGTATTATTTATAACATGCTCGCTCTTCTACGCATTTCTCAGCCGCTCTATAATGGGGTTTTTTCTCAGTATATTTCTATATTCTCCTATTCTCCTATTTTCTCCTATTTTCCCATCAGAAATATCTCTGTCTTTTCGGACCCCTTGTATTACCTTGCACAGAGATAGCCATAAGGATAACCTAACGGCTTCATTACCCCAAATTCTAAACAGTATAAACACGCCGCTGTTCTTTTTCCACGCAAACACCTTCGTGATCGCTTGTTTCTGTTTACATGACTATGTTGTTTTGCATAAAGCGTATATCTGCTATAAATGTAAACGAATTTAAGCGGAACCGTTTATATCATTCATAGTTTCTTCCAAGGAAAAAGAAGACAGAAAACCTGTCTGTAAAAAAAAGAAAGAAAGAAAAAGGAAGAGAGAAAATCTACAACAGAAAAATATATTTTTTAAACTTACTATAGAATGTTAACATCGCATTGAGAAAGTGAGCTTAAACGCTTTTAGATATTTTCAATATGAACAGCATTGCCTAAAATATTACGTGCATACATCATGTAGCCATCTTTAATAAGCTACTTGCAATAACGAATGAACATCTGTAAAACCCAGCACACCAAATGTCATCGTTAAAACCAATTTCTGAATGTTCTTTATTTTGTCCTAAGGGTGTTCAGACTTTTGCATCCAACTGTGTAGTAATAAGTGGGTAGACTAATAGCACGTTTCCTAAACGGTGTGTCTCTCAGGAGACTCGCACTCCAAGTTCTTGGAAGAGGCGTTTCACATCAGCATTTTTTTTTTTTTTGGAAAATTGGACTTTGAATCTCTTCCATTAGAAGGGCAAGGGCTTATAGGCTTCTGACGGCACCTCAAGCCTGTAGGGTTCCGTTTAAGTTACCGATTTAAAACATAGAGTCGGCGTGTGCAGGCCTGATTAGAAGCAGACGGCAAAAAACCCAGCGCTAATTTACTGTGTTCACTCTGCAACACACACACACACACACACACACACACACACACACACACACACACACACACACACACACACACAGGTGCAAGGGGCCACAGAGCAGAGCGTGATCAGAGGGTCTGTATGGTTACCCTGTGTGTCAGTCCTGGAGCTTGGACACATGACAGTTCTAATACATATGAAGCCAAATCGATAGTTAGCTCGTTAAGTCAAACTGTCAGACATAGGCTACATAAGAAATATTATCCGCAATATGGCAAAATGTGTCTTGGCGTTTATAACACCCACACATGCTCTAGGTCATACCACCTACTGAGATTTTACGCACAAACACATAAAGAAAGAAAGAAAAAATAGAATTCAGGCAAAAACTAATTCAGTACGCCAATTATGTACATATAGTTGTTGGAGAAAATACGAAAAAAACGAAGAAAAACAGGGAAAATCAATGAAATTGAGACGTAATATAATGTAATATAAATAAATAAAATGTAATATAAATAAATAAATGTATTAAACAATTAAACGAACAATGACCAACGGATGTTAGTCGAAAGTTGGCATTTCTTTCTTTTCTTTTTTTTTTTTGGCCTTTTCTAAAGCGCCAAACGGATTATTTAGCCTTAAAGGTTTTCTCTCCTAATGCCAGATTTACCAAAACGGTTGAGATTGTTTAAAGAGACCGAGGTAACGCATTGTTCTTTAATTAATCCTAGTCTTAAATATGAATTAATAATCACTGTAGCACTTACCGAAATCAAGTAACAGTAAGGTCTAAAGAAATGTTTATTAGTAATCAGAGAACGTATGGTTTTCTCCTCCCCGATATTAACTTTCATATATATATATATATATATGTAATACAAATTTGTTTTCACATAGTTGTTTTTTTTTTAACCGTTTTTGTAGCTTCGGCAGTTGCATAACATTTCTAATTACTCAATCATGTAATCTATCTATCTATCTATCTATCTATCTATCTATCTATCTATCTATCTATCTATCTATCTATCTATCTATCCATCTATCTATCTATCTATCTATCTATCTCTGCGTAAAGATATATGTGAACACGCCTTTTTTTTTTTAGGATTGTTAGATAATAACAATATAATAACCAAAAGCTTTTCAATCAAACAAAGCGTTTTTTTCATGTTCAACCACTGCGACTGTATTCAGTAGTGTATACTACTAATTTTTAAACCATCTTGTAACCAAAAAAAGTGTTATTACGAGAAAATATTTGCTGAGGTTCTTCAGCTTATTTTCATGTGTAATTGGTGCTTTTTTAACACCAGGTGTGGGAGAACATGTCCTACATGCAGTGTTCACATTGCCCACGGCAAGAGCTCTTCAAAAGTATTGTAAAAAGCCAGTGGTTGTGTTTTCAAACGTATTTATATAAAATTGAATTTACTATTAACTCCTTAACATGTTTTTCAGAAAACTCACAAATAAATTAGGTTATCCTAAGGTTAGTTAACGTGAATTATAAACGTCGCTTTGTTACGTTACACATTTGTGAAACATATGAAGATGTGGCAAGGTTTGTTAGGCAATAACGTTAGATTGTGAGGTTGTGTTTTCTGAATCATGAGAGCATTTTGTTATAAAATGGAAGGAATTTAACGTGGATTTTTACACTGCGCGTTATGTCTCTGAAGTGCAAAGCGCGAGGTTTCCAGCTCAGTCTACGAGTTCCATTTACATATTTTATTATCTAAACTAACAAACATCCTAACGCTTAAAAGTTTTCTCTAAATTCCTTTACCTGCATTAAAAATGAGGAAACGTCAGCCTGCACTGATATACAGGCCTGTTTGTGAGCGAGCATGTGGCTGAAGAGCGTTTGGCACGTTAAATACCGTAGGGCCCTCTCCACGGTGTCGTATTCCCTTCGTGCTTTAGTCAGGCCTAAAACTCGCAAACGATCACAACAAAGACACTTTTCACTGCCACAAGCCCTCATCACTGCCCTCTCGCTCACCTGCATTGCATTTGGTACTCAGGTCTGTGCAAACACGTGAAACAAATAAAACTAAACACAATATACTTAGTTGAATCTATCTTTCTTGTTCTTTCTCTCATTTGTCTTATTAATTTATGGAGCCTGTCAATAAATTACTTGGCCGATTACACGTCTTAACAGCATCCAAACGTCCACGTGTGCACTCATGCGGAAAAGGCACTTGACGCCGAGCTCAGAAGCCTCAGTGCTGCAGACTCCTCTGGGTTTCTTTGCGGTCGGATATAACGGAACTGCATTCGCTATTGATGTTGTCCAAGTACATGTGCTTAGCATGTAATCGCAGCCTATTTTTACATGTCACGGTTGGTTTAAAGTTTGTTAAATAACACAAATATGAAGTTCAGATGTGACCACAGGGCGCAGAGCATCTGCATTGGGCCGTGATGCTAAAAATAGACACCGCCTAAACGCAGTCATTTGATTGGGTTAATTGCATTGAATCCCCACATAAGAAAAATGCGGTGGTTTTGGTGATTCAGCAGGAATTTGTAAGATATTACTACAAATTTTAGTTTTACACACGTGCCTTGTTTAACCCCAGTTAAGCCGAGCCTACGCGAGTTTGACCGTTACGTTTACTTTCACTTTTAGCTACGTAAAATATTTTAAAGATCTTAGACAGATATTTGTATGTACATTTGGTACTTGGAGACATTCCACTAGTAACAAGGAAACTTCACCTTTGCATGTTTTGCGAGTCATATCAATATCAAAAAAATATTTTGAAGCTTGACTGGGCCTGGTAATTTATTTAGCCTGTATGAAATAAATAAAGAATAGCAATGACATAAAAATGATCTAGAGGGATTATTATTATTACTATTATTATTATTATTATTATTATTATTATTATTATTATTATTATTATTATTATTAGTGATGGTGGTGGTAAGAGTAAGGCTGAGTAATATAAACCTGTCTAAACAAACCTAATAATAATCATAATCATAATAATAATAGTTAACTTCTGCTGTAAACCCCCCGTTGCTTTATGAGGAGTTTTGTGCTGGTGCTGTGGCTGTATGGAAAAATTATTATTATTATAAAATTATTAAATAATTATTAGAATAAAATATAATATTATTAAACAATAATAATAATAATAATAAAAAAGAGTAACGCTTCTTTTCTATTGCATTTTATCTTGTTAGTTCTGGTGCAGCTGATAAAAGGCCTGAAACATGGAATTTGTAGATGGTGTAAAACACAATGTATGCACGGTACAACCTTTTCGGCGCGTTACTGCAGGTTGTAAGAAAGCAAACCCGATAAAACACTCGATCGTTATACTTAGACAGAAAAGGAATTTATTTAACAAATAATATATTTCGAGTATTTTTTTTTAAATCGTGATTTTGTACACAGTTAGGTTCCGTTTTGTATCATATAAATAAGATTAACATTTGGCTGAAAGTTGGTCCATCCAATTCTTAATGAAATAAATTAATCTAGTGATATGAAGTCTTACAAAGGCATGTCCGGAAAATCGAAATCTTACACGCCTTTTCAGGCCTTTCAGTCCGGAGTTGCTTTAGCCCTCTCTACTCACCGCTCTTTGGCTCAAAGCTTTGCATTAAATTATTTTAAACTGGAATAAAAATGCAAGTCTGCTGGCCAAATGAAATGTGCATTTTGGCTCGAATGATTTTGGTCAGAACTTGCTACAGTCGTAGACGAAGGTTCCCGAGGCCCGATACAGAGGCTGACTGGAGGAGAAAGCCTGACAGCCTCCGTCGCTTCCGGCCGCCGGTGACGAGTTGGGCGCGAGCCGCTGTGCATCGAACGCCGCGTGAAAGCTCGGTTGTTGCGCTCCGAAGCTCGCGCCCAGTTGCGCCACCTCCGCGCTCTGATTCAGATACCACGGCGGGAGTCGACTCTGCTGCACGTGCTGGTTCTCTTGGCTCGAACTCAGGGTCGCGTGAGAGGACGCGGCTGCGCTTGTTGCGCTCGTGTAATCCGGTAAAGCTTCATTGCCGTGCCCGCGGTCACCGGCATACATGTCGCACTGGTAGACGGCCGGCTGGCCGCAGGGGGGACTGTAGTGCGCCGGTTGTGTGGGGGGCGAGTAAGCAAGAGGCACGGAGCTCGGTAAAGCAGCACGCGAGGCTGGTAACTCGGCAGCCTGCGGCGGTGACCCGCGCAGCCCTGCGATTATGTTATCCATGCTGAAGGCCTGTTGTGTCGCCTGCGTCTGTGGGCTCCCGCCGCACGCGGCCACACTGCTGCTGTCCGGGCTCTCCGTTTTAGTCACGGAGCCCAGGGCCGGGGTGCCAGGGCGCGGAGGTGTGCAAGCTCCGTTCTCCGTCTTTATGTCCCGGAGTTTGACTGGCTGCTGAGCTTCACGAGCCGGGGCCCGGGCCTCCTTGCCTTGGATTTCGCGCTCCTCTTTCTCCTTCATTGCGTCCTTCTTCTTGAAGCGGCGCCGCCGGCGCAGGAAGCTGCCGTTCTCGAACATGTTGTAAGAGTCTGGGTCGAGAGTCCAGTAGCTGCCTTTCCCCGGCTTCTTGTCGTCGCGGGGCACCTTGACGAAGCACTCATTGAGTGACAAATTGTGTCGGATGCTGTTCTGCCAGCCTTGCTTGTTCTCCCGATAAAACGGGAAGCGCTCCATGATGAATTGGTAGATCCCGTTCAGCGTGACTCTTTTATCCGCAGAATTTTGGATGGCCATAGTTATCAGTGCGATGTAGCTGTATGGAGGCTTGACCATCTCCTTGGGTTGCTGAGTGGTCGCATAGGGGCCATAGGCGCGAGCCATGCCTCCGGGGTACTGCTCGTGCGCTGCGTGAGAGTACATGCTCATTGGTGCCGGGATGCCCGTATAGCCAGCGCCGTTGGCAGCCCGGTAGTACCCCTGATCGCCCGCGATGTACGGAACAACGCCCAGAGAACTAGGGCTGGACGCGGGGTAGCGCGCGTGCATTGTGCCCCTCACTTCACGGTACTAGGGCGCGGACTTGGCCAGAGTTCTCCCCGCTCTTCTCCGTATAGTTTTACTCAAAACATCCAAAAGTTCAGTGTCCACTCTTACTTCAGTTGTTTGTATCTAGAAAGTTGTAGACGAGAGATTACCTGCGCGGACTGTCAGTCGTGCGTTGCGTTAAAAAAAGAAAAAAAAAAAGAAAGAAATGTATATCAGTCATTGAAAAGAGACAAACTTATGAACTTCCCGCACTTTCCGTCACTTCAGTGAAACCTTTTGGACCGAAAACATAATTCTGGCTTTTTGGCTGTGTGAGCGCTCCTCCCAGAGAGCAGTCCGTGTCCAATGGGCGTTCAGAGCTGTTTATGGAGTCGCAGGATCGAAGCACTTTTCACCCAGTCCATGGAGGCAGGATATTTAATTGAGTTTGAAGGCATGCATACACCAAAACAGTTCATGCGCGCAAAAAAAAAAAAGTTCACTATATTAGAACGATAAAATTCGTCAGCTTGGATAATATACTGTTTAGAAGGATTCCCAAATTGATGTGCGTGTTTATGTATTCACAGTCTCAGCCCAGTTTAACTGATCAGAGAGAAAGTGTGAGATGGCAGAAGTTTTAAGCACAGTGTGTGGGAACAAACGGCGTATGTTTTTGTCTAGAGCTAATTTCACACATGCCGTCCAGCTGCATTGGAACTGTTGCAGTGATCGTTTTTTGTCTATTCGTGTATTATGACTCCTGTTGACATTGTATCGTACCAAAATATCCTTTATATATTCCATATATATATATATATATGTGTGTATATATTTCACTATATATCTGTTGCTGTAATTACCAACCAGAGCCCAGTGTCTGCCAACGAGGGATGGATTTCCTTTAAACTCTTATTTCTTTCAAAGGTCTGGCTTCAGATGCGATGTCACGACGTTTTGGGCTGTCATTTTGTTTGACTGTAGCCTAATTGTGCTCAATCAAAACAATAATAACACAATTTGGGAGGATTAAAATGATCTCCGCAGAATCAATTGGACAAATCTTTAGCTTCGTGTCTTTACTTGAACTTGAGCAAGGGAAATGTTTTAAAATGTGCGTAATTATACATTGCTTTCAATGCAGTTTAAGGTGGATATAGTTATAAAATGTCCAAAGTGGGTAGTGGAGCATTTGCCAATCGGCAGCACCGGAAACTGGCAAATATTTTTTAACGAGATTGCAGCTTTATTTATTCTAGTAACGAATAAATAAAGCTGTCTAATATCTAATACTGCTCTAATGCTTCTCTAATACTAATGTCTGCCATTTCTGACATCCTTAGTACTAAGGCTGTATTTATTTATTATTAAATGTATTCTTTAAAGAGGGCTGATGGAGAGAGAGAGAGAGAGAGAGAGAGAGAGAGAGAGAGAGAGAGAGAGAGAGAGAGAGAGCGCACACCATAAAACTACTAAAATATTTAATTAGTTTTGGACAATTGGTTATTGATTCTTCAGCTCCATCAGATTATCTTCGACATAATCTCTATCGTCTTGGTGCCCTACAGTTTCCACAGTATATATTTTGTGAACTACTGAGTGTTTAAAAACACACTCTTTTACTGAACAAGAAATTGATTAGTCAAGAAGTGCTACGCATTGCGCTCTGTCATTGGCTGCCCCCTCGTGGCATACGTAATGATTAATTTAAGCAATATTGAAAGCTAAGATGATGTATCCAAAAATGTAAAATTAGTTTTTAGCCAAACCCGTTATTAATCAGCTAGTTATTATGCGACTTCTGCTTAACTGAAACCTGTTTATAAGACACTCATGTACCATGTTAATGTTTATGAATCGCTGGAGAGCTGGGTATCCGGATATGTGGCTCAAACCCAGTACCATTTTAAAAGAATATAAGAAAGCAATTAATATAATTCTTTTTGGAATAAATGAACGATTACGTTAAAATCGTCTCATAATAAGTGTGTGTGTGTGTGTGTGTGTGTGTGTGTGTGTGTGTGTGTGTGTGTGTGTGTAGTAAAAAAAGCCGGTATATATGTGACAGTGTATTGAAATAAATACGTTATAATGTAATGTTAAGATTTTGAATAAGGTGAAAATATTTTGAGTGACATGAATTACGTTCTGAATTTGAGTAATATTTTTTTTCGTGTAACGATCCTGAAAACACAGATATAGTTGAAGATAGGAGAAAGCTTCTCGTTTTTAATGTAGTTTTTATGACACATTATTTTCTAGTTCGATTTCGGTTTAAAGTTATATATATTTCTATAAACTATATATATATATATATATATATATATATATATATATATATATATATATATATATATATTATTATTTTTGCAATTACAATTTTGAATGCTAAAATGCTGCTAGGCTAGTGCAGGCTATTATTCATCTGTTTGTATAGACATCATTTCAGTTAGTTTTTAACCTTAAGTACATACTCTGTGTAATTTCCTTTACTTCCTCCGTCCCCCTACTCATTTTGTCTCAATATATCGCTGATGATGTCCATGTATAGGTAATTTCAGACAGAGGTGTTCAACTCCAGTTCTATAGGGAAAATTGACAAAACATGCAGGTGTTCGTTCTCCATGGCTGGAGTTGAATAAAAAACAACAACACTTGTCTAAGTTCAGGTGTGTGACTAGCAGAATAGAAAGCTGGTCTGTCTTGAAAGAGAAAGGCTCTGTGATCTGCTATACCTTATTTTGGCCTGAGCTTCCTCCTTTAGAAACCTTATTTAGCAGATATTTCATACCGGTTTGTTTTAAACGATTATACGGTCCTGGACTAATGTTAAGTAAGTTAATGTTAAGTAAGTTGTAGCACTTTTAAGATTTGATAAAGAAGTAATTACAGTCTATTTGCTCTGTATATGCTGGTTATACAATTAAAGGTTATATTTCTCAACCTTTCTTAACTTTGATTAACTATTTACTTAAAATTGTTTTTTTGCCCATTTGAAACGATTTGATTAATTGTACAGACCTTTTTGGCGGAACATTTCTTGTCTTCGAATGTGCTGGGAATATAGATTGACTGGCATGATTTAGCAGCTGATCTTTTTGTTACAACTGTTTAACACAAGGCGGCAGTGTAATATTGCCAAAGGTCCAACCTGCAAATGCCACCTAACCACGCATGTGAACAAGTGTGAGCATAAAGTAATATGCTATAGCTGAATTTACGTCATACACAGATTTATTATTTTATTAACTTCCAGACCTTTATGCTTAATTCTTTGCATGCGATTTATCACCATAGACTCTTACAGATAGGATTCTTCATATGTTCTTCAAAGAGGTCTGTGCAGGTAAGGGTTCTTCAATTCCCCAAAAGATTTTACATTGCATAATTATTCGCTTTTACAGGAAACGAACCCCAACTCTATTTTTGCTACTTTTTTTTTTTTTTTTTTAGTAATTTGCCATTACTGTATTATTGACATTTCTCCTCCAAAATAATATCTAAAGTGTTTTTTTTCTGCTATGCATTGCATTCTTTTGGCTACCAAAAATACTATAATACAACTTAATAATAACATCTATCTATCTATCTATCTATCTATCTATCTATCTATCTATCTATCTATCTATCTATCTATCTATCTATCTATCTATCTATCTTCTTTTGGCTATCAAAAATATACATTCTAACTTAATAATAACAGTAACAAATTCTAACTTAATAACAAGCAGCCTTACTTAATTCTGGGGAACTGCTTTCACACGTTTTTTCCCCCCAGACTGATTGTATAGGATGCCTCTACTCACTGTGCAAATATGCCATTTCATTGTGTGCTTCATGGGTGTGCATGGTGTGTGTTATATGCTCAATAGGAATTTGGACTTAAGCCCATTCCTGCATGCCCTCTTGCTGAAGCTACAAGTTTATTCCATGCCATAATGCGCACAAAACACTCCTTCTAAATAATTAATATTTATTTGTTCTGTTTAGGTACAGTGGCATGTAGGCCTAATGTGGCAATATATAATAACTCATTTTTAGCAATTTTGAAACAAACACAAAATCCATAGAAGTGTGATGGCGCCGTGGTAAAACCTCGCCGCTAGATGGAGGGGCAACATCACAGTTTGTTACTGATGTTTCAATACGCGTAGACTTACTTCAAGGCCTTATTTCATGTGAATTTTCAAACCTCAAATATGAAAGTATACGAACAAAATGCCAGGGTTTAACTCCTGGCATTTCTGAAGCAAGATAAATGTCAAAAGCATTTTTAGCAAAATCTCAGGATTTCATTTTGACCTTTTCCTGTTATATCGGTATAGATAAAGTGATAAAACATGACAGGTCTCCTTTAGTAAAAAAGCCTTCATTTTCTAGTTATTGCAGCTTTTCATTACTGGTTTATTTAATTGCTTTCTATAGACAATTGTAAAACAGGTTATGAAGATCAAGAAATACATGTACTAATGAGTAGCCTACATCAATCTGGTATTATAATAGCACAGTTTTACGTAAATTAAAAATCTGATGTTTAATGTCATATTTGTATAATAATAATAATAATAATAATAATAATAATAATAATAATAATAATAATAATGACGATGATGATTATGATGATGATAATAATAATAATAATAATAATAATAATAATAATAATAATAATAACAATTATTATTTTTGTTGTTGTTGTTGTTGTTATTATTGTTGTTGTTATATAATTAATAATATCTTTATAGTATCTTTTTTATACGCTACATTTTATTATTTACAGTTAGACGGTAAAGTGGTTACAGCCCCTCCACACAAAAGTGACATTAGTGTCGAGAGCTGTAACAGTTTTCTGCAAGCACTACGCGTGTTCAGATAATAAATCTTTGTTAGACCTCCACTTAGTTCCTGCTCTGCACAGATTCCCCTGCCCTAAAAACTTGTGCCAAAGAGTGAATGAAGAGAAACAGAACAGAATGTTTAAAGCATAATACAGCCTTATAGATATCATTGCCTCAACCCTAATGCGCAAGACAAAGAATAAAAATGATAATAGAAACACGACTGGCTTGGGTGTGTTGGACGATAGGGTCTTCAGGTTCATTCTGTAGACTAGATATTTTAATATGATCAGTTTCCTTCACATTACACATGGCTTGACGTCCTGCTGTACACTCGGGTGAACATGCTGCTGCTGGTGATAATGATGATGGTGATGAGAATATAATCCACTAGCAGGCGGATGGAGAGTTGAGATTCCACTGAAGTTTAACACAAAGTCTTTTCGTTCATCCACAGGAGTGGAATGGGCCTGATAGCAAGATACCCCCACTGCAAACAAACAAACAACAAATGCAAGTGTACAACTAGATATATTAACAGCGCTATTAACAGATTTCAAAACTCACTTTCGGCTGTGTTGTGTTTTGTTCAGGTGAACTCACAACCGATATACTTCAATACGTGGAAAACCATAGGCATGTTGTTGCGTGATCTTAAATTGTTCTTTTAAGCAAAAAATAATTTGGCAGTATAAGAAGAAAGTAAATTAATCTGGGTTATAAAAGGAAATGCATTGTTTTATTTACCTCCACAGAAAATGAAAACTTATTTTGACAGCGTAGTAATTACAGGAAACGTATTTTTATCCAGAAATTAAAATATTAAGCACTATTATTTCTCTCGGAACTGGGTTCTGGACACAAATTGACATATAAAATGTGACATTTCAAGGCTGTATGTAATTTTGAATGAATGATTGAAGGAAGAATCTAATAATAGTTCTACTAAAACTCTACAAACCCCGTTTGTTTGTCCGCAAAAACAAATAAATAGCCCAAATTCAGTAATACCCTGAAAAGACACTATAATGACATCCGACAACAGTAAGCGCACTGTAAGGTTGGTCTTTTAAAACGGTTATATTCGGGCATATTAAAAGATGATAATGTTTCGTGCTTCGATCATGGTCTTAACTACGCTATAAACAGTTTTTTTAGTATACCAAATGTTTTTTTTATGACAAACTTTTAACATCAAAATGCCACTAATTGCCCACCACTCATTTTCTCTTTCCATACAATGTAGGCCCAGGTCATATGCGTTTTTATGTAGATAAATGAATTAAAAAATAACAATAAAAAGAAGAAGAAGAAGAAGAAGAAGAAGAAGAAGAAGAAGAAGAAGAAGAAGAAGAAGGAGAAGAAGAAGAAGAAGAAGAAGAAGGTTGTTTAGATCATATACCTGTCATGTCTGCACCATGTCTATTCGTCGGCTGCAAATAAGCTTGCTCCATCGAGTAGGATGAAGATAATGATGATGTACTTTGCTGTTGTGCACAGGACCCTGGACTAGAGCTAACAGGAGTGCGCTTTAGGTAAGGAGAAGAAGGCCAGTGGTGAGCTGTCCCAGAATACTGTGAATGTCCGTCAACTGAACTGCCTGTAGAGCAAGAGGAGACTGGACTACTGGTGTTTGCCCCATAGTTTCCATTTGTCGGTAGTGGACAGTTAGCCATGTGTCCATAGGGGCCAATTTTTAGGGAGTCATACCCGCCACCAGCCACTGGTCCTGAGATCACGTCTAGGTTGTAGCCATTAGTGTGACAAGTTGGAGGCTGCATGTCAAAATTTTGGGGTAAAATGGCGGAAGTGAACCCGAGGCCATTCATCATGCGGTACATGGGCTTCAGCACTTCACATTTTCTCCGAAATCCACGCGGTCTCCGCCGGAAGGAGCCTTCCTCGAACATAAATTCACTCGCAGGATCTATGGTCCAGTAGTGGCCTTTTCCAGGGCGCCCCAGGCCTTTGGGCAACTTAATGAAGCACTCATTTAGGGACAAATTGTGTCGAACGGAATTCTTCCATCCCTGGTAAGAGCCTCTGAAGAAAGGAAACCGCGTCTGAAGGAACTGGTAAATCTCGCTCAGAGTGAGACGCTTTGTCGGTGCGCTCTGGATCGCCATCACAATGAGCGCAATATAAGAGTAGGGTGGCTTTTCGGGACGCCGCATTCCCGAGCTGTTCTTTTTACCTTTGCTGGTCAAAGCCATGGCCTGGCTTTCAGAACCAGTCGAAGTGTCCATTAGTCCAGGATGCATCCCGTTTGACGCCGAACCCGTCCTCATAGGGCTGGTGGAGTCCAGAGAGCTTTCGGTGGTCATCGTCTTCAGCTCTGATGCTCAAGTTCAGCACAGCTGTCCAATGCCGTTGACACAGAAGATGAAGCAAACGTCAGCGATGAATAGCAGATTTATGACCTCATTCGAATCTTTAGATTAAAAAAAAGGTCAACCTTTTAAACTGTTTCATGTCTTCATATTTGTTTTCTGAAGCTTAGCATTCAAACAGAGAAGAAAGTGAAAAAAGAGTTAAGCCGTGCATCATCATATCGTTATCGTATGATTCGTATCGTTATAATGTATGTGAATTTTAGTTCTGCTGTGTTGCTGTTCAGTGTTGAACAGGATATCCATAATCCTCTTCTGAAAAAGGAAATCGACGGTGCCCAAGGCCCCTCAACTAAACAGACCTCGGAGCCGAGCGCTCAGTAACGCTCAAGCTTCCCTCCTCCTCCATCTCCGCCTTCGTCCAAGATACCCCCACTTACCCCCTCCTACCCCTTCCCCCTTCTAACCCCTCTATTAACCACCCTCTCAGACTGCTTCATCATTTGTCAAACACGAGGCAGACAAATAGCCATGACAAGCACAGAACCCAGACATGAGTATACCGAGTACAATTTCCATTTTCACTACATAATTTTACTGTTTTTAGTATTCACTTGTACTCTACTGAAAAGTGTATTCCTTTTCAATAGGCATAAACTGCGTGTGTCTGAATTTATTAAAGGATTTTTGTGCAAGAACTAAAAAACACAGCCATAGCCGCAAAGAGACTGAAATACCGATAGGTATCTTTTTCACCGCCTGTTTGTTTGACAGGGTGGGGACATACTGTTTATTACAAATGATTTTGACATGAGTGGAAACAGACTTTTTTTTTTTTTCCCCAGCAGGCGCATGTTGTGAACCACACACAGAGAGTCAGTATCAGACTTCAGTCCGGAGGCAAAAGCAAGTCCCCTGAGCTTCACATTTATTAAAGAAACAAAAACCCAATTAGCCCTACAAGCCAACACAGAATAATCACCCCCCCCCCCCTTTTTTGGAAATAACTATCCCAAAACACCCTGTAATTTTAAGGTGTGAAGTAACACTGCACTGTATTACGATACTGTTTGGGAAATTCGTTCTAGAGATGCCTATTTCTTTTCTTTTAAAGAAATGCATCTATTAAATATTTTACAAATCCTTTCTTTTTATTATTATTATTATTATTATTATTATTATTATTATTATTATTATTATTATTATTATTATTATTATTATTATTATTATTATTATTCCTACGCTACAGTCTACAAATAATTCATTTTAAGTCCATGGCTACATAATAGGCCTAAATGTACATTTAAGTGTCTAATACAATTTTGTATCTCATATAATGCTTTAAAAAGTTTCAAGTTTCCGATGTCATTTTTATTAAACGATTCTACTTGACTGTTTGATAAAAATGATTTCTGCTCTAGTGCTTAAAAACCTCCCCATGAAAAGCTAGCTTTCCAAAAAGCTGGATTTTGCTCATTTGGATTAGGTGTAATTAGCCTACAAGAACAAAAACTGATGATCACTCACGTTGATGAGGTGATAATTTTCTTTGAAATACACTGCTGAGTTTATATTACCTGTTAAAATGGAGGGTATATTTGGCACTGATTTTCTCGGTCATTGTATTGTTTTAGATAGATTAAGCATTCTAACACTGTTAGAACAATTACTATTGCCAGAGCTCTTCAAGGTTCATTGAATGTCCTTTTGATGGAACCGTTATACGTTTTATGTAGAACCATTTCTTTATCTGAAAGAGTTTACATCATAATTATTATAACAGAAAGATAAGAACCTTATGCTATCAGAAGAACTCTTGTTTTTTCCCCTATGTATATTCCCTGTTTGTACAAAGGGTACAAATTGTCTCAGGATATACCTCACAACCCCCATGAGCACATTCATAAGTGAATGAGTAAAGGCCTACGAAATAAACAATGCGCAAGGGCACTGTTTTCTACGCGGAGCTCGATGAGGATGTGGATGAAACGTTCGCAGATCGAGTTTTTCGGGTCGTTTTCCGCCGCCCGCGGAGAACCTTCCATCCCTGCTGAGTCCCGGATGTCCAGTCGGAATGAAGGAAGCTCAGCTCTGCGCTACTGTACTTTGAAGCTACAGTTACTGACCCACACAAAGACTCACCGGTGTTCTCTTACGCACGGAACTATTTTAATGCACACTTTACGCACTTTACCACAGCAAACGTATTTAAAAATACTTCATATTCGATTTGCGTCTTATCCAAGACTGGATGTCTGTATGCCATTGTTTAAGTCCTAAGGTTTCACGTCCACTTGAAAATGAAATGTTATTAACATTTTTCCTGTTTGACTTTGTTTGCCTGCCCCACTGCTAGAAAAACTATGCCCGTGTTAGTGTCTTAATTGTTTTAACACATTTAAACCTAACAAGGCATAACGAGTCGAGTCATGGCTTTGACCTCAGCCCAGGGACCTGAAACTAAGTTTAATAAATACATGAAAGTTACATGAAAGACAGGATCATTTTAATTTGACCGAATCTCCAAAAAGTATAGCTACAGCCTACTTTACTATGCTTGGCTGTGCTTTGGGGAAAGCAGGCCCTGATAGAGTTTAGTAAGCATGTTACCTCATACTGAACGCGACAAAATGTCTCCAGTTATTGTTTTTGGATTTTGTTTGATGAAAAACAGCATTACAGTCCCCTTGCTTACAGTCACTGTAATGTATTTGTATGTTGTAGTACTTTCTGTATATTTGTTTTGCATCACTTAAAAAAACATTATGCAAGATTATAACTGGTATGCATAGGAAGGGGGTAAAGCATGAGGTAAATAGCTAAACAGCCCAGAGAAACAGGATTTGCTCCAAGATTTTCAGTGTCCTGTTCATTCAAGCTTATTCTATATTGATTGCAAAGTAAATAAACATAAAATGAAAGCCACTAAGTAGATGAAACTAAAAGCACAATAACAAGTGGTGAGGGACGGCTATGCACGTTTTAGTGTCTTAATTGAACACATTCAAACCTAAGAATAGGCATATTAGTTGGTTGAATGAGTTGAACCATGCCTTTTACCCCAATCCAGGGTCCTGAAACAAGGTTTTATAAATAAGTGTTTAATGATAGACAGGATCATTTTGAAAGCGAGTGTTAGGTGTGACTGTTGAGTGACGTGTGTGAGTGGTAGGTGATCACTGTGAGTAGCAAGTGGTATGAGTAGTGGGTCATGGGTGTGAGTGTCATGTAACAGGTGTGGGTGGTGGGTGATGGATGTGAGTGGCGGTTGTGAGTAGTTAGTGAAGGGTATGTATGTCAAGTGACAGTTGTGGGTGTTGAGTGACAGGTTTTGAGTGATGAGTTGAGTGTAAGTGTTGAGTGAGAGTGTTGAGTGATGGGTGTAAGCATTGATTGATGGGTGTAAGTGTTGAGTAATGGGTGTCAGTATTGAATGACAGTAGGAGAATTAAGTGATGAGTGTGAGTGTTGAGTGACAGTGTGAGGTTTGAGTGACAGGTGTGAGTGTTGACTGACGGGTGTAAGTGTTGATTGACGAGTTCGAGTGTTGAGTGACAGTGTGAGTGTTGATTGACAGATGTGAGGGTTGAGTGATGGGTATGAGTGTTGAGTGATGGGTGTGAGGGTTGAGTGACAGTGTGAGTGTTGATTGACAGATGTGAGGGTTGAGTGATGGGTATGAGTGTTGAGTGATGGGTGTGAGGGTTGAGTGACAGTGTGAGGGTTGAGTGGGTGTGAATGTTGAGTGATAGTGCGAGGGTTGAGTGATGGGTGTGAGGGTTGAGTGACAGTGTGAGGGTTGAGTGGGTGTGAATGTTGAGTGATAGTGCGAGGGTTGAGTGATGGGTGTGAAGGTTGAGTGACAGTGTGAGTATTGAGTGGTGGATGTGAGTGTTGATTGACGGGTGTAAGTGTTGAGTGACAGTGTGAGTGTTGAGTGACGGGTGTGAGTGTTGATTGGCGGGGGCAAGTGTTGAGTGACAGTGTGAGTGTTGAGTGACGGGTGTGAGGGCTGAGTGACAGTGTGAGTGTTGAGTGAAGGGTGTGAGGGTTGAGTGACAGTGTGAGTGTTGGTTGGCGGGTGCAAGTGTTGAGTGACAGTGTGAGTGTTGAGTGACGGGTGTGAGGGCTGATTGACGGGTGTAAGTGTTGAGTGACAGTGTGAGTGTTGATTGACGGGGGCAAGTGTTGAGTGCCAGTGTGAGTGTTGAGTGACGGGTGTGAGGGCTGATTGACGGGTGCAAGTGTTGAGTGACAGTGTGAGTGTTGATTGACGGGTGTGAGTGTTGGTTGGCGGGTGCAAGTGTTGAGTGACAGTGTGAGTGTTGAGTGATGGGTGTGAGGGTTGAGTGACAGTGTGAGTGTTGATTGGCGGGTGCAAGTGTTGAGTGACAGTGTGAGTGTTGAGTGATGGGTGTGAGGGTTGAGTGACAGTGTGAGTGTTGATTGGCGGGTGCAAGGGTTGAGTGACAGTGTGAGTGTTGAGTGATGGGTGTGAGGGTTGAGTGACAGTGTGAGTGTTGAGTGACGGGTGTGAGGGCTGATTGATGGGTGTGAGGGTTGAGTAACAGTGTGAGTGTTGAGTGATGGGTTTGAGTAGCGAGTCTTGTGCCTGCCAATAAACCGGACACATTGCAGTCTGTAGTAGGAATTGCACTGTGATATGATTCATAAATGCACAATTAAGTCTGAAGAAGGAGTCTCACAGGACCATAAACTATATTTTGCCCAGCACATTGTTTTATTAATTAAAATGAATCTAGAATTAAAACAGAGAACAACATAGCAATATAAATAATTTTTTTGAAGTCAGGCAGTAAACACGTGTGTGGTATGTGTATATGAATGGAGGTGCTCAGCATGTATGTTATTTTGCTATTCCACCTGCAGGTCGCAGCATCACACCTGAAAATCAGATATGGGAGGTGTATCTCCAAAACAGCAGCACTTACAAAGTTACATCTTCTGATGGTAGGCAGCTCTATTATCTAATAATCCAATATAAGCTGAGATTTGATTTTCTGAATGGGTTATACATATTCACTTATGTTGTTGCTATCTTCAGCACTTCAGACTGCTTTTTCCTTATGTTATACTTCCTTTGGGTCCACATTACATCAACACACCTGATCCATTCAAAATCAAACTTGGTAGAAAGTTCAATTTTTGGGAGGAGGGTTGATATGCACTGGTGTAGATGTGACTTTTTTGATGGCAAAATTAATCTTTTTTAAAAATATGATAGGGAGCTGTGAAATGCTGTGGTTTTACTGTACTCTACTGTTTTACTGTAGAATTTTCTATGCACAAAAATACTTGCAGCTTTTAAAAATAGTCCATTTGTAAGGTTGTATTTGAATAATAATAATAATAATAATAATCTTCTTCTTCTTCTTTCGGCTTTTCCCTTCAGGGGTCGCCACAGCGAATCATCTCTCTCCACCTATCCCTATCTTCTGCATCCTCAACCTTTGCACCCACTAGCTTCATATCCTCATTTATTACATCCATATACCTCCCCTTTGGCCTTCCTCTTTGCCTCCTGCCTGGCAGCCCCATGTCCAACATTCTCCTACCAATATACTCACTGTCCCTCCTCTGAACATGTCCAAACCATCTTAATCTGGCCTCCCTAACTTTGTCCCCCAAACGTCCAACATGAGCTGTCCCTCTGATGTACTCATTCCTAATCCTGTCCAATCTTGTCACTCCCAAAGAGAACCTCCCAAAGAGAATAATAATAATAATAATAATAATAATAATAATAATAATAATAATAATAATAATAATAATAATAATAATAATAATAATAATAGCATGGCGGCTTGGTGGTTAGCACGTTTGCCTCACACCTCCAGGGTTGGGGGTTCGATTCCCGCCTCCACCATGTATGTGTGGAGTTTGCATGTTCTCCCCGTGCCTCGGGGGTTTCCTCCAGGTACTCCGGTTTCCTCCCCCAGTCCAAAGACATGCATTGTAGGTTGATTGGCATCTCTAAATTGTCCATAGTGTGTGATTGTGTGAGTGAATGAGAGTGTGTGAGTGTGTGTGTGCCCTGCGATGGGTTGGCACTCCGTCCAGGGTGTATCCTGCCTTGATGCCTAATGACGCCTGAGATAAGCACAGGCTCCCCGTGACCCGAGAATAGATCGGATAAGCGGTAGACAATGAATGAATGAATGAATGAATAATAATAATAATAATAATAATAATAATAATAATAATAATAATAATAATAATAATAATAATAATGAAGAAGAAGAAAAATAAGAATACATCATTTTGCACGTTAGGGTAGACATTTACTATTTTGGGATAGATTTTAGAAGTTACACAAGGAATTTGTTGATTTGTTGTTGATTGTTGAAAATCAGTTCACGTACTAACAACAGAAACAATAACAACAACAACATCAACAACAACAATAATATTATTATTATTATTAGTAGTAGTAGTAGTAGTAGTAGTAGTAGTAGTAGTAGTAGTAGTCAACCAAAACTTGAAAAAGAGACAAACATTTCTCATGGTTGCATTTCTTTCTTTATTTGCAAGCATTTCAATGATACAGTTCTGTCCATCTGAGGGAGCGCAGCTCACACAAATAATCTCCACATATTAACATTAGCAAAAGTTTCTGACCATACAACTTCACTGATACAAACTATATACACTTAAATACATACCACATTTCTCCAGTCACTTATGATAAATAAAATGTAATGAGTAAACATGTAAAGTGAACGCAATGCCTGAACCTTTAGAAGATTTGGATTTTGGACAGAAATAGTAAAGGTTAGAGATTAGTTACAGCAAATCACCAAGATTTCAGACTATACAACTGAGAAAGTGCACATAACCGGGGTCTACTGTGTCTCAAGAAAGTAAAGAGTCGATTCTAAAAGGGTGATACCGGGAATCCTGTGCAGTGTAATGGGGAATGTGGTGATGGGGCAGATCCTGGAGCTGGCTCTGGAAATCAGACCTACGTGTAGTTAAGTTTGTGGGGTCGCATCTGTCCACTTGAGACGCACGTGAGACTTCAGAGCCGACATGGAATAACGGTACGGTGACCAGTGGATAGCTCATGACCAGCGGCATAAGGTGAGATCCTGTGTGCATCATTAACTCAGTACCGCAGGAAGCTCTTTCTTTTGCTTCGTCTCGGCACCTGAATGGTTTACTGAGAATGCTGTCGATGGCGAAAGAGCTCGAAAACTTGGTGCTGCTCCCGGTGCTCTCCTGGCGCACAGGCATGGTGTCCACTTCGAGCGTCTCCAAGTCCTTTAGAGTTTTTTTACCAATGCGCTTTCTCCTGCGTCGGAAAACGCCGCCCGCGAAGGTGTACTCACTGTGCGGGTTCAGCATCCAGTAGTTGTCCTTCCCCCAGGGACGCGATGGATCCCGCAGTACTTTCAGAAAGCAGTCGTTCAGCGACAAGTTGTGCCGCACGGAGTTCCGCCAGCCGGTGTAGCTGCCTCGGAAAAAGGGGAATTTTTTCATCAAGTAGTCGTTTATCTCAGCCAGTGTTAGGCGACCCGTGGCCGAGTCTCGAATGGCCATCGCGATGAGGGCGATGTACGAGTAGGGTGGCTTGGGCCTGCGCGTATACGGTTTAGCCGTGCGGGCGGAAACGCGCGCTGCGGGGACCGGGCTGTTAGCCGCGCAGTCTCCGTCCGAGCCCAGTTCCTCTTCGGCGCACAGTAGAGAGTTCACTTCAGCCTCTCCGAGAGGGTCCTTCTCCGAGATGCGAGTGTTGGAGAAAACCTCCAGCTTCATGTTTTGCTGCTTGCTCTTCAGAGCGAGATGCTCAATAAAATACTACAATAGTCTCCCTCGTCCTCTGCAGGGAAGCACTCACGGGAGAACTGAGCGCTACAGCAGCAGCTTGTGAAATATAATAACCGCTCCAGGCCAACCTACAGGGGCGGGTCTTTTTTAAAAACGCATGAATTACGGCGTCTTTACCTGCCGTAAACGTGTGTGTGTGTGTGTGTGTGTGTGTCAGAGAGAGAGAGAGACAGAGAGAGAGAGAGAGAGAGAGAGAGAGAGAGAGAGAGAGAGGTGTGGAAAGAGCACAAGAGTGATTAATTATTATAAATAATGATTTATTATTACAAGTTACAATTCATTAATCTATTATCATTATTATTATCATTATTATTATTATTATTATTATTATTATTATTATTATTATTATTATTATAGGTTCAGGGCCGTTTATGAATATTAAGCAAGCTCGTCAGAGGCCCCTTCACCTATATAATATGCACGAATTAAGATAATTTATACTTAATTGTCTTGGATTAGGGAAAACAATGAGAAATTATCTTAGTATTTTATTGAACAATAGGCTTTTAAATCTCTAAACAAGTAAATTATGTAAATAAAATACATTAAAATAATTAAAAGTGGTTGTAAATCTGGATACACTGGACACAATAAGGGATTACACTCTGTACATGACATCTCAAGCCATTCTTGACTTATATAACACTGTATGGGAGCCTGGAAGTACAGGAGGTAGAGTCTTAGGGTACAGGGTTCGACCTTGACCTTGGGCTACTGTCTGAGTAGAGTTGATGTGTACAATATCCCATTATATTAGATCACATGTCTTTCAGGTATTGACTCTTTATGTGTCAGTGTAGACAGTGTAGAACAAGGTTCTCCAAAGCATAGTTTGATAAAGTCCCTGTTCAAAGTCTCATGATGCAACTCACCAGTTATTTACCAGCTGTAACAGGTATTTGTTAGAGCAAGTAAAACACCAACCTGGATTACTGACATAATGGCAGTGGGATAAAAAATAGAATTTAGCTATTGGGCTCTTCATAGATTACCCAGGGTTCTCCCAGCAGAACCAACAAAACGTTTTACTGACTGAATGTGAGAAAATCATTGTGTCAAAACAATGACACAATGACAAAAGTCAGGTGTCAAAACATACATTTACCTGTCTGCAATGCTATGCAGTATGTTATTGTAGAGCTTCAGTAAAAAAAATAGAAGTGCATGAAAACAATTCACCATGTAGCATAATCCTTACATACTTGTTATCTGTTAGCATACAAGTGCATAGAATTTGGGCATGCTTTTAGGAAAGCAGCCGTCATGTACTCTGGATGGCTGCCAAAGTGAAAAGCTATGCGTGCAGTTGAGAACACGGCTAAAGTGGGAGAAGCATTCTCATGGTACAGGTGAGCACAAGGTCATTGACAGGTCAGACAATTACTGTCTCTCTATTTAATCCCTTCAAATTGAGTCTAGATCAGGGTTGGAGACTGCTATACCTGATTTAATTCAGTAGCTGATTATTAGCTATGATTTTCAGTGTGTTACAAGAGCAAAAAAAAAAACAATGCTTGCTGCTGCGCTGTGACCCTACATGACTTGTGTTTGAAAACAAGTATCAAGACTCTTCTACACTGGCACCCAGGTGGTGGAATCAACATGCCCTGGTTATTCAGGGGTGGCTCAATTGTGCAGCTGGTAACATTTCCACCTCACAGCTCCAGTCTTAGCTGAGCTCTTCATCTGTGTGGAGTTTGGAAAGTATACATAGCCATGTGGGTTTTGTCTAGGTTCTCAGGCTTTCTTCCCATGGCCTGGATTGGGTACACTAAATTGCCCTAAGGTGTGAAGAAGTGTGTGCATGTTGCTCTGTGATGGACTGGCACGGCAAGTATTCCTGGTATCGGCTTTGGATTGACCATGACCCTGAGTCAAAGTTGTTGGAACGAACGAATGGGTATTTATACACTGTCTTCAAATACAATCCACAGACCTTTCTTTTCAAACATCAACAAACATCAAATATTATATAAAAACACCTTGACCTCCTGCAATAACATATCAACATCTTTTCAAGTAGACATCCAAGCACTTTTTATAAATTCACTCTTGATAAGAGTGAATTAGCAAATAAGCTTGATAATATCCCACTATGCTTGTCTTAATCTCATTCACACATGATAAATCCCAAATAACTATAAACCCCCATGTAGTGTGCTAAATTATGGCATAGACTCTTCAGAATTCATGGCCAGTAGGGATTTTCTGATATTTTGGCTTACTCAATCTCCCTCTGTTTAGATTTTTTCAAGAGGTTATATAAGCAGAGGTAAGGTTGCTGTAAAAGGTCATGTGAAGTTAGTTGAGTTCCTCGCGTGCCATTAGGCGAGCGATAATCATTAAACTGTCTTCACTGCCACACCTACATGCAGCCCACGGGATATTTTCTTCCATGTGAACAATTTTCTTTTGCATTGTGTATTTTGTCAGGTTCATCGGGCAAGCAAACAAGCCTCTGCAACTTGTGGGTGCAATACACAATCAAAGGCACACTATAAAACCACAGAAACAGCCACTGAGCACACTGGGTGTTTCATAATCTAGGTGGTGGTATGAACTCATCTTTGTTGCATCTAAAGCATCTTAAGCAAACATGACTTTCAAAATAAGTCAGTCTCAACAGCCGACAGAGTGAGACTGCATCTGTACAGATAATTTACAAATGTCATAACATTTTGGGACAAATATCTAAGTGAGAGAGAGAGAGAGAGAGAGAGAGAGAGAGAGAGAGAGATGGAGGGAGAGAGAGAGAGAGAGAGAGAGAGAGAGAGAGAGAGAGAGAGAGAGAGAGAGAGAGAGAACTGATTAATAAGTGGCATTGGATTTGGTGGGATTTCATATGATGCCATGAGAGTTACCAAGTAAGTAAAAAGGTTCTACAGCTTTATAGATTTTCACTTTGTGCAATCCTAGTTGTAAAAAAACAACAAAAACAACAACAAAACGTAATTTTCTTTTATGAATTTTATCAGATTTATTTATCAGGAAAACAAGCCTTGGCAATGTGTGGCTATAACAGACACAGACATGATCACATAACCACTACATTTAATGGTAGGAATAACTTTTATTACAGATTTATTACAGAATCAGCTCAGAATTAACTCATTTTACCCGATACACATTTAATGTGTATATACAATGAATGTACAAGATAGCTAGAGAGCCAGCTAGACAGCTAGGGCTATCTTCTAAAATAAACAGATTATTTGGCCATATACCAATTTTACGGATTTAGCTCTTGCTTCATCAGCACTTTAGTCCTTTACTCTGTCCAGCTCTCTCACCTCCTCATCTGTACTCTGTACTCTGCTCAAACAGATTTAGCCCTAAAATGTCAACTTTATGAAAATAACATCATGCTTGTCAATTACTAACTAGCCAAAGAGAGTCTCTGTCATAACTTGGAGCAACTGCATCCATTTGCTGTCTCAACAACTAAAATGGAGTTTTTGTTAATATAAAATGTAATAAAAAATGACCTTAGGTTAGTGGTGAATTAGAAAAGAATGTTTTTTCTTATTTGAGGGACATTTGAGACATCAGTGTGGCAAACTGTTAACCTCTCACAAGAATAATAAACATTCAGCGTTAAACACAGCCCCAGAATCACATTGACAAACAAAACACAGTATTTCAGTATACATATACATTTGCATATTTATATTTATATTGTTTCGTCAATATAAGATTTAGATGCATCTAAATTCATTTTAAGATGGTATATAACCCTTTGGGAGTGAAGGCGAAGGCAGATTAGCACTGAAAACAAAAGCTAGCTAATCTGGCGAGCTCATTTAAAAAGCCAACATGCTAACTAAATTATAAAAGAAACTTTAGCAAAACTTAACATAAAAAATATCTCATTGCATTTGAGACTGACAATACAAAGTAGTTTGAAGGTCAATAGTTAACTGTAAGGAGTAAAAGTGTTTCTTTCCCCTTTGGAAATTTATAAGTAGACTATTTTAATAGTACTTGGGTACAGACTATACTTGCGCAAGAAGTTCATTTCAAAGTTCATTTTTTTATTCCACAACTGAAAATACACAAGGATTTACATTTAAACATTCTTTTAATTAGGGACCATTAAACATGCAGGTCTGGTAATGTAATCCTTAAATAATAGGGTAATGTAATAATTTTTTACTTATGGATACAGTGATGAGATCAGATTCAGTTCTTGATTCGTAGACACGTAACATATATCGGGTTAGTAATATGCGGTGATCGGAGTGGTTCTACACTTTTGGACTACTGATCCTAAAAGAACCTTCAGCCCAGCTGTCAAGCCCATTTATAAACAGTTCACGTTCAGCCGTCAAACCCTCGTATAAACAATGTGACTTAGGCTCTATTTCAATCATTCCTCTCATGAATCGTTCCGTAATAAATCACATCCTGATGTACAAAGCTGACCACATTTTGTTGAGCAATTACAATGCATCTGAATAATCCTGCCTGCATGCAAATGCCTCAGCTGCTTCTGATTTCCCAGCCATAACTAAAACAAATACAAATCTGGTCATTTGGCCTGAAGAACAGCTCCGGACCACTTTAGTCAGATTGAGTTTCTGCTCTGTGTTTAGTCACTTCCCTTCCCTTTCCCAAACAAAATGACTTCCAGCAGCCTAAACACTCAATCAAACTTGACACTGACATTTAAAGCATGTCTCCACTGTACTTTTGAAATTTATATGCATGTTTAATGTCTAACAAATAGTAAAGGAGGTGTGTTACATGACGTGAGTTGAGCTGATATTTACAAGCCTATAAATCTCTGAGAAAATAAGAAACATGGCTCTAACTGCACCACTTTGATTCTGGTATCTGGAGCCTATCTTTATTCTGAGAACTTGTCCAAACATCTGGTAGTGCAATGAAAATGAATTGTACCGAATACAATTAAATCTGGTAAAGGTAAGATCAACAATTACTCATTTAGTGTGAAGATCTATTCCATCCTGCTATTTTCTGATGCTATACAGGTGGTATCCAGAACTTTGCTTTGTGCATGAACTCCTATTTTACATGTTTCTCGGGCAGAGGAACAAAACATCCCGCATTTACTGCAAGGAGGATAGAATGACATAGAGTGCTTGTTCCACATGAGGAATCACAATGAGTATCTATTTGTTGTGTGCTTTGCAACTCAAACATACATATTTTCCCTCATAGCCCACAAAGAGTATAATTTTACCAAAGAGAACATGGTGTTTAGATTGTAGTTAGGCAATGCAGTGAATTGAGAATTTGTCAGTGATGACTTTGGCATGGATACACTCATGTTGTTCACATCTTTTCAAACCATGCAAAAGCAACATTATTTTTCACACAACAATCTTCTCTCTCAAGCATCTGTTCTTTTGTTCGGGTGAAAAATTAATAGTCTTCTTTAGATTGAATAGTCTTCTTTAGTCTCATCTAGATTGCTTTCTAAACAAGCATGTATCAAAATTAAACAAATGATCTTATCCAAGTGTGGCTGTTTGAGCCTGCATTAAATACTTCTGATTTGATCAGTTGGCATTTGGATGTGTTTGCCATGGTTCTAGCACAAAAAAACATGATAGCAGCCTTCACATTTCTTGCGTGATGGCTGGTCTTCTTTCAAAGCATGAGACCTCAGTGCAAATTAATAAAATTGCAGTGCTATCATCTTATTAACCTTAATACATTAAAAAAAACATATATTCCTCTTATACTGTTTAAGTCAAAATTATTGTTTAAATTACAGTTAATGCAGTGTGTGTGTGTGTGTGTGTGTGTGTATGGTTTGAGTACTTTAGAAATTGCTGATCACCTGAGATTTTTACACACAACAGTCTATAGAGATGGTTTGAATTTGCAGGAAGGCTACAGTAAATTAAATAACTACCCTTTAGAGTCGTGGTAAGCGGAGAAGTATCTCAGAATGAACAACTTGCCAAATCTTGAGCTGAATGGACTACATCAGCAGTAGACTACATCAGGTTACACTTCTGTCAGCCTGAAACAGGGATTACTCACAGACTCACAGAAATTAGACAGCTGAAAATTGGAAAATGCTACCTGGTCTTCTGACAGTCTTCAGCTGTACAATTTTTGTGAGCTCAAAAACCATGTTATGGCCAATTACAAAGATCATATTCTTTCTCCATTCAGATATTTGATGTGAACATTAAGTAAAGCTCTTGACCTGCATCTGCATGATTTTATGCATTACACTGCTGCCACATGATTGGCTGATTGGATAATTGCATGAATGTGCAGGGATACAGGTGTTCCTATTAAAGTGACCGATGAGTGTACAGCTAAGCTTAAAGCTGTGGAACAAATTTTGATTATGGAGTAACAAAACAAAACAAGAAAAATTCTAGCCAACGGCTGATGGGTGGTAATACAGCTTTGTGTGTGTGAGTCAGAGAAAGTTTCCCATTTAATTACATCCTTTATCCAAACACACACCTGCCCAAAATACAGTTTCTGTGAGAGCTACTGCACCTGTTTCATGCGTGGCTAGGTTTATTACTCTTTATCGCTCTCTCTATATATAAATTCCTTAAACTTTTTCCAGCTTCCTGTTTGTTTGTAATATCCTTGTTCATAATTTCTTATTTGATACACTACACAATTTTGTAGTTCAGTGTTTGTGTATATGTGTGTATATGTGTGTATGTGTGTGTCTGTGTGTTTGATAGGAGACAGACCTCTTGGGACCCCCCCTATGCTGCATTCAGGAAAGATACAAACTATTTTTCCATCAGTAAGACCAAAATAAGAATGGCTTGTTTATTGTTCCTTGAGTGCATTCAAGACTGGTAATTATAGAAACTACAAAAAATTAATATCATGTAAGCAATGATGTAGTTATGCAGTGAAATTGCACTGCACGATATTGTTTTCTCCATTCTAACACAAGATTCAACACATCCTGTAATTATCCAGCCGCATAAAAAGTGCCCATATGGTTTCCAGCACTTGGCTTGTGCTTCAGTGTAGAAGTATTTCACAGAGGATTTAATTCCTCTATTCCTGTATTGAACTATAACTTTTTGTCGAGCTTACTTTCTAAAACATAATATTATAAAATGTTTCATGGGAATTATGTTCATCAGATTTTTTTCCCTCTTAAAATGTTTTTACACGTGCCAAGTCAATTTTCTTATGTATTAGAACCAGACTTTGACATTGGAATTATTCAAAATACTTCATTTCTTGAAAAATAGGTTTTTGTAGTATGCGCATTAGTGTTTATTTATCGACTGGCTCATTTCTATATTTTGATGTACGTTCTTTTACTGAAGTATATTTTCAACTAATTTACTGCGTGTAATATCATACATTTACTTTTTTTCATTAATGTACATGTATATGTACCAAAATGGCCTAGATAGCATGACCAGTGTTCGGGCTGGGAAAGCTTGTTCTTGTTATTGTTGATTTAAAACTGAGCTACCACTTGAAATCTAGTCTAGTCTTTCAGTCTGGTATGCAAAGCATAGCTTTAGAACAATTCATGCTTAAGGTTTGGCTGTTTGATGGTTTAAACTGACCTGCGTGTATTCATGCAAGAGGAATTTTAAATGCTCTGTGTCTGTTAAAAACAAGTCTGTCCTCACTGTGTTCACCTGCATTACATTGAAAGTTCTTAGCTGACACAGACAAGAACAGAGGTCATGGAGAGGTTGTGTGTGGTGTGTGTGTGTGTGTGTGTGTGTGTGTGTGTGTGTGTGTGTGTGTGTGTGTGTGTGTGTGTGTGTGTGTGTGTGTGTGTCAAAGAGAGAGAGATTCTGTACTAAGGAATGTCTTTGTGTGTGTTGCTATAATAGGCAGTCAGAGGATAGTCTAGAAGTTATTAGACTCTACAGCTTCGACAATAGCTATAGCATGCAGCTTCAGACACCCTTTCTCACCCTTTATCTAAATTCCTCACACGCTATATCCACATAAGAATGCAGCTCAGAGTAAAACACATATTTCCTAAAATCTAAATAACCTAAATTTGATATGATATGAGAAACATATCGAAATTAAAAGATTACATCTAAATTACAAGATTAATAAATGACATTTATTATATCTGCAGCTTTTAGTAAATGAAACTGAATTTAAACTTTCATCAGGCAGAAAAATATTTGATCCAATCAGGCAACACAGAACAGAAGAGGTCAACAACTGCTATGTAGTCTTTTGTCAGATGATGAAATCAGATCTACAGACTCATGCCGTTTGACGTAGAGCGCTTCGCACGACACGCTTCACCCAGTGAATGCATTGCATCCTGAATAATGTGGCCTACAAAAACAAGTATCAGTCAGACAGGCTGTCTCAAACTGCGCAGTAGCATACAAAGCTATGCCCAATGAGATATTAGCTTTAAACTTAGACTATACACTTAAAAGGTTCCATCAATAGTACCTTAACCTCCTAAAAGTTTCCTTTTATTTGATAAATTCAGTTGTTGGATTTTACATAGAACATGCAAGGGTTCTGTGTAAAATGCAACTAATGAACCTTTAAATCTTCTTAGTTTTTCTATGTGTAGCCTTGTTTCTGGAAACTTCTGTCAGCAGTGTGCCACTAGACGCATGTATAGAACACAGTCCCATAGTTATTTTAAACTGATTTTTTTGTAATTGCGTATTAGCTAACCACATGTTTTTAAAATGCTAAGTAAAAGACCTACTTATTCTGTCAAGCCCTGCTCTGTGGTTCCACAACACTCCTGAAAAGGAATAACAGTTGTTTGACAAGTTCTTGTGTGTGTGTTTTCAGTGTACTCCAGGAACCTTGGCAACCAACCAAGTTCTGTATTGGACCAATTAGTGATACAGCATTCATTCATTCATCTTCAGTTACCGCTTTATCTTGCTAAGAAAAACAGTGGAGCCAGAGACTATCCTGGTAAAACTGGATGCAAGGCTAAAGAATTCACCCCAGATGGTACAGTCTATAGCAGGACACCATATGCACACACACACACACATACACACACACACACACACTCTTTTTCACCTAGGGGCAAATTAGTATACCCAATCTGGAGCAAGCCCACATGACCATGAGAGGACCATGGACCCCGGATCTGTGGGCTTGCTGTGCTACCAAGTACACCACCATGAAACCAATGCTTATTAATTATGTTAAACATGACAAACTGGTATGCAGAAATTACCCACTCCAAGTAGGAACTAAGTTGCTTTTGTTTTGTTTTTTCTGTAAAAGTTTCTGGGTTCTTCTTGTCATATATTGTTATATGTCATATATTAAATTGGCATATATTGTGGTGCATTTTGATCAATTTTAATGTACTGTTTTGAATGACTCTTTAATAATATGCAGTTTTAAATGCAGCCTGTGTGCTTGATTAAATATAATTTCTAGAGTCCTTTATAGGATATGCTTTTAGAACATGTCCCCTTGTATAATTGAGCATTTTGCATCCATTTTGGATGCAACAGATATCTTTTTGAAGCAAAAACATTTAGTTACTTTTTATTTATTTATTCAGTTACCTTTTTAAAATGTGAGGTTTGTTCATTATTTATTCTTATCATTTTTATTTATACAAAGGAATACGCAGTTTACTTTGTATAACATGAATGATTAGCTAAGGATACTAATACATAAGCATTGTATTAAATTCAATTACATGTAACGCATTGTACAGCAGCACTGTTAAACTCTCAATTTTGGTTGTTCAGTAGTTTTGGTAGCAAGGTTTACATTGCTCTCCTACTCTCCTTCTAATACGTTATCATTTCTAGTAACAACACATAGAGCCTTGTAAATCAGACACTCAACATCAACTGTTTTGAAATGTGGAAATGTTTATGTGGAGAAGTTTTGTATTGGAAGAATATATATAGCATTTTTTTGGAGTCTCCAGTGTACAATTTAAGAGGTTTTTGAGAGTAGTAATGTTACGTTTTCAACACTGAAAAGTAGGAATGTTCTTTAATAATAATAATAATAATAATAATAATAATAATAATAATAATAATAATAATAATAATAATCCATTTGTTTTGGCATAATGCTGTGGAATAAGAAAAAAACCACTTTGTGACTTTTGTAGACCACAACTCCGGTCCTAGGGCTCAATAAACCTGTATAAATTCAACTCCCAGAAGTCCTCAAAAACTTGATAATAGGCTAAGAAGCCCTTCATAAATATATTTAGGTGTGTTGGAAGAACAGAAAATCTGAATTATTGCAAGGCAGTAAGTTCCTATGAGTTGAGAAACATTGCCTAACCTTTAACATACTTGCTTCAATTATATTCAGTAATTAATTTGTAATTGATATTTAATTACTAATTTTATACATGCTTAGAAAAAGTTTATTACTGAACCTTAGATTTGAGTGTTACCCATTACTTGTGTCTAGATTTAGGCCTTTTATACCTACAAGAAAACTGACTGTTACATACAGCTGATTCATATAAGAAGGTAGTTAGGGACACTGGAGTGCTAGCAGATGTTGTTGCTGGTTATTACAATCTCTTATTGATCTGGTTTAAATCTTTCCTATTTGCTCAAATCATTAGGAGGAGGAAGTGAGACAGAACAACAGGGGATCTACAGATGCAGTGAGCAGAAATTGGAGTAATATGTCCTCATAGTATAATTCACCATCGATCCATTGACCATGATTGCTACTTTACTAGTTTACGTTTTTTTGCGTACTTGTTTTGAAAGCTCCTTGGTGTTCATGATGCTATATAAAAACAAAAAAGTGGTCTGTGTGGTTTTCTTGCTAGACTTTTTATTTTTTTAGTCCGTGTGAACCTAGGGAACCAATATCAGGCTGTATTTATTGATAGCGATCTCAAAGCACTTCTGTAAGTCACTCTGAATAAAGGCGTCTTCTAAAAACCATAAATGTAATATAGATGTTTGTTTCAGTTTGTTCTCTAGCAAAGTCTGGGATCTAGTTATATTGAGACACTTTGTACAAATCTATTCAACTAATTATGTGACTTACAATGACAACTGGTTAAAGCTGAAAGTTTGTGATAGAAGCAGAATCTGTAGCTTTTTACTTGTGTAAACTGTGTTTCGTAATATTCTTAACATATAATCGCAATAAAGTGCATTTCAGTTTCAGTTTGTAGCACTACAAAATATAGAAGAGTGAAAGGGGGTGCATATTTGTGCAAGCTGCAGTATGTATGTATGTACGTTTTATGTATATAAGCAGTCATGTAACAGGCTGAGACGCTAATTCGTCTTTTCATGGAAGATCAGAGAAGGAATATGGATTGGTGGGCTGAGCATTCTGTCAAACAAATTAACTAAGGTTGAAAGCACATCTTCAAAAACTAAATTAAAAACATGGCAAATCAGATAACATCAAACACTCACTAGCACACAAAACGCTGTGAGGAAAAAACATTAGAGACAATAAAAGTGGGAGAATTTTTGTGTGTACGTTGTTTACTTTGGCAGCAGGAGAATTCTGTCTTCTTTAGTTAAAGACTAATTTTAATAAGATCTGACAAATGAAGTAGTAGCACAGTGATTACAGTGATTAGAGCATGAGAATTCATGGCTTAAACATTCAGCAGAACTGAAACCTCACTGGGAATTTTGTATACAGGTGAAAAGCTGTATACTTCTGAACTTGGCCCTTCCATCTGACTTCCCCTTCATTCTATAAATGGGTAAAAAATGAGAGGCAAGTATAAGAATAATCTAAAAGTAAAGAACTCACAGTAAATAGTCAGGCCTTGGGTGTCACAATGTTCACAATGTTCAGTCACAGACAGTCTTGGGGTTCTTGTCAGACTGGATTTTTTATCCTCAAACTGTTTAGTGAAGTGACAAAACAATTTGAATATGTCTGCCTGAAATCCAATGTTTTGAGCTACAAGGTTGAAAGTAAATGAACTTTAACGTAGGAAGAAGTTTAGAAAGATATGTGTGGTGGTTTACTGTAATGTATTGATCTGATGACTTGTTTTGAAATTGAGAATTATAATGTCTGGTTGAAGGAAACCATCTTTTGAAGAAAACAAAAATCAAAGAAAAAGGTACAGGAGGTTATATACTCTTCATCATATTTTAAATATGAAAATAGACCTCTTGTCTTAGTCTAGATCTGGTGAAGACAGAAACCCAATTGACTAACCTATTAAAATATAATGCTGGGTGATTCAACAAAAATTTTAAATGGTCCAAATTTTTCCTTACAAAGATCTTGACAGGCAACTACCACAGCTGACAACACTTACATTTTAACCAACAGTGTAAATTCAAAGTGATAATATTTGCTTGACGTTACTTCTTTGGACTAGTTCAACATATTCTGACACGATAAGAGACATCTATTTTGAATTTGAAGTAGGTTGTGGATGCATGAAAGCCTTCACCTTTTGCACTAATGCCTTCAGCTCTGTAACTGCTTTCTGGTCTGATGTGTTGCCTTTAGGTATATAATTAACAAACTGAATAATGGGTACATAGTTAACATAATGACTAATGAGTGGATAAGCTGCTTAAGAGCTTGCAACAGGAGCCAGGTTGTTTCATGTTTGTTATGACTATAGTTTATTTTTTACATGTTTATCAGCTCTGCTACAGTTTTTTTTTTTCAAGTATGATTTTAGCTAGATACTGGGGACATATCTGGACCGTGAGCCAGTGATCATGACCACCATGATGTAATGTTTTAGTACAGGTTTTGTTACAGTGCAAATAGTAAAAAGTTACTTAGCAGAACATTCTTATGAACTCCAGACACATATTGCGTCTTGTTTGCTTTTAAACATATTGAAATGTTTCAGTGCGCTTTAAAATATAATGTGGGAAAAACACAATGTGCTTATTCGCAACACTCATTCACTTGTATTTCTCTATAAGTGCGACTGACTGTCATGTGTATATCTTTGTAACTCCCCAGATCAAATGTTGCCATAGCTTCACGTATGAATATAAATCACTTCAGAGCTGAACACATTAGATTCCTTTGATCTGCTAATGTTTTATATGAGACACACACTCACGCAACACAAAGTTGTGATACTCTTGTGTGTAGCAGACGAGGCAGACTGTTGAGGTTTTTGAATGGGCTCTTTTCTATATCTGTGTTTTTACGTAAACTAATCTTTTAGCAAATATTCAGTCTGCGCCTCAGGTTTTAAGGCATTTCAAAAGTGGCAGTTGTGAAACGCATACACATGCAAGTACAGCAGGATCAAAGCCTGCAACACAATGTGCTAGATTTAGAATAAGGCCAGCTCTCGGCTTTGCTTCTATTGTCTCGTTCTTTTTCTGATGAAAGTTCTTTGAATTCCTGTGCAGTGTAAACCTTTCTTTGTTCAGCACAGGTTAACAGAAGATACACACTCTTTAACATTGCCCTGCACTGTGCTCTGTCTCTTTCTGTCTCTCTCTCTTCTCTCCCTTGCTATCAGTCTTTTTTTCTTCTTTTTTCAGTTTTGTTTTTGCGGCTCAGGTCTATTCAGACAGACATGCACAGCAGCATCAAACAGTGTTTAGGGTGACTAGGTTGTACACGTCTAAGACAATCCCCCCGCAAACATCACTTTTCTTTTGCGTCTTTGCTCACCTTTCCCATTTGAAGTGGTTCTCAGGCCCTGTCGGTGTGTGTGTGTCTGGGTGTGCCCCAGGTGTATTTGCTTTAAGATACAAAGGGAAAAATGTCATGTGTTCACAAAAACACATACACACATACACACACACACACACACACACACACACATTTATTAGAATCGAATTAAATGACTCGTGATAAAATAAAATATCAGTTCTGTGTCATGACGAAGCATTGTGTTACTATGGCTGCAGTTTGTTTATTGTCAGAGGAGGAAAAATCCTGACAACAAAATTTGAGGTGAGGAGTCTGTAACTCCAGTCTGATGGTATATTTGAACTTAAACTAATTAAAGACAGGGTTTAAAGCAATGTATGTGTGTCTCTCAATGATTTCAATGCATTAACTGCTGGCTTATCTGAAGAAAAATAGGTGGAAAAAGATGATGATGATGTGTCTGAGTCATTGGTTCTGTCCACGTAAATGTTTAGTGAATTGAGAAATGTTAATTTTATTGTAGCAATTTAGCTCTAATCTAATCAGGAAAAGCCAGAATCTTTATCAGTCCAATTTGGCATTTATAAAGCACCATGTTTTACAAATATTAAAAACACTGTCTATGAGTATTGTGTGTCATATTTTTGTTGTCTATACCCAGAATAAATCTATGGCGTGCAGAGAAAGGTAAAGCTCACAATATATCAGTTAAATGGGTAAAACTAGTTTTACTAGATGCTAAATCTCCCAAATCAGGACAAGTTTCTTGTATGGAGAGCAACAGTATGTTGATATATTTGGTTGTATGAACCGTTGAACCGTTTTCTGTAACACCCATATAAATATATCTGATAAGGTTATTAACACTCATAAACAAACATACATGCACACACCTCTGGTCTGACTTTAAAACTCTCAGTCATATCACTCTATCTTTAGGCGTAGGAGTTGTGTGGTGCAACACAATACAGCTGAGGTAATAAGCTAATGAAACAGCAATCCTAAATGAATCTGACTTGGCCCTTTTCAGCAATGTGTCAGTGTTCAGCAGTACAATGTTAAAATCCGATTCACTTAACATTAATGTGAAAATATAATAAAAATTATATTATATTCTTTAACACCTGGCAAGTAAATCTAAGCTTTATCATGACACATTAAACATTCTATTTATATTCATTCATCTTCTAAATGATCATAATGACCATAAATATTAAATGATTTCTTAATAGTACTTCTTACCTTTATAAACAGAATAAATAGAATTGAAATGTTTTTAACAGGTCAAATTTTAACAAACCTACATGTGCACAGATATTATCTATTGTCTGTTTCTGTCTGGCTAACTAGCAAACATGACGCATTTGCCATTGTGATCTACAAATAGTCTGTGTGTGTGTGTGTGTGTGTTTGTGTGCATGCATTTTTATGTATTTAATACATAAAGCCTGGTGTGTTACTGTCTGTGTGTAGTTTCTCTGCATGATCTGCAGCTCCACCACAACCTTGATCAGCATAAAGTGGTTAGTGAAGATGAATGAATGAATGAAAAAATGAATGTTAAAATTTTTAAAATGTTAATTTGTTAAAATTAATATAGAATATACTTAAAATATGTGGTTTACTGATTTACTGTAGCACTTCCGAATTACCTAGCGATTTTCTAAAATTGGAAATATGTACTAAAATAACAAAAATGGTTAACATGCTGGTTCAATCCATGCCATTGTCACATTTAAATATTGTACTGTTCGTTTTGTGTCTATTTTATGTTTTTATAATCAGTGACTCATGAATTAGTGATCACCAACAACACCCTTATCTGCCAATTACAAAGAGTTTGTTTCATCTCTTCATTTCATGTTTCTTTGTTTTAAATGGATTTAAAGGAGGTATGAATGAAATTTGTAAGTCGCTCTTCTCTGCTCATTTCTTTGAGCAGTAGTCTGCTTTAGATTTATATTATATTTGGCAAAAAAGCTTAACCTCCAAAATAAATATTATACTAACACTATGTTATGTACAAATTTCTTCCCATCAATACATTTCTTGAGCAGTTTGGCCTAGTTTCACAAGCATTTCTCATACATAATGGGTTCATTAATTCTATTAAATGTAATATTACTAATTAAATATTACTTTAAATAATAGAATATTTCATCAAGTATTTTATCTTAATCTTTCCTTTGTACAAATAACCTTATTTGAACTCCTATATGAAATACAGATAGAGAGAGAGAGAGAGAGAGAGAGAGAGAGAGAGAGAGAGAGAGAGAGAGAATAATTACTTGCTTTGTAAGTTCTTGAAATTATACCTGATTGGTCTAATTTGGAAACTGGAGACAAAATTAATTAAGTGGGGAAATTATCTACACTCTTAGAAGCTCAGTGGTTAAGATGTTGGACTACTGATCAGAAGGTTGTGATTCCAGACCCCAACATTGCCAAGTTGCCACTGTGGGTCCCCTGAGTAAGTCCCTTAGCCCTCAATGTAAGTTGCTCTGGAGATTTGACAAATATTGTAAATGTAAAAGAGTTCTTAACATCCAGTAATACATCCACCCAGTTCTGTTGGGGAAACAAGCTATTGTAAGGTTCCTCGTAGATAAGAAGAAACCTTTCAATCTTTTATCCATCTTCAGTAACCGCTATATACTAGTCAGGGTTCCTGTGAATTTAGAACATATGTCAGAAACCATTAATTCACACATCATTCACACCTAGTGGCCATATAGAGTCACAAATCTACCTACTAGGTAGATTTCTTTTGGGGGGTCAGAGAAAATCCACATGTATACAATGAGAATACATGAAACTCTGTAGAGACAGTAACCTGAGTTCAGGGTCTAGTCAAGGACTCTGTAGCTGTGAGGACACAAACACTATCTGCTGTGCCAACTTTAAAGGTTATTATCTAGCTATCAATGCATTTATTGATAGAGACTTTGAAGCACTTTTGTACAATGCATGGGATAAGTGCCACAAATGTGCCTTATTTTAAAAGAAAACAAAGCATTATATATATATATATATATATATATATATATAAAATCACACCAAATATAACTATGAGAAATGATAATAATGATAATAAATAGAAAATGTTATATTTATTAAAGTAAATAGTAGTAAATAGTGCTTTTCATAACATGTGTTATCACTTCATTATAACTTTTTATAGTTATGTTTAGGGGTGCTGATTAGATGGGAGGGCTAAGATCTAATATCTATCAATTGCTTGATAATGAAACTATTAGGGTTAAGCAATGCTTTATGTAACAAAGTCTTAGGAAGGTAGGAAGATTGATGCGGGGCAAACTACTGCACACACACGACACACACACACACACACACACACACACACACACACACACACACACACACACACACACACACACACACACACACACACACACACACACACACACACACACACACACACACACACACACACAGTTGAAGGAAGATAGATTGTAATTCCCTAATGGGTACATGCCATATATCCTCTGAAAACCAAACACGATAAGCAGAAATATTGTGACACTTTGGTTCAGACTAAAGAGACACTAAATTTACTGTTCTGTCATCTTTCTTTTTGTGTACTTTGAACTTTGAGTAAAGCATACACTTACAATATGTACTTAGTCTATCTACTTTTAGGGCGTTTTCACAATTGGTCTGAATGCTCAAGTCTGCACCCAAGACTGATTCTGGGCTGGGTTCGAGGAGAGGCTCATAATCTCAGGTTTGAATTTTGCAAATTAAAATTCTTTCCAAACTGATGTACAATTGTGCAGTTCCATAAGTCACTTTTATGCTCACAGGTTTGTTAAATGGTAGGCCCAAAATTTATCCATGTTGCTGTTCGATTTGATTGTTTACTTGCATTACCAACACTCGTGATGCTCTCAGTACGAGCGCTCGCGACTGAAAACAGTGTGCTAAAAACAGTGCTTTAATGCTATGGAAGTCTGCAATTATATATATTAATTACCATAATAAACATTTCACTGTCTACATTAAAGTAGCAACAGGAAGCATAGTGACAATTTAACCATTCACTTGCTGCATAGACTGTATGACTCTGTAGAAATCAATCCTAGCTTCTCTACTCCATATCAGTCTGTGTATTTTATTACAACCAGTAGTGGGGGCTAAAAAGGAAATCTTATATTAAGGATAGAGGGCTTATCTCTTCTAGCCAATTTGTACCAGCCATGCCTGGTTATGTTTAATATTTAACACTTCTTTTCTATAGAAAAGACACAGCCATACTGCAGAGGTAAAGAGATGTTGTGGGAAATGGCCTTTTTACTGGCAAGGATACACCGTTAAACTGTTGCTTTATAGTTTATGCAGCCCTTAGTCCTTCAGTATTATTATATGTTACACTGTGGTTCTGGAAAAACGCCATTTCATCCCACTGTAAATGTGTTTATGGGAGGGATGACAATAAAAAACTACTTAACTTGAAAACCTGGCATGAACACACACCAATCCAGCTCTATACACAGAGCAGTACTCACGCCACAGCTGTATTATCAGCCTGCTGGCCAATAGGAGCCTCTGCTTCAGTATTGCCACTGATTCAACTCCAGCAGTGAAACTTGCTCTCATTAATAAAGTTACGTAGATACAAATATAACTATTAGGTATAAAGATAAACACACATATGCAGCAGTATGCTCATAAACCTCAGCACATATCAACATTACAGAACCAGGGTGATAAGGCTTCAGGTGTTGTATTGATTTTGACTTGTACAATTTAAAGATTTATGACCGGAGGCTAAGTGATAAAAAGTTGCCCTTCTTGTTTTTAATGCATTTATGTTAAGTGTTAAGTTAATCATTCTATTTTTGTAGAGTATCTAAAATGATGTGTTCTGGAAAGAATTTGATGTGTGAATTAAGTTCTTTGGTACTTCCTTAACTATCTCCTCTCTTTCCTTATTTTTATTAGTGGATTGAACTTCTAATTATTAACAATAATCAATAAAGTTAATAAGCTATGCAACCTGTTCCTCTGTTCAATACAAACACTAAACAACCTGTTCTTTATGCTAAAGGTTTTGGCCTATCAAAACCAATGATAAGGTTACCATTAGACTTTATTTGTTTCCTGATAAGCTCAACTTAATTATTAATGTGTGTGCAAGATTTATTTTTGTCTTTACTTCACTACTGGTATTAAAGATTTTTGCTGGACTGTGTAGTCATGGATGTAGACTTTATACAGATAGTGACAAAATACCTGAAACAGGACTCGTGAAGGCTCATGATTTTGTTATTAGGCAGTGCAGGATATAGACAGACCGAATCAGGCAGTTTACTGAGATCTTCCATGTTGGATTTACAGTTAGTTTACAGTAGCACAGTGCAACAGGCTTATCTGTAGGGGAGGATCTGTGTGTGTGTGTGTGTGTGTGTGTGTGTGTGTGTGTGTGTGTGTGTGTGTGTGTGTGTGTGTGTGTGATAGAGGTTAAGTCAGTTTCTCTGCTTGCCTTCAGGATAAAAATGTCTTAGGGATCAAAAGTTTGGTGTGTGTGTGTTATTCTAAGAGTGTATTGTGACAAAAGCAGCATACACATGCATGTATATAACTCACACACTCTCAAGAATTAGTGCATACAGCAGAAATAATCCTACATCCCTGTCCCTCCCCTCTTCTACCTGAGGCAGGTTTTATAATGAAAATGAGAGACTGAAAATAGGGGTGTCTGATGTATTTCAGCAGTTTTTATTTTCTTACTTTTCAAAGCAGCTTTATACGTTTCTCTTTTACTCCACTACATTTCTGTGTCCACTTCCTTCTGAACAGATTTAAATTCCCGTTCGCAGTAACTGCATTTTAGAAAGGGAAAATGTCTTGAGTGTTGTCAAATTTCTGAAGTATTTGCTAAGATTACAGCATCCAAATATCTGTTTATTAAAGCAACTGAAATAATTTCAAGCTTGATAGAGTCTTGCTCTATTGACAGAGAGAGGCCTTTGGAAGGGACAAAACTGAGTTGAAGCACACAGTTATGGATGAAGAAAAGATGCTCTCAGTAGTGAAGTGTCTTATTATAGACCAGGCTTATTACACAAATATACAGGTTTTCTTCCTTTGTCCCGCTCTCGATATGTGTTGTTTTTGTAAGGCAAAGGTCACAGCAGTGATTATGATTTACACAGCCTATTTTGGAGAGCAGGAAGGAGAAAGTAATTATAAAAGCAACACAAAGGAAGCACACACACACACACACACACACACACACACACACACACACACACACACACACACACACACTTTAGCCTAAATATCAGATATCATCCCTAGTATCTTTTGCTAGCATTCCCTTTGCATACATTTCACATGCCAGCATAACGTGAGTCATTTGTTCTCACGTGAAAAACATGTCAAGGAGCCACTTTAACATGCGCTGTAACTGCACATGTGAAACTAAGTACACATTTGACGTTATAAGAATGATAAATGAAATTAAAAAAAAACACACATGCTAAAAATATAAAGTATAAATTGATTTGTATATTTATATTTTATATTTATTATATTATATATTTTTTTATATTATTTCATATTAAATGTGAAAAGTCCAAATGTGAAATATGTGTGAAACATAACAAGTACACTGGTAGAGATTAGTGCAATTTTCTGTAATCGTTCCTACAGATATTTAGAAAGTGATATTTAAGAAAGAAATATAGCTATTGTGTATGAAATGACCAGATTTTGCACAAGTAATAGACACTAAACCACACACACATTCACATACACACACACACACACACACACACACATCACACACACACACACACACACACACACACACACACACACACACACACACACATGTCTATGGGTGGGACTATTATATCAGTGCAAGACATCTTGTCTGTGCGTTCAAATATGTGTGCGTGCAACCGTTGTAGCTGATAGTCAGGACAGACTATATTGTATCTCATCTTCATTTCTATAATTAACACACCACAAAAATACACAGAAACACAATCAGCCAGTGTGATAGAGAGTTGATAAAAAATCACGAAGAATATATTTTCCATTTTACAAAACTCACTGTTTGGCAGGGAGGGCCAAGAGACAATTAAGACTAAATAGCTCAATTATCATCCATTATTTCAGATTGGCAGCTCATTTATCTTCTTTCCATTCAACAATATGCCATTCTAGTGTCCTTACACAAAGCATTACATTAAAAAAAAAACTCTAGGAACTAAATAAACATACTTGAAATGTTACATTAGTTGAAAGTACATGTAATAGTTGTGTACCAAAGGATTCTCAGGTATGGAGCACATTGCTGGAATGTAAGCCATCTGCATTAACTTCTGTAAACAAATGTATAGCAGGAGAGCTTCCAGACCACTAACACACACACACACACACACACCACACACACACACACACACACACTAAAAAAAATCTGTCACTCTGTAACATGTTCTTGTTTTTGTACCATGTGACTCAGGTGTAACAGAACAACACCCCAATAATACACTCACCTTCCACTTTATTAGGAGCATCTGCGCATTCTGGCAGTTTTCTAATCAGCCAATCATGTGGCAACAGTGCAATGGATAAAATCATGCAGATACAAGTCAAGAGCTTCAGTTAATGTTCACATCAAATCAGAATAAAGAAAAAGTGTGATCTCAGTGACCGTGGTATAATTGTTGGTGCCAGACTGGCTGGTTTGAGTATTTCTATAACTGCTGATCCCCTGGGATTTTCACACACAGAGAGAATGGTGCAAAAAGTGCAAAACATTAAAAATATAATATGCAGACATAATTAGCTTATTTTTAGGTAGATTAACCGCATTAACAGTTTAAATATCATACTAACAATCTACACTGGGTTTTAAACATACTACAAGTTTAATATTCAATCTAATATGTCCGTAATATACGTACAAAAGATACAAAGAAGGTCTATTTCAAAGGAGCTTTATTCCTATTTATGCACAAAACAAGTGGAATTCACACAAACGTGCAGGTCTGGCTGATTCCTTCGACTATAAAAAAAAATATCAGTTCATCATAGGAGATTAATGCAGAGGTATAAATGTGGTGTTGTGTGTGAATTTACAGTAGGGGCGTGTTCTTCTGATTTAACCTGACTTCACACAAATTCCACAAGAAATAAAAAAACAAGCTGGTCTGTTTGGTTGAATTTCATACCAATGAAATATCAACTGACTGCCAGCTCCACCCCAAGCTTAACTGTCATGAAACTTTTCATACAAGTTGAGTCATGAAAATTCTTAGGAATATGTAACTGTGTATGTATCTGTTAATAGCAGATAGTATACAAAATTAAATCAAATAAAAAAAATAGATTTTGGTTTTGTAACATGTTAAAATATTTGTAGGTTTGTACTGGCCATATCTTCATAGTAATTTATTCTTTATATTCATTGTCTACCGCTTATCCGATCTATTCTCAGGCGTCATTGGGCATCAAGGCAGGATACACCCTGGACGGAGTGCCAACCCATCACAGGGCACACACACACACACTCTCATTCACACACTACGGACAATTTTAGAGATGCCAATCAACCTACAATGCATGTCTTTGGATTGGGGGAGGAAACCGGAGTACCCGGAGGAAACCCCTGAGGCACGGGGAGAACATGCAAACTCCACACGCACGGCGGAGGCGGGAATCGAACCCCCAATCCTGGAGGTGTGAGGCAAACGTGCTAACCACTAAGCCACCAATTATTCTTTATAGTATTAAAATTAAAATCATGAAGAAAAAAAACTCCACAGTTAGGTTAGGTTTTGATTTCCCCTTACAAAAATGTTCTATATATTCTTTAGTGATATGAATGCCTTAAATACAACTGATATTCACAAGTTTACTGCTTTGTGTAGAATTTGTACTAGTTCTATTTTTGCTTCATACTAAAAAGGGCCAAACTAGTCATGTAAGTAAACGTATGGGTTCTGTTTACAAGAGTTTAGTTTTAGTTTAAAGGTCACTACACAACTACATATCTTGGGGGGGGAGTAAAATGTAGCTAGAATCTTTGACGTAGAACATGCAAACATTCAAAACTGAAAATGAATGCAGACTTTATGTACAGAGGCATGTTTATTACTATGAGTACATTTTATTCTCTATGGTATCTACTGTAATTCTCTTCAAGGCGGCATTAATAATGACATGCAAACAAACTTAATTCAAGAAGCTATATGCTATAGGCTACTATATAGTGAATTTTCAGAGTAATCCCATAATAAGCAGCTTTGTGTCTAATAACAATGTACATTACTTTTTAAAAAGAGTATACGAAAATGTATTCTGTTGTAAATACCAGCATCCCAGCACAGATGATTAGCCAAACAAGAAAGATAAACTCAGACTCAGACATAACACAGCCATCTCACTGCTTAATTTATCTGTAGTGTATTAATGGGGATGTGACTCCAGTGATGGGTTGGCACCAATCCAACCAATCCCCGGTTTGCACCAATCCAATAGCTTGGGCCATGAGTCTCATAGGATAGACCCATGGTTTCTTGTGACCCTGTGCAGGATAAGCGGTAAAGAAATTTCATTGATTATGAGTTAAGTTTCTGTTTTGATCATTGTTAGATCTGTGATAGGTTTAGGTTTTGGTCATGGATTAGAGTTTGTTTTAGATTTTAATCATGGATGGGTTAGAGTTAGACTTAAGTTTTGATCACAATGGGATTAGAGCTAGGTTTAGGTTTTGATCCTGGTTAGGTTTATATTAGGCTTATATTATAATTCTGACTTTTAATTTGTGACGAAATAACTATTTTACATAACTAATAATATAACTATTATTTTTCAAACATTCATGCATCTTGTCTCAATCCTAATGCACTGTACAGACTTTGTTGCTGTGATTATGGGATGTATTAGTCAATGCAAATTCCTTCTGTTCCATTTCCTGTAGGAGAAGGGAAGAGAGATGAAGGTAATTAAACTAAAGGCGGAGATTGATTCCCAATTTACCTAAACTCCTTCTGTTCTCATACCGCCTACACTATGGACACACAGTTCCTGATACACACACATGCTCCATTTGGTATTTCTCGTTGTAATATGGTTATTTGGCTGATAAGGAAGAATTTTCCTTTTTGAACGCATTCACTGTTCGGTTCATTTTGCATCATTTCTATATACAGAGACCTTGTTCAGAATATATAGTTAGTTTTAGTTAGTAGTATATAAGTTCACCTCATGAATACTATGTTATGTCAAATAAAGGAGCATTTAAATAACAGTAAGGGGTCAATTTTCAACACATGCTTTAAAAAAAATCAAACTTTTGAGCAAGAGCAAGAGAGATATGTAATGCTTTTGGAGTTGGCATTGAGCGAAGCTGTGGATTCATGTTTTATGGTGTCCATTATCTGTCCAGTAGGTTCTACAGTTTAGCATGGACTATTTGCATCCTCCCACTGTTCTTAATAGTGTTCCTATCAGTTCTATCCCCCAGGTCACACACAAACACAGAAACAGAGAACAATGAGTCATTAGTCTTTCCATGTGCTTTTATGAGTTTCCAAGCTCCGCACACCGCATCTCTTTGATATTTCAAAGACTGCAAAGTGTGACGTCATTTCCATCCTGTGTGTGAACGTGTGTCTATGTGTGTTTCATATATTTGATGGTAGAACTTAACACATTGTCAGGCCTGAAACAGACTAACCAGTCAAATCCTTCTCCATGGAAAGACCTGAATTTCATTATTACACATAGGCTGCTTTTTTTGATGTTGGCCTATCTCAGACATCTATATCATATGGCTTATATTAAACATTTGTCAACTATCATTACTATCATCTGCAGAATTACTGAATCTAATGTATTTACATGCAAATTTAATGGCACATATTACTATATGATTAATTACATTTAGTTGATATTTAATGTAATGGAAGTTATTGCTCTCCCATTTCTCTAACAATACTATTAATATCTATTAATGTAGACATAACGATAAGCAGACTGATATATTAAGATTCATGTGATTTGGATACAAATGTTTGCATGTTCTTCCATTGCTTCAGCGTTTTCCTCTGGGTACACCGGTTTCCCCACCCATAGACATGCAGTGTAGGCTGATTGACATGTATGTGATTGTGTCTTGATGGGTTGGCACCCCATTTAAGGTGTTCCCTGCCTTGTGCCCCAAGTCCCCTGGGATAGCAGGCTCTCTATGACCCTGTGTAGGATAAATGGTTAAGTTAAATAGATGGGTGTATATATAGCCCTGAAAAGAGGACTTCAAATGTAATAAAATGGCACGATTTAAATTTCTACATTTAAAATACTATAAAGGGCAGTAATCAATAATAAACTAAACAATATTTGATGTGACAAGTTTTTGTTTGCTTAAAAAAAATTGTAGTTTCTTGTACAGTTTGTGCATAAAAAAATTAGCTGGCCAGTTTTACCGAGCATCTTGGAAAATCTGCCACAGATCTTTTAGAGACTTTGACTATTTTTTTTTAATGTTTTTTTGTTGTTGTTATTTTAATGTTATTTTAATGTTAATTTTTTTGTTATTTTTTTATGTTAATTTGCATATTTATGCATATTTATCATATAAATGATTGAAAATGATTATTGAATATTTCTGTTATATGTAAATGTTATTAGTTTTTTTAATATATAGTATATTAGAGTTTGGATGAATATCCTCAGGTGCATTGAAAATTTGCTTGATTAGCACAATAGAAGTTCTCTTTAATGATCTACAAAATATTCTTAGTTTACATGTATTTTGTTACTTACTTACATTTTAGATGTTCTAAATATAAAAGTGTAAAAATTCAGAAATTATATGCAAGTTCGCACTAATTTAGGATAATGACCTACATGCACACAAAAAAATGTAAATAAAATAAAAAGACCATTTTAAAATATGCTAAACAAAGATTTATTTGTATTACAAATTCTAATGCAGACAATTTTACATCTTACAACTTTATTGTTTATTTTTTCCCTGCAAACAAACTTATGTGACAAGAGAGAATACTGTACTGCCATAGTAGAATATAAAATTGATGCAAATTAATAATTTATGTAAAAAAAAAAAAAAAAGAGATAAATATACCTTGCAATTTAAATAACACCGAGGGTTTTTTTTTTTTTTAAAAGCAAGCAAACAATCAAATAGATAGATAGATAGATAGATAGATAGATAGATAGATAGATAGATAGATAGATAGATAGATAGATAGATAGATAGATAGATAGATAGATAGATAGATAGATAGATAGATAGATAGATGGATAATGAATACATAAATCAATCAATTAATCACTCCAAACAATAGGACATTTGGGACAAAGTTTTTCAATCAGCTGTTACTCTGGACTTTTTATGTACCTTATCCTTATACTGAACAGGCATGAGTGTTGATCATACTTTAGTTTTCTCTTATGAATAATTGCTAACTAGCTCCTGATGTGAGGTGGCTCTATAGCTCTGTTCTTCTACATTTACTCTTTCATTTATGTTTTTATTCAACATAAAACTGAGCCAGAATACAACAGAAACCAGGAAGTGAGAATGTGAGCATTCATATTGTCTAACACTCTCTAACAGCTCTGAGATTTGAACAAACAGCCTTTCAGTAAGTAGAGCTCTTAATTTATTACTTCTCACAGGGTCAGATGTTGTCACTGGTCACAGGACCCTGCAATCGAAATAATGTTTGACAAATAGAGAAGAAAAGTGAGATACAGGGAGTTGAGTGGGCTGTTGATTTATCAGGTTTATATTAGCATGAATATTTCCTAGTGATTTACATAGTGTGGGTGGAGATGCAATCTCACTGTGTCATTTACTGTGATTGTCTAATGCAGTAAACTAATCCTGCTACCCTTTACATTAACAACACATGACTAATGTACAGGATACAGACAATAGACAGATTCTTTATATTGGTAGTGTCCTTATTTCAGGCTGAATTGTAATGTTTATTTTAAGTAAGTGTTGAAGATGGAAGAAAAATGCAGTGTCGCAATCTACTTGGATTTTAATGGATTTTACTATCCTCCTACATCTTTGTTTGCCTCATATGCTTTTTGAGTTTGCCTTTCATCTACTGTCTCTAAGTAAATCAGAGCTTCCTAAGTCTGACCAGAACTCTCTCTCTCTCTCTCTCTCTCTCTCTCTCTCTCTCTCTCTCTCTCTCTCTCTCTCTCTCTCTCTCTCTCTCTCTAAAAACCCTAAAAACCCTAAAAACCCGAGTGATTCTGTGTTTCTTCAGTTCCCCCTATTGGTCAAAGTCACAATATACACTTAGACTCAACGTAAATCTAAACTAGATTATTTTATTGTCTGCTTTGTTGTTGTTATTTTTTTACATTTAAACGTATTCGGCTATTAATTATGACTTTGATTATAATTATGGATCAATCTTTAAAACCTACCTTTAGATCAATTGTGTTTCTAGGCTTCATTTCATGTTTTAAACAGGAACATTATCAAAAGGTTGTATTTTGTAAATGTGTTTCTTCAATTAAGGTAATTTAGTTGTATGATAATTAAAGCGAAATATATTATTTTAGCAAATTAAAAATCCTTTTAATTTGCTTCTTTAATCCATCATATATCATTGGCAGAAAATAATCAGAAGATGTGTTGTTACTATTTTTAGGCCAAACCCAGCAAACAGGGAATATTCTGAACTCTGAACACTCAAGTGCAGTGAATTCAATTAAGATCTTTAGACAGAAATAGAATACAGTGGTGTGAAAAGTGTTGGCCCCCTTCCTGATTTCTTATTTTTTTGCATGCTTGTCACACTTTAATGTTTCAGATAATCAAACACATTTAAATATTAGTCAAAGATAACACAAGTAAACACATCATGCAGTTTTTAAATGAAGGTTTTTATTATTAAGGGGAAAACAAAATCCAAAACTACATGGCCCTGTGTGAAAAAGTGTTTGCCCCCTAAGCCTAATAACTGGTTGGTCCACCCTTAGCAGCAACAACTGCAATCAAGCGTTTTCCATAACTTGCAATGAGTCTGTTACAGCGCTGTGGAGGAATTTTGGCCCACTCATCTTTGCAGAATTGTTGTAATTCAGCCACATTGGAGGGCTTTCGAGCATGAACCACCTTTTTAAGGTCATGCCACAGCATCTCAATCGGATTGAGGTCAGGACTTTGACTAGGCCACTCCAAAGTCTTCATTTTGTTTTTCTTCAGCCATTCAAAGGTGGACTTGTTGGTGTGTTTTGGATCATTGTCCTGCTGCAGAACCCAAGTTTGCTTTGCACTGTATTGGCACCAGTGAAAGAAGCAGAAATTCCCCAATCCCTAAATTACAATTTAAGCCATGTCCCACTGCTCAGCAACTCGGACCACAACTAATGCTAAGGTTTTTATGAAGTGGATCAGGGGTAAAGATAAGAAAACTTTAAATTGTACAGGAATCCCCAGAACTGAAGCCAAAAGCCTTTCATTAAACCACCCAATCTGTGATGTAATATGTCTGGGGTGTTAACATGGAGGGACTGCAGTGATTATGCTATTCTTCCGTGAAAAGTACAGGAAATCGTGAGATAGATATAATTCTCAGGAGACATCGCTATCAAGATATTCACTGCGCCACACACAACACAATGTGCTGCAAACCACAAAGTCCAAACTGTTTTTGATTCTTCTGATTAGGAAAGCATAATTGAAAAAATTTACTTCCCATGAGTCCTCTTCAAAGGGAGAGTTTCCTTGCCTTGCACAGATAACAGTACAAGCTGGGTGGGTGGTCCACACTAAGCAGCGCAATGACGTCTTGGGTGACTAGCATATGAATTGTGTCTGATTGAATGATCCTTTTAAAGCAACCAAGCTGTATAAAATGTGTTCATTAAAAAATGTATTTGAGTGGGCAGACTGGAAAGTGCTAAAACTGTCACTGTAATGGTTGGTTTATTCTTTAAAGTAGAATATTGACTGAGCATCTGGCAGGTTTGTGTTATTACATCACAAAAACACAAACTGTTGTGTTCAAATATGCAAGTATAAGATTTGAAACACTGGGGGGAGAGAATGGTGAGGTATAGGCTTGGGGTGTTTCTATTTTGCATATTAATAAATCTGGATTTCCTATGTACAAGGTATAGATCTTTTTTTAACTGCCATTTCAAACAATGTATTATCCAAAATAAACTAAAATATCATTCATTGTCTACCGTTTATCCAAACTATTCTCCGGTCACGGGGAGCCTGTGCCTATCTCAGGCGTCATTGGGCATCAAGGCAGGATACACCCTGGACGGAGTGCCAACCCATCGCAGGGCACACACACTCTCATTCACTCACGCAATCTGGACAATTTAGAGATGCCAACCAACCTACCATGCACGTCTTTGGACCAGGGGAGGAAACTGGAGTACCCGGAGGAAACCCCCAAGGCACGGGGAGAACATGCAAACTCCACACACACGGCGGAGCCTGGAATCAAACCCCCAACCCTGGAGGTGTAAGGCAAACGTGCTAACCACTAAGCCACCGGGCCCCCTAAACTAAAATATGACCATTGAAATTCATGTTATAATCTGCGGATTATTTGAACATATCTAATTAAATAAACTGCACAACCCTCTCATTTTCATTTTTTTTAATTAATTTTGTGCAAAAAAAAATTATTCATATTTTCCTGCACTTTTCAAGCATTAGGAGGCTCATTAGTCTAGTTTCTGTCAAGGTTTCTTTCTCATGTTGTTTCAGAGAGTTAGCCTGCCACCAGCGCCTCTGGCTTGCTCATTAGGGATAAATCTAAATCCGTGTCCTACTCGTGACCATTCATTCATTCATTGTCTGCCGCTTATCCGAACTACACTCGGGTCACGGGGAGTCTGTGCCTATCTCAGGCGTCATAGGGCATCAAGGATACACCCTGGACGGAGTGCCAACCCATCGCAGGGCACACCCCTTATGGGACAATTTAGAGATGCCAATCAACCTACCATGCATGTCTTTGGACTGGGGAGGAAACCCCCGAGGCACGGAGAGAACATGCAAACGCCACACACACGGCGGAGGCGGGAATCGAACCCCAAACCCTGGAGGTGTGAGGCAAACGTGCTAACCACTAAGCCACCGTGCCCCCCCTACTCGTGACTATGTCCATTGAAAATTCCACTTCCTAGTTTGAAATTCACTCTAGTTACTACAATAGTGTTAGCAACATCATCAGCAGACATGGCAAATTATGCAGTTTCCATGTATATAACTTTTAACTTAAAATATGAAAGCTCATAAGATGAGAATGAAAAGGAAGAAGGGAAGACAACATTATATGAAATTCCTAACTAGCTGGCAAGTTAGTGTAGCTTCTTCAGGATCTATTTCTGTTATCGGAATAGAAATAGACAAAATGTTAATTTCTTATTTACAAAACTGTTGTATACAAGCAATATCACAATTGCAAGTGTGCAGGTATGCAGATAACTGCATTAATGGGATTAAAAAGAAAGAAAAAAATCTTGTTTAGCTCAATTATGAATTTTAGTTAATTGCTTAAGGTTGAAGAACTTTCAAAGCCAGAATTATCAGACTATGCTGTCAGTGCTGTTCAATTTGCGCCAAAACTCTGGACATTATAGGGGAATTGTGTTAGGTTTCAAACTCAATAAGAATAATACAAAATAACTTTTCAGGTTTTAATTGCACTTTATGTTTAAATATCGATACAGATACAGATATATCAGGACAGAGGACAGAATGGAGACAAGGCATACTGTGAATTTCCCTCTGGGATTAGTAAAGCTATCTATCTACCCAGATAGCAAATTGGCTTTGGGCCAGATCTGGTTTATATCTCACAATTCTGAGAAATCTCACAATATCTCACAATTCTGAGAAAAAAAGTTAGAATTGCGAGTTTGTATCACACAATTGTGAGATAAATAGTCGCAATAACATTTTTTTTATTCAGTGGCTGAAACGGGCTAATATACAATCCTCAGAAAAGGTGAAAGGCTCTCCAAGAAGAAGAAGAAAGCTGTTTTCAGAGCAGCAAATAAAACTGATTTCCAGTCAGTACATTTTCGACTGCCTGTTTGAGGAGGAGCCGGAAAGCGCGTAACCCGGAAGTGCTGTCAGTGGTGCAAAAACAACCAGGGCCTGTTTCCAGCTGAGCGGTTGAGAATTTCGTGAGTAATAATGTACTATATTATAAAATGTCTTGGACACTGTAGTGAGAGTGCTAGAGGGATAACCGACCTGTTTTATTTTTTGTCTCGGCTTTGAGAAATGTCTCAGCTCTGGTAGCTTAAAACGCTAGCTTGTTGGCTAAATGTTTTTAGCTTGCTAGCGGAATTTTGGGCGATAAGGACGGGACCGGTTTGACGTCATTATCAGCGACATAGTAAGACATCACTGCTTTTCAGAAACATTATTCTCTATGAGCTGGAGCACCAGCTAACATTTAATACATTTCAGACTGACAGACACACCTAATATAAGCGAGTCGTTACTGAGCTTGAACCTCAAATGGCCACTTATTTCCTTGCTGTACAGTCGCACTACATCAGATCTAAAACAATGGCTTCTATTATACACCTATTAATTTCCATGATGCAATAGGATATTGGTTAGGATTGAGTCTAGAAGTAATGTTATTCAGGTTTAGCCCGAATTTTCAAATAAAATATAATGGCATAAGAAAGAAATCCGGACAAAAGACACTGCTCCAGTTTTTTCACTTTACACCACTGTATCCTCAAATATTAATTAATTTTTAACATTAACCGTGCCTTTTGTGCACATTAAACATGTTATGACTTCTGTACCAACAGCTTGTACACTTGTATTTCAAACACCACGTCATCTATTGAAACTGTGTTGTTGATGCTTTCTGTATGGAGAAGATTTCCTATTATTTATATTTCATATTTATTTAAGGAATCGTCAGTGTCAGTGCTAATCTTCAGGACAAATAGTATTGATTTTTAGTTTCGCATTAACAAGCTGATTTTTTATCTTATTAACTTATGTGATGGAATGTAGACATAAACGATATTGCCAAAAGTGTTGGGACACCCCGCCAAATCATTGAATTCAGGGGTTGGGGTTGGCCACTTAGTTCCAGTGAAAAGAACTCTTAATGCTTCAGCATACCAAGACATTTTGGACAATTTCATGCTCCCAACTTTGTGGGAACAGTTTGGGGATGGCTCCTTCCTGTTCCAACATGACCGCACACCAGTGCACAAAGGAAGGTCCATAAAGACATGGATGAGTGAGTTTGGTGTGGAAGAACTTAACCTGATAGAACACCTTTGTGATGAATTAGAGCGGAGACTGTGAGCCAGACCAAAACTGGGACGTCTGCCTTTACATGGACATAAATTTAATATGGAGTTGGCCCGCCCTTTGCAGCTATAACGGCTTCAACTCTTCTGGGAAGACTTTCCACACGGTTTAGGACTGTGTTTATGGGACATTTTGACCTTTCCTCTAGAAGCGCATTTGTGAGGTCAGGCACTGAAACTGGACGAGAAGGTCTGGCTCGCAGTCTCTGCACTAATTCATCCCAAAGGTGTTCTATCAGGTTGAGGTCAGGACTCTGTGCAGGCCAGTCAAGTTCCTCCACACTAAACTCACTCACCCATGTATTTATTGACCTTGCTTTGTGAACTGGTGCGCACCTGAATTCAATGATTTGGGTGTCCCAAAACTTTTGGCAATATAGTGTACATTATAGCTGATATAACGTAAGTGATAACTGGTTGACAGTAAACACAGCTATATACATAAATAAAATATAATCATTTGCATATTGCACTGGCATGTGACATGCTATAGGAAAATAATCAGCTCCAAGCTGGTAACAGTAACTCCATTTTATGTGCTGATCATCACGCTCCTCTGCAGTTCCTCAATTACTCGCACTCAGGAGGCATAAACTTGGCCACAGATATGGAGTTGGACTAGATGATGAGCCAAACATACTCCCAAGTCAGCAGACAAATGTGTTGAACCATGTCAGTCTTCCTAGAAGGTAGCTTAAATCTTCTAAATGTAAGAGGGAACCGATATCCATTGACACATTGTTAGACATTACACAAGAGAGTGTTGTTACTGTCTCCAGGAAAGCATTAACAAAATGTTAATTGTAAAGCTGCAGATAATTAAAAAAAAAACAACAGTTTTGAAACATGCACTACCTGAAAAAGTTGGTGGAAAAACGTGTTGAGATTAATCTGTTCATGTTCTCCCTGTGCCTCTGGGGTTTCCTCCGGGTACTCTGGTTTCCTCCCCCGGTCCAAAGACATGCATTGTAGGTTGATTGGCATCTCTAAAAATTGTCCGTAGTGTGTGATTGCGTGAGTGTATGAGAGTGTGTGTGTGCCCTGCGATGGGTTGGCACTCCGTCCAGGGTGTATCCTGCCTTGATTGTAATGTGGTGCCAGTCTGTAAATTATATGCTGTATGTGCATTACCTGCATTTCAAACCCCGGTTTGTTCAATGACATCAAATTCAAAATGAAGACAAATTAAATATCCACTGGCTATCTCACTAACTGAAACACTCTGATGCTTGTTGTGTGTGTATGTGTGCAAGATAAATGATTTGGAGTTGACTTGTAGTTTTCAATGCCTTGAATCAGTGAATTGACTCTTTTTGAGTTTGACTTAAATGTGAACCGAAAGCAGGTCAGCAACTTGATGACTTGGCACAAGATTTAAAAATATGACAGTAAATGTGCAAAACAGCTAGAGAAGTTCAGACAGCTGAGCAATACACAGACAAGTGTTATTAGTTCTCTGTGAAAGGCCTCTCTCTCTCTCGACTTCTCAACTAATTACTAAAACTTCATGAGTGAGGTCGTCTGAGTTGAGCGGGGAAAATGCAAACTGAGCACAAGTCTGAGGTCTCGTGGGATCAGGCCCAATTTTGAAGGGTGGGGGGCATTCAGAATACATGGATGTCACACAGAACTTTTCAGTATCTACTTATACATCATGTACTTTAAAGAGCTACATTTTAGAAAATGATTAATATGTGTGCATGCAATAGTCACATCAAATGTCTGTGCCCTCACTTCTTCACCACAGAGAAGAGCGTTTTTATTCTTGACAGTGGACAAAGTTTTAAAGTGTTTAAATGACCTCATGAATAGACACTAAAAGGCAGAACTGGCTCACTGACTAAATCAGCAATTTGAACAATGGGGCATAAAAATTAATGGGTAGACAATAATTGGACATAAAAATTAATGGGTAGACTGTTATAAGTTCAAATGCACTTTAACCTGTAGGTTGAAAAGACAGCTGTAACAGTCCGGTTATATGCCATGTCTAACTGTGAAATTGTTACAACACTACACTTGGTACACTCACTCTCATCAAGGACCGGATGAAGCAGTTTATTTTTTCTTGTCTGCAGTGATTTTTTTTTTTCTTCTTGCCTTGCTCTGTAAGTGTGCATAAGAGAGCTTTGTAATATGTGTCCCTTTGTCGAACTGAAAAACTTGCTTGTCTCTTAAGCCTTTAAATGATCTTGTTTTAGGTTTATTTTCTAATAAAGTGTACAATATCATGATAACTTAATGTAAAGATATAAAAGGTTGTGAAAAGAATACATGTAAATTACTAATGGTGTTATTTGCTCTACCTCAGATTCTATACTTGTACTACATGCAGTTAAAATCTTCTTCTTTTTTGGCTTTTCCCTTCAGGGGTCGCCACAGCGAATCATCCATCTCACCTATCCCTATCTTCTGCATCCTCGACACTTGCACCCACTAGCATCATATCCTCATTAATTCCATCCATATACCTCCTCTTTGGCCTTCCTCTTTGCCTCCTGCCTGGCAGCTCCATGTCCAACATTCTCCTACCAATATACTCTCTCCCTCCTCTGAACATGTCCAAACCATCTTAATGGTCTCCCTAACTTTGTCCCCTAAACGTCCAACATGACCTGTCCCTCTGATGTACTCGTTCCTAATCCTGTCCAACCTTGTCACTCCCAAAGAGAACCTCAACATCTTCAGCTCTGCTACCTCTAGCTCTGCCTCCTGTCTCTTCCTCAGTGACACTGTCTCTAAACCATACAGCATGGCCGGTCTCACCACTGTCTTGTACACCTTCCGCTTGATTCTTGCTGATGTTTTTCTATCCCACAGAACTCCCGACACCTTTCTCCACCCATTCCAACCTGCCTGCACTCACTTCTTTACCTCTTACTACATGCAGTTAAAATAATGAGCAACAAATAACTTTTCTTTTTTTATCCCCACCTTTCTTTCTCTGTCTGTCTCTCTAGTGTGTGAGCCATGTCTCGTGCACGACAGCCTCCGCTAGTTACTGGCATCTCACCCAACGAGGGCACACCATGGACTAAAGTTACCATCCGTGGAGAAAACCTGGGCACTGGACCGAATGACCTCGTCGGTGAGCCACAGTCATTTCTGCTTCATTTGAAACCTTGCAAGCATCAGAATCTCACACTTGGCACTACAGATTGTATCTTTTTATTTAGTATTTAAAACCACGAGCCATGAAAAATGTCAAGCCTAACAGCAGAAGAAGATTAGTAATTGTGCTTCTTTGTCTCTGTGTAACCCCTCATCAGGGCTGTCTATCTGTGGGCATAACTGTCTGCTGACGGCTGAATGGATGTCTGCCAGTAAGATCGTGTGTCGTGTCGGTCCTGCTAAAGATGACAAAGGCGAGATCATCGTCACAACCAGGAGTGGAGGCCTAGGCACATCTACTGTCTTTTTCAAAGTCCTCAAAGCTGATAAGATAGGTTAGAAGTACACTTTTGTAATGATGTTATGCATTCTGGCATATATTAAAAGTTCAGTTGCATTTTAATCAACTCATACATTGCAAATTGCCCAAATATATGAGCTGTATGTTTGTGTGCTATGTATAGATATTCTAGAGCAATCTGCTGTGTGGGTAGATGAGGTGAATTACTACGATCTGCGACTAAACCGAAACAAAGGAATCTCCCCCCTGTCTCTTAGGCAGGCTGACCCACTGGGCATCGAAACTGATAAGTATGTTAAAACAGACACAGAGTTTTTTGTGGTGAATATTCACAAACACAAATAAACATACAGAAATGGCTAGGAGGGATGGTGTTATTCTCTCCACTGTGAATCAAAGCAATACTAACCAGTCATATGCATCTGTATGATCATGAATGTCAAAGACGCAGTTGATGCTTTTATTTAATTTTTTTTCTCTTCCTTGAAAAACAACTGACATACAGTCATCTCCAGAATTATTGGCAGCCTTTTTAAAGATGTTTAGGGAGATCACGAGAGTCGATTTTTGAGAGAGTCTCAGAATCTCCAAATCTACGCCACCTCTCTACCAGCAAGCTATTTGGAATGTGCGCTAGAAGAAACTATTTTCTTTCATCTAACCACAGACATCTGCATCTGAAGATCAGTAGACACTACTGAACTTTGAAGGAATCTGGGTTTTATGGTCAGATGAAACAAAAAAAGAGCTAGGGTTACAAACTCTCTATGTGAGTTTGACATCTAAATAAGGATTTTTACAGCATATAAAGACATTCCAAATAATTTTGTGCTTACAACTTTGCATCAACAGTTTGAGGAGGAACCACAAAAGGGTGTGGTTACTCGTGGCCATGTAGTAAATCACATTGCATTTCCTCCAGTCTTAAAATGGCAATTGTTTTTACTTGTTTTTGCTGGCACTTTATTAATAACAACTCTAAATATTGTTACCCATAAGAAAATTTATTTTAAGTTTAATTATTTAATTTAATTTAATTATTTCCCATATTGTCTGCCATCAACCGTGTTAATAGTCAAGGTCCCTTTTACGGTCTCCTATGAAAATTAACCTAACTTTATTATTATTAATTAATTAGTTATTGTTAATTTCACTGTAGGGCACTGTGTGTATTATAATTTAACATGCATAAACAAATTTTTATTTATTTATTTATTTATTTATTTATTTATTTATTTATTTGCTGAACACTGGTTGTTTTATCTTCTTTTATAGAGGAAAAGTTAATCTGAAAGATTCGGAGAGTTTGTTTCCAGGGATGAGCGGAGATTTCACGTGTGAGAATTTCTCCGCCACTTGGTACCTCATTGAGAACCACTCATCAACAAGGTCCGTCAACTCAAGATTCTACATGTTATGGATGCTAAACAGAACATGGAACATGATGTTAAATGCAACAGGGAAAACAGGATCTTTAATCTTATCTTCAAAGGTCTAATTTAGCTGCAGGTTTTTATTCCAACCAGTCAGGGGCCAAATCTAATTGAATCAAACAACCATGTGCTTCTAAAATACTTGTATTATACCAACCTTGAGTAGTGTTCTAAACATCCACATCTGTGTGTTTATGAAGTAAAAATAGAAATATGATAACTCCAGCTGAACTCACGAAGCCAACAGTCTGAAAACACTAATATTTTAATGAGCACACAGTATGTAATATTCATTCATTGTCTACCGCTTATCCGATCTATACTCGGGTCACGGGGAGCCTGTGCCTATTTCAGGCATCATTGGACATCAAGGCAAGATGCACCCTGGACGGAGTGCCAACCCATCACAGGGCACACACACACACACTCTCATACACTCACGCAATCACACACTACGGACAATTTTTAGAGATGCCAATCAACCTACAATGCATGTCTTTGGACCGGGGGAGGAAACCGGAGTACTCGGAGGAAACCCCTGAGGCACGGAGAGAACATGCAAACTCCACACGCACGGCGGAGGCAGGACTCGAACCCCCAACCCTGGAGGTGTGAGGCAAATGTGCTAACCATGATCAGATCAGCTTCAGATCAGCCACCGTGCCCCCACAGTATGTAATATAATGTTCAGATCAACCAGCAGATTGGGGGAAAATGTCATATCAGTGATTTTGACCATGATATGATTGCTGGTGCCAGACTGGCTGGTTTGAGTATTTCTATAAGTGCTGATCTCCTGTGACTTTCACACACAACAGTCTCTAGAGTTTACTCAGAATTGTATATTAAAGAAAAAACAATCAGTGAGTAGCAGTGCTGCAGATGGAAATGCTTTGTTGATGAGTGAGGTAAACACAGAATGCCCTGAATGGTTTAAGCTGACAGGAAGGGTACAGTAACACAGATAAGCACTATGTGCAAATGTGGTAAGCAGAAAAGCATCTCACTGAGCAATGTACAAAACCTTCAAACTTTGAGGTGTATAAGCTACAACAGCAAAAGTCAAGACAGGTTCCACTTCTGTCAGCCAAGAACAGAAAGCTGAGCACAGGCTCACCAAATTGGACAGTGCAAGACTGGAGTTAGTTCAAGTATTAAGTGTGAGGTGTCAGAATTTGGTGCCAACTGCATGAATTCATTAACCCAACTTACCTAATGTCAACAGACACCTTTATACAGAGCAACTTACAATTTATTGCATTTTATACAACTGAAGGTTAAGGGCTGTGCTTAAGTGCCCAGAAGTGGCAGCTTGGTGGACATGGGATTTGAACTCACAACCTTCCAATCAGTAGTCCAATGCCTTAACCACTAAGCTTCCATCCCTTCATAGCCTCAATTTACCCATCTTCTAATTGTTACTCCCAGCAATGATAATGCACCATACCGCAAATCAAAATTCATCATGAACATGTTGACTGTGCTTTCATGAACATGACAATGAGTCACAGTTGCCTTCCCCATCACCGGATCTGAATCCAATAGAAGATTTTTTAGCATGAAAGTGCACCTGAAAAATTAGCAGGAATTGTGTGAGGCAGTCATTTCAACATGGAGCAGAATCTAAAAAGGAATGTTTCCAATGTCTTGTGGAATGCATGTCACAAAGCACTAAAGCTGTTTTGAGAACAGTGAGGCCCTACTTAGTATTAGTATAATGTTCCTAATAACATTGTGGTTATAAAATGCCACAAATAGTCTCCAAAACAAGTTTTGGGTAACTTTAAATACTCCACATTACCAAGTTTTCAGAGTTCGTCATTGAAGTGATAATCTAGACGCTTTTCAGAGCAGTCGCTTATAAAAAGCACATCCTTTACACATGATTGTTTTTAAAAGCAATATTTATGTCCCTGGAACTAAGCAGTATAGGAGATCTATAATCTCATCATATTGTTAATGAACTCATTGCTTTTTTCCCCCCATCACCTCTGTGCTAGTTTTGAGCAGCTGCGCTTGGCGGTGGGAAATCTGAAAAAGCAGGCAAGTAAGAAGAATGAGGGCAGTCTGGCCTGTGTGAAAGGAGGACTCAGTACTTTCTTTGAAGCCCAGGATGCTCTTTCAGGTATACACACTCGTATTATGGTGTATTTCCTGGAATCTTTTGCTCATGATATGGAAATCATTATCTGTTCTTCTTCTCATGACACATCATATTTCTAAATAAAACTAAATTTTGAAATTAGAACTAATACACGGCTGGATTAATCAGGATTTGAGTAGATTGTGAAAAGTTGTGGTACTTGCAGAGAGTATGTGGTCCTTTATAGGTATATTTGTTTTCATGGAATTGCATTGTGGTGTTTGATATGTTAACTATTGTGAATTACAGTGGCTTTAAAGTGCAGTTTGTCATTTAACACATAAGTGGTTACTTTTCTTCCAAGTTTCTACTTTAGTTCAGATTGGCATGTGATGCTGTATACAGTTAGGCCATAAGAACCATGTACGTTTGTCTGTACACAGGGGTTAAAATAAGAAACATTGAGCTGCATGTGTGTATATAAGAGAGGCAGGTACTGTGGCAGGTCAGGGGGATTGGTAAGACTGATGTGAGGCTGACGTAGTAGTAAGAATGGTATTTGGATCAGGTTTATTAAGATTATTAACATTGTCCTGAGAGGAAGTGGGAGTGCATATAAAGAACACTGCATAGATTCCCAGAGAAAATTTCCAAAACTCACATTGCCGAAGTCAAAACACTGAGCAAGGACACAGGAAATGATCCGCACAGCATTCAGGACCTTAGGGGCCTGAAGGTTAGCTCTGACGTCACCAGTCTGTCTGTGTGGGTTTGTGTATAGAATGTGTGTGGGAGCACACTGCATTGAAATCATATGTGGTAGCGCTGTCCTGAAGCACATGGGAAGCAGTCTGTGTTCGTCTGTGTGTATGTACACTAGATAATGTGTACTGTATATATGTGTCTATGCACTTGCATGTTGAACATTCACACCCTCTTTCTGTTACAAAAACCTCCACTCTTCTGGGAAGGATTTCCATTAGATTTTGGAGTGTAGCTGTAGGGATTTGTATATTTAGCCACAAGAGCATTAGTGAAATAAGACTCTGATGTCATACAAGGAGGCCTGAGGCAAAGTGAATGTTCCAATTTATCCCAAAGTTGTTCATTGGGGTTGAGGTCAGTGATCTGTGCAGGCCACTTATGTTTTCCACTCCAACCTTGTCAAACCATGTCTTTATGGACCTCTCTGTGCACAGGGCCAATGTGATGCTGGAACATGTTTGGGCCACTTAGCAACTAGTGAATGAAAATTTTAAAGCTAAACACACAGACACATTCTAGACAATTGTGTGCTTCTAAATTTTGTGAGAACAGTTTGGAAATGCCCACGTATGGATGCGATACTCTGGTGTCCACATATTTTGCCCATATAGTGTATGTGTCTCTTAATGTCTGTGTTTATTTCAGTTTGTGTTAGGGTAGCAAAAATCTGGTTGTATAATCCACAAAATAAATGTCTACCTTTCTCTCGTTTACAGCTATTCATCAGAAGCTTGAATCAGATGGCACTGAGAAAGTGGAGGGCTCTATGACACAGCGATTAGAGAATGTTCTCAACAGTAAGATCATTAAGAAGCTTGCTCTTGTGTACATAAATAAACATTGACACACATGCTCTCATACACACACACACCCATTCTCACAGTTTAAACCCTAGTTCTCCCTTGCTGGAGGTTAATTTGACAGATGTGATGAAAGATTAATAAACACACTCGTTTCCTGCAGCACATGTAAATAAACCAATCACAGTGACAAGCTTTCATCCCTAACTACCCTCAGTGCCTAACTGTCTCTCGCTTAGCCAGTACAGGGCATAGTGTGGGGAAAACAGGAATAATTTGGCCAGCTGCCCTGATTATTTTTTTTTATTGTGGTTCAAGGTCTTGTTCTAATTAAAAGAATCTGACCTGGTGCATAGAGCAGGGCCATGACCACCCAAGCAGAGAGACAGGCAGAATGGATTTCATCTGTGTGCAAGTTAAAGATCTGCAACCCTCTTTCATTTGTTCTCTTCCTCTTACAGGGGCAAGCAATACCGCTGACACTTTGTTTCAAGAGGTTTTGGGCAGAAAGGATAAAGCCGACTCCACACGCAATGCCCTCAATGTACTCCAGCGTTTCAAATTCCTGTTCAACCTGCCACTCAACATTGAGCGTAATATCCAGAAGGTGAGACTCTTGTGAAAATGCACAAATCACACAGTGTCCACTGGATGGGAATGTTTTGGTTTAGTATATTATATGCAGTAGCTTCTAATGATAGTGGTTTGCATTGTTCCAAAATTGAACATTATCTTGATGCTGTAGTATATATTTCTGATATTTCTGTCTCTTCTAGGGGGATTATGATGTGGTCATCAATGACTATGAGAAAGCCAAGTCCCTGTTTGGAAATACAGAGGTTCCTGTCTTTAAAAAAGGTATATGAGCCTAACAATAGCCTTATTGACTTATTATCGTTCTATGCATAATTCTGTCTTTTACTTGACAATAATTACACGTGCATTGCTACTGATACTAGTTTACTCATAAAGGGTACCGCAATACTGACACTAGGTCTGTGTGTAGTAAGCCTCATGTATATTATCAGGCTAATGATCTGTGACATATTTCAGATGTCAAAGCAAAGCAGACTGCAAAATACTCTTAGAAAATATCAAAAGGAGAAGCTGCAGCATCTTCCAATTATGCAAGCAATGTGATAAAAACATTTAAACATAAAACTACAGCTTTAGTTCTGCAGCAAATACTGGCTAGGCATTAAAAACCCTCTCTTCTCCACTGCAACCTTATTTTATTTGTTGAATATAATAAGCTATTACATTGAATCTTTTGTGATAAGATACCTCAAAGATATCAAGTAGGTCTACTCTACAGGTAACATTTGTTTGACATTCTAGTGTCCTAAGTGAGGAATTAGTGAGGAGCAATGTGCCTTATGATCACAAGACCAACATAATTAGAAAGCAGTCACTGATTTGGCGTCGCTGAGACTTCAGTCTTATAGGTCTCACTTTTTTGTAGTTGGTGACGTTTATGGTTGTGATTCTGTGTGTGTGTGCGCGTGCATGCATAGTTTATACGGAGGTAGAAAGACGTATCAGTGCTCTGAGGAATTTACTGCTGGAGAAATTACTGGAGATGCCTTCTACTCTGCATGATCAGAAACGCTACATCAGGCGAGTTAATATTGTGTGAATTTTATTATTATATTATTTTATTATTGTCTAATAGCTCAGTATGAAAGTTTACTCATATTTGTTTGCTTTACAGGTACCTGTCAGACTTGCATGCTCCAGGTGATCCAGCATGGCAGTGTATCGTGGCCCAACACAAGTGGATACTGCAGCTGATGCAGAACTGTAAAGAAGACTTTATTAAAGAGCAGAGAGGTTTGAAAACATACACAGTCTAAACTTGTGGGTCTCAGCATTGATGAGTTAAATCTTTTCTTTAGTTGCAGTGGAAAAGCAGCTATATTTAAGAGGCTCTGTAACTATCTCATGAGTATGGTGTGCTACGTGAGTGAAACAATAAGAGCCGCAATGCCCCCGACACACACACACGTCTAGATTTTGAAAACTAACCCATAATCTGCCATGTTGTTGCTACTATTTACATACCAGTGTTGAATTTGATTACTCTTTTTACCCGGGTTCCATACTTGCCATGCCAGTGTAGCTAAAAAAAAAAAAGTTCAGACCATCGATTGGTCAGTCACAAAGACACCCTGATTAAAGTCTCTGCTTTAAATCACATCTCCTCAGTATTTGCCAAGAGTAGTATTACTGCCTCAAAAGTTCATCAAGTGGAAAATATTCTCATCTTTATTTGGACAAAATTTATATTGTGCTTCTCTCAATTCATGTGTTCTTTATTTTTCACTCAGTGAGACATCAAGCAAATTTTAAACACGAGTTGAGTTATGCCTTTCTAACAAAGTTGTTTATTTGAATTTTGAGTTGTATCTTTGCATTTTCCGTGTGCCTGGTAGTCACCTCCAGATAACCTCTGGAGAAACTCCAACTACTCAGTGGTGAATGCAAGCCACACAGACTAAGGCAGGATATGCAAAGTCCTGGGTTCACATTTGTTGCCCACCATGACGAGTTCTGCTGTTCAGTGGAGAAGTGCTATTTGGCCGTACTCGGAACCCACTGCTATTAGGCTGGAGCCTCATTGTGATATTGTCACTCAGTACATTTATCAGTGCACTTAAAAGGCTATTGCTGTCTGAGGGGCAAATTGTAAATCCAGTTGCATTTTTTAATACCTCATATTGATATTAGGGAAAAATGATCTAAGATAAAGGAACAAACCCTATAGAGTCTCCACTGAAAGCATTGGACCACTGACTGTATATTGTACTGGCACTATGGAAAATTAGTTATTCTTTAATTTGTTGTTTTATTTAATTACTGGAGAACTAGACACACTATTAAAATTACAAATCTCAACTTTGTAGACTTTGTACACTTAAACTGAAGCCCTCGGTTTTGAAGGCTCCACGTACGGTCCAGATCTTCTCATTGTGTGGACTTGATGTAAACCAACACACATTTTATGGTTTTCAGATGTATTTGATAACCATATCTTCACTATCTTGGGTGATCTCTTTGAGTGGACTGTGTTCATAGGACCATGTGGTGTGCCCTTGTGTGTTTAGTCAGCGAGCAGCATATGTGTGGTCTGGTCATGACCTGACAGAGAACAGGAAGTCCTCAGTTCTACAGAGTAGCAAAGGAGGGGAGCAGCCTGACACTGAGAAATGTAGAGTGAGAAAATAAGAGAGACTGAAATGTAGGAAGGCTTTGTAAAGAGAGGCAAGACAACTAAAATCCCAGAGCACATCAGATTAACAATTGGTCAAATATTTTCCTAAAAGAGAATAGATTTTGCTTTGAATGTAAAGGTTTTTGTGTGTTTATGTGTAATGTATGGCCATATGAGTATTAGTTTTGTGCATGTCTCAGTTTCTGGTGTCCAGCAAAAATCAAGTGGCAATTGAAAGTCCTTTAGTGCCATCTAGTGATAAAAATGAATATCATTGTTAATTTTTACTTTTTCTCTTTTCCTCTTTATCTCTTTCTCCATATTGTATTTCTCTGTCTCTAAGTGGGTGGTGGAGGGCTGGAGCTGAACGGAGAACCTCGTTCATCAGCTCTGAACAGAATCAGTCACACTGCCTCTCTAAAGAGAGGCAGCAGCTTTCAGTCACCTAAAGATGACTGTAAGGAACTTTAGTGTTGACTTTCAGTAATACTCTATTATGCTACTGTATCATTGTGAGTAAATAGTAACTGTATTTGTGGTAATCCATTCTCTCTCTCAGCCTGGCATTTCAAAAGCCCACAGCAGGTCAGGTTCGTGGAGAAGCTATCAGACGTTGTCATCAGTCAGCTGCCAAATTTCTGGAAACTGTGGATCTCGTATGTAAACGGCAGCCTTTTTAGTGAGGTATTTGCACAGATAAGAGTGTATGCATGAAATGCTGATTTGTTAAGGTTCATAGGCTGATATGCTATGCAATGTTCATGCTCTCTGACAGACTGGGGAGAAGTCGGGTCAGGTGGAGAAGCTGAGGAAGAACGCCCGACAGAGACAGAATGACTTTAAAGTGAGTTAAAGGCTTACAGCTTGAATACATGCAGAATTACTTGCTGTATAGAGTATTACTTTAAATGTCTGTGCATCATGGCACTGTTGAATCTTTTATTCTGCTTGGTCACAAGGTGTTAATTTTCTGTAACAGCATACAGGCTAATACTGACACATTCATTCTAAAACCTGGCCTGATGTGTAGGTGTTTCTATAGAACTCACATGAGGGGTTTCTATAGAACTCACACGAGATCTTCCAGTCTTACCTTGGCAAATCCTGTCTTCTTAAACCACAGTGGTACACAGATTTGGCCAGTGTATGACTGTCATATCAGATACCAAATATCAAATACTATTCATATCAAATACCAGTTTACAATTCATAAACTGTAGGTTACAGCTTAGAAGATAACTTCAGTTTAATTGTTAGGAACTTACAGGCCCAGGGGGCAAATCTAAAATATAATTAGTAATGTTAGCCACACTTGTCTCACATTTTTCTGGGGTACTTTTGTTCATGTTGTGATGTGATCTATGAAACTCCTTGTTGTATACATTTCAACTTAATGTTTCTTAGCTAGCCAGTACAGGTGCATCTCAATAAATTAGAATGTCGTGGAAAAGTTCATTTATTTCAGTAATTCAACTGAAATTGTGAAACTCGTGTATTAAATAAATTCAGTGCACAAAGACTGAAGTAGTTTAAGTCTTTGGTTCTTTTAATTGTGATGATTTTGGCTCACATTTAATAAAAACCCACCAATTCACTCTCTCAACAAATTAGAATATGGTGACATGCCAATCAGCTAATCAACTCAAAACAACTGCAAAGGTTTCCTGAGCCTTCAAAATGGTCTCTCAGTTTGGTTCACTAGGCTACACAATCATGGGGAAGACTGCTGATCTGACAGTTGTCCAGAAGACAATCATTGACACCCTTCACAAGGAGGGTAAGCCACAAACTTTCATTGTTAAAGAAGCTGGCTGTTCACAGAGTGCTGTATCCAAGCATGTTAACAGAAAGTTGAGTGGAAGGAAAAAGTGTGGAAGAAAAAGATGCACAACCAACCGAGAGAACCGCAGCCTTATGAGGATTGTCAAGCAAAATCCATTCAAGAATTTGAGTGAACTTCACAAGGAATGGACTGAGGCTGGGGTCAAGGCGTCAAGAGTCAAGGAATTTGGCTACAGTTGTCGTATTCCTCTTGTTAAGCCACTCCTGAAACACAGACAACGTCAGAGGCGTCTTACCTGGGCTAAGGAGAAGAAGAACTGGACTGTTGCCCAGTGGTCCAAAGTCCTCTTTTCAGATGAGAGCAAGTTTTGTATTTCATTTGGAAACCAAGGTCCTAGAGTCTGGAGGAAGGGTGGAGAAGCTCATAGCCCAAGTTGCTTGAAGTCCAGTGTTAAGTTTCCACAGTCTGTGATGATTTGGGGTGCAATGTCATCTGCTGGTGTTGGTCCATTGTGTTTTTTGAAAACCAAAGTCACTGCACCTGTTTACCAAGAAATTTTGGAGCACTTCATGCTTCCTTCTGCTGACCAGCTTTTTGAAGATGCTGATTTCATTTTCCAGCAGGATTTGGCACCTGCCCACACTGCCAAAAGCACCAAAAGTTGGTTAAATGACCATGATGTTGGTGTGCTTGACTGGCCAGCAAACTCACCAGACCTGAACCCCACAGAGAATCTATGGGGTATTGTCAAGAGGAAAATGAGAATCAAGAGACCAAAAATTGCAGATGAGCTGAAGGCCACTGTCAAAGAAACCTGGGCTTCCATACCACCTCAGCAGTGCCACAAACTGATCACCTCCATGCCACGCCCAATTGAGGCAGTAATTAAAGCAAAAGGAGTCCCTACCAAGTATTGAGTACATGTACAGTAAATGAACATACTTTCCAGAAGGCCAACAATTCACTAAAAATGTTTTTTTATTGGTCTTATGAAGTATTCTAATTTGTTGAGAGAGTGAATTGGTGGGTTTTTGTTAAATGTGAGCCAAAATCATCACAATTAAAAGAACCAAAGACTTAAACTACTTCAGTCGGTGTGCATTGAATTTATTTAATACACGAGTTTCACAATTTGAGTTGAATTACTGAAATAAATGAACATTTCCACGACATTCTAATTTATTGAGATGCACCTGTATTAATATTTGCTAGTTACAAGGACAAAATCTCAGATATTTTTGTAAATACAGGCTTCATCTTACTATGTCTATCATCAATTCACAATCTAGTTACATAGTCATTATTGAAATAACTAAGAGTCACAGATAGTGATAGTGGCCTTGACTTAATAATTTCCTTTCCTATGACTCACAAACGAAGGTTTCCGAAAAACATACTTGTTTCATTTGGTTACAATTAAAAAAATTTATTTGACAGTTACGTGATAGAGATACAAGTCTCTTTTGAATTCTGTATCTGCTAATTTGGACAATAAAATGGAAACATATATGGTTTTTGGAGCGATAATCGAAAAACCATTCAGTTTTTTTTTGTTTTGTTTTCATTTTGTTACTCACATGAAAAATAATTACAGAAGGCACATGGGCCACTGATTCTTTTAACTCAGGAGAATGATTCTGAAAAATATTCAGCTGTCTACCATCAGGCATATGACATTTATGCATTAATATTTATTCAATCAAGTCCCATGCAGCAGGGATAATTTACCAGAAGAATATATAAAAATGAAACAACATTAAGTTTTTAAACCTGTTGGAATAAGAAAATATTTAAGCTACTTGATTTATAATGGAACAGGGCTATTACCTCACCACTGTAAAACATGTTAAACTAATAGATTACCCATTCACAGTGAATGTAGAGGCCCATTCTAGCAGGATTCAGTAGAGACATTGACAACAAATTTGGTATAATTGATTGTAAATTTGTGTGTGTGTATGTGTGTGTGTGTAGGGCATGATCGAGGAGGTGACTCGCCGTTTGGTTCAGCTGGTGCGCGGTGCCCTGTTGCCCAGTAGTCTCTCCGAGTCCGAGCTGCGTGTATACGGGGGCTGGAACACCAAGGCCCCCCTCACTGGAGCCTGGCTCACACAGATCATACACACTGTCAGGTGAGAGAACAGAGAGCCTGAATGACATTCTCATCCAAAACCACGGGTGTTAATATAAAGAGCCTTCTTTCTGTTTCTCATCTCTATCCTTCAGGCTGAGTCACGAGGCTCTCTCGGCTTTAGAGATTCCTAATGATCTACTGCAGGTGATTCAGGATTTGTTGCTCGACCTGCGTATGCACTGCCTGCTCATCACCCTGCAGCAAACTGCTGAAGGTGGGTCATTAAATACTAAATGTTGCCACAGGTATGGTCAGACATATTAAAATATATTGCTAAAATAAATATTTAAAATAAATATTGTTGCCTTAGTCATACAGTATCACTAGTGTACTCTTTACAATCTTCTGTATTTCTGGATAAATCTGACCTGAAATGTGATTAAATCCAAGTCCTAAAACTATATAAATTTAGGGCTGCAGCTATCGATTATTTTAGTAATCGAGTATTCTAGCGATTATTCCATCGATTAATCGAGTAATCGGATAAAATACTTTTTATTTATTAATGAGGAATACTAAATATGCAAGAGAAAATAAGACAGGTCTTTTAAAATGAACAACTAAGTTGTTTCCTATCTGAACCCATTTAGTGCATTTAATTGACATATTACATTTAAAATACAAATATATAAATAAAAAAACTTAATTACTTAAAAAACAAAAACATCGTACAACCTAAAACAAAATAATAATAATAAATAATAATACTTTAACATTACATTTATGTTGTGCAACTTAACTTTCAAGTTTCAGTCTAACTACAACTTAAGCAGGACATAAGCCTTTACTGTCTTCCTGGAAGACTTTGTGGCTTTTCCAAGAGGCAAACATTAGTGGACAGAAAGGTAACCTAGAAAAAGAACAAGCCCTCCATACGCATTAAAATAAAGAAAAACACATTTATCTGTAACATGAAATTAGAGTTATTTGGAGAATAAACACTCTTAAATGTCTCTGAATATACTGGTGTGTTGTGTGTGTGTGAGTGTGAGTGACAGTGACAGTGTGAGAGTGAGGCTATCAACATGAATGACGCTTAGGCTTTCACAAAACTTAGCTAAATTAGGGACATCATAACTAGCCACCATACTGATTTACGGTCTTAAATAGTCACTACATGTAGCCACAATCCACATACATTTTTACAGGCCTTAATTTCAACTAGCAATCATATTGATTTAAGCTAAGTGCGAACGCTAACCTTAGCTTGTGTGGACTCCGTGGACTGTGTGTTTTCGAGTGAGATATTGAAGTATCGAACTTGTACTTTTTTGTTCAATTCTTACAGTAATCACACTGTCTGTTTCTGTTTTGAAATTATTCCAAATATTGAAAACTTTCTGCCATTTTCTTTGGCCTGAATCTTTTCTCCCCTAGTTTAGCGGGTTGTGCGTCAGTAATAGTGGTCCGTGGGGAAACACAGTGCTCTGTGTGTAGTTACAGTAAATGTACTAAACGAAGCTTCGAGGTCTTTTCAGCCCTATGTGAATTTTTGCAAAAACACAAGTTTTACCATTTATTTATTATTCATTCATTCATTGTCTACCACTTATCCGATCTATTCTCGGGTCACGGGGAGCCTGTGCTCAGGCGTCATTGGGCATCAAGGCAGGATACACCCTGGACGGAGTGCCAACCCATCGCAGGGCACATACACACACTCTCATTTACTCACGCAATCACACACTACGGACAATTTAGAGATGCCAATCAACCTACAATGCAGGTCTTTGGACTGGGGGAGGAAACCGGAGTACCCAGAGGAAACCCCCGAGGCACAGGGAGAACATGCAAACTCCACACACATGGCGGAGGTGGGAATCGAACCCCCAACCCTGGAGGTGTGAGGCAAACGTGCTAACCACTAAGCCACTGTGCTCCCCATTTATTTATTATTCATTTATTATTACACAATTATCCAAAAACTTTGCCAGAAAAACTATGTAAACCTTTGCTTTCAGTAACTGGTGACACCCCCTTGAGCAGCAATTATTTCAGCCAAATGTTTCTAGTAACTGGTGATCAATCCTGCACAGCGGGTTGGAGAAATTTTGCCCCTTTCCTCTTTAGAACACTCAGTGATATTCCTATAGTGACCTTTCTTTGCAAGAACTGCTCTTTTTAGTGCCTTCATCAGTTCTATTGGGTTATGGTCTGGACTTTATCTTGGCCATTCCGAAATATAAATTTTATTCTTCTTTAACCATTTCTTTGTGCACATACCTGTGCGATTAGGGCAGATGTCATGCTGCATGACCCATGTATAGTTAAGCTTAAGTTCATGTATGAATACCTTGACATTCTCCTATAGAAATTACTGGTACAGTTCAGAATTCATGTATCCTTGAGTAATGCCAGCAAAGCAACCACAAGCCACCATCATGCTTCACGTTTAGGTTGAGGTTGGAATGTGGAATGCAGTGTTTGCTTTTCACCAAACATAACACTTTAATGAGAGCAAAAGGTTTTGGGTTTATCTGTCTACAGAACATTTTTCTATTAGGCTTCTGGCTTATCCACATGGGAGCAAACTTCGCACAGGCAGCACTGTTCTTCTTTCCTATCTTGCCATTCATACCATTTTTATTCAGTGTTTGCCTGATGGTAGACTTATGAACATTGACATTATTCAATGTAGATTTTACCCTTTTGTTCTTTGTGACTTCCCATTATTAAATATCTTTGTCTAAAAATAGTATACAGATAAAGGTATTTCATTTTGTATAATTTAAAATAAATAATCTAGCCATGGGGGTCACAGTCCAGTGACTTCTGTGCCGGTCCCAAGCCCGGATAAATAGAGAGGGTTGCGTCAGGAAGGGCATCCGGCGTAAAACATTGCCAAATTTAACCATGCGAATCGTCAGTACGAATTTCATACCGGATCGGTCGAGGCCCGGGTTAACAACGACCGCCGTCGGCGCCGTTGACCTACAGGGCGCCGGTGGAAATTGGGCTACTGTTGGTCGAAGAAGTAGAGGAGGGAGGAGAGTGCGCAGACTGAGAGAGAAGAGGAAAGGTAAGAGTGTAGGACTGAGAATAGGAACTCTGAATGTTGGTACTATGACAGGGAAAGGTAGAGAGCTGGCTGATATGATGGAGAGAAGGAAGGTGGATATACTGTGTGTACAGGAGACCAGGTGGAAGGGTAGCAAGGCTCGTAGTATAGGAGCAGGATTCAAGCTGTTTTATTATGGTGTGGATAGTAAGAGAAATGGGGTAGGTGTGGTCCTGAAGGAGGAGTTTGTGAGGAATGTCCTGGAGGTGAAGAGAGTGTCAGACAGGGTGATGAGTCTGAAGTTAGAGATTGCAGGGATGATATTGAATGTTGTCAGTGGTTATGCCCCACAGGTAGGTTGTGAGTTAGAGGAGAAAGAGAGATTCTGGAGTGAATTAGATGAAGTGATGGAGAGTATTCCCACGGGTGAGAGAGTGGTGATAGGAGCGGATTTTAATGGACATGTTGGTGAGGAGAACACAGGTGATGAGGAGGTGATGGGCAAGTTTGGAGTTAAGGAAAGGAACCTTGAAGGACAGATGGTAGTGGACTTTGCTAAGAGGATGGACATGGCTGTGGTTAACACTTATTTTCAGAAGAGGGAGGAGCATAGAGTGACTTACAAGAGTGGAGGTAGGAGAACACAGGTAGACTACATCCTATGTAGAAGAGGCAATCTGAAAGAGATTAGTGACTGTAAAGTGGTAGTGGGAGAGAGTGTAGCCAGACAGCATAGGATGGTGGTGTGTAGGATGACTCTGATGGTCTGTAAGACGAAGAGGTCAAAGATAGAGAAGAAAACCAAGCGGTGGAAGCTGAAAAAGGAGGAATGTTGTGAGGAATTTAGACAGAAGTTGAGGCAGGCTCTGGGTGGTCAGGTAGTGCTGCCAGATGACTGGGAAACTACAGCAGAAGTGATCAGGGAGACAGGGAGAAAGGTGCTGGGTGTGTCATCTGGAAGGAGGAAAGAAGATAAGGAGACTTGGTGGTGGAATGAGGAAGTTCAGGATAGTATCCAGAGGAAGAGGTTAGCCAAGAAGAAGTGGGACATGGACAGAACTGAAGAGAATAGACAAGAATACAAGGAGTTACAGCGTAGAGTGAAGAGGGAGGTGTCTAAGGCCAAGCAGAAGGCATATGACGAGTTGTACACTAGGTTAGACACTAGAGAAGGAGAGAAGGACTTGTACAGGTTAGCCAGGCAGAGGGATCGAGATGGGAAGGATGTGCAGCAAGTTAGAGTTATTAAGGATAGAGATGGAAGGGTGCTCACAAGTGAGGAGAGTGTACAGAGGAGATGGAAGGAATACTTTGAGGAGCTGATGAATGAGGAAAATGAGAGGGAAAAAAGAGTAGAAGGGGTGAACTCTGTGGAACAGAAAGTAGATAAGATTAGAAAGGATGAAGTCAGGAAGGCTTTGAAGAGGATGAAAAGTGGGAAGGCAGTTGGTCCTGATGACATCCCGGTGGAGGTCTGGAAGTGTCTGGGAGAGGCAGCAGTGGAATTTTTAACTAGTTTGTTCAACAAGGTTTTAGAGAGTGAGAGGATGCCTGAGGAATGGAGAAGTGTGTTAGTGCCGATCTTTAAGAATAAGGGTGACGTGCAGAGTTGCAGCAACTATAGGGGGATAAAGTTGATGAGCCATACAATGAAGCTGTGGGAAAGAGTTGTGGAAGCTAGGTTAAGGAAGGTAGTGGAAGTTTGTGAGCAGCAGTATGGCTTCATGCCCAGAAAGAGCACAACAGATGCAATTTTTGCTCTGAGAATTTTGATGGAGAAGTATAGGGATGGTCAGAGGGAGTTGCACTGTGTGTTTGTAGACTTGGAGAAAGCGTATGACAGGGTGCCAAGAGAAGAGCTGTGGTACTGTATGAGGAAGTCAGGAGTAGCAGAGAAGTATGTCAGAGTGGTGCAGGACATGTATGAGAGGAGCAGGACAGTGGTGAGGTGTGCTTGTAGGTCAGACAGAGGAGCTCAATGTGAAGGTGGGACTGCATCAGGGATCGGCTCTGAGCCCCTTCCTGTTTGCTATAGTGATGGACCAGTTGTCAGAGGAGGTCAGACAGGAGTCTCCTTGGACAATGATGTTTGCAGATGACATTGTGATCTGTAGTGAGAGCAGGGAGCAGGTGGAGGAAAACCTGGAGAGGTGGAGGTTTGCGCTGGAAAGAAGAGGAATGAAAGTCAGTTGTAGTAAGACTGAGTACATGTGTGAATGAAAGGGAGGGAAGTGGAACAGTAAGGTTACAGGGTGAAGAGGTGAAGAAGGTACAGGAGTTTAAGTACTTGGGGTCAACAGTCCAGAGTAATGGAGAGTGTGGGAAAGAGGTAAAGAAGCGAGTGCAGGCAGGTTGGAATGGGTGGAGAAAGGTGTCGTGAGTTCTGTGTGATAGAAAATATCAGCGAGAATTAAGGGGAAGGTGTACAGGACAGTGGTGAGACCGGCCATGCTGTATGGTTTAGAGACAGTGTCACTGAGGAAGAGACAGGAGTCAGAGCTAGAGGTAGTAGAGCTGAAGATGTTGAGGTTCTCTTTGGTAGTGACAAGATTGGACAGGATTAGGAACGAGTACATCAGAGGGACAGGTCATGTTGGACGTTTGGGGGACAAAGTTAGGGAGGCCAGATTAAGATGGTTTGGACATGTTCAGAGGAGGGAGAGTGAGTATATTGGTAGGAGAATGTTGGACATGGAGCTGCCAGGCAGGAGGCAAAGAGGAAGGCCAAAGAGGAGGTATATGGATGGAATTAATGAGGATATGAAGCTAGTGGGTGCAAGTGTTGAGGATGCAGAAGATAGGGATAGGTGGAGAGAGATGATTCGCTGTGGTGACCCCTGAAGGGAAAAGCCGAAAGAAGAAGATAATTTAAAATAAATAAATGCAAAAACTAGTGTTTTTGCAACATTTGTGAAATTTTGGGACTGTCTTTATTTTGAACTGAGATAAAGATCTGTTCACATTTCAGGTCAAATTTATGAAGAAATAGAACACAGAGAACACATAAGTGTAAAGCATTCACAGGCTTTCTATCATTAATTGTATTACCAGAGCTGGTAACCAGAGCAGTGTGGACGCATCAATCCTATAATCCTATAATAAATACAATCCAAAGCAATAATTCTAGAAAGTCGTAAGTGTAAAGATTTTGTGAACCGCTCAGTTGGTCAGTTATCAACCAATCATTTAAAAACGTTATTTTTTAATAAATTTCTAGATAGTTTCCAGATCTCTATAACCACCAGTAGCAAAGTGCCAACTTTTGCTTTTGTTCATTATTTGTTTTATCTGATTATTAAGACTGATCTAGACATGACTCACTGGAAGGCACTTCGTCTGGATTTTCATTTTGAGACCTCTTGCTTTGACTCCTTTTTTAACAGAGAAATAAAACTTTATTTTGTTTTTACAATTCTGTTATCTTTACAACATCACTGAATTCTTTTTTTCACCACTCTTCACATTTTAAATGATTGTGCTCAGTGGGTGTTTTAGAGGATCTAGAACTTCTAATAAACATTTCTACAAATGCCATAAGAACCATTTAGAGGTGTACATTCAACATGTTAATTTATGTGTTTTTTTTCTCCTCTCTTCCCCCTAGTACATGTAAAAAATATTGTTGCATGCTACAGTCCTATTGGGCTAAAAGACCAGCAGGGGGAGGTAGAGAGCAACACTGCCAGTTCTTCTTCTTCTTTTTTCGGCTTTTCCCTTCAGGGGTCGCCACAGCGAATCATCTCTCTCCACCTATCCCTATCTTCTGCATCCTCAACACTTGCACCCACTAGCTTCATATCCTCATTAATTCCATCCATATACCTCCTCTTTGGCCTTCCTCTTTGCCTCTTGCCTGGCAGCTCCATGTCCAACATTCTCCTACCAATATAAGAGAGCAACACTGCCAGTTAGTGGACAGTAATGTATACAAAGTACAGTGCTTAGTATCTGGCTTTTCTTAACGGCAATTCTTGACCATGCTTATTGTTGTGTTGAGGTTCCCTAAATCAATTCCCACTGAACTGCGTAGGCTTGTGGGTACTACTATACAATCAGACATGAGAAATCATAGAAAAACAACATGCAGCTGGAGACTATGATGGAAGTCAGGCGTACTATGCCTAATATACTCAGTGATGAAAAAGCTGTTGTCTGTTAGTTTTAAATTATTTGAAACCAATTGTGCAATTATGTTAATAGATATTGATATATTTTTTAACATAATAATTATGTTTTTAGATATTGAGTAAAATCATTGTGGCCCTTTATTATCTTAATGTATTCTTTATGTAATTATTGTTGTTATTTAGACGTCAAGAAGACTTCCAGAGAAAGAAGACTGGATTGTAGATAACGAGGGAATTACATCACTGGTGAGATATATTTTTATGGTCAAGACTAAAGATCATAATTGAAAATAAAGTACACAGAATATAAGTGTGTGTGTGCGTGCATGCGTGTGGGTGTGTGTTTCAGCCAGCCCAGTTTGAGCAGTGCATTGTACAGATGCTGCAGTCCCTCAAAGAGCCCATGGAGTGCAAACCTGGAGAGGTCAATGTAAGAAACTCTTGTTTCTCTTATAAAACTGTTTATATCCCAGTACAACACTTTACAAAAACAAATACATGAATTACATCAGAGTTGCTGTGTTTGTGCTGCTGATTTTCTTTCACTTTCCCACACTCTCTGTTTTCTGTAGGTTTTTCAGCTGGAGCTAGCTCAGAATAAAGCCTGTGAGCTGTGTGTGGGCATCATGAAGGTGTGTAGCAAAACAAACAGGGCAGATTTCCATTTTCACTCTACACCATTGATGGTTGTGTTTTGAGTTACAATATTGCAATGATGTTTCAGTCAGTGGTTCATAGCATGATTAGAAATGCATATCAATCCAGACAGCGTCATGTGGAGGTGCTGATGACTCTGTTTCTGATTATTTTTAGGTGTTCATCAACTGTCTGGAGCAGCTTAGCACCAAGACTGATGGAGACATTGATACCTCCCAGTAAGTTCTGTGTAGATTTGTGTAAAATTTTACATTATTTAGACATGGGCCCCTCCAAAAGTATTAGAAAAGCAAGGCCTTTGCTATACACTGATTACATTTGGATCAGAATACATCATGGTTCAGCTTTTATTTACTGATATTTAAACCTGCATGTGTTGAACAACAAACACCACCCACCTTTTGATGAAAATGGTATAGGAACAGATAGTCTTAATGTAAACAACACTTAATATTTGGTTTCATATTTCTTGTTTTGCAATAACTCGGGCATCAAGCCACTGATGTCACTAAACATCTCCATATTTCATTGGCATTCGTTCTGCTCACTTTTTGTAGAATATGCCTTCACTGTGTTGCAAGAACAAAAGATATGGCATTGCAATTCCGGTGCTTGCCCCACTCTCCATGGTTGTTGTCATGTGATAGGAGAGAGTTATCTAGTGAGTGAATGAGAAGTGGCAAGTCCAAATTGGGGGAAAAACAACTATCAGCAGCTAGCCATACAACATTTTAGGAAGCCAAAGTGAAAACAGATCAGTTTTAGTAGTTTGACGTTTGAACAGCCACTCCATGAGTTATTATTCAGATGCATTTGGGTAAATTTTTAATGTAAGTTGGCAGGCCTCATACCCATGCACCAGTTAGTGTTGTAAGCAGTTCTAACATTCTCATCTCTGTGTTTAGTCTGTCTGTGGAGATGGCGTCAGCCGATTTTTTTGGAAGCGTTCACGAAAGCTTTGGTCCATCATCAGTAAGTTTTTCATCATTTCTCTTTCATGACATTTTATGGTGTTTTACATTTTTGGGTCCTTTGTAGAAAATATACAGTGTCAGCCTACGAATTGTAGAAAAATAGACAGAACACAGAATTAACTAGAGCATGATATAGACTCTAGTTAATGTAGTGCTGGGGCTTCCCCTTTTTGCATGTGGTGAAAGGGCTGTTGATTTCCCCTCCGTCCTGTCTCTGTTTGCTTCTGGTTGATTTTCTGTCATTCTCTTACTCATCCTACATCCCCTTCACTTCTTGCTGAATGACTCAAATGTTGATGAAATCTGATGAATTTGAGTTTGATGAATGCAGGCTGGCATTTCAATTAATACTTTTTTTTCCTAATACCCTACAGTTTAAGGCCTGTTCAGTAGGCAGTTAATGAAGGTCTTTGTGTGTTTGTGTATGCACAGGAACAACGTCTTCTCATAATTCTAAGTAACTGTCAGTATTTGGAGAGACACACCTTCCTTAACCTTGCTGAGCGTCTGGAGAAGCATGGCTTCATAACAGCTGATAAGATCACAATAGTAAGTACAAGCAAACCTTCACACACCTACACATGAATGACACCAATATGGTGTGTGTCTGTGTCTGTGTCTGTGTTACTTTTTGTTTTGCCTGTTGGCAAATGATTCATTGATGAGCTTCTCAGAAGAGGCATGAGGGTTTCTGTACTAATGCCACAGCTTTCACACAATTGGTGGGTCTACCATACCAGTAACTGTGTAAGGCATTATATAGAAACTATAATTTATTAGATCAAGCACATTAATAGAAATCTTACAGCTGGACCTGCTGTCCATACATGGAAAGTGAAGCAACATCATAATAAATGGTGCTGTAGTATAAAACAAGAACAGAGCCTTCCAGTTGTACAGTTAACATAGGTTTATGTTTCAAATACATAAATGCAGATACCTAGCTAGACAATTGCATATAGTGATGGCAAATGGTATTTATTATTAACTTAATAAACAAAATGGTACTACAAAATAACAAGTGGTATCTCTGTGGACCACCAAACTTCCCCTGCTGGGCCCTTAACCCTCATTTGCTCAGTTGTATAATTGGGATAAATGTAAGTCAATCTAAATAAGGTTTTCTGATATAAATGTAAATAACTAATACTCAGTTGATAGATGCTGATTTTTTTTAATGACCACAACCATTAAAAAGCATGAAAGATGTTTGTTAGCTGCTCAGAACACTATAAAACTGGAGTTGGTTCTTTTTTTTTTTTTTTTTATAAATTAGCTAGTGTCTTTTAGTGCCTAGGTGTCCCGTTCTGTGTTTTCTGTGCACCTGTTCATGCCCAGTGTAAACAAGAAGCAGTACATTTCATTGCTCATTGCACCATTCAACCTTTATTGCTATATGGAACACCATGTACACAGACAAGCACAAAGATTATAGAATATGAATTCTATATGCCAGCAAATCGGATGCCTCTGCTGCCACCTAGTCTTTTCCTTGTTAATAATTTGTATGCTTTAAATACTCTTCAAACAAGACGCAAGCTATTGAAGAAAAACTGTCCTGACACTTGACCTTTATATGAGCTTGATTAGTTCAGTGGTAATTCCCTGTAAGTACTATAAACGTTTTTTTTCCTACCACATGAGATCATGCTAACGTTCATCTCGGTCAGTTGGAAGGATGGCTGGACGTGTCGGCAGATGGACAGGTTCACAATCATTACAGTGTTAATACAAATATTGAATGCTCTGCTATATCATATTTTTGCATTTTTTGCAGATGTATTGGGCTAAATAAAGTCTTTATTTCTGTAATTAGAATTTGGCTGAGGCATTAGGTGTTTATTATTGCATTATTAAAAACTATTGAACTCAAAAACAATTTTCACACTTAGCAATCAATTCCTTTACATTTCTTATTAATGTGGCGGTGGTTTCTTAACTTCATGGAAATGTAGTCAAGCTGACAGACATGCATGAGTGAATGGTTTATTCATTTTGTGTGTGTGTGTGTGAGAGAGAGAGTGAGAGAGAGAGAAAAGAAAGTATTTTTATGCTTAGTAAAAAGCATTTTAAATTAATATTGTTCACAAGCATTATTCAAATTTGTAAATGCTTATGTCAACATGTTTCTATTTTTTTGCATGTGTGCTGTAGGTGAGCATCGAGGCAGTTCGTCAGTTGGATGAGCGCCTGCTTGAATCATACATTGAGAAGAAGTCTGATCCCATTGTGGGATCTCTGGAGCCAGGAATCTATGCAGGCTACTTTGACTGGAAGGACTGCGCACCACCTACAGGTACTGCTGCTCACTGATGTAGTCTTATGTGTTTATTATTCAATGCACTGATAGAAGTCCTATGCTTCTTATGGACTTTTTTTTTTTTTTTTTCGAATTTATGTTTTCCTGTCTCTGAGTTTAACACATTTCAGAAAAAAGGAATGTAGTCCTCAAGAGACTGAGTGGAAAGTTTTACACACACAGATACACACAACTGCATTTTTTTCTTTGACTGTAACTTCTGCATTTTTACACTTGCTCTCTTTCGTTATGAAATGAACCTTTTTTTTTTATATAAGGCATAAATATTGATTTCAAATATGTATCACTCAGAATCTTCAGTAATCTATAGTCAAGAGCTGCATGTATAAATGATTTTAAAAATCAAAAGATTATTGTCTAGAAAGGAAAGTATTAGGAAGTAATAGGAATTTCATAGATTTACATTTTATCAGAAAGTATTTTTTGCAATACATGTGCAGAATATCAACTCAAAACATCCTGTCAATAGTAAGTGGGGCCAGGATATTAAACCTCGTCTGTAGCGTTTATAGTTATCACAGCCCTAGATGTTCTGTTTGAAAGCTGAATTAAATTGTAATGCACTTAATTACATTTAATAGTTGAAATTAGAAATTCTTGTAGTTAAACCGCTAATAGATGTCAGCTAGGCAGTCCACGTTCATGACAACCAAGTGTGCTACCTTTTGTGAGCAACTTAAGCAGCCGCTCAGCATCAGGTGTGGGCAAGAATGAGAAACATCCTGTATGTGTCTGCGTGCATCATTGTTTACTCGGATCACATGTTTGTTTAATTTTTTGCCTCTTTCTGTGTCTCTCATGTATCTCTTGCCTTCTCTTATATTCTATATCTTACACTCTGTGTTTGTCTTTGTCTCTTAGGTGTACGGAGTTATTTGAAGGAAGCTTTGGTCAGCATCATCTCTGTTTATGCTGAGGTAAACTACACAGTCTCCTCATACTTCAGATTTGTGTCAATCTTGTTACTTTTATCTTTGCACTGTCTACCGCTATGAATAAGCTGTGGAGCGTGAACATGTCTGTCTTCACTAATTTAAGTGCTCAGCAATTCTCCCTTTTCACACTTGACCCAAATCAGTGCTCTAACTGACAAGGTACCAGTGTGTGTTTCAAACCAGTTCAAATCTGCTGCAGGTGCCGTGGAATTCTCAAATCTGATTGGTCAAAAGGTGCTACTTACATTTTTAATTACTTAATGTTAATGTCCTTCAGCCTCACACTTTCAGACACTTTCAGGTTTCTGAACATGACACATTGTCTTTTAATGAACTTCAAAAGAGAGAAAAAAAAAAATCCAAAATGTTTATTGCTGCAGTCACACAAGGCATTTGTGTCTTTCCCAAAGGGGCAGCTGGGGCAGAACTCTACCGTTATATATAAATGTTTATTATTTATTTTTAGAAAGTTATTAATGGCAGATAATTAAATTGGAGACATCATTTGTCTTGGTTTATATATGACCAGGTTCCTGAAATGGCAGAATATGTCTGTGTTTTAAAATGTTAATATACAAATCAGATAAAACGTGCTTTGGCATTTCTCGTAGTTCCAGTGGAAAACTGAAGAGGCAAACTAGAATGCTTAACATTTCTATCTGTAAATTTTCTATCTGCTAGGTGTTCACCATTTCCAAAGACTTGGTTTCACGGGTTTTGTCAAAAATCGTTGAATCTGTGGCTGAAGAGATGAGTCGTCTAATGCAGTGTGTGTCATCCTTTAGCAAGAATGGCGCACTGCAGGTATACACACACACACACGCACACACACACACACATAATGGGATGCAGTAGCTTAGTGGTTAAGATGTTGGACCACTGATCTGAAGGTCGTTAGTTTGAATCCCAGGTCCACCAAGCTGCCACTGCTGGGCCCTTGAGCAAGGCCCCTAACACTTAGTTGCTTAGTTTTTAAAAAAAGAGAGATAAAATGTAAGTCACGCAGGATAAGGGCATCTGCCAAATGCCAGAAATGTAAATGTACACACACACACACACATGTGTATATATAGTTCATTATGTAAATGTAAAGGCTTGATAGAAGCTTGGTATGCATGAGAGGATCAGATGACTTGCACATACATCTCTTTGCTTTTTTGTTGTAGGCACGTTTGGAAATCTGTGCACTGAAGGATGCTGTAGTTTGCTACTTGACCCCAGAGAGCCAGTGAGTCCTTTTATACACACTCCAACTCACCTTTTCCACAAAAAAAGTTTCATTTACAAACCTAACCAGTAGAGAATGTGTCATAGTTTAGTCTAACAGCATAACGATATGCTGATTCCTTTTTTTTTTTTCAGAGCTAGCTTTAAGCAAGCTGTTGAGGCTCTGCCACAGCTTCAGAGCGGGGCTGACAAGAAGTGAGTTTGTGTTTCAAATCCATCTTCTCTTTCCAGTAAAGTAAACGAATGTCCTCTGTCCTCAAGTCCTTTCTGTGGTGGAAAACAATAACAATTTGTTTATTAGAATAAATTTATGCAGAGTTTCCACCATATAGGAGTCTGTGAATTAGTTGTTCTTATAGAAATGAATTCCAACCAGCACTGTTGTCAACGCTCCTGCTATAGACAACCAATCAACACGTTCTGACCATTTGGATTCAAAAATTCCACATATTGTTTTCAGGTTGTCCATCTTTTGAGACTCTCCCTAGTGCAGTATTTAAAAACAAGTGGTTGAATGTTTCGAAGATTTCACATCAGGGTCAAACGTCTGAAAGGACTGGATTTGTTGGCAGAAGCATCCCTGTTGTTGGTGTTGGCATTGAGATCTACTTGTTCAAGGGCTTTTCTAAGTGATTTACCTTTTATTCTTTTTTACGTCTTCGTCTCTTTCTTTCTCTCTCTCTCTCTCCCTCCCTCTCCCTCTCTCTCAGGCTGTTGGAGGAGTTGCTGAATACGTTTAAGAGCAGTATGCATTTTCAGCTCACCTGTTTCCAGCCTTCTACTGTTCAGCCCATCAAAAGATAAGCCAATAATCAATATTCTGGATGGTGCCTAGACAGTAGTATACAGCACCAAGCATTTTAGCCTACTACTGTTAGTACATGATTAAAGTGTTGATTACACTGTTACTACATAAATTATGTTTACTTGTCCATTAAAAGGATCCACACTCAAATAATGTCTTTCTTCTGTCATTATAGAGAATGTGGTCTGGGGTTGTGTTAAACTATGATGCATATAGATGCAGTGGAAATAAAAGTGTAGTCATATACACGTCCAGTTGACAACGTACTTGTTCAACTTTAGAATTACTGGCAACTTACTTTAGTGACTGGAGAGAGTTGCCTATAATAAAACATTTCACAATATGATATCCAAGTTTAATTTACACACTCCATGGCATTTCTCTAACAATAGTTATTTTTAAAGTCTTTCATTTTTAATAAAGTACTTTCTTTCAAAAGCACCACCATAAACATAAAATAAATAAATAAACCTGTGTTACGTTGAGTTGAGGTCCAGAGGGCCAATAATTCTGGATTTGATTGTAAAGATATATTAAAACACTAATTATTACTAGGTCTTACTGTTGTTATATTAATAAAATTGTCTATTAATAGTTCAGTGAGTAATAATTTTGTATAGCAAACTTTACTCATCTACCCTACCTCCACCATCAACATGCGCACACACACACATACACACCCTGTCTGGTGAATATGGATACACACCCCGTCTGGTACAGAAAGCTTCACACCCTGTCCCTCCCCAGCATCTGGGTTCTTACGGTATCACTGGAGTAACTGAAAATAAAAGTTGATATCCATTGATAAGCTGAGCTGTGAATGACATAAATGAATTGGTCAATTAAAATGTTTTAAAACTTTAAAAGATAAAAAATAGAGCTGTTATACTGCATGATTGGCCTGGGTGTCTTCTTACTTAAAAAAAACAACAACTAAAAAACAATTAATCCAGATAATTCTTTAAACCATTAATGACTTTCTGATTATTTTAGGTTAATAGCACCATGCTCTTCATATTCAGTTCGATAAATGAATGCTAATTCCGTCTGCCAAATTCAATTACATTACATTTTATGTGTATAGAACTTTTAACAGTGGGCATTGTTAGAAAGCAGCTTTACAGAAATCTATAAATTTAGGATAGAATACAGTGTTGATTGTGATTTTTGAAATTGAAAAAGGTCTGAAATTGGAAGGTATTGAGCTTTAAACTTTAACTGAAAATGTTAAGCATGTTAATGTTTACAAAAAACCTGTGTTTAGTCACCATTAATCACAATTTTTTTCATCAAATGTGTGCCATTTGATGAAAAGATTTTTTTTATTTAAAGCCGATGACATCCTGGATGGCTTTTTCCTGTTTATGTTTTTATGACATTTACTTACTGGAACTGCAGACGTTCGTTAAAAATTAAATTCCATCTCCTTTCCTCAATGCTACAAGTCAGATTTGTTTATTTACCTTTCTATAATTAGTTCTCACCTACTTAACATGTTTAAGGACCTACTTAATCTATTTAAAGGAGCTTTTCAAAGCTTTGTGGTTTCAGGTAACCTTGTGGGTGTCGTTTAAGGTGCTAGGGAAGTTTTTCTGATTTTGTCTTTCCATTATACGTAGGCAGAAGGAAGTTGATCCAAACATGTTTACATAGTTTTATATAATCCCCACAGAGGAGATGGAGATTACAGTGTCAGATATCAAGACATACTTGTGCTTATTGTTTATTCCCTAACCATTTCAGTGTAGGTTGTACTTTCTGAATTAAGATCATTCACATAAAATGCTTAGTATGTTTTCCATTAAAGGTTTCTTGGGTAGGAGGTGTTTTGGGTTTGAATTACATCTTTTTTGTCTTATAGGGTTTTTTTTTGCTCTTTTTGGTGGGATAGTAAATACTCTAAGCATTCTGAAATATTACTATTGGTGAGCAGCATTCTTTTCAATCTCACAGCTGTTCTTCTTTCATAAAGCTATTTAGTTTTATTTCTAGCACAGCTAATTTACAGGTCCTGCTAATTACAGTCTAGGACATTTTACCAGGTAAACATAGCATGCTAATCATTACTGTTATATCAAGAGCTAGAAGATAACTGCCACAAACTCTATATGGAGGAAATATTTGTGTATTTGTGTATATTTGTGTGTAAAATGGCCTGTGAGTGTACACAGGTAACAGCCCTATGTAGAATCATGTAAGTGCAACACACTAATTACAAGTCGTCAATGTTGGTACCTTACTATTGGTGTGTGGGTAGAGAGGGGTTACAAATCAGCATATTAGTTACAGTCTGTTATTGTATGCCTATAACATAGCAGTAATGTGGAGGATGATGATGATGATGAAGAAGTGGCCAGTGAATCTAGGCAGCCCTAATCAACTAGGGCAAAATATATTGAACAACCTGGCTCATAACCTGATCTGTATTTTTTTAACCTAGTCCTAAGGCCTGTTGCTATTGAGTATAGTCACATGTGGGTTGTTATTTTCAGCAAGTAGAATGATGACTGGATACACACTTTCCTTTCTGGAGCCTAAACTATTGACATAAAAAAAATTATTTACGTTAAAAATCCACCTCTTCCTGTGTGATGTCATCAGTCTTCAGTTCTATCAACCATCACCATCCTGTCTCAGAAAAACCACATTTCCTGTGTTCACAGATATATTCACACCCTGCGTTGCTCTGTTCTTGTTCAAAATATCAGCACGTATGATATTAAATGCTAACATCCAGCAAGGCATGTGGAAGTAGATATGTATATATAGACCACAATGAAGCAAGGCTTTGGTTTTGACAATTTTAATACTGTTTTATTACAGTTCCCTGAAGTTGTATTAAAAAAAAATGCAAAAAAAAAAAAAAACATTTAACATACAAGAAAAAGAATGTGAAGGGTTCATCAGACAAGTCTGTGAAATGCAATTTGTTTTGTCCATTCTGTACAAGTCCATCTGTTTGAATGTGTTTGGAGAAAATAGCTGGTAATGTTGATATTCTGTCAGTGTCACGCATAAGCCATTAGCCAGGGTGCATTTGTTGTATCCATCCTTGTCTGTGCTTCAGTTCGACTTGCCCAATGTTCGCTTTCCCAGCTGAAGCTAAATATCACAGGCTGTTGCTATGGTGATGGCTGATGACTCTGTGGAAGTCCTGACTTGGTGGAATTGTGTGTTCTGGGCTCAGAGGTGAAAGGTTGTGGTTGCGTATGTAGTTCATGCTGCTCTGGTGGGTGAAGAACAGAAGCTGGCGAGCAAACAGAGGCTCCACCTACAACAAAAAATGGATTTTGACTTGACGCACAGTGTACATCTAAACCCAAATCAAGTCTAAAGCATGCCTCAGTGTCTTGTCAGTTTTAAGGGGCTGATATAAAGATAAATGGTCTTTTGATTTAATGGTGAGTTAGAGCTCAATGGTGAATGGTCAACGATTTAAAAGAAGATGAAATGTCATGTTTCAAAATATATTACCTGGACAGTAAGGGTCCTTCGTGACTCTGTGCTGTCATCCTCAAAGTACAGGAGTACTTGAGACATGGGTAAAGGACGTATGTGCCGAGCATAACTCTGTAACTCTGTGAATTAAGGAAAACCACATTTGATCATAAGTTTGTTACAGATAAATAATCTAGAATACCCCTCCCCCCCAAAAAAGCAAAAAATAAATAAAACTAGAGATACCTAACACAGCAACAAATCTTGTTAATTATTAAAGATAAGAGGATCTGTTTTCTCATTTATTCATGGTATAATGTGGTGGAGGTTTTTCCCCACAAGCCAGAGTAGTATTACGGTAATAGCCCATTCATTTAAAAAATTACCTGGTCAACTGTAATTTTAAGATCATACAAGTAGCTCACACTTTCTGCCTTTATCACCATCTGTCTTACAAGAAGTCATTTGATGGAGTCATGATGGGGAATATCTCGTCTGTGCACTAATCACATCCTGGAAAGTCCTGTGTGCATGTATGCAAATGCTGCAACCAGTTAAGCGTGACATGAGAAAGGTGGGTGGCCGCTGTAGCTCAGTGATTATCTGTTGTGGTGCATTGTATCCTGAGTGTGCTTTGGTGCAATATTTACTGTAAGTCTCAGTGACCTTATTTACTGTAATAATTGGACATAATTTCCCTGGTGGTCTTTTATCAGTGTTGAATTCAAAGAAAAAGAATGATCTATGGCCTTTTAGCTGATTTATGTGGCTACTTGCTTTGTAACTAAAGATGAGAGAAATACACCTCAGCAGTTCATCATAAAACTTTACAAATAAAGAAACAAGTGAATCTAGAAAAGACCAAACCCCAAAGTAGTTAATTAAAAGGAAATGAGTATAAAAAATCTTAAGGAATGCAATTCCTGGTCAAGATTAGAGAATTATCATCTGATATTCACTCTTACCTGTGATGAATTGCTGAGTATCCAGCAGTTTGCAGTTCTGATCTCTCTGTAATTTGCTGGGTTTGCTGTTGGGTGAAGTTTGCCCTCCCTCCCAGTACACCCTGCAGGGGCAGCCGCGGCGAGCATACAGCCCATCTGGTAGCATCCACAGCAGAACCCCATGTTCCAGAGAGCTGTGTTCAATCTGTGGAAGCTCTATAAGCTCTGGACTTTGAGGTGCTCCATATGGCAAACCATCTTTGCTCACACCCAGAATACAACCTTCTAGACTGTTCACAGTCACCTCCCGCAAAAGGACATCCCGGAAATATATAGCCACATGGAGCCGATAATCTAACCAGGAAAGAGAAGAACAGAAGAACAAAATTTAATTTTCATCAGTGTCAGAGGTCTTTTCTTATCCAAAGGGCTGGTGTGGATCCAATCAAATAAGCTGCAGTTGAATGAAGACCAACATCATGTTATTAAATAGGTGGGTACTCTAGGACATCCTTGGCCTATAAATGTATAGTCGGCCATTTTTTGGTGGAACTTAAGTGAAGCTAACTGTTAAAGTTAACGCTTCTTTGAGTGTTCCCCCCAAAAAATGTGCTTCCAAAATCGGGTATACCAGTATAATAAATATAATAATAATAATAAAAACATCCATCTGTTGTTCAATATGAATCAATCAAGGGCTTTAGTAGCATTAGGGCTGCAACCACATTAACAGTGTGCTGGGTATACATGGGTGATTCCACATGGGAGGTAAGGATAGCAGGTGGAAACATTTAAAATGAAAATCTTGCTCATGTTGTTTTAATTCATCCTTCTTGCACTACTGGAATTTTGACAAAAATGTGTTAGATATTAGGAACAATAGAGCATCTGTGCAAGTAAATACACCTGCATTCTTGCTTTCTGATGTATAAGAGATGCTTTTAGGCTCCACGTGATGAAGAAATCTGGCCTGGACATACTTAATGCAAACACGTGTAATTATGCGTGTGTACCTGATAGGGCCATGGCCTCTGCTGACTTCATGCTAGCATCTAGTGTAAAGGCAGATGGCAGAGGCTCTGAGGCACTGCAGCTATAGAAGGAGCCACTGAACTGGTATCCTTAGCAGAGAAACAGAGTATTAACATTATTGATTGTGCTTCATCCAAACACAACACACAAAGAACTGATCATTCAGAACATCCTCTCTGCACCAATATTGAAAGACATCCACAGTGTACCTGTATCCCATCGAGAGGTGTATGGACTTTGGTTGTAAGGGATGTCAGTCATAGGGGGCTTTTCTGAGAGATAATCCCGCCAACTTCTCTCTGCTGGAGAAATGAAACTGCAGACCTGCGTGGGGGACATAAGCATGCTCTAGTGATTCACACACACACACACACACACAACATGCACGCGCCACAAAATAAGTACCATGTGAAAGTGTTCATGAGCCTAACATTAACTCTTACCTGACTCTGAATAGGCGGATAGGAAGCATGTAGTGGATAACTCGGAGGACTTGGGTTTGATGCCGTATCTTCTAGAGATCTGGAAGCTGTATTAGTAATGAAAATAATAATGAGATCAATCACTGTGCCAAAAGACACGTTAATGGAGTGTGTAGAGTGGAGACGTGTGTGTGCGCGCGGGCGTCGCTTTGCACATGACTTGCCTTTTTTGGCGCCCTCGGGGACGATCCGGTAAACTTTATAAGGGTCCGAAATGTCAAGCTGACTGCGATCGAGCAGCTCCTCGAAGTCGTTGCTCTTGTTAAGTGCACAACGGAGACGCGTTTTCCACGTGGGGGGGTCCGGTTTGTCGATGCCCTCCCGATATTTGCCTTTGAACAGCGCCCAAGCCTGTGCGGAAAAGGACGAAAACGTGCGCGCAATCACTCGGCATGTATAATCGTTTTTTCCCCCCATCACTCTTCAACCTGGTTTAAAGTTGGTTGCACTATGGTCGTATTCTCTCTAGTAATTTTTCCTCTCGTTTAACTCTACCTTGAAGAGTGCTGCGTCCTCATCCCGGTTGTAGTCCTGTTTCCCCGCGTGCTTCCACGGGATCCGAAACACACTCTTTTCTTCGTTCTCCCACACGAGTCCCGGGTATTTACCGGTGTCCACCTGCTCAATGAGCCACTGGCGCAGCTTGCCATTTCCTGAGCTGCCCAGCGCCGCGCGTTCTCCATCCGAGCACATCTAACACCACACATGCATCAGCAAAAAATAAATAAATAAAATAAAATAAAAAATAAGACTGCGAATAAAACGCCGTTTTCTGAAAGAACCCTAACTACACTTAGTACCAAGAATGTTTCCCCTTGAAAATCTTTATTTAAAGTCCATTATGATCCAAAACCCATAAATCATCAACCTCCGTGTTAACGTGGTCATGAACACCTGTCTATCAATGTTAAGCAACGTTTTCTTTTTATATCGATTTGATCTAAGAGAGAAACATCAGAATTGGCACAGTATATGCAAATCTATGCTAAACAAGTGATTAGGTCTATTTAGACATGCATAGAAACGTTTACATACTAAAATCAGTCATTTCACAAGAATGGCTTGTCCTTACCTCTCTGCAGAGTTCAGGGGGTTTGGTGTTAGTCAGGAGGATGCAGACTGACTCTCGCCCGCGAATTTTCTTAAATGTTTCGTGTACCAAAGGGGGCGTGGCTCCCGCTCACGTGTGTCTGTCAGAAGCGGACGTCCCGTAAGCGAGGTTGCGGGGAAACTCGCGTGGGCTCACCCGCGGCGTGACTGGATTTTTTCACTCACTATGTTTTCAGATTATTTATCGTTCTCTGAAATCATGACCGATTCATTTATTGATAGTGGGCAGCTATAAATAAACTGCATCACAGTTATACAGTTTATACAGACAGTATAGACTGTCTCAGGGTCAACGTTGATGTTTATCTCAATTATGTACCAGTATCTCAATTATGGTTTTCTTGACTCACCATATGCTGCAATAATGCGATCATTTCTTTTCCCATTCTGTATAAAAAAAGGAAACCTGACTCACTGGGTTCGAACATTTAAAGACAACCCAATGAAACCTTTACACATTTTAAGATGGCTACATTTAGAAACGAAAGTCCACATGCTGCCTAAAAATGTGAGGACACTAAACTTGAAGATAACATTTGTTTCATCTCACAAGTTGTCAAGACAACGGGTTGATTGATTGATTGATTGACTGACTGATTGATTGAGTGAGTGAAAACTAATAAACTTGAGTTCAGTGCCTGAAAATTGTCCTGAAAATTGGAGTTTAAGAAAAGAAATAAGTTCACATAAATTAAGACAGAACTGTTTAAATAGTCCATAGGTTAGGATATGCTATATATTCACTTATATGCCTGAGGAATTTTTCATTAAGAACAAAAATGTAGCTGTGTTAATGAAAAAGTATGTAATCTATTATAACTATTATAATATATATAGTTATATATAACTAATCTATTACAAGGTGAGATTATTTAAGTAGCTCAGTGCAGTTACTGTTACAACACATATTAATGCAGTTGGTGTCTATGAAATTAAATTGAAATGAACTCTATTAATATGCCACTCCAGACTGAGGCAAAATAGCATCATTTACTGGGCAAGGACTAAAGCCATCCTTGTATTAGAGCAAGGCTGTTTAAAGATATTATGATATCGTGCAATATAACTGGGATGGCTTCTTGTCTGTTTTTTGTCGTGCCTATGTCTAAAGACAAGGAGTATTCAGAGTAATCTTTGTGAAATGTTTGTGTTTCTTCATTGTATTATAAAGACTGACTTCACTGCCCTAGCCTGAAAATAAACCCTTAAGGGTTCTTTGTCTATAAGAGTGTAGCATACTTTAAGTCACAGGTTTGGTCATATGATTATTTGTGCTTGCAGTGCTACTTTAAAATGTGAGACAAAAGAAGACAACAGAACAGGTTTAGTTGGAATTCAAGTTGGTCATGAGAAGAATGGGGAAAGGGAAACTACAGGAATCAGACATGATTAGCCTGGTACTTCTTATTGTAACCCAATACTTTTGAAAATATTTCAAGAGAGCACCTTATGGCCTTTTCAGAACCACATATGTGAATCAACCGATTGCTCAATATTGTCTGTTTTTGTTTGTTTGTGTGTTTGTTTGTAGGGGAGCTTGATGGTGGTATTTACTCTTTAAAAATTCAAACCCTTAAATATGTATTAGTGCAGTATATATGAGTTTAGACATCTGCATAGACATTTGCATTATCAAATCTATACATCAAATACTGTGCAACACCCATTGCAAAAAAAAGCTAAATAATTGTTTGACTTCCTCATGATTTGGTTGTTCAAGAACTTATGCATGTTTAGTGTAGTTGTAGCTTGAAAAGCTACAATTTCTGCCATGAAATTAGACTTCAGTTGTCCAGTTTGCTTTTTCTTCTAGAAGACGGAAAGCTGATAATGGAAAGCTGTATCGCCTTCATGGCTGTATGGCTGTTCAGTCCTCTCCAGTAATACTCAAAAGGCCATTGAGCAGATGAAACAAATGAGAAACTTTTGTACCTGCCACATTATTTTGTTAACATACCTTAGATTTTTACAATTCTTCATCCTTTTTAAGTGTAAAGATCGGCACACTTCTTTGATGTGGTTCAATTTTGAGTTTCCTTTTGGGAGATGGAAGAATGTGTGTTCTTGTAATATGGTAATGCTGATTGTGTGCAGATCTTGGCCTAAACGTCATGCATATTTATCTGATTTAAAAGGTATGTGTGGTATGTACCAGTTCGACAATTGTCTGCTGTTAAAAGTTTACTAGGCCAAAAACAAAATAAGACTTACCTTAGGATATTGTGTGGTTTATGTGGTTTAGAATGTTCCATAAAATGTCTCGATAGCTTGATAGTGATTTGGGTCAGTATGCCAGCATATTTTGATTTAAAATAGTAATCCAGATATATAGCATGTTTTACTACCTTTAGCATTTGAGTTAATTATAGCTAGAAGTTTAGCTATAAGCCTGGCTTATAGCTGAAGTGTTAGGGATAACCACATATCATGCTACTTGATCAAATACAAGTACTTAGTTTATCTCTTCATGTTTGAACATAGGCCAGCATAGCTTATACTGCACAGTGCATTAAATGTAAAATACAATTCCATTTCAAGAATATGGAAGAATAAAGAACACTGAAACCAGTATACCTTATATTTGATTAATCTTACCGTGTTTACTTCATTTTAAACTGTATGACTACTTCATAGCTTCTATACTTGAAGTCATGCATGAATGCCATACAGTTAATTTATTGTATCATCAATTACACACACACACACACACACACACACACTTATTCTAATATTCTAATCTTTTGACCACATTCATATACCAACTATTGGAAATAGATTGTCTATGTGAACAGATACCTGTAATTTCACAGCTTAGCCAAATAGTGATTGTTGAAGACACATACACATAATCAAAATTCAAACATCTTTGCCCAAGAAAATTATTTGTAGCATGGAAAGCAGCTACAGAACATCCTCTTGAATGGGTTGTTTTTATCATGTCTCTTAGCCCGTTCAAGTCGGATCAGGACTTCTTCAAGTTTAGCATCAGTCTTCTGAACATTGGTGAATATGTAGTCTATCATGGGCCCTTGGTCTTCTACAAGCATGGCCACATCCAGGAACACCTCATGGATGCTCTTGAGTCGATTTTCCAACTCCAGCAAGTCACGGTGTCGGCTTTCAATTTGGCTGAGTGCAGATCGTGCTGTTTTGCCTTCTGTGAGAATGTTATCACTGAAGATGTTCCACTGCCCGTTCTCCAGCATTTCCTCAATCTCTTCACCCGTCACCTCTCGCCCTACAATCTCCATCTGCCTCTGGATATGCATCTTGCATGTTTCTTTGTGGTTCATTTCGGCTTCGTTGTATTCCATCATCACATTACGGAAGCTGTTACTCAGGCCAGCATACTGCGTTCGAGCAATCCTGGCTACGGCCGAATTGATACCATGTTCCTCTTCCAGCTCTTTGGCACGAGAGTCCATCTCATGAAGATGTTTCAGCAAATCCTCCCCACGGGATTTAATGTCAGCAGCAATAGCATTGGAATCTCGCTTTACTGTGCTGGTTCGAGTCGGCTCACTAAGGATGCGTGTGTTTTGCTCTCTGAGCCGCTTTACATCCAGATGGATGAGCTGAATCTCACGCCTTGTAGCTTGAGCATCATCAAGCACGGCGTCCATCTCGTTGTTGTCGAAGACGACGGCCTGCTGATGGAATTCATCTTCCAGTTCCACATTGCTGAATGAGTTTGAAACTGACTCTGCATATTCCTGCTCTTCCAGATTATTTCTGGATGCAGAAAGAGTCTGTAGATGACTTAGTCTATCCCTCATGGCTGCCTGAGGTGAAGATGAAAAAGACAAGTTTGTTAAGGTTAACAAACAGGCCTACCTGAAATAGTGAACAGTATGAGCATATGTGTCAAACAGTTATTTAAGGAACTAGATTAAAGCACTCAATAAAATGCAAATTCATATCAAACATAGTTTGACAATAAAGACCCGTTGTAAGCAATGGCTAGAAAATGATGGTCTGTAAAATGTTACATTTACTAAGTATATGTAAATTATTTTAATGACTGGCTTTAATGAAAAGTATGGGGCAAAGTGCTACTCATGTCTGAAAGAATAATGTCACACAACAAGTTTCATTTAGCAAAACTATTCAAGGGTGGCGTCACTCACCCAACTAGTTTGCACAAATAGTCTAGAACTCTTGCATGATTTTTGTTCAGAAACAGTGTCAGGAAATAAGAAAATAGTTTTTTGAAGTTTTATTTGGAACATTTTCTGATAGGGGAAAGCTCCTTATTATTGGTTTCCCCAGACAGAAAATCAAAACACACTTTATTCAATACGTTTAAGTTAACTTGTTTTTTGTCTAAGTGCATGTTCAATGTAATGCTTATAGAAATATGTGGTTAAAAATTTCATAACAAAGAAATTCAAAAGCATTGACTTTTGTGAAAATGATCTTGGAGAGATGTCTATAATTATAGATTAGACCAGCTGTCCTTAACCTGGTAATAATAAAATCAAAAACTCACATCGTGTACAGTTAAACATTTACTTCCACAATACCTTTATGATGTGCCAGGCCTGTCAGCAGTGCCCACCCTTCCAGATGTTATATCATGATGTGTGGTTCAGGTTAGTGAGCTGCGGAATGGCTGTCTCTTATCAGAGCGCATGAGAGAGTGTGCGTGGCAGGGCGTTACCACACCTTTTTACGCAAAACCTGCATTAAAACAGCGTCACTGATTGTAGGCGGAAATATCAACAAATGTGAATTTTCTTGTGGAATGAAGACTAGCTGCATATTTTTAGACAACAAAACAGTTGTCTTTAGGCATTCCTTATCCAGAGCCACAGAAGAGCTTTGGAGTGTCTGTCAAAAACACATCCTTAATAGTACAAGATCTAATACGACACGCAAGGTATGATAAGAATAAAACCAAAGTTGGACCACTATTAAGAAAATTAAATAAAAAAAAGTTCTAAGTTTGAACACACAGTGTCGCTATACCGTAAAAACAAATATAAAGCTGATCTCATCACCTCTGGGCTTTTTTAATGGCCAAAATAACAAATAGAAAAAACAGTATCGAGAGTAGTGAAGTAAAATATAAACTGTAGAAATAGGACACACAGACACACACACACACACACACACACACACACACACACACACACACACATACACACATATCAGTTACATTTCAATACTAAACTATTAACTATACACTATATTGCCAAAAGTTTTGGGACACCCCTCCAAATCATTGAATTCAGGTGTTGTTTTCCAGGGCTTGGGCTTGGTCCCTTAGTTCCAGTGTAAGGAACTCTTAATGCTTCAGCATACCAAGACATTTCATTCTCCCACCTTTGTGGGAACAGTTTGGGGATGGCCCCTTCCTGTTCCAACATGACTGCACACCAGTGCACAAAGCAAGGTCCAAAGACATGGATGAGCGATTTTGGTGTGGAGGAACTTGACTGGCCTGACCTCAACCCGATAGAACACCTTTGGGATGAATTAAAGCGGAGACTGTGAGCCAGACCTTCCCATCCAGCATTAGTGCCTGACCTCACATGTGCACTTCTAGAGCAATGATCAAAAATTCCCATAAACACACCCCTAAACCTTGTGGAAAGCCTTCCCAGAAGAGATGAGGCTGTTATAGCTGCAAAAGGTTGGCCAACTCCATATTAAATTCATGTGCATGTAAAGGCAGACAAAACTCGTCTCGTCTTTATGGACCTTGTTTTGTGCACTGGTGTGCAGTCATGTTGGAACAGGAAGGGGTCATCCCCAAACTTTTCCCACAAAGTTGGGAGCATGAAATTGTCCAAAATGTCTTGGTATGCTGAAGCATTAAGAGTTCCTTTCACTGGAACTAAGGGGCCAAGCCCAACCCCTGAAAAACAACACCTGAATTCAATGATTTGGAGGGGTGTCCCAAAACTTTTGGCAATATATGTATATATGTCTGATTGCACCTAAATATATTCTGGTTTTATTTTGAAAGACAGGGAATATTTATAAATGTAAAATATGACAAGTAAAAAAATTATAAAAAGTACATGTTTATACTTTTTCTTTGCAGCTAAAACAACAAATATTAGATCTATTATTATATATATATATATATATATATATATATATATATATATATATATATATATATATATATATATATATTATAAAGATATACATTGTAAATGTAAATTACCTATTATTGTGTTACTGCATTTAAATAAATAAATAAATAAATATATATATATATATATATATATATATATATATATATATATATATATATATATTGAAAAGCATGCCAGAGGTATAAAAACATACAGGTAAACATGCGTCGCCTCAGTTTATTGGGGCGGAGTTAAAAAAGCAAGAAGCACAGACAAACTGATATATATGTCATGTACACTGCGCACTTCCTCTCACATTGTACTAGTAAATCAGCTTATTTACTAGCGTCTGACTGACGCTCGAACACACCCCTATGTCACATGACTCGGCTACCTGTCTCTGGAGAAGGTGAAGGCCTAGATGATATCGTACAAAAGTGAGTATTTTAACCGTTCACAGTTTATTAATGTATATCCTATATACACACGCACATATATATGTTTATGTAGCTTTGTAGACCCAGTTCCACACTACATGTCTTAAGCAATCAAGTCAAATGATTGGTTGCATGAAGACGGGAAAAAAAGACAAAGAAAAACAGGAAGTACATAAACACGCACTCGGGTCAGGACATACTAAGGAGCATAATATTAGCTATACGAGAACAAGTTGTTTTTTTTTTCATTTAAAAATATTACAGTTTACTAATGTAATCTCTGTAATCATAGCGTATCTCATTGCTTTAATTAAAGGTGTAATTTACTTTGCGGTAGTAGACCAGTGTAGAACAAAAACCGCATGAAACTTTGTGTACATAGTCAGTTAATCATTTACACAGGCTGTTAAACTTTTTAACCAAATACCACATGACTTACAGAACTATCAAAAATCATGTTTCATTAGTCTATAAGACTATTGAATTGTAGTTGTGTGTGTGTGTGTGTCTTTAGCATATAGGAAGTATGGTAAAGTGTCACTGGCGGCACAATGTTTAAAAACCCTGGTAACACTGCTGCCTGCCTCTCTCTCTCTCTCTCTCTCTCTCTCTCTCTCTCTCTCTCTCTCTCTCTCTCTCTCTCTGTCTGTCTGTCTCTCTCTCACACACTTTCTCTGTCTCTCTTTCACTCTCTGTCTGTCTCTCTCACTCTCTCTCTATGTTAGTATCCTTGAGACGTTCCATGTATAGCAACAGATGCATCGCCTACAATCTACATTATTTGGTTGTGCCTAATAAAATGGCCACAATGTAAATTTTCACGCTGATGTTGGAAATCTAAAACTGGTCTGCAAACGAGTCTATCTTGTTGAGCAAGTCCAGCACATGCAACTCAGATTAACAGAGAGAAGGAGAGAAGAGTTGTGACTCTGCCTCATTGCATTTTGAAATATGCCTATTTATCATTTTTCCAGTTATGAAGAACAGACTAAGCCACCTTCAGGCGTTCTCACCATCCAACAGTCATGTGGATATCCAGGAGAGCAACCCCAACCCTGAGATGGAGGCCATATTTGATGAGGCTAATAACATTCGCCGTGAGATTCAACTCATCAGTTTGAATGTGAAGCATCTTGAAGAACAGAATTCTCGTGTTCGACATGAACTACCAAATTCTAGCACTGTGAAGCAAGACTCTAATGTCATTGCTGCTGGCATCAAGTCCCGTGCTGAAGACGTGCTTGCATGTCTTCGCAATATGGACATGCATACTAATGAGCTGGAGAAAAAGCATGGGATGAACAGTGTCCTTTATCGAATTGCACGAACACAATATGCTGGTTTGAGCAGCAGCTTCCGTGATGTGATGATGGAATACAACAAGGCAGAGATGAGCCACAGGGAGATGTGCAAAGCGCATATCCAGAGGCAGATGGAGATTGTGGGGCGAGAGGTGACAGGTGAGCAGATTGAGGAATTGCTAAGTAATGACCAGTGGAACATCTTTAGTGAGAGCCTGGTCACAGAAGGGAAAACAGCACAGTCTGCCCTCAACCAAATCGAAAACCGACACACAGAGCTGCTGGAACTGGAAAGTCGCATAAGGAGCATTCATGAAGTTTTTCTAGACATGGCCATGCTGGTAGAAGAACAGAACAGCATGATTGACTACATACAGACAAATGTCCAAAAAACTGATGGAGATATAAAGAGTATGCTGGTAAAGCTGGAAAAAGCCAAGAAATATGACAGAAGCAACCCCTTTAAGAAGATCTTTTATAGGAAGCGTTAATCAACATGTAACTGCATTGTTTACAATTTTTGGATTTTGTTTGCTGTTGTGATGTTATTGTGTACTATTTAAGGCATGCTTTTTTTTCTAATTGGTAATATGATAATATTAAATGGTGGGTAATATACCTACACTAACTGTGACTAAGACATTAATATTGTGAATGAGTGGATGTCTTTTGAATAAATCAACCGATTTCTTGTGTCAGGCTGTAACAAAGAATTTTTGTATTAAAACAAGTTTTTCCTCTCAAACATTTGAATTTCTATGTGTGAATTTTGGAATTAATAAATTGATGTTGAATGTTTAACAGTGTATCAGTGATACTTTCTTATTTACCATATAATATACAATACTATACACAATATGACTAAAGGTCTATGGAAACCAGACCATCACACCACATCTATATGTGCTTTTTCAACATCCCATTCCAGATTAAATCCACATCTGCTGTTATAATAACCTCCATACTTCTGGAAAGACTTTCTGAGGGTCAGGTGTCCACATACTTTTTAATTTAGAGTATTATTATGAAATGATGCCCTTAAGAGAGTGGCATGGTGGATTAGTGGTTAGCACACACACCTCCAGCGTCCTGGGTTCGAGTCTCGCTCCCGCTAACTGTGTGTGTGGATTTTGCATGTTCTCTCTGTGTTTGGTGGGTTTCCTCCCTTCCTTACTGATTGGAGTCTCTAAATTGACCATAGTGTGTGAATGAGTGTGTGTGCAATGGGTTGGCACTCCGTCCAGGGTGTATCCTACATTGATGCCTGATGACGCCTGAGATAGGCACAGGTCCCCGTGACCCGAGGATAGATCGGATAAGCGGGGGAATGCCTTAAGAGACATATGCGCCCTGTAGTGGCGACTGCGCAGCACCTTAGATCAAACAGTGATGTAGCGCTACACTGAACATATATTTTACTTTTTTATTATAATATATATAAATATTATGTAAATATTTATTTTCAGTGTAATTCTCTTCTGTTCATTGTCTACCGCTTATCCGATCTACACTCGGGTCATGGGGAGCCTGTGCCTATCTCAGGCGTCATTGGGCATCATCAGGATACACCCTGGACGGAGTGCCAACCCATCGCAGGGCCCCACACACACACACTCTCATTCATACACTATGGACAATTTAGAGATGCCAATCAACCTACAATGCATGTCTTTGGACTAGGGGAGGAAACCCCCGAGGCACGGGGAGAACATGCAAACTCCACACACACGGTGGAGGCGGGAATCAAACCCCCAACTCTGGAGGTGTGAGGCAAACGTGCTAACCACTAAGCCACCGTGCCCCCCTTTCATTGTAATTATTGAGATTTATAATTTAAACAATAAATAATCTCGAATGAAGATTAATTTTGGCAATATTTAAATGCAATATGTGGAGAGAGGAAAACAGAGGGAATGTAAAGTGCTGATGGACTTTTTTTATGCAATAAATGGAGTTTTGTTATCATCTTTTAGAACTAGAGAAATAAAGTACATGTCTATGCAAAAATTATTACTTCGGGCATTGTATTTCATTTTGAATGTTACAGGCAGATAATGATTTTATTTTATTTAAATTCTGTCTTATGCTGCTACTGCAAGAACTATCGTAGTAGTGCCTCTTCATTCTCATCTGTTATATTGCATTTTAGAAAAGATAGTGTATGAAGATAGATTTTCTAAACCTCATTATTGTCACTGCTGTAGGAAATAAGTTATAGAATGTTGCTTAGGCCAACATCTAACTGTAGTTAATTTTCCTTAATTTACTCAATGTTCATACAATATTAGATTATGGATTTGAATTAGAATTTCAAAACTAACGTTATAAAAATTGATTTACGCCATAAATACAGTTATGTATTATTTATATATAACATCTATTCCATAATGTATAGCATTCTATAATATATCTCCTCATCATGGCACCTGTTCGTGAGTGGGATATATTAGGCAGCAAGTGAACATTTTGTCCTCAAATTTGATGTGTTAGAAAAGCAGGAAAAATGGGCAAGCGTAAGGATTTGAGCGAGTTTGACAAGGGCCAAATTGTCAATGCTGGTTCTCATAGAAAGGTCTTCTCATCAGAATATACAGTGCATCACAGTTTGTTGTCTATGGGGCTGCATAGCTGCAGACCAGTCAGGGTGCCCATGCTGACCCCTGTGCACTACCGAAAGTGCCAATAATTGGGCATGTAAGCAACAGAACTGGATCACGGAGCAGTGGAAGAAAGTGGCCTGATCTGATGAATCACGTTTTCTTTTAAATCATGTAGATGGCTGGGTGCGTGTGTGTCACTTACCTGGGGAACACATGGCACCAGGATGCACTATGGAAGAAGAAGGCAATCCAGCCGGATGCAGTGTCATGTTTTGGGCAATGTTCTGCTGGGAAACCTTGGGTCCTGCCATCCATGAGTTACTTTGACACGTACCACCTACCTAAGGATTGTTGCAGAACATGTACACCTTTTCATAGAAAAGGTATTCCCTGATGGCTGTGGCCTCTTTCAGCAGGATAATGCGCCATGCCACAAAGCAAAAATGGTTCAGGAATGGTTTGATGAGCACAACAACCAGTTTGAGGTGTTGACTTGGCCTCTGAATTCCCCAGATCTCAATCTAATCGAGCATCTGTGGAATGTGCTGGACAAACAAGTCAGATCTATGGAGGCCCCACCTTGCAACCTACAGGACTTAAAGGATCGAACATCATTGTGCCAGATACCACAGCACACCTTCAGGGATCTAGTGGAGTCCATGCTTCAACGGGTCAGGGCTGTTTAGCAGCAAAAGGAGGACCAACACAATATTACGCAGGTAGTCATAATGTTATGGCTGATCAGTGTATTTATGTTTGTAGAAAATGGGTAAATTGTTTACTGGACTTCTATTATCTCTGAGAAAAAGCAGCGCTCTTCAGATTTAGAGAAATGAAGTCCTTTAGATTAAGAGACATATGCGCCCTCTAGTGGCGACTGCGCAGCATCTTAGATTAAACAGTGATGTAGGGCTACACTAATATATTTTATTTTTATTTATAATTATTTAATATAGATATTTATTTTATTTTAATTATTGAAATATATAATTTAAATAATAAATAATCTCTAATGCAGATATATTGCGAACATAATGCCAAAATCATTATGAATGTAAGTGGAGGTTTAAGTTGTTCACATTAATTTTGGCAATATTTCATTACAATAAGTGGAGAGAGGAAATCAGAAGGAATGTAAAGCATTGGTGGATTTTCTCTGCATTAAATGGAGTTTTATAATAATCTTTAAGAACTAGAGAAATAAGGTAGACTGGGAAGTATAAATGTCAGTATGCAAAGATTATTACTTCTGGCATTGTATTTCATTTAGAAGGTTACAGGCAGATGATTTTCTTTGAGATAAATTCTCTTATGCTGCTACTGCAAGAAATATAGTAGTGCCTCTTAATTCTCATCTGTTATACTGCATTTTAAAAAAAAAGATATGAATATAGATTTTCTAAACCTTATTGTCACTGCTGTACTAAATAAGTTATAGAATACATTAGACTATGGATTTGAATCAGAATTTCAAAACATTAAAATATATTTATGTATAACATTCTAGAATGTATAGCATTCAATTATATATATATATATTATATATGTGTGAAAAAGTGATTTCTTATTTTTTTTGCATGTTTGTCACACTTTAATGTTTCAGATAAATCAAACATTTAAATATTAGTCAAAGATAACACAAGTAAACACATCATGCAGTTTTTAAATGAAGGTTTTTATTATTAAGGGAAAACAAAATCCAAAACTACATGGCCGTGTGAAAAAGTATTTGCCCCCTAAGCCTAATAACTGGTTGGTCCACCCTTAGCAGCAACAACTGCAATCAAGTGTTTTCGATAACTTGCAATGAGTCTGTTACAGCGCTGTGGAGGAACTTTTGCCCACTCATCTTTGCAGCATTGTTGTAATTCAGCCACATTGAACACATTGAGCATGAACCACCTTTAAGGTCATGCCACAGCATCTAATCGGATTGAGGTAAGGACTTTGACTAGGCCACTCCAAAGCCTTCATTTTGGGGGTTTTTCAGCCATTCAAAAGGTGGACTTGCTGGTGTGTTTTGGATCATTGTCCTGCTGCAGAACCCAAGTTCACTTCAGCTTGAGGTCACAAACAGATGCCCCGGACATTCTCCTTCAGGATTTTTTGGTAGACAGCAGAATTCATGGTTCCATTTATCACAGCAAGTCTTCCAGGTCCTGAAGCAGCAAAACAGCCCCTGAAGCAGCAAAACAGCCCCTGACCATCACACTACCACCACCATATTTTACTGTTTGTATGATGTTCTTTTTCCTGAAATGCAGTGTTACTTTTACACCAGACGTAATGGGTCACAGAACACTCAACTTAACTGAGGCAAGTGAGGCCTGCAGTTCTTTGGATGTTGTTGTGGGGTCTTTTGTGACCTCCTGGATGAGTTGTCGCTGCGCTCTTGGGGTAATTTTGGTCGGCCGGCCACTCCTGGGAAGGTTCTCCACTGTTCCATGTTTTCACCATTTGTAGATAATGGCTCTCACTGTGGTTCGCGGCAGTCCCAAAGCTTTAGAAATGGCTTTATAACCTTTTCCAGATTGATAGATCTCAATTACTGTCTTTCTCATTTGTTTTCGAATTTCTTTGGATCGTGGCATGATATCTAGCTTTTGAGGATCTTTTGGTCTACTTCACTTTGTCAGGCAGGTCCTATTTAAGTGAGTTCTTGATTGTGAACAGGTGTGGCAGTAATCAGGCCTGGGTGTGGCTAGAGAAATTGAACTCAGGTGTGATAAACCACAGTTATGTTTTAACAGGGGGGGCAAACACTTTCACACAGGGCCATGTAGTTTTAGATTTTGTTTTCCTTTAATAATAAAAACCTTCATTTAAAAACTGCATGATGTGTTTACTTGTGTTATCTTTGACTAATATTTAAACGTGTTTGATTATCTGAAACATTAAAGTGTGACAAACATGCAAAAAAATAAAAAATCAGTTAATTTATAAATTAAAATAATTTATAAATTAATAAAACACTTTTTCACACCACTGTATATATGTTTATATACACACACTTCATAATGTACTAACGAGAACAAAATGAAAAACAATAATAGTATTTTACTACATATTGTCTTTTGATACCACCAAGGACCACAAACCTCAGTTGTTTGTAATTAGTTTGGAATAAGGTACAATAGTATGGCCTAGTATCACAGGCTCCCCGTGACCCGAGCATAGATCGGATAAGCGGTAGACAATGAATTAGTATGGCCTAGTATTATATAGAGATAGTTATCAATATTTATCATTTGAGGTGCACCAATCGTTACAACAAAAAGCTCAATTTTGTTTGCTTAGATATGGCCACCTATTTAAACACCAGATCATCATGAAAACAGGGTAGGGTTTAAAATTCCTCTTTGAACAGTGCCTACTTTGTAATGATATTGTATGTCGTAATCTGATCTAAAACTAACGGACTGTTTTGCTGTCTTGTGCTTCAACAAACAAGTGAAGTCTGATCAACCAGCAACGATCCAGCAGGCACAGAAAACTCAGAAGGCCTGGTTTAACCGCAGATTTAAAAAATGCTTATTGGATGCATATACTAAAAGGAGGCACTCATATATATGGGCATAAGGCATTGTTTTGACAAAATTATTGGTGGCAGTTATCGGAATGCATGTAGGTGTCCTCTCTTCCAGCTTTCTTGAACATGCCAGAAACTCATGCAGAGCATGCCAGAAATGCATGCAGAACTGCAGCTCACTGGATGTTTTTTTCTATATTAACCATTCATTCATTCATTGTCTACCGCTTATCCGATCTACACTCGGGTCACGGGGAGCCTGTGCCTATCTCAGGCGTCATTGGGCATCAAGGCAGGATACACCCTGGACGGAGTGCCAACCTATCGTAGGGCACACACACCCCTCTCATTCAGTCACGCAATCACACACTACGGACAATTTAGAGATGCCAATCAACCTACAATGCATGTCTTTGGACTGGGGGAGGAAACCGGAGTACCGGAGGAAACCCCCGAGGCACGGGGAGAACATGCAAACTCCACACACACGGCGGAGGCGGGAATCGAACCCCCAACCCTGGAGGTGTGAGGCAAAACGTGCTAACCACTAAGCCACCGTGCCCCCCTCTATATTAACCAATTCTGAGTAAATTGTATAGACTGGTGATGTGTAAATCGGGACCAGGAGATTTGCAGTTTTAGAAATACTCACACAAGCTCATCTGGCACCAGCAATCATGCCACAGTCAAAATCAGTGAGATCACATTTTCTCCCCATTCTGATGGTTGATGTGAACATTACCCATAGCTGCTGATCTGTATGCATGATTTTATGCACAGCACTGCTGCCACACGACTGGCTGATTAGATACAGGAATGAATGAGGATGTGTACAGGTGTTCCTAATAAACTGCTCTATGTGCTTATACTAATACACTAATTTAAAGACACTATCATTTGACACGGACACTCTTTATTTATTTCCCTTTCTGTAGGTAGTTACAAGAGTTTTCCAAACACATGACGTCATTTCCGGGTCTTGCCTCCAGAGAGGTGGGGCTCAGAGGGGCAGTGAGCTGATAAATAGCACAGTAACACACACTGAGGACCACTGCGGTTGATCAGACACCAGATCAGAGTAAGGTCCTGTCCACACAAACGCGGGACAAAATTTTTAAAACCTCAGTTTTTTTATGCGGTTTGTCGGTTCGTCCACACGCAAACGCAGCATCAGGTCACTGAAACCGAACATTTTTGAAAACTCCGGGTGAAGATGAGAAAAAAAACAAAAAAACCCGGTTGCAGTGTTATCGTGTAGACGGCGAAACCGGAGATTTTTGGCTTGTGACATCGGCGTACGCGCCGTCGTCTCCTGTGTTTGACGTCAGATTGTGCGCCGTCAGATTGTTTTTTATAATAAAAACAATTTGACATTGAAGCATTCAGTATTTAAACAATTCAAACAAAATAAGGCACAGAACAGGTTTACAAAACAAGTACACTATAGCAGGGTGTGATTTGTGGAAAAACCAGAGGTGGGATGTTTTGAAAGTAAGCTGATGTACTGCTCTGAATTCTCTTCATTTTTCGCTTATTTTGCTAGTTGTATTTTTCACGCTGACATTGAGCGTCAGTCGGTGTTTGGTGACATTTGGAAAAGGTGTGTATGGAAGAGCACTAGAAGAGGATCGTGGTGTTGTCCTGGACACGGAGCGGGAGCGTTGATCGTGAAAGTCCGTTTCTGGTTTTATTACTGTCTGCGCTTCACTTGGATATATTTTTAAAATATTTGAATTTTAAAAAAAAAAAAAAGTGAGAATTTTTTCAAAATATTTTAATTTTTAGGCATTTTATATAATGTATTTTTGAATAAGCATTAATGACTATGTTGGGGGGGGTCGCACCCTGCACTATAGGATCAGTAGGATATTTTATGATCATGAACAAGTCAATCAACAGAGAGGAGAAATACAATTAACATAAAAACAAAGCAAACAAAAAGAGGGGGTGCTAGAGGGTCCATTTAATCTTTCTTAATGATGTTGAATTCACGGCATATGTTAAGTTTTATTCCATTTTTTATGCACATGCGTTAGTGAACACTCTCCTTTGTTTTTATGAAACAAGTGTGTGTTAGCCTAGCGGAACCGCTAATATTTTTCTCAGGCTTCTGATTGGCCAACATGGCTTTACGGTAGAGAGTATATCGCCACCTGGTGGTGTGGCATGCTCTTGACAGCGCTTCAGACCGTGTTTTTGCGTTTTCATGTGGACGGAGATTTTTTTTTTTTTTTTAAAAGAAGGAGGAAAAACTCCGTTGTGGACTAGGCCTTAATGTACTGAAATGAGTGTGTATTTTGTAGTCTGAATGTTATATCCATTGTTAGAAAACGGCTGTTGGTCATGACGATAGCACATGCACGTTTCTGTGAATATTTAAACTATTTGAGTTTACTACATTTTCAATAAGTCAGGAGCACATCCTGGTCATTATTTTTAATAGAGTAATATTTAAACTGAGGGGAGAGAGACAGAACACATTTCATATTTTCACATGGGATTCCATTGGAATGGATGATTTACTCGAATAATATATTTTTGTCCTTTAGATTTTGCAGAATGGAGTCTCTTTCAATGGCAAACACCAATTTTGCCTTTCATCTGTTCAGCAAGATCAAGGAAGGCAACAAAACCAACAATATCTTCTACTCTCCTCTCAGCATCTCTTCTGCACTGTCCATGGTGTCTCTAGGAGCTGCAGGCAACACGGCAACTCAGATGTCTGAGGTCAGAACAGAAATAATAGTAATCATCTAAAATAATTATATTAACACACTTACTTACGTAATCATCTTCGCTCCTAGTGGAGCATATGGCGTCGACAAATCTTCTCCAGCCATTTCGTTCCTGGGTGAGCGTTGCACTGGATTTGAAGGATTTCTGAAGATGTAGGTGACGTTTCTGTAGCAAAAGTGTTTTCGCAGTGGGTTGCTAGCCCAACGTGCAACCCTCCTCTTTTTACATCCTGGGCCTTGGACCAGGCAATGGCAGAGTTTCCTTTTGAGGGAACTCGATGCTGCGTCATGGCTGACATTATGGGAATGCTTCTATGTGGAAGTTGTGTTTGAAGCTTTGTGCGAAATCGTGACAATCTATCGGTTTGGGTAGGATGAAGCAGACTAGGGAAAGATGGCAAGTTCAGAAAGTGCATGCATCCATGCCCCGCCACATTATGGGGGGCGACTCGCACTTTTTCTGTGTTTTTGTTTGATAGAGGAACATGCACGTGTGGCTCTTCAGGGAGCCGGCTGCGTGCACTGCGAAACTTTTACTCTCTGTAAACTCTGCTCTGGAGAAGACCAACCAAGCGCCTGCGCCTCGTGACTCTGGTCCCGCGTCTGCTGAGGCAGCGTGCCGACTTGGATCATGGGTCTTGCAGGCCAAGTTAGTAGAGGAGGAACAAGAGACGGCTGAGCCCCTGAGGAGCTTGATGTGGGTGATGAGTGGTATGCCACTGAATTGCTTCACGGTTTCGTGAATCCCTTTCAGCTGACTCTAATACCGCTGTTTTAGCTCTGGGAGCTTACTTTGTGATTTCTCCCGACCTAAATGAGGATATAATGCTATCTGCATTGGACTTTGAGGAGCTTGATGTGGGAAGCAAGGAGCAAACAGCATTCGAATTGCCACCGCATTCTGTGGTGTTCAAAAAGCTCCTGGAGGTGATTACACGTGTTTTTGCTAAGCTTAGCTTAGATTGGCATGATGAAAGGTTAGTGTTGTCCGCTATGTGCTTGACAGTCTCTAAATAACTTTATGCTGCCTTCCATCTCCATGCAGGCATCTCCCATTTTTCCCAGACCTCAACACTGTTTTTTTTCTTCTCAGCCACTGCTGACTATTCAGCCATTGTGGGACTTGATGAACAGGGGTATGCAATGATGCCTAGGGTTGAAGAGACGATTGTGGGTTATCTCTCCCCTTCATTGGCTACATGGAGAAAGTCTGCATTCCCAGTGAAGCCCTGTCGGGCCACATTGGTATTATAAGGAAGACCTACAATCCCGCAAGTTAAGCCATTACGGTGCTGCACACAGTGGCAGTTTTGCAGTCAAACCGAGCTGACCTGCTAAAGGAGCTCGTCTATGGGATGGAGCTCATCATTGAGGTCTGAACTCTGCCAGGCCACAGATTTAGCCCTCTGTGCCACAAAGCAGACGGCCGAGAGACAACCAGCCCTGCTAGATGGGACAAAAAGGAATCTCAATGCCCAACGGCTGGGGTTTTCAGGGATGCCCCTTTAGGGCCATTTTCCCTGCTGCCTACCCCCTGGGACCTCAGTGGTCCTGGAGGGGCTTTTCCAAGCCCCCTTTGAGCCAATGGAGTCAGCCTCTTAGGAGTTTCTGACCTTGGAAATGGCTCTGCTATAAGCCAGTCGTCCAGCCTTTCTGCAGGCCTTCTGCCCTCCACCCCGCAGGTTGTTGGAGCAGGAAAGACTAAACCTGCCATGCCCAGTTTGGGTTCTTAGCACTAGCGCCCATTGATCGAGCACATGACATGAGTCCTCTCCCTTTTCATCTGCTATGGTGGCCGCAACAAAAGCAGTCTGTTCTCAAAGCAGCACCTTGTACTGGGTAGTGGTAGCTATCTCCTAGGCCTGTGAGGTGTGCTGTGTGGCTTCACCTCTAGGGATTACAGCTCAGTCCACTTGGTGTACAGCCTTGTCCAGCACTCTGTTTAGGGGTGCTCCCCTCCAGGATATTTGTGCTGCGGCGGGTTGGTCCTCTCCGCACACCCTTATCAGGTTCTATAACCTGGACCCCACTCCTGGGTCCTGGGTCTTACTGGGCTAATGATGCTCTGCTCCTTGCTCGTTTGTGCTCTTTTACGACCCCCGGGAGAGACATCTTACTCATGTTACTGTAGGTTTTGTGCTTTAACAAAGCAGGGTAGCCAGTAGCAGTCCAACAGGCACAACAAACTCAGAAGGTCCAGTTACCAGCTGCTTTACAAAAGGTTATTGGTTCGAAATACTCAGTGGAAGCACTAACATCTGTGGTGAAAAAGCATTATTTTGGCAATAAGATTGGTGATGGTAGTTCATGGCATACATGTAGGTGCTACTCCTTGGTGGCAGATAACTGGGATCCAGTGCTGCCCTGCTTTCTTTGCATTCATAATACAGCTTACACAATAAAAAAAAACATAACCTACAGTATACGAACAGTTTTTACTTGTTTACTTATTTACTCATGATTTATTATGTGATTCCAAAATGCTCTCAGGATGGAGTTTATCTTTACTTACTACGATTTGCTGTTTGTCATTTGAATTATATCTCCATCCATAATACCTAGACTCTACACCAAAACAAAGCCAAGGATGACATCCATGCCAGCTTCAACAAACTGATGAGTGAACTGAACAAAGCAGGAGCTCCGTATAACATCAGCCTGGCCAATCGGCTTTATGGAGAGCAGAGCTACCAGTTTGTGGAGGTAAGATATAGCTTTGCTAACACAAAAGTGGTCTTACATGAAAAATAAATTTATATGTATATAATTAATGTTACAAAAATAATAATTCTTAAACAACAACAAATCAAACATCTTTCCATTTTGAAGATAAACAAATGATATATCCTCTCCTCTGGGAAGGTTTTCCACTAGATCCTTATTCAGTCACAAGATGTTTTTGACACGTACAGAAGAACTAAGAATCAGAAGACCATGCTTATTTAGATGTTAGACAGTCTAGGAATGACCGTGTATACAGATAACTCAATCATAGTCAAAGAAGTAGCAGAGGTTGTTGGTGAAGCTTTCTTAGCTAATATTATTGTCTGGCTATTAGTATAAGTAGGCAATTTCCATTAGATTGATATTATATATGGACATGGGAGTATGTCCTTTATTGTTTTTACTAGTCCCTGGTAGAGTGAGCAATGCTATGTTGAAATCTTTCTCATAAATTCTTGTGGACCCAATTCAAGAGCCTCTAAAGCCAATTTCCTGTACTAAGTCTATGTAGACAAAACATGTACCAAAAGACTAAATAAATGTATATGATACACATGATGGTTGATTGTGCCATAATTTGCATTCCTGTTGGCATTCAGTTCAGTTGCATTTATCCTACAGTGGTTATTGATTTACATGTATTTTCTTGTATTGAATTGCTTTTCTTTTTTTAAACACAGAAATTTCTGAATGACACAAAAACACACTACAATGCTGAGCTGGAAACTGTTGACTTTTCAACAAATCCAGAAGCTTCACGTGTCAAAATTAATAACTGGGTAGAGAAACAAACTAAAGGTTAGTACTTTAAACATGTGTTTGTACTTCTTTCATGGGTAGGAAAATAGTTTGGTGACCAGATTGTAAGATCGTTGAAACTAACGTCACTAAATCAGATGTTCCAAAGTCAGATACCAATTATCTTTAAACTTATGAAAATCCACTTGCTGATATATCAGGCCATGAAATCACAGATATTGGAGAATTATTACTAGTAATAATAATAATAGTAGCATTAGTATTAGTGCGGATATGTTGTTCTAGATACATGTTCAACTGCACTACAGAAAATGTGTTCTTCCCATGTTGTGTCTGCTTAACAATATGTATTTATCAATTTAAATGCTCATAAAAGAAAAGATCAAGAACTTGCTGTCGGAAGGAGTTGTTGACAATTTGACCAGACTTGTCTTGGTGAATGCCATCTACTTGAAGTGTAATTGGGAGAAGCAGTTTAATCAACATAGCACAATGGAGTATCCTTTTAAGATAAACAAGGTGGGTGCAATGTACTTGTGTTCTCTTACCCTTTCTTCTCCTCTGTTCTGCAGTTGTATGCAATTCTGTCTTCTGTCCTCTCCTGTGCAGTCAAACTAACAAACAAAAATGTCTACATATATATAAAAAAAAAAAAATACTAATTACATGAAAAAGGAGACTTTATTATCGTGGAGGTAAAAATGCTACAGTTAATCACAGCATATTACCTCATGTAAAATCACTGATCTGTCATGCACATTTGTGAACTGTGATCTTTTTTTTCCACTTTTATTCAAATTAATGCTAAAGAATGTATATGAGTGTTTCATATTTGCCTACATGCAGAGAGAAACTAAACCAGTGCAGATGATGAATGAGACGAACGATTTTCCCCTGGTCTTTATTCCTGAGATACAGTGCAAGATTCTTGAAATGCCATATGAGGGCCAGGAGCTCAGCATGCTAATTATGCTACCTGTTGAGATTGAAGATGATACTACTGGCCTTGAGAAGGTAAATGCTAAATTGCAACGCTTTGTAAATCTCCTCATTGTATAAAACTTATTTATATACTCTCTCTCTCTCTGTGTGTGTGTGTGTAAATATATATATCAGCTTGAGAAACATCTCACCTATGAGAAGTTCATGGAGTGGACACGGCCTGATAGGATGAACTCTGTGATGGTGCAAGTGTCTTTACCGCAGTTCAAACTGGAGGAAACCTATGACATGAATGGGCTGCTCATCAGCATGGGCATGGTAGATGCCTTTGACCCAGTCAAGTGTGATTTTTCACACATGTCTCCTTGTAATGATCTGGTGCTCTCCAAGGTAGTGCATAAGTCATTTGTAGAGGTCAATGAACAAGGCACTGAAGCGGCTGCAGCTACCGGAGCCGTCATGGTTCTAGAGTGTGCTATGTTTTCATCAGAGCACTTTATGGCTGACCACCCCTTTCTCTTTTTCATTCAACACAAACCAACCCGAAGCATTCTCTTTTGTGGCCGTTACAGCTCTCCTTAAATTGCCTACCTTGCAGGTAGACAGATTGGTTACACTAAATTGTCCCCATGTGTGAATGAGTGTGTGAATGTAAAGGTAACATGTGAGTAGATTGAGGAAATGCTAAGTAATGACCAGTGGAACATCATCTTTAGTCTTTCCCCAGTCACAGAAGGGAAAATGGCACAGTATGCTCTCAGCCAAATCAAAATCTGACATGTGGAGCAGCTGGAAAGCCAAATAAGGAGCATCCATGAAGCGTTTCTAGACATGGCTGTGCTGGTAGAAGTAAAGAACATCATGATTAATTACATACAGACAAATGTCCAAAAAAACAATGCAGATATAATGATTAGGCTTGTAAAGCTGCAAAAGGCCAAGAAATGTGACTAGGATAACCCTGTCAAGAAGACCTTTTTTAATCAATATGTAACTGCACTATGTTAAGAGAACTTTCTAAAATGTACTTAATATTAAATACAGTATAAAATTCCCATACTGACTGTTACTAAGAAATTCACAATGTTTTTCCTCTCAAATACTTGACTTTGTATGTGTGAATTTTGGAGGAAATAAATAAATGTTGAGTGTTGAACAATGTTCTGTTCTCATTAACTGTGTAATGTACAATATGATACACTATATTACCAAAAGTCTGTGGACACCAGACCATCACACCACAACCATATGTGCTTTTTGAACATCCCATTCCAGATTAAGTCCCCATTTGCTGTTATAAAAACCTCCATACTCCTGTAAAGACTTTCTGTGAGGATTAGGTGTTCAAAAATGTTTGGCCATATAGAACAATATTATTTTTATAAGAAACACTATACCAATACTGGACAGGGCCAGTGTAAGATGACTTTTGTGACATGGTGCATTATCATGCTGGAAGTAGTCATTTCAAGTAAATTGTGGCCCTGAAGCGATGCTCATGGTCAGAGATTTGTCAGAACAGCTTCGTTTTTTCCCCCATTTTTCATCTGACCAGTTTTGGTGAGCCTTTGTCCACTGTAGATCAGCTTACTGTTGTTGGCTAACAGAAGTGTAACCCAGTATTATGATCTGCTCTTCTAGCTACAATCCCGCAGGTTAAGCCATTGCGGTGCTGCACACAGTGGCAGTTTTGCAGTCAAACCGAGCTGACCTGCTAAAGGAGCTCGTCTATGGGATGGAGCTCATCATTGAGGTCTAAACTCTGCCAGGCCACAGATTTAGCCCTCTGTTCCACAAAGCAGACGGCCGAGAGACAACAAGCCCAGAAAGCCATAGAAAGGAATCTCAATGCCCAACGGCTGGGGTTTTCGGGATGCCTCTTTAGGGCCATTTTCCCTGCTGCCTACCCCCTGGAACCTCAGTGGTCCTGGAGGCGCTTCTCCAAGCCCCCTTTGAGTCAATGGAGTCAGCCTCTTAGGAGTTTCTGACCTTGGAAATGGCTCTGCTATAAGCCAGTCGTTCAGCCTTTTTGGAGGCCTTCTGGCCTCCACCCCACAGGTTGCCGGAGCAGGAAAGACTAAACCTGCCATGCCCACTTTGGGTTCTTAGCACTAGCGCCCATTGATTGAGCGCATGACATAAGTTCTCTCCCTTTTCATCTGCTAAGATGGCCGCAACAAAAGCAGTCTGTTCTCAAAGCAGCCATGATTCCAAAGGGAACTATACCAGGTTACATCGCTAGCCACACCCCGGGTGTCCACTTGCGCTTCCTTCAGACAAGTGGAAGCTGGAGTAATTTTATGGTCTTGCTGGAGCACTCTGCTTTGTCACATGACCACATGCATGCTCATGTACAGGTATCATGTACATGTGACCATTAGTTTGCTTGCTTAGAGATTTGTGAGTGTTCAAACATGATCAATTCAGACTGTCAAGATGACTGCGTTTAGATGCATAATTATCATGAGATACATTCATGATACACACAAGTCCAGATTGCCTAGACTTAATCACACTCTATTCAGATGTGAGTGGAATTGTTGTGAAATCCTCCAGTGATCTCAAAGAGCATGTGTTATTTAAAATGACTACATGCTACTGCTTTGTAGTTTAGTCATCCATTGTTTCACAGAAAATCTCCCATATTTAGTTTTTTTCCCCATCTCCTTTAGACTGTTGTACCAGAGACATGTTTGGTGCTTGTTTTATGAAATATGTCGAAATAAATAGGGCAGAAATGCAGGCATTTTTTTTTTTTTTTTTTACTTTTTGTAAAAAACACTTGCAGAACCAGTTCATCAGAATTTGAGCACACTGTACTGTAACCCCTTCCTTTGGCTTTGACTTGGTTAGCAGTTCAAGTTCTCTAATGTTGCAAAACACTACAGACTATTCAGTCAGTTAAGGTCACAGAACACAGAACTGGGTACAATAAATAATCAACAAACAGAATGTAATTTCAAATGAAATGAGGCTGCACTGATTGCAGATTTACATGAATCTTTGTACGCTACTGCAGCAGTATGTCATTCACTTTGCAAATGTTTACAGCACTCTAAAGTTCAGTTTCCCAAACCTGGTTCTGTAATACACTTCTGTTTCCCAAACCTGGTTCTGTGTGCTTTAACTCTTCATTTGAATCTGTTCCCATCTGGTAAGGTAGGATTCTGAAATTTGTGTACTATTTGTTTAACTTGGTTGGTTCTAGAGTTGTTATTTGAACTGTTATTGTATAGCTTGTTGATCCTTGCTTCTTAGCTGTCTCGGGTGATTAATCAAGAATAGTTTTGGTCTCCCTTAAGGTGTGAATTGTGGGCAGGGCTAACTAATTTATATTGAAGGTTCTCCGCTACAGACACAAGTGTTTGCAGATTGCCTCGTCAATACCTTTTAATTACTTAAATAGTAAGTATATTGTCATCTTTTCTTGTTCTCTTACATCCTTAATCTCACTTTTCATAATTTGACAAGACCACAGACATGTGCCTCAAACCGATTTCTGTTGTTACCTCTTACAGACGCAGGCATTCTCATCCATGAAGCAGAGGTCATGTTTCCAGCAACCTCATCTATCCTCCCCTGTTGTCTCAGTCTCAAACAGTGGTGGTAAGTGGGCTCTGGAACTGCCAATCTGCTGTAAGGAAGGCTGACTTCATCTCAGCTTTAGCCTCCCACTATTCCTTTGATTTTCTGGCACTAACTGAGACCTGGATATCACCACAGAACAGTACTACACCGGCTGCTCTATCCTCTGCCTATACTTTGTCTCACTCACCACGAGAATCAGGCAGGGGTGGTGGTACAGGTCTGCTGTTGTCACGGAGATGGTGTTCCTCACCTCTCCCCTTGTCTCATCTAACCATCTCTTCTTTTGAATTCCATGCAGTTTCAGTTACCTCTCCAATCAACCTCTTCATCATTGTCATCTACCGCCCCCCTGGTCCCCTAGGAGACTTCTTGGAAGAAATGGACACACTCCTTAGTGTCTTCCCTTCTGACAGCACCCCTCTGATGGTTCTTGGAGATTTCAACCTCCCATCTGACAAGCTTCATTCTTCTGGTCTTCTGGCTCTTCTGAATTCATTCTCCTTGTCTTTCAACAGCTGCCCTCCCACACACAAGGAAGGAAACGTCCTGGATCTAGTCTTCACTCATCCTTCTCCAGCTACAGACATGACTGCTACCCCTCTTCATATCTCCGATCATCACCTGGTATCCTTCACTATCAGTCTCCCTATCCTGCCTAAACATAACTCTCAGCACCTCTCTCTCACCCGCCGAAACCTCCACTCTATCTCAATGCTTAGATCATCATGAAACCTAGGTAGTGTGTATGGGGGAAGTGTGAATTTATTACTGCTCATGCAAACCACCTGATGAATGCAGTGAAAAGGGTTCCGCAATTCTGATGATTAATGTTACTGTAGGTTTTGTGCTTTAACAAAGCAGGGTAGCCAGTAGCAGTCCAACAGGCACAACAAACTCAGAAGGTCCAGTTACCAGCGGCTTTACAAAAGGTTATTGGTTCGAAATACTCAGTGGAAGCACTAACATCTGTGGTGAAAAAGCATTATTTTGGCAATAAGATTGGTGATGGTAGTTCATGGCATACATGTAGGTGCTACTCCTTGGTGGCAGATAACTGGGATCCAGTGCTGCCCTGCTTTCTTTGCATTCATAATACAGCTTACACAATAAAAAAAACATATGACCCACAATATATGAACAGTTTTTACTTGTTTACTTATTTACTCATGATTTATTATGTGACTCCAAAATGCTCTCAGGATGGAGTTTATCTTTACTTACTACGATTTGCTGTTTGTCATTTGAATTATATCTCCATCCATAATACCTAGACTCTACACCAAAACAAAGCCAAGGATGACATCCATGCCAGCTTCAACAAACTGATGAGTGAACTGAACAAAGCAGGAGCTCCGTATACCCTCAGCCTGGCCAATCGGCTTTATGGAGAGCAGAGCTACCAGTTTCTGGAGGTTAGATATAGCTTTGCTAACACAAAAGTGGTCTTACATGAGTCTTACATCTGCCCTTCTAGCTCATTTGCCTCAAGGTTTGATGTGTTGTGCATTCTGATATTATTGTTCTCATCAAAATTGTACAGCATGGATATTGTGGATACTGAGTTACTGTAGTCTTTCCTGTCAGTTCAAACCAAATATTCTCTGTTGACTTCTCTCATTAACAAGGTGTTTCTGTCCACAGACCTGCTCACTGGATAATTTTTCTTTATTGCATCATCCTGAGTAAACTCTAGAGACAGCAGTTATAGTTATAGAGATACTGACACCAGCCCATCTGGTACGAATTATCATACAACAGTCAAAATCACTGAATTCACATTTTTTGCATTTTGATGCCTGAAGCGAACATTATCCAAAGATTCTGGTCCATAATCTAAACAGGTGTTCCTAATGAAGTGCTCACTGAGCGTATAATAAAATACTAATTATCACTTCACCAAAATAAATCATACAAATTCATATCTGTCACTAGCCTAAGCCTGGGCTAGCCATGTGGGTATTCCACGAGTAAATATATACAATATATTCCTTGTATTTAAATGTGTATTGTAGAACCTTATCAAAACTGCAAGCAGTGACAGAGTTTAAAGACACTGAAGCTTTTATTTATTTCCACTTTCTGGAGGTAGTTACAAGTTTAAACGCGACATCCATTACAATCGTGTGACTTTTCCAAACACACGACGTCATTTCCTTGTCTTGCCTCCAGCGAGGTGGGGCTCAGAGGGGAGGTGGGGCTCAGAGGGGAGGTGGGGCTCAGAGGGGAGGTGGGGCTCAGAGGGGAGGTGGGCTGATAAATAACACAGTAACACACACTGAGGAACACTGCGTTTGATCAGACACCACATCACTTTAACAGTGCAGGAGCAGATATGTATGTATATTAAAAGGCTATCAGTCCTGCAGTCCTTTCATTTTGTGTGTGAGCTCCTAATTTTTACGTGGGATAACCCTAGAACAAATGATCATTTATAAATAGTTATAATTACTATTTATACTATTATAATTCTTATAAATACTAATACTATTCTTATAAATAATAGTAGTTAGCAGATAAGCCAATTGACATATGACTCTTTGCCCGTTTGTTAGTTCTTCTTCAGGTTTTGCAGAATGGAGTCTCTTTCAATGGCAAACACCAATTTTGCCCTTCAACTGTTCAGCAAGATCAAGGAAGGCAACAAAAGCAACAATATCTTCTACTCTCCTCTCAGCATCTCTTCTGCATTGGCCATGGTGTCTCTAGGAGCTGCAGGCAACACTGCAACTCAGATGTCTGAGGTCAGAAATAATAACAGTAGTCGTCTTAAATAACTATTATATTATTATAACACACATAAGACAATAAATATTAATGATAAGGGAGTAAACAAATATCAGATCATGACTGGTTAGAAAAAGAAGGGGGAAAAACACCTGGGAAAATTATTTTGTTTTGAAGACGGTGTGTGGCGTTAGATTGGCTAAAATGTAATTCAGGAGACATGCTAAAATAGAGAAAACACAGTTTACAGTATTATATGGCTTAATAGCGGAGAAAGTGTGTAGAAGTCACAGAAGAAAAAGAGGGAAGGTTTAAATGAATATGGGTTGGTCAGAAGATACAAGCTCCGACAAGTAGGCGAGTGTAAGACTGTTGAGGGTTATTGTGGGTATTTTAGTATTCTTGTATATTGATTTAAACTACCTGTATATTCCTACCATTCACAATATTTGCAAATATCCCATACATTATCTTTAGTGGTCTTTGTTTTTTTCCTTTTACATTTTAACTGGTTTTTCTCTTGCATAATGATGTTATACAGTTACTGTAGGTATCATGTACTTATGATTGTTTATGAATCAAACCTGTTAGTTTGCATACTTAGAGATTTGACTGTTCAAACATGATGCATCATGGTTAGCCTGTAAATATAAAGGCCAATCCCAAAACTATTATGCTGTTGGCAGAAGTGAGTGTTTTAGTCTTTAGCATGCTGAGACTGAATGCAATTAACTAGTTAAGTTGCGGCATGTTGATTCATTACACACCATCCACAGCATACAAACTAGATCTGTATTAGAAAGCTTTGTGTCAGTTCATAGATCTTTGTAAACTCACGTTTCCACATTTATTTACTGCTAAGATAACTGCGTTTAGATGCACTGTTATCTTGAGATTCACTCAGCTGCACAAAACCAGATTTCATCACACTGTGGTCAGTTCTGAGTAGAATTGTTGCAAAATCCCAGTGATCTCAAAGGTCATCTGATCTTTAAAAGGACTACATGCTACAGCTTTGTAGTCATGCAGCCATTTGGGTGTGACTTTGTTTCTATGGTTACTCTGCTGCTGTCAGCCATAAAATATCTTATCTGCATTATAATATTGACCTGACTTAGGCCTAGTTAGAACAGTCTTTTACAGTGTTTCACAGACAAACTACAGCAGGATGTCATTTACTTTACACATTTTGTTAAGACTCTAAATCACAGGTTCCCATTCCTGGTCCTGTAATACCTGCTGCCCTGCATATTTTAGTGTTTTCCCAACACATCTGATTTAACTAATTATCTAAATAACAACCCTTCCTCTATCAAAGTAGGTGTAATAGAGCAGTTAAAATACTAAAAAGTAATACTAACATGTGCAGGACAGGAGGTACTCCAGGAACCTGTACTCTAAAAACATGCCCATTTAATCATCATTATTTTTATTTTTATTTTTTTTTAGAATTGTGGCTCTATTTAATTGGATTTGTCTTCCGTAATTATAAAGAAGGAACATCACAGGATCCATAGTGAATGTGGTGGAAATTTACCTGTATGGTATATTAACATGGTACATGAACACAGCATTTCTCCATTTCTAAACACTGTGCAGCAGATTGCAGGAATGACTGATGGAAATTCTTATGCACATAACAAGCAGGACTCAAAACACAGCAGCCAATCAGATCATTCATTGGGCCTTGGCAAAGTTTTTCGCAATGTGTCACCTTCACATCTTGTAGCTACATATAGCAAGTGTGGTTCACTTCACTGAAATAGGAATTGTCGCAGTCTGTCCTCAAGTGTTGTTGATAGTCAAGCAATTTTTGTTAATTACTCAGAGCCCTTTCTGTCGCAATACCAGTATACAATGTGATAGTTGATAGATGATGTTTTATCAGACACTCCTTACTTGCAATGCTTCTTAAGTTTGCTTGTTTAGGCAAAGTCACTTGCGCAATGCTTAGATCATGATGAAACCTAGGTAGTGTGTATGGGGGAAGTGTGCAAACACTTGATGACTGCAGTGAAAAGGGTTTTTCAATTTTGATGATTAATATGTTACTATAAGTTTTGTGCTTCAACAAAGCAGGAAAGCCTAAGTCTGTTCAACCAGTAGCAGTCCAACAGGCACAACAAACTCAGAAGGTCCAGTTACCAGCGTCTTTACAAAAGGTTATTGGTTCCAAATACTCAGTGGAGGCACTAACATCTGTGGGGAAACAGCATTATATTGGCAATAACATTGGTGATGGTAGTTCATGGCATACATGTGGGTGCTTCTCCTTGGTGGTGGATAACTGGGATCTAGTGTTTTTTTTTTTTGACTTCGTACTATAGCTTGCATAATAAAAATATATGATGTATGTAAATAGTTTATAATTTATGTGACTCCAAATTTCTCTCAGGATGGAGGTCATCTTCACTTATCACAAAGATTTATTCCTCTGTTTTTTGTCATTTGAATTATATCTCCATCCATAATACCTAGACTCTACACCAAAGCAAAGCCACGGATGACATCCATGCCAGCTTCAACAAACTGATGAGTGAACTGAACAAAGCAGGAGCTCCGTATACCCTCAGCCTGGCCAATCGGCTTTATGGAGAGCAGAGCTACCAGTTTGTGGGGGTAAGATATCTGAAAACAAAATTTTCTATATACAATATGCATTATGATGTAGAGCTTTGCTAAAGCAAAACAGTAGCCTTACATTAAAAAAAATTATGAATATATCGCTAGAATGATTATATTGAGGATAAAGGTGACAAGTCATTCATAGTCAAAGAATAATTGACAGAGGTTGTATATAAATATATACATATTGTTTATAAATATATACATTACATATATTAATTGTTTAATGCCTTATACAAACGCCTGTCACCCCATAGCAACTTCAGTAAATTAAACTTTTTTTAAAACAGAAATTTCTGAATGATACAAAAACACACTACAATGCTGAGCTGGAAACTGTTGACTTTAAATCAAATCCAGAAGCTTCACGTGTCAAAATTAATAACTGGGTGGAGAAACAAACAAAAGGTAAGTACTTTAAACATGTTTTAAAAAATGTACATATATAATATAGAGGTCTGAATGGCACAAAGTCGGATAACATATAACTTTAAACTTCAGAAAATCCATTCGTTGATATGTTGAGCCATATCATAGCTAGTGGAGCAAAACCACATTAAGGGTATTGTGTATATAAAGTTTTACTTAACTGCACTATAAAAAATGTTTTCTTCTCATGCGGTGTTCTTTCATGGATGTTGTGTCTGCTTAACAATATGTTTTTTTTCTGAATTTAAATGCTCATAAAAGAAAAGATCAAGAACTTGCTGGCAAAAGAAGTTGTTAACAATTTGACCAGACTTGTCTTGGTCAATGCCATCTATTTCAAGAGCACCTGGGACAAGCAGTTTGATAAACAGAAAACAAAGGAATACCCTTTCAGGTTGAACAAGGTGGGTGCCATGTACTTATAAAAATGTGGTATCTTACCCTTTCCTCTCCCCCTTTCTGTCCACTATTGTGCAATTGTATGCAATTCAAGTCTTATGTCCTTCTCTGTGCGCTTGTCTTTTCCGGTGTAATTGTCCTCTCCTGCTCACACCTATCCTCTCCTGTGCACCTCTACCTTGTCTTGGACCACTTTGATCTGCCCTAATGTGTTTCGTAAGAAATTGCTCTGATATCTTGTAGCTGAGTAGATACATATAGATATATCTAGTTCATTAGTTCTTTAGATATTTAGTTCTATATAATAATAATAATAATAATAATAATAATAATAATAGCTTAATTACATGAATCTGGCCTTTCCTGTCCTCTCATATGCTCTCTTATTTCCCTCTTATATTCAAACTAATGCTAAAGAATGTATGTAAATGTTTCATATTTGCTTACATGCAGAGAGAAACTAAACCAGTGCAGATGATGAATCAGAAGGCCAAATTTCCCCTGGTCTTTATTCCTGAGATGCAGTGCAAGATTCTTGAAATGCCATATAAGGGCCATAATCTTAGCATGATAATTATGCTACCTGTTGAGATTGAAGATGATACTACTGGTCTTGAGAAGGTAAATGCTAAATTGCAATTCTTTGTAAATCTCCTTAATCTATTTATAAAATTAATATATATACTGTGTGTGTGTAAATGTATATCGCAGCTTGAGAAACATCTCACCTATGAGAAGTTCATGGAGTGGACCCGGCCTGATATGATGGACACTGTGGAGGTGCAAGTGTCTTTACCGCGGTTCAAACTGGAGGAAACCTATGACATGAATGGGCTGCTCATCAGCATGGGCATGGTAGATGCCTTTGACCCAGTCAAGTGTGATTTTTCACGCATGTCTCCTTCCGATGATCTGGTGCTCTCCAAGGTGGTGCATAAGTCATTTGTAGAGGTGAATGAGGAAGGCACTGAAGCGGCTGCGGCTACTGCAGCCGTCATGATGGTGAATTGTGCCAGGCTTATACCAGAGTGCTTTGTGGCTGACCACCCCTTCCTCTTTTTCATTCAACACAAACCAACCCGAAGCATTCTCTTTTGTGGCCGCTACAGCTCTCCTTAAATTGCCTGGTGCTCTGAAGTGCCATTATAAATCTATGCAGTTGTTTGATGTCATAGTTAAACATGTTTAAATAATAAAAATATACAAAAATATCAATTGATATATTTCCAAGAAGGCACTTTAATAAAGTGGGAAATAAACATAAACATGTTCTTCACATCAAATGTCAGTGTTTTATATTATACAATACTGAAAGCAGTGCTGGTGCAGCATGGAAAAGCCATCCACTGACCTATGCTAAGTTTTTTGTGGTAAAGTTCTGTTTCTGGAGATGACTCAAAAGATTCTTTATGATCAATGTGCAGTAGATTGAGATTTGATCCAAAATGGGAGAAAAAACATACAAAATCAAAATTACAAGAACGAGAGCAGTGACAAAGGCAGGGGTAGGAATACTTTAATCTACAGCAGATCTTAGGTCAGCCCTCTGGTGGTGTGGTGGGGTATTGTCCATGACAGGCGCTACAGTACCTCTGGTATTAACTATTATTCTGCTAATAAATAGTAGGAATATAAACTATGTGAGACTACACTGAGACTATAAATGTGGACATCATGTAAATACATAAATACCTAAGTTATACTCTTAGTTTCATAATGACTGGAATATTTGATGAATAAAAGAGCAGGGTGTAGGGCTTTATTTTATTGTAGCCTGTAATCTCCATAACCTTGATTTTCCACTTGAAAGTCTGACAACAGGTGGTGGTCATCTCACCCTCATCCTGTTTGTGAGTCCATGTTGACCTCTTGTTTTGCAAAGCACACAATAAAATCCAAGACAGTTAAAATGTTTGAAATATAATAATAAAAAATATAAATTTAATAACAATAGCTAAACACATACATAGTGTGTTGTTATTATATAAAAAATTTAAAAAAGAAATTATATCAGGTCATGTGCATATAGGAGGCCATGAAATTCATTAATTATTAAGGAACTCTAATAATAATAATAAAAAAGCCTAATAATTCAATACTTTCACATATAGGCATGCTACTCAATTAAGCTTAAAGTAAACATGAAAGAACTGTACCCAATTTTAACTGATTGTGTGAGCATACTAGAAAACTCAACAGAATCAGTGGAATTATTTTAACTGTGACACTCCATTGTTGGAAAGTGGATAAAACTACATCATTCCATTCCTAGTAACATCACCCAAATACCCAGGCGGGGGGCATGGTGGCTTGGTGGTTAGCAAGTTTGCCTCACCCTCCAGGGTTGGGGGTTTGATTCCTGCCTCCGCCATGTGTGTGTGGAGTTTGCATGTTCTCCCTGTGCCTCGGGGGTTTCCTCTGGGTACTCCCATGTCCTCCCCCTGTCCAAAGACATGCATTGTAGGTTGATTGGCATCTCTAAATTGTCCGTAGTGTGTGATTGCGTGAGTGAATGAGAGTGTGTGTGTGCCCTATGATGGGTTGGCAAGGTGTATCAAGGTGTATCCTGCCTTGATGCCCAATGACGCCTGAGATAGGCACAGGCTCCCGAGAGTAGATCGGATAAGCGGTAGATAATGAATGAATGAATATTTTAGTGTTTTCCAAACACAGCTGATTTAACTAATCAGCTAAATAACAATCCTTCCTCTATCAAAGTGGTGTCACAGACACGCCAGGCTCCAACGAAAACCAATCACAGTGCACTCACTCGCCAGAATTCTAATCACACAAAACCCTGCATGCAATCACCATCCCAATCACCATCCCACATAAATGACACCCACACACACCACTCACCGTCCGGTCTCGTTCAAGACTGAAGGACTCACTCCGTAAGCCAAGACCTATTCTCCACTTCTGCATTCTGTGTTTCGCCATATCCCGTGTCTCCCTGTGTGTGTCTGTGTGTTTGTCTCCTGTCGCCAGATCTGCTCCTGGTCCTGCCATCCCGTCCATCTCCTCCTCAGCATTCATCTAAGGGCAGTATCTCTCTCTCTCTCTCATTCATCCCGATCTTATTCATCTCCAACGGTTTCATTCTGCTGCTTGATCCAAATAAACAGACGAATTGTGAATCTCTGTCTCCGTGCCTTCTGTCCCGTAACAGAAGACCGGACCAAACAGCATGGACCCAAGCAGCAGTCCACCAGACCCACTCCGCGATCTGGTCGATACCTTGCGGCAGGCTCTCGCCGCGCTTCCGGCTCCCGCTCCGACACCACCCGCTACTACTTCCGCAAACACTGTCACCACTTCTTCTGCACCGCTGTACGTCAGTCCCATGGCCCAACCAGCGCCCTACTCTGGCTCGGCGGAGGATTGCAACGGGTTCATCCTGCAATGCTCCCTGGTCCTGGAGATGCAACCACACCTGTACCCTACTGAAAGGTCCAAGGTGGCATTTGTCGTCTCACAGCTGCGCGGCCAGGCTCTTCTCTGGGCCAAGTCCCTCTGGTCCCAGAATTCCCCCGTAACACAGTCCTACTCTGGATTCGTGGAACACTTCAAGGAGGTGTTCGGGAAACCCTCCTGGGACTCGTCGGTTGGAGAAGAGCTCTGCAGACTCAAACAAGGCAAACTGACGGTTCCAGAATACGCGCTTCAGTTTAGAACTCTGGCCGCTAAAAGCGGCCGGAACGAGCAAGCTCTCCTTGCTGCGTACCGTCAGGGGCTGGATCCACAGGTGAGGTTGCATCTCGCTGCGTATGAAGACGCCATAGGGCTGGAGAGGCTGATCCAACTCTCCATCCGTGTCGCCGCCCGTATGCAGTCATGTGTCAACGAACCCCAGGACCAGTCGTTGCACAACACCTGGCTCGACCGACCAGCCACCGTCAGCCCTCCAGAACCAGCTCCAGAGCCCATGCACTTGGGGACGTCCCATCTGACCCCCGCTGAGCGGCAGAGGAGGCTGACCCAGAACCTGTGCCTGTACTGTGGGGCCCCGGGGCATGCTATCCCCACATGCCCCATTCGTACCCCCACGTTCTATGGTGAGTACCATCTTTCCATTTCTTCCTAAAATGAAACCACTCACTACGCAGGGGACGCTTACCACCACTCATGCCTCTGTTTCAGTAGTCGCCCTCCTCGATTCTGGGTCAGCAGGCAACTTCATCTCGGGCACCCTCTGCCGCCAGCTCGGGCTCCGGACCAAGGCCATGGCGACCCCGTACCGGATACAATCCATCACCGGAAAACCCGTAAGCCGCCGGCAGGTCAGCCGTAGCGCCGGTCCCGTACTGCTTCAGGTCGGCGTGCTCCACGTGGAGGAGATCACCTTACTGGTTCTGGAGGAGTCCACAGCTGACGTCATTCTAGGGCACGTGTGGCTGGAGCAGCACAACCCTATCCTCTCTTGGAGGACCGGCGAAATCCTGAAGTGGGGCGACACCTGCTTTCCAGATTGTTTTCCTGACCTGCCTGCTTCGCACTCCCTGCTCCCGACTCCTCTCCACGTCCAGGCCACCTCCATAGAAAGCCCGTTCGAGAACCGACCCCTGGAGATCCCAACCTGCTACGCCCCCTTCAGTGACGTCTTCTGCCCCAAGAGAGCGTCTAAGCTGCATCCACACCGGCCATGGGACTGCGCTATTGATCTGCTTCCGGGTGAACCAGTGCCCAGGGGAAGGATTTATCCCCTGTCCATCCCGGAGGAGAAGGCCATGGAGGAGTACATCAAGGAGGCCCTGGCTCAAGGTTACATCCATCCGTCCACTTCCCCTGCTGCTTCTAGCTTCTTCTTCGTGGCCAAGAAGGACGGAGGCCTATGGCCATGCATTGATTACCGCACTCTTAACTGAATTACAGTGAAATTCCGATACCCGCTTCCTCTCGTCCCAGCGGCCCTGGAACACCTCCAAGGTGCCGCTCTCTTCACCAAGTTGGACCTCCGCAGCGCGTACAACCTCATCCGGATACGCGAGGGGGACGAGTGGAAGACCGCCTTCATCACACCCACCGGCCACTACGAGTACCTAGTTATGCCTTACGGACTCGCCAACGCCTCCTCCGTGTTCCAGGACTTCATCCATGAGGTTCTCCGGGAGTTTCTCCACAGGTTTGTCTTGGTCTACATCGAAGACATCCTGATCTACTCCTGGAACTTGGCCGAACATCGCCATCACGTTACGAAGGTCCTAGAACGCCTGAGGAAGTTCCAACTATTTCTCAAAGAAATTCCTTTCACCATTTCCTTTCTCACACCCTCAAGAAGGCATTCACCACTGCTCCTCTCCTGATCCATCCTGACCCCAACAAACCCTTCATCGTGGAGGTGGATGCATCCACAACAGGAGTAGGAGCAGTCCTGTCTCAGCAGCAGGGGAATCCGAGCCACCTCCATCCATGCGCCTTCTTCTACCGTAAGCTCAACCCGGCAGAGAGAAACTATGACATCGGGAATCGAGAACTGCTGGCGGTTAAACTAGCCCTCGAGTAGTGGAGGCACTGGCTGGAGGGAGCCAAACATCCGTTCCTAGTTCTCACAGACCATAAGAACTTGGAATACCTTCGAGCTGCCAAGAGGCTCAACCCCCGACAGACTCGCTGGGCCCTCTTCTTTACCCGGTTTGATTTCACCATCTCATATCGGCCCGGATCTAAGAACACTAAGGTGGACACCCTCTCCCGAATGTTTGCTCCGGAAGAGAACCCAGAGACACCCGAACCGATCCTCCCAGAGAAAATAATTGTCAGCCCCATTACCTGGTCAGAGGAAACCCTTCCACCTGCCAATGCCTCCACCAACACTCCGCCGGGTTGCCCACCTGGATCACAGTACATTCCCAGAGCATGACGCACCGCACTTATTCACTCCGCCCACACCTCACTTGGCATTGGTCACCCTGGGATCAACGAAACTCTCTCGCTGCTGAAAAATCGCTTCTGGTGGCCCAACATGACAGCAGATGTCAGAAGATACGTGCAGGGGTGTGAAGAGTGCGCTATGTCTAAGGACCCACGCCATCTACCATCAGGAAAGCTCCTTCCTCTGCCCGTTCCCAGCCGCCCCTGGTCACACCTGGGGGTCGACTTCGTCACCGATCTTCCGACTTCCAGAAATCACATCTGCATATTCGTAGTGGTCGACAGATTCTCCAAGTCGTGCCGCCTACTGCCGTTAAAGGGACCCCCCATGGCTCTGGGAGCAGCGGAACTAATATTTAACCACGTCTTCTGGTACTTCGGCATTCCCAAGGACATCGTTTCTGACTGAGGTCCTCAGTTCATCTCCAGAGTCTGGAGAGCGTTCTTCACATGCCTGGGTGTGGCCGTCAGTCTGTCGTCTGGGTACCACCCTCAAACTAATGGGCAGATGGAAAGAAAGATCCAGGAGATCATCCGCTACCTTCGTACCTTCTGTCACAGCCACCAGGACTCGTGGAGCCAGTACCTGGGTTGGGCCGAGTACGCACAGAATTCCCTTCGTCAACCTTCCACCGGCCTGACTCCCTTCCAGTGCGTACTCGGCTACCAACCAGCACTATTCCCCTGGTCGGGAACATAGGAACATTGAATGGAACATAGGAATGTTGTCCCATTCTTGTCTAATACAGGCTTCTAGTTGCTCAACTGTCTTAGGTCTTCTTTGTCGCATCTTCCTCTTTATGATGCGCCAAATGTTTTCTATAGGTGAAAGATCTGGACTGCAGGCTGGCCATTTCAGTACCTGGATCCTTCTTCTACGCATCCATGATGTTGTAATTGATGCAGTATGTGGTCTGGCATTGTCATGTTGGAAAATGCAAGGTCTTCCCTGAAAGAGACGATGTCTGGATGGGAGTATATGTTGTTCTAGAACTTGGATATACCTTTCAGCATTGATGGTGCCTTTCCAGATGTGTAAGCTGCCCATGCCACATGCACTCATGCAACCCCATACCATCAGAGATGCAGGCTTCTGAACTGAGCGCTGATAACAACTTGGGTTGTCCTTGTCCTCTTTAGTCCGGATGACATGGCGTCCCAGTTTTCCAAAAAGAACTTCAAATTTTGATTCGTCTGACTGCAGAACAGTTTTCCACTTTGCCACAGTCCATTTTAAATGAGCCTGGGCCCAGAGAAAACGCCTGTGCTTCTGGATCATGTTTAGATCTGGATCATGTTTTGGCTTCTTTTTTGACCTATAGACTTTTAGCCGGCAATGGTGAATGGCACGGTGGATTGTGTTCACCGACAATGTTTTCTGGAAGTATTCCTGAGCCCATATTGTGATTTCCATAACAGTAGCATTCCTGTATGTGATGCAGTGCCGTCTATGGGCCCGAAGATCACGCCCATCCAATATGGTTTTCCGGCCTTGACCCTTACGCACAGAGATTGTTCCAGATTCTCTGAATCTTTCGATGATATTATGCACTGTAGATGATGATAACTTCAAACTCTTTGCAATTGTTCTCTGAGAAACTCCTTTCTGATATTGCTCTATTATTTTTCGCCGCAGCATTGGGGGAATTGGTGATCCTCTGCCCATCTTGACTTCTGAGAGACACTGCCACTCTGAGAGGCTCTTTTTATACCCAATCATGTTGCCAATTGACCTAATAAGTTGCAAATTGGTCCTCCAGTTGTTCCTTATATGTACATTTAACTTTTCCGGCCTCTTATTGCTACCTGTCCCAACTTTTTTGGAATGTGTAGCTCTCATGAAATCCAACATGAGCCAATATTTGGCATGACATTTCAAAATGTCTCACTTTCAACATTTGATATGTTAGCTATATTCTATTGTGAATAAAATATAAGTTTATGAAATTTGTAAATTATTGCATTTCTTTTTTATTCACAATTTGTACAGTTTCCCAACTTTTTTGGAATCGGGTTTGTAAAACAACATAGAGCTACAACACAACACTAGGCTAAGGACTGAAAGTAAGTTGTCCTAGCCACATAAAGTGCAACGTGTGCAAGCTTGTGCAAACAGGGTAAGACAAAAAGACAATGCAACAGACAATATAAAGCAAAACAGTAGACAGGTACACAAAATACACTGACAAGTATGCATTCTGTATAATATGTTATACAGTACAGTGTGCAAAATAGGACAACTGTAAAAATACTTCTGTATAGCAGTATGTGTATGTATAATATGTATGTGTTTGAGTCTCGAGTGTGGAAAAGAACAGTTCACACAGTTGAGTGTGTGTGTGTGTGTGTGTGAGAGTGTGAGAGAGAGAATTTGGTACAGTTCTGGATGTTGAGGAACCTTGATGGCTTGAGGGAAAAAACTGTTACACAGTCTGGTTGTGAGGGCCCAGAATACTTCAGTACCGCTGAGGGGTGGTTGTGAGGTTGTGAGGAGTCATCCACAATGTTGTTGGTGTTGCGGATGCAGCGTGTGGTGTAAATGTCCGTGATAGAGGGAAGAGAGCCTCCAATGATCTTCTCAGCTGTCCTCACTATCCAGTGTAGGGCCTTGTGATCCAAGACGGTGCAATTCCCAAACCAGGCAGTGATGCAGCTGCTCAGGATGCTCTCGATGATCCCTCAGTAGAATACGGTCAGAATGGGGGAAGGGAGTTGGGGTTTCCTCAGCCTTCATAGGAATTACAGACGCTGCTGGGTTTTTATAAGAAACACTATACCAATACTGGATAGGGCCCAGAGTAAGATGACTTTTGCGACATGGTGCATTATCATGCTGGAAGTAGTCATTTCAAGATAAGTAAATTGTGGCCATGAAGTGATGCTCATGATCAGAGATTCATCAGATCAGGCTATTTCTTCCTATTATGCAACTGTCCAGTTTTTGTGAGCCTTTGTCCACTGTAGCTCAGCTTTCTGTTCGTGGCTGACAGAAGTGTAACTGAGTGTGGTCTACTGCTCTTCTAGCTCATCTGCCTCAAGGTTTGATGTGTTGTGCATTCTGATATGTTTGTGCTCATCACAGTTGTACAGCATAGATATAATGGACACTGAGTTACTGTAGTCTTCCTGTCAGTTCAAACCAGATACTCTCTGTTGACTTCACTCAACAACAAGGCGTTTCTATCCACAGACCTGCTCACTGGATGATTTTTTTTTTCTGAGTAAACTCTAGAGACAGCAGTTATAGATATAGAGATACTGACACCAGCCCATCTGGCACCAATTATCATACCACAGTCTAAATAACCGAGATTACATTTTCCCCATTCTAATGCCTAAAGCGAACATTATCCAAAGATTCTGGTCCATAATCTAAACAGGTGTTCCTAATAAAGTGCTCACTGAGCGTATACTAATATACTAATTATCACGTCACCAAAATAAATCATACAAATACATATCTGTCACTAGCCTAAGCCTGGGCTAGCCATGTGGGTATTCCACGAGTAAATATATACAATATATTCCTTGTATTTAAATGTGTATTGTAGAACCTTATCAAAACTACAAGCAGCGACAGAGTTTAAAGACACTGAAGCTTTTATTTATTTCCACTTTCTGGAGGTAGTTACAAGTTTAAACGCGACATTCATTACAATCGTGTGACTTTTCCAAACACACGACGTCATTTCCTGGTCTTGCCTCCAGCGAGGTGGGGCTCAGAGGGGAGGTGTGGGGCTCAGAGGGGAGGTGGGGCTCAGAGGGGAGGTGGGGCTCAGAGGGGAGGTGGGGCTCAGAGGGGAGGTGGGGCTCAGAGGGGAGGTGGGGCTCAGAGGGGAGGTGGGCTGATAAATAACACAGTAACACACTGAGGAACACTGCGTTTGATCAGACACCAGATCACTTTAACAGTGCAGGAGCAGAGGTAAGTGACTGTTAGAACTGCTTACTTCACTTTCAGTTGTCTTATTAGTAGACAAGAGCTTTGTCTTAGTCAGGCGCACTTTCTGGTCGTTATTTTAATGGAATAATAAGTCTGTCCCAAACACGGAAGTGAAAGTCGATCACCTCGAGGACGAGATCGGGAAGAACGGGGTTGGTTGTCACCGCCCTCGTCAGTATGCGGTACACCGTGCTAGCTGTTTAAGATGTTGATAAAAAAAAAAAAATATATATATATATATATATATATATATATATATATATATATATATATATATATATATATTAAACGATCAGGGCAGAGATCGACTGTGTTTATTTCCTTGATTGTATTTGATTTCTTTTTGATTGTTACTATTATTATGGCCACCTTTTGATATACATTTCTCTGTTCCTCAGTGTCAGATATAGAGTATCTGTATATGTATGTATATTAAAAGGCTATCAGTCCTGCAGTCCTTTCATTTTGTGTGTGAGCTCCTAATTTTTACGTGGGATAACCCTAGAACAAATGATCATTTATAAATAATAGTTAGCAGATAAGCCAATTGACATATGACTCTTTGCCTGTTTGTTAGTTCTTCTTCAGGTTTTGCAGAATGGAGTCTCTTTCAATGGCAAACACCAATTTTGCCCTTCAACTGTTCAGCAAGATCAAGGAAGGCAACAAAAGCAACAATATCTTCTACTCTCCTCTCAGCATCTCTTCTGCATTGGCCATGGTGTCTCTAGGAGCTGCAGGCAACACGGCAACTCAGATGTCTGAGGTCAGAACAGAAATAATAACAGTAGTCGTCTAAAATAACTATTATATTATTATAACACACATAAGACAATAAATATTAATGATAAGGGAGTAAACAAATATCAGATCATGACTGGTTAGAAAAAGAAGGGGGAAAAACACCTGGGAAAATTATTTTGTTTTGAAGACGGTGTGTGGCGTTAGATTGGCTAAAATGTAATTCAGGAGACATGCTAAAATAGAGAAAACACAGTTTACAGTATTATATGGCTTAATAGCGGAGAAAGTTTGTAGAAGTCACAGAAGAAAAAGAGGGAAGGTTTAAATGAATATGGGTTGGTCAGAAGATACAAGCTCTGACAAGTAGGCGAGTGTAAGACTGTTGAGGATTATTGTGGGTATTTTAGTATTCTTGTATATTGATTTAAACTACATGTATATTCCTACCATTCACAATATTTGCAAATATCCCATACATTATCTTTAGTGGTCTTTGTTTTTTTCCTTTTACATTTTAACTGGTTTTTCTCTTGCATAATGATGTTACAGTTACTGTAGGTATCATGTACTTATGATTGTTTATGAATCAAACCTGTTAGTTTGCATACTTAGAGATTTGACTGTTCAAACATGATGCATCATGGTTAGCCTGTAAATATAAAGGCCAATCCCAAAACTATTATGCTGTTGGCAGAAGTGAGTGTTTTAGTCTTTAGCATGCTGAGACTGAATGCAATTAACTAGTTAAGTTGCGGCATGTTGATTCATTACACACCATCCACAGCATACAAACTAGATCTGTATTAGAAAGCTTTGTGTCAGTTCATAGATCTTTGTAAACTCATGTTTCCACATTTATTTACTGCTAAGATAACTGCATTTAGATGCACTGTTATCTTGAGATTCACTCAGCTGCACAAAACCAGATTTCATCACACTGTGGTCAGTTCTGAGTAGAATTGTTGCAAAATCCCAGTGATCTCAAAGGTCATCTGATCTTTAAAAGGACTACATGCTACAGCTTTGTAGTCATGCAGCCATTTGGGTGTGACTTTGTTTCTATGGTTACTCTGCTGCTGTCAGCCATAAAATATCTTATCTGCATTATAATATTGACCTGGCTTAGACCTAGTTAGAACAGTCTTTTACAGTGTTTCACAGACAAACTACAGCAGGATGTCATTTACTTTATACATTTTGTTAAGACTCTAAATCACAGGTTCCCATCCCTGGTCCTGTAATACCTGCTGCCCTGCATATTTTAGTGTTTTCCCAACACATCTGATTTAACTAATTATCTAAATAACAACCCTTCCTCTATCAAAGTAGGTGTAATAGAGCAGTTAAAATACTAAAAAGTAATACTAACATGTGCAGGACAGGAGGTACTCCAGGAACCTGTACTCTAAAGACATGCCCATTTAATCATCATTATTTTAATTTTTTTTAGAATTGTGGCTCTATTTAATTGCATTTGTCTTCTGTAATTATAAAGAAGGAACATCACAGGATCCATAGTGAATGTGGTGGAAATTTACCTGTATGGTATATTAACATGGTACATGAACACAGCATTTCTCCATTTCTAAACACTGTGCAGCAGATTGCAGGAATGACTGATGGAAATTCTTATGCACATAACAAGCAGGACTCAAAACACAGCAGCCAATCAGATCATTCATTGGGCCTTGGCAAAGTTTTTCACAATGTGTCACCTTCACATCTTGTAGCTACATATAGCAAGTGTGGTTCACTTCACTGAAATAGGAATTGTCGCAATCTGTCCTCAAGTGTTGTTGATAGTCAAGCAATTTTTGTTAATTACTCAGAGCCCTTTCTGTCGCAATACCAGTATACAATGTGATAGTTGATAGATGATGTTTTATCAGACACTCCTTTCTTGCAATGCTTCTTAAGTTTGCTTGTTTGGGCAAAGTCACTTGTGCAATGCTTAGATCATGATAAAACCTAGGTAGTGTGTATAGGGGAAGTGTGCAAACACTTGATGACTGCAGTGAAAAGGGTTTTTCAATTCTGATGATTAATATGTTACTGTAGGTTTTGCGCTTCAACAAAGCAGGAAAGCCTAAGCCTGTTCAACCAGTAGCAGTCCAACAGGCACAACAAACTCAGAAGGTCCAGTTACCAGCGGCTTTACAAAAGGTTATTGGTTCCAAATACTCAGTGGAGGCACTAACATCCGTGGGGAAAAGGCATTATATTGGCAATAACATTGGTGATGGTAGTTCATGGCATACATGTAGGTGCTTCTCCTTGGTGGTGGATAACTGGGATCCAGTACTACCCTGCTTTTTTTTTGACTTTGTACTATAGCTTGCATAATAAAAAATATATGATGTATGTTGGTAGTTTATAATTTATTATGTGACTCCAAATTTCTCTCAGGATGGAGGTCATCTTTACTTATCACAAAGATTTATTCCTCTGTTTTTTGTCCTGTAAATTATATCTCCATCCATAATACCTAGACTCTACACCAAAGCAAAGCCACGGATGACATCCATGCCAGCTTCAACAAACTGATGAGTGAACTGAACAAAGCAGGAGCTCCGTATACCCTCAGCCTGGCCAATCGGCTTTATGGAGAGCAGAGCTACCAGTTTGTGGGAGTAAGATATCTGAAAAAAAAAATTTCTATATACAATATGCATTATGATGTAGAGCTTTGCTAAAGCAAAACATTAGCCTTACATTAAAAATGTATTCGTCCACTGCAAATGATCCAAAATGCAGCTGCACGACTTGTTTTCAACCTGCCCAAGTTCTCCCACACCACCCCACTGCTGCGTTCCCTCCACTGGCTTCCGGTTGCTGCACGCATCAGATTCAAAACACTAATGCTTGCCTACAAAGCCAAGAATGGATCAGCGCCATCTTACCTCAAAGCTCTCGTCACTCCTCGCACTGCACCTCGCTCACTCAGATCCACTAGCACTGCTCGACTGGTCCCACCATCTCTCAGGGAAAAAGGTAGTTATACATCTAGACTCTTCTCTGTTCTGGCACCGAGGTGGTGGAACGAACTTCCCCTAGGTATCCGTATGGCCGAGTCTCTGACCGTCTTCAAACGACAACTGAAGACTTACCTCTTCCTGAAGTACTTAAACTAGCTCTTATTTTTCCCTCTTTATGTATTATGTTACAAAGTTTAAAAAAAAAAAACAACAACTCAGTGTTTAGGCTAATGGTATCCCAAGTTTGTGTCCTAATGAACCAGTGTTAATGTATTCAGTGACTGAGAACTAAAGCACTTTTGTACGTCGCTCTGGATAAGAGCGTCTGCCAAATGCCATAAATGTAAAATGTAAAAAAAAATTATGAATATATCGCTAGAATGATTATATTGAGGATAAAGGTGACAAGTCATTCATAGTCAAAGAATAATGGACAGAGGTTGTATATAAATATATACATATTGTTTATAAATATATACATTACATATATTAATTGTTTAATACCTTATACAAATGCCTGTCACCCCATAGCAACTTCAGTAAATTAATCACATGATAGTTTATTGTTCCATAATTTGCATTCCTGTTGGCATTCAAGTTATTGGCAGTTATTGATTTACATGTGTTTTGTGGTTTTGATTTGCTTTTCTTTTTTTAAAACAGAAATTTCTGAATGATACAAAAACACACTACAATGCTGAGCTGGAAACTGTTGACTTTAAATCAAATCCAGAAGCTTCACGTGTCAAAATTAATAACTGGGTGGAGAAACAAACAAAAGGTAAGTACTTTAAACATGTTTTAAAAAATGTACATATATAATATAGAGGTCCGAATGGCACAAAGTCGGATAACATATAGCTTTAAACTTCAGAAAATCCATTCGTTGATATGTTGAGCCATATCATAGCTAGTGGAGCAAAACCACATTAAGGGTATTGTGTATATAAAGTTTTACTTAACTGCACTATAAAAAATGTTTTCTTCTCATGCGGTGTTCTTTCATGGGTGTTGTGTCTGCTTAACAATATGTTTTTTTCTGAATTTAAATGCTCATAAAAGAAAAGATCAAGAACTTGCTGGAAAAAGAAATTGTTAACAATTTGACCAGACTTGTCTTGGTCAATGCCATCTATTTCAAGAGCACCTGGGACGAGCAGTTTGATAAACAGAAAACAAAGGAATACCCTTTCAGGTTGAACAAGGTGAGTGCCATGTACTTATAAAAATGTGGTATCTTACCCTTTCCTCTCCCCCTTTCTGTCCACTATTGTGCAATTGTATGCAATTCAAGTCTTATGTCCTTCTCTGTGCACTTGTCTTTTCCGGTGTAATTGTCCTCTCCTGCTCACACCTATCCTCTCCTGTGCACCTCTACCTTGTCTTGGACCACTTTGATCTGCCCTAATGTGTTTCGTAAGAAATTGCTCTGATATCTTGTGGCTGAGTAGATACATATAGATATATCTAGTTCATTAGTTCTTTAGATATTTAGATCTATATAATAATAATAATAATAATAATAATAATAATAATAATAGCTTAATTACATGAATCTGGCCTTTCCTGTCCTCTCATATGCTCTCTTATTTCCCTCTTATATTCAAACTAATGCTAAAGAATGTATGTAAATGTTTCATATTTGCTTACATGCAGAGAGAAACTAAACCAGTGCAGATGATGAATCAGAAGGCCAAATTTCCCCTGGTCTTTATTCCTGAGATGCAGTGCAAGATTCTTGAAATGCCATATAAGGGCCATAATCTTAGCATGATAATTATGCTACCTGTTGAGATTGCAGATGATACTACTGGTCTTGAGAAGGTAAATGCTAAATTGCAATTCTTTGTAAATCTCCTTAATCTATTTATAAAATTAATATATATATATAGTGTGTGTGTGTGTGTGTGTGTGTAAATGTATATCTCAGCTTGAGAAACATCTCACCTATGAGAAGTTCATGGAGTGGACACGGCCTGATATGATGGATACTGTGGAGGTGCAAGTGTCTTTACCACGGTTCAAACTGGAGGAAACCTATGACATGAATGGGCTGCTCATCAGCATGGGCATGGTAGATGCCTTTGACCGAGACAAGTGTGATTTTTCACGCATGTCTCTTTCCAATGATCTGGTGCTCTCCAAGGTGGTGCATAAGTCGTTTGTAGAGGTGAATGAGGAAGGCACTGAAGCGGCTGCGGCTACTGCAGCCGTCATGATGGTCGGTTGTTCCAGGTTTCAACCAGAGCGCTTTGTGGCCGACCACCCCTTCCTCTTTTTCATTCAACACAAACCAACCCGAAGCATTCTCTTTTGTGGCCGCTACAGCTCTCCTTAAATTGCCTGGTGCTCTGAAGTGCCATTATAAATCTATGCAGTTGTTTGATGTCATAGTTAAACATGTTTAAATAATAAAAATATACAAAAATATCAATTGATATATTTCCAAGAAGGCACTTAAAATGTAAAATGGGAAATAAACATAAACATGTTCTTCACATCAAATGTCAGTGTTTTATATTATACAGTACTGAAAGCAGTGCTGGTGCAGCATGGAAAAGCCATCCACTGACCTATGCTAAGTTTTTTGTGGCAAAGTTCTGTTTCTGGAGATGACTCAAAAGATTCTTTATGATCAATGTGCAGTAGATTGAGATTTGATCCAAAATGGGAGAAAAAACATACAAAATCAAAATTACAAGAACCAGAGCAGTGGCAAAGGCAGGGGTAGGAATACTTTAATCTACAGCAGATTTTTGGTCAGCCCTCTGGTGGTGTGGTGGGGTATTGTCCATGACAGGTGCTACAGTACCTCTGGTATTAACTATTATTCTGCTAATAAACAGTAGGAATATAAACTATGTGAGACTACACTGAGGCTATAAATGTGGACATCATGTAAGTACATTTACATTTAGTTATCTTTTTTTAAACAGTCAATACATTTTAGTGATAAGTACTTTATGTCAAGGGCCCAGTAGATTGAGATTTGGGTAAAATGTGAGAAAACCTTTACGAAACTGTGAAAATACGGGGGGTGGAATCTTTAATTCAGCTTTTTTGGTCCCCCTCGGTGGTGTGGGGGGGTATTGTCCACAAAGGGCCACCGTCCCCCCCCTTTGTATTTAACTATTATTTGCTAATAAAAAAATCAAAAAGGAAAATACAGGGGTAAAAGTGCTATGTAAGTACATTTCAAGTTTTTTTTAAACATCAATACTTTTAGTGATAAGTCATTTATTTTCCTTGGGGAGTTGGGTTTTACCCATGTACACCCTTTACAAACTGTCACATACATCCTGACACCCTGTGGGGTTTCCACCCCTTTCCGAGAGGAAAACTGCTCACCCCCCAAGCCCCCGGGTGCTCACCCCTTTGATTTAAAAAATTTATTTGAAAAAACTAAGTTTGAAAAACCAAAACACACTTTTTTCAAGCTTAACCTCAATTTGAGCATTCCTTTTTTTTCCGTTCATTCTCGAGGTATTAACCACCAACTTTCCTCTAGTTCATTCACATTGGCCCTCCCTGTGTTTAACCGCCCCCTTTCAACCGGGCACTGCTCAGCCCTGTGCCACATCTAAAGGGCGGTATTTGAGCATCAAGGCAATACACCCTTTGATGGTTTTGAAAAAACCCATCGCAGGGCATGAATATAACCTCTTGTTCATTCATTAAATTCACCGCTTACGGACACTTTAGGGAGCCAATCACCTACTCATGCGTCTTTGGGCTCAAGGCAGGAAACCCCCGGAGGAAACCCCCGGGGCACAAGAACTTTTGCACTACTCCACAAAAACACAAACAAAAACCACGCCGGCGGGGGGGAATCCGGAAAACCCCCTAGCCCGGGGGAAAGGGTGAGGCAAACGTGCTAAGCCACTAATCCACCGTGCCCCCATGGGTATTTTATACACTTTTTAAAATTATCAAGTAAATTTAAAAAGGTCTCTTAAAACAGTGCAGTTACATGTTGATTAAAAAAAGGTTTTCAAGTCAAGAGTCAAGAAGCTTTTATTGTCTATTACTCCCACAGTTTGCTGCAAAGAGTTTCTACCTGTCTCCACTAAAAACCGGAATGTAGCATACAGGTGAATTTACACAATTTTCTCAAATCTAAAGAAATAATAAGGATTACATCGTCATGTCTTTAGAGCACAGGTTTCTGGAGTACCTCCTGTCCTGCACATTTTAGTACCCACACCCACTTTTAATATTTTAACTGCTCTATTACACCCATTTTGATAGAGGAAGGATTGTTATTTAGCTGATTAGTTAAATCAGCTGTGTTGGGAAAACACTAAAATATTCACTCATTGTCTACCACTTATCCGATCTATTCTCAGGTCACGGGGAGCCTGTGCCTATCTCAGGCATCATTGGGCATCAAAGCAGGATACACCCTGGACGGAGTGCCAACCCATCACAGGGAACACACACACACTCTCATTCAATCACGCAATCACACACACTACGGACAATTTAGATATGCCAATCAACCTACAATGCATGTCTTTGGACGGTGGCTTAGTGGTTAGCACGTTTGCCTCACACCTCCAGGGTTGGGGGTTTGATTCCTGCCTCCTGTGTGTGTGTGTGTGTGTGTGTGTGTGTGTGTGTGTGGAGTTTGCATGTTCTCCCTGTGCCTAGGGGGGTTTCCTCCCCCAGTCCAAAGACATGCATGGTAGGTTGATTGGCATCTCTAAATTGTCCGCAGTGTGTGATTGCGTGAGTGAATGAGAGTGTGTGTGTGTGTGTGCCCTGCGATGGGTTAGCACTCTGCTCAGGGTGTATCCTGCCTTGATGCCCAATGACGCCTGAGATAGGCATAGGCCCCCCTGTGACCCGAGAATAGTTCGGATAAGCGGTAGACAATAAATGAATGAAATACCCATGCTGACTGTGACTAAGAAATTATGCTGTTTTTCCTCTCAGATACTTTACTTTGTATGTGTGAAATTTGGATGTAAAAATTTAAACATAAATGTAAAGTGTTTTACAGTGTTACTTTCTTATTTACCGTATAATGTACAATATGATACACTATATTACCAAAAGTCTGTGGACACCAGACCATCACAGCACAACCATATGTGCTTTTTGAACATCCCATTCCAGATTAAGTCCTTATTTGCTGTTAAAAATAACCTCCATACTCCTTTAAAGACTTTCTATGAGGATTAGGTGTCCAAAAACATTTTGCCATATAGAAAATCAAGTCTAGTCAAGAAGCTTTTATTGTCATTTCAACCATATTTAGCTGACGCAGTAGACAATTTTCCCAGGACCCTGGTGATATATAAAACAATATAGAGCTACAACACAACACTGGGCTAAGGACTGAAAGTAAGTTGTCCTAGCCACATAAAGTGCAACATGTGGAAAAGAACAGTTCACACAGTTGTGTGTGTGTGTGTGTGTGTGTGTGTGTGTGTGTGTGTGTGTGTGTGTGTGTGTGTGAAATTTGGTACAGTTCTGGATGTTGAGGAACCTCGATGGCTTGAGGGAAAAAACTGTTACACAGTCTGGTTGTGAGGGCCCAGAATACTTCAGTACCGCTGAGGGTGGTTGTGAGGTTGTGAGGGGTCATCCACAATGTTGTTGGTGTTGCGGATGCAGCGTGTGGTGTAAATGTCTGTGATAGAGGGAAGAGAGCCTCCAATGATCTTCTTAGCTGTCCTCACTATCCAGTGTAGGGCCTTGTGATCCAAGACGGTGCAATTCCCAAACCAGGCAGTGATGCATCTGCTCAGGATGCTCTCGAAGATCCCTCAGTAGAATTCGGTCAGGATGGGGGAAGGGAGTTGGGGTTTCCTCAGCCTTCATAGGAATTACAGACGCTGCTGGGTTTTTATAAGAAACACTATACTGTATACAATACTGGATAGGGCCAGAGTAAGATGACTTTTGCGACATGGTGCATTATCATGCTGGAAGTAGTCATTTCAAGATAAGTAAATTGTGGCCGTGAAGTGATGCTCATGGTCAGAGATTCATCAAAAATCAGGCTATTTCTTCCTATTATGCAACTGTCCAGTTTTGGTGAGCCTTTGTCTACTGTAGCTCCACATTCAAAGCTACAATGATTTACAGATACAGTGGGGCAAAAAAGTATTTAGTCAGCCACCAATTGTGCAAGTTCTCCCACTTAAAAAGATGAGAGAGGCCTGTAATTTTCATCATAGGTACACTTCAACTATGAGAGACAGAATGAGAAAAAAAATCCAGAAAATCACATTGTCTGATTTTTAAAGAATTTATTTGCAAATTATGGTGGAAAATAAGTATTTGGTCACCTACAAAAAAGCAAGATTTCTGGCTCTCACAGACCTGTAACTTCTTCTTTAAGAGGCTCCTCTGTCCTCCACTCGTTACCTGTATTAATGGCACCTGTTTGAACTCATTATCAGTATAAAAGACACCTGTCCACAACCTCAAACAGTCAGACTCCAAACTCCACTATGGCCATGACCAAAGAGCTATCAAAGGACACCAGAAACAAAATTGTAGACCTGCACCAGGCTGGGAAGACTGAATCTGCAATAGGTAAGCAAGATCATATAGATCATAACATTCTTGTAGACCGCTTACAAAATTACATAGGTATTCAGGGACAGGCGTTAAAATGGTTCAGATCCTACCTGTCTGATCGATACCATTTTGTAGATTTAAATGGAGAAATGTCCAGTGTAATGCCAGTGAAATACGGGGTCCCACAAGGATCAGTTTTAGGACCTCTGCTTTTCTCAATATATATGCTTCCCTTAGGCAACATCATTAGAAGGCATGGGATTAGTTTCCATTGTTACGCTGACGATACACAGTTATATATCTCATCAAAACCAAATGAAATATCTGTCTAGATTAACAGAGTGCGTTAAAGATATTAAAGACTGGATGGCTGATAATTTTCTATTACTAAATCCTGATAAGACGGAGATATTACTGATTGGTCCAAAAACCAGTACACAGAAGCTCTCACAACTCAACCTGTACTTAAAAGGATGTTCTATTACTAATAGCTCTACAGTGAAAGACCTGGGCGTAATTTTAGACAGCAGCTTGTTCTTTGAAAAACATATTTTTGATATTACAAAAATAGCCTTCTTCCACCTCAGAAATATCCCCTAAGCTTAGGAACATTTTATCTGTATCTGATGCAAAAAATGCTAGTTCACGCATTCATGACCTCCAGACTGGACTATTGTAATGCATTATTAGGTGGTTGTCCTGCATCTTCAATAAACAAGCTACAGTTAGTCCAGAATGCAGCTGCCAGAGTCCTTACCAGGTCAAGGAAATATGATCATATAACCCCAATATTATCATCCCTGCACTGGCTACCTGTTAAATTTAGAATTGATTAACAAACTAGCACTACTTGCATACAAGACTCTAAATGGTTTAGCTCCCACGTATCTAGCCAGTCTTCTAACATGTTACAATCCATCACGCTCCTTAAGATCTCGAAACTCCGGACTTCTGGTAGTTCCCAGAATATCAAAGTCTACAAAAGGGGATAGAGCTTTTTCGTATTTAGCTCCTAAACTTTGGAACAGTCTTCCTGACAGTGTTCGGGGCTCAGACACAGTCTCCCAGTTCAAACGTAGACTAAAGACATATCTCTTTAGCCAGGCATACACATAATACATCCCATAACTTTGTGCTCCAATATATCTGATTAAATGCACATCATCTTAGTGCCTGCTAATACTATGAATAGCAGCTACGCTAATTCCTTTCCATTTGTTTCCCTTCTTCTACCCATCCCCGAGTCACACAGAGATTGTGCCAGCTCCGGTGGCATCCAGAGATGGACCAGCTCCACCCGGGTGTTCTGCTTTCTGAGGACTGGAGATTTCAAAGCAGCACTGCCAACCCTATGTGGACATTTTACACATAACATTCTACACATGCTGTATCTGCATCATACAACTAATGCAGAAAGGACATTGTTCATATCACACCCCTGTGTGTCACCCAGATGAGGATGGGTTCCCTTTTGAGTCTGGTTCCTCTGAAGGTTTCTTCCTAATTCCATCTAAGGGAGTTTTTTCTTGCCACAGTCGCCTGAGTCACCTCCGGCTCGCTCACTAGGGAAAATTTTGTCTAACATCTAGGACTGTTTGTTTGTATGTTTATTGTTTCTTATGTTCTGTAAAGCTGCTTTGAGACAATGCTCTTTGTTAAAAGCGCAATACAAATAAAATTGAATTGAATTGTAGCTCAGCTTTCTGTTCGTGGCTGACAGAAGTGTAACCAAGTGTGGTCTACTGCTCTTTTAGCTCATCTGCCTCAAGGTTTGATGTGTTGTGCATTCTGATATGTTTGTCTCCCCCCACAATTCCTAAAAAAAGCCCCTAGGGGTGCTAATGGAAAACTTTTAAAACGGGAAAGTTTGCAGACAGTAACAAACCGATACAACCTGGATCTTTCTCCCAACAAAGGAGGCCCGATTTGACCCAAAAGGAAAAAAACCCGAACACAGGAGTATTGATCATCTGGTAAACAAAGGGGACAAACCCCGATGAAGGAGAGATCTGACACCAAACCCAACGGCTGCCAATGGAAACCCATCAATAACCCGGGTTCATTGTTATTCTAATGAACTAAAGGAACAAACCAAAAACTGGGCCTAATCCAGGTGCCTAATCAACGCGGCGGCAGAGGAGGACAAACCATACTAATTACAGTGCACCAAAAAGGACATACCAGGACACGACTGTCACTCCTGCCTGGGAGATTGGTAAAGCAAGAGTTGGCAAAGGGGCCCCAATAACTTGGACAGAGAAAAAAAAGGGAAAATTTATGGGACCGGTCATGGAGGAAGGGGGAAAAAATGCAACGGAAAACGGCGGGAAAAAGACTCAAAAACCCCAAAAACCCATGCCCCAAGAAAACAACCTCCGGGGCATCGGCGGGGGAAAACAAAAATCTTTTCCCCCAACCCCACAAGGAACCCCAAAAACCATAAGGGCCTTTTAACCCCCTGGGGGGGGGCCCCTTTCCCCCCGGACCGGAAAAAACCCCTTTTTTTTGGAGCCCAAAAAATCGAACCACCAAAACATCCCCTCCAAACCGGGAAAGGGTGGAGGCCGGGGTCCCCCTACAAGGAAAAAGGGGTTAAATTGCGTGATGCGACACGCCGACGCTGGCAGTGACCACAATCTGGTAGTGGCGAAGCTGACCCTGAAGTTGAGGAAGGCAAAGATCGGAGACAAGAGGAGCCAGCGTTTCGACGTTGCCAAGCTGAAAGAACCGACAGCAAAGAAGGAATTCAGCATTTCCCTGAAGAACCGATTTGCAATCCTCCAGGATGACGCAGCGCTGACCATAGACAGCTTCAACAAAGCCTTGAAGGAAGCCGCCGAAGAGACCATTGGATACAGAAAGAACGTTAAAACAGAATGGAATTCCAACGACACCTGGAAAACCATAGAAGAAAGAAGACAGATCAAGAAGAAGCTACTGGACTCCAAATCACCAAGGCTAAAAGAGCGAATAACGAGTTGGTACAGGGAGAAAGACAGAGAAGTCAAGACATCGACAAGAAGGGACAAGCGCAGGCACATCGAACAACTTGCTGAGGATGCTGAGAGGGCTGCAGAACAGAAAGACATGAAAACCGTCTACATGACCACCAAGAAACTGAGAGGAGACCGCGGACAGAATCAAGACATCCCTGTAAGAGCAAAGGACGGAACTCCCATCACAGAAGAATATGCAAAACTAGAAAGGTGGAAAGAACATTTCCGTCAAATCCTGAACCGGCCAGATCCACCAGCGCTTGCTGACATACCTGAGGCAGATGAGGATCTGGACATTGACATGGGAGACATTAGAGTGGAGGAAGTCAAGGCAGCCATCCACAAGATGAAGAACGGTAAGGCCCCTGGAGAGGACGGCGTGTGCCCCGAAATGCTCAAGGCGGAGGAAGAGGAAACGCCACTGGTTCTTCAGTGCGTCTTGCAAGACATCTGGGAAAAGGAGAGATGCCCAGACATTTGGAGAATTGGCACCATCATCAAGTTGCCTAAGAAAGGAGATCTAGGGGACTGCAACAACTGGAGGGGCATCACTCTACTTTCTCTCACGAGCAAAGTCTTCTGCCGCATTATATTACAGCGCATCATAGCAGCGGTGGACATCAAACTGCGTCAAGAACAAGCTGGCTTCAGGAAAGGAAAGTCATGCATCGACCACATCTTCACGCTTCGGCAGATCTTGGAACAGTCCCACGAATGGAACAGCCCACTCTACCTGGTCTTCGTCGACTTCGAGAAGGCGTTTGACAGCCTACACCGTGACTCACTCTGGAAGATACTTCGACACTACGGCATTCCAAAGAAGCTGGTAACCATCATCCAGGACCTGTACAAGAACTTTGAGTGTCGTGTCATCCATAACAATGAACTTACCGAACCGTTCAATGTGCACACCGGAGTGAAGCAGGGATGCATCCTGTCGCCGATCCTGTTTTCTCTGGCCATTGATTGGCTGATGCGAAGCGTCACCGAAGGACAGCGACGAGGAATACAGTGGACCTTGACGACAGCTCTGGAGGACCTGGACTATGCTGACGACCTTGGACTGTTGGCCCACAGACACCAGGACATCCAACAGAAGACCGAGAAACTCAGTGAGATTGCCAGCACCATCGGGCTTAAGGTCAACAACAAGAAGACCCAGGTCCTGAGGAAAAACGTCACCTCCAACACCCCTATCGCCATAGATGGCACTCCATTGGAAGACGTGCAAGAATTTGTCTATCTGGGCAGCAAAGTGACAATCGATGGCGATTGCAACAAAGACATCAACACCAGAGTCAGCAAGGCAAATCAAGCTTTCGCCATGCTCAAGCCCATATGGAGAACCACCAGCCTCAGCATTCACACCAAAATCAAGATCTTCAGAAGCAACGTCATCAGTGTGCTCCTGTACGGATCAGAATGTTGGAAGACAACAACTGCCATTGAACAGAAGCTAGAAGTATTCCAAAATAAATGCTTGAGACGCATCCTGAAGATTTTCTGGCCTAACACCATTTCAAACGAGGAGCTGCGCAGAAGAACAGGTGCAAACTCAATCCAAGAAACAATCCAGAAACGCCGATGGAGATGGCTGGGACATGTTTGCCGCATGCCACCTGATTCGCTGCCAAGGATAGCCCTACGATGGACCCCACAAGGGAAGAGGAATCGCGGGCGGCCAAAGGAGACCTGGCGCAGGACTGTGGAGAAAGACCTGAAGAGCAGGGGACTGACCCTCGAAACAGCCCCCAGGACAGCAGCAGACCGAGCCAAGTGGAGTTCCCTTGCCATCGCCTCAAGCACCAGACGGCGCAGAGAGGATTGATTGATTGATTGAATGCCTAAAGCGAACATTATCCAAAGATTCTGGTCCATAATCTAAACAGGTGTTCCTAATAAAGTGCTCACTGAGTGTATACTAATATACTAATTATCACTTCACCAAAATAAATCATACAAATACATATCTGTCACTAGCCTAAGCCTGGGCTAGCCATGTGGGTATTCCACGAGTAAATATATACAATATATTCATTGTATTTAAATGTGTATTGTAGAACCTTATCAAAACTGCAAGCAGCGACAGAGTTTAAAGACACTGAAGCTTTTATTTATTTCCACTTTCTGGAGGTAGTTACAAGTTTAAACGCGACATCCATTACAATCGTGTGACTTTTCCAAACACAAGACGTCATTTCCTGGTCTTGCCAGCGAGGTGGGGCTCAGAGTGGAGGTGGGGTTCAGAGGGGAGGTGGGGCTCAGAGGGGCGGTGGGGGGCTCAGAGGGGCGGTGGGGGGCTCAGAGGGGCGGTGGGGGGCTCAGAGGGGAGGTGTGGGGCTCAGAGGGGAGGTGTGGGGCTCAGAGGGGAGGTGGGCTGATAAATAACACAGTAACACACACTGAGGAACACTGCGTTTGATCAGACACCAGATCACTTTAACAGTGCAGGAGCAGAGGTAAGTAACTGTTAGTACTATTTACTTCACTTTCAGTTATCTTATTAGTATTAGTGTTTTATGAAATATGTCGAAATAAATAGGGCAGAAATGCAGGCATGTTTTTTTTTTACTTTTTGTAAAAAATACTTGCAGAACCAGTTTATCAGAATTTGAGCACACTGTACTGTAACCCCTTCCTTTGGCTTTGACTTGTTTTGCAGTTCTCTAATGTTTCAAAACACTACAGACTATTCAGTCAGTTAAGGTCACAGAAATTCTGGGTACAATAAATAATCAACAAACAGAATGTAATTTCAAATGAAATGAGGCTGCACTGATTGCAGATTTACATGAATCTTTGTACGCTACTGCAGCAGTATGTCATTCACTTTGCAAATGTTTACAGCACTCTAAAGTTCAGTTTCCCAAACCTGGTTCTGTAATACCTGCTGCCCTGCATATTTTTGTGTTTTCCCAACATAGCTGAGTAAACTAATCAGCTAAATAGCAGCCCTTCCTCAATTGAAGTGGGTGTGATGGAGCAGATAAAATACTAAAATGTGCAGGACAGGCGGTACTTCAGGAACCTCAATCATTATTATTATTTCTTTTGAATTGTGGCTCTATGTAGTTGCTTCCCCAGCTCAGCTCCATTCTTTTGATTTGGCAGGATTCAATTTGCAGGATTAGAAATGTGGTGTAAATTCACCTGTATGCTACATTCTGTTTTTTGTGGAGACAGGTAGAAACTCTGGGCAGCAAACTGTGGGAGTGAGAGAGGGAAATAGGCAAATAACAAACAAGATTCAACACATAACAGCCGATCAGATCGTGTAATCTGTCCTCAGGGGTTGTTGATCACGCAATTTTTGGTAATTTCTCATAGCCCTTTCTGTCACAATAACAATATACAATATGGTTGTTGATGGATGTTTTACCAGACACTCCTAACTTGCAATGCTTCTTAAGAAAATGCCTTTTTATTCTTGTGTATGCAAATCCACTTGTGCAATGCTTAGATCATGAAACCTAGGTAGTGTGTATGGGGGAAGTGTGGCACAGATTTTATTACTGCTCATGCAAACACCTGATGAATGCAGTGAAAAGGGTTTCGCAATTCTGATGATTAATGTTACTGTAGGTTTTGTGCTTTAACAAAGCAGGGTAGCCAGTAGCAGTCCAACAGGCACAACAAACTCAGAAGGTCCAGTTACCAGCGGCTTTACAAAAGGTTATTGGTTCTAAATACTCAGTGGAAGCACTAACATCTGTGGTGAAAAAGCATTATTTTGGCAATAAGATTGGTGATGGTAGTTCATGGCATACATGTAGGTGCTACTCCTTGGTGGCAGATAACTGGGATCCAGTGCTGCCCTGCTTTCTTTGCATTCATAATACAGCTTACACAATAAAAAAAAACATATGACCTACAGTATATGAACAGTTTTTACTTGTTTACTTATTTACTCATGATTTATGTGACTCAAATGCTCTCAGGATGGAGTTCATCTTTACTTACTACGATTTGCTGTTTGTCATTTGAATTATATCTCCATCCATAATACCTAGACTCTACACCAAAACAAAGCCAAGGATGACATCCATGCCAGCTTCAACAAACTGATGAGTGAACTGAACAAAGCAGGAGCTCCGTATACCCTCAGCCTGGCCAATCGGCTTTATGGAGAGCAGAGCTACCAGTTTGTGGAGGTAAGATATAGCTTTGCTAACACAAAAGTGGTCTTACATGAAAAATAAATTTATATGTATATAATTAATGTTACAAAAATAATAATTCTTAAACAACAACAAATCAAACATCTTTCCATTTTGAAGATAAACAAATGATATATCCTCTCCTCTGGGAAGGTTTTCCACTAGATCCTTATTCAGTCACAAGATGTTTTTGACACGTACAGAAGAACTAAGAATCAGAAGACCATGCTTATTTAGATGTTAGACAGTCTAGGAATGACCGTGTATACAGATAACTCAATCATAGTCAAAGAAGTAGCAGAGGTTGTTGGTGAAGCTTTCTTAGCTAATATTATTGTCTGGCTATTAGTATAAGTAGGCAATTTCCATTAGATTGATATTATATATGGACATGGGAGTATGTCCTTTATTGTTTTTACTAGCCCCTGGTAGAGTGAGCAATGCTATGTTGAAATCTTTCTCATAAATTCTTGTGGACCCAATTCAAGAGCCTCTAAAGCCAGGAAACCCCCAAGGCACGGGGAGAACATGCAAACTCCACACACACGGTGGAGGCGGGAATCGAACCCCCAATCCTGGAGATGTGGGGCAAACGTGCTAACTACTAAGCCACCATGCCCCCCGTATTAACTATTATTCTGCTAATAAATAGTAGGAATATAAACTATGTGAGACTACACTGGGGCTATAAATGTGGACATCATGTAAGTACATTTACATTTAGTTATCTTTTTTTACACAGTCAATACATTTTATGTGATAAGTACATTTATGTCTAATGGCCAGTACATGGAGATGTTGGGTATAGAATGTAGAGCCCTTTACCGAAACTGTGCACATACTCGTGACATTTGTGTGTTCAGCTGTGTGCTGTGGAGGTGTGAGGCAAACGTGCTAACCACCAAGCCACCGTCCCCCCCCTTTGCATAATTAGAAATTATTTGTTTTAAAAAATCTAAGGAATATTGTAAAAGCCTATGTCAACACACTCTTCAAGCTTAACCTCAAGCTTGAGCATAACCCCTTTTTTCCTTGGGGGCAGTTGCCCAGGTATTATCCCCACCACCACACCTTCCATATCACTGTCTACACTCATATCCTAGAGTCCTGACTGTGGTTTGAACCAGCACCCTTTCAACCCAGAGGCACTGCTCACCCACATGAGCCACAGGTACTCACACTTGAGTTGCTGAGTATTTGAGATCACTGCTAACTAACACACTGTCTTTCTGTTGATGCTCTTTTGCAAATTTTAGCCTTTTCTTATTTTTCGTTCTTATTCTCGGGGCTGATGAATATATTTGGCCTCTAGTTGTAGCTGGTAATTCTCAGCAATCCTTGCTGCTGTTTCTCACCTAAATGTATTTACAGTTATCATGACCACTGTGTTCATCTTTCTCCCTGTATGCTGGCAGTTTTCATTCAGAAGTCATTTTAACTTTTTTTTTTTTTTTTTTTTTTTTTTTCATGATCAAGATGTTTAGATGATCTGGGGAATAGAGTGGCCTAACTTATACTGTTAGTTTCATAATGACTGGAATATTTGATGAATAAAAGAGCAGGGTGTAGGACTTTATTTTATTGTAGCCCGTAATCTACATAACCTTGATTTTCCACTTGAAATTCTGACAACAGGTGGTGGTCATCTCACCCTCATCCTGTTTGTGAGTCCATGTTGACCTCTTGTTTTGCAAAGCACACAATATAATCCAAGACAGTTTAAATGTTTTAAATATAATAATAAAAAATATATATTTAATAACAATAGCTAAACACATACATAGTGTGTTTGAGAAATTATATCAGGTCATGTGCATATAGGAGGCCATGAAATTCATTAATTATTAAGGAACTCTAATAATAAAAAAGCCTAATAATTCAATACTTTCACATATAGGCATGCTACTCAATTAAGCTTAAAGTAAACATGAAAGAACTGTACCTCAATTTTACCTGATTGTGTGAGGATACTAGAAAACTCAACAGAATCAGTGGAATTATTTTAACTGTGACACTCCATTGTTGGAAAGTGGATAAAACTACATCAAATGGATTCCACATTCCTAGTAACATCACCCAAATACCCAGGCGGGGGGCATGGTAGCTTGGTGGTTAGCAAGTTTGCCTCACCCTCCAGGGTTGGGGGTTCCCTCCTCGATTCCCCCCTCCGCCGTGTGTGTGGAGTTTGCAGGTTCTCCCCGTGCCTCGGGGGTTTCCTCCGGGGACTCCGGTTTACTCCCCCGGTCCAAAGACATGCATTGTAGGTTAATTGGCATCTCTAAATTGTCTGTAGTGTGTGATTGCATGAGTAAGTGAATGAATGTGTGTGTGTGCCCTGCGATGGGTTGGCACTCCGTACAGGGTGTATCCTGCCTTAATGCCCAATGACGCCTGAGATAGGCACAGGCTTAGGCACAGGCTCCCCGTGACCCGAGAACAGATCAGATAAGCGGTAGACAATGAATGAATGAATGAATGAATCATGTCACACTAACATGCTTGTTCTGTGTCATCACCTCAGGGCAATGTCGCACACAGATTTAGAATACTGTTTGTGTTCATTTGGATTTCAATGAATAGTGGTTTTCACACATCTAACATCAAATCTGAGTTTGTCATATCAGATTATACTATGGACTAGCTAGCTAGTGAAACCTAAATAGCAATTTTACAAACTAGTGTACACATAATCTGCTGAGCAAATGTGGACATGGTGGGGACACAGCAAAAGCAAGATGCAAAATACAGTAAGAAAATGAACAAATGAATCAGAATTAATTTCTTTTTCCTCTTTTAATTTCTATTCTTCTCATTTTTTATTTATATTAGCTAAATTTGTAATAGCATTTTATTACAATGGATCATTTCACAAATCAGTTTTACAGAAATCTTTTTGCTCACTACATCTTTTCACATGTTTACAGATTTAGTGGCAGGATCTGATATGTTTGTCGGCAAATCCACATTTATTTTATAAAGTCATAAGTAAGTTACTTTACTGGGCATATGCACATTATTCATTATTAACAAGAGGATTATAGTGTTTATATGAATGTTTTAAAAAGAAATTCAGTTTTCAAATGAAGAGTCAAACAAAACCGTGTTATTGCTTCAGGAACAAAGATTTTATTTTAACATAATGATGGTATTGGATTTCACAGTATGTTGTTGCACTGTTTATTGTGGGCTTCAGTAGATTTAATTGCTGGCTATTGTCTGGGAAATCCAGCTGGTGAAAATGCAGACCTGGAGACAGAGTGAGAAGATATTTCAAAATCATTCACAAAGACATTTCAGATTATATTTGATCATATCACAACAGGCAGCATTGGTTTTACCTTGGTATAGACACCGGGGTGATCCTTCTCAGCACAGCCATAACCCCAAGACACAATACCTTGCAGCTGACCGTTGCACACTACAGGGCCACCAGAGTCACCCTGAATGAAGGAGAGAGTTACCCATGTATAAGGCCCAAAATGTAAATATGGTACACTTTGCTTCTCATCTTACTCTCATTTTACCTGGCAAGAGTCCTTGCCTCCCTCCAGGAAGCCAGCACAGAACATGGCATTAGTGATCATACCAGGGTAAGCGTTATTACAATCCCTGTCAGACAGAATAGGCACCTCCAGACACTGCAGCTTGTTACGATCAGCAGCTGAGAAGAGATCCCACACAAAGCAATATTAGAAAATAGCAGAAAGCAGGTCTTTCTTATAGTGTTCAGAGGCTCATACACTTACAACATTCTTAATGCAAGTCTTGAACCTATAACTTCCATTTCAGCATCATTTGCCACATTTTCCACAAGCAAACCAAAAAGCTGACTCTGCACTCACTAGAGCTCATGGTGTTTCCCCATCCAGAGACTATGCACCAGGTGCCTGCAGGGGGGCAGCTGCTGGGCAGTGCCACAGGCTGCACATAGCTGTTCAGACTAGCGGGTTGACTCAGCTTGACGAGCATGATGTCATTGTCAATGTTCCAGGAGTCATAGTCGGGATGGCGGATGACTTTAGCAGAGGAGATGAATTGCTCAGTACCGTCGTTAACCTGGATGTTGTGCTCACCCAAACGAACTTCCACACGACTGGAAATGGGAAGGAAATAATTTTTGTTTTCATAAGTTTAAAAAGTAATTTCTATAATGACTAACTTATAATTAAATGGTAAAAAAAAATGCAGTGTCACTTACGATTTGTAGCAGTGAGCAGCAGACACAACCCAGTTCTGATTGATCAGAGAACCACCACAGAAGTGATAGCCAGCATTCAGAGACACTTGCCAGGGCTGGGAGTATGGTTTGCACTCATACCCTCCAACAATCTTGTCATCCTCCAGAGCAACTGCAAACAGAAAAAAATATTGTATATCAGAATATATTCAGTATGGTTGTCAGATCATAGGCTCAGAAGTTAAAAAAGGAGTTTATACTTACAACAAGCTCCCACAAGCAAAAGCAGGACCAGAGACCTCATGATGGCTGTTGATCACCTACGATGGGGATCTTACTTCACACCCCTATTTATGCGAACCAGCAGTCCCATATGGACCAATCAACAGTTGGTACTAAAAAAATTATCTAAAGTCTGATAAGTGACTGTGTAAATGAATAACTTTGTTTTCTGGCAAAAATAACTCACTTTCAGTAACGCAGTTGCCCAGGTATTATCCCCACCACCACACCTTCCATATCACTGTCTACACTCATATCCTAGAGTCCTGACTGTGGTTTGAACCAGCACCCTTTCAACCCAGAGGCACTGCTCACCCACATGAGCCACAGGTACTCACACTTGAGTTGCTGAGTATTTGAGATCACTGCTAACTAACACACTGTCTTTCTGTTGATGCTCTTTTGCAAATTTTAGCCTTTTCTTATTTTTCGTTCTTATTCTCGAGGCTGATGAATATAATTTGGCCTCTAGTTGTAGCTGGTAATTCTCAGCAATCCTTGCTGCTGTTTCTCACCTAAATGTATTTACAGTTATCATGACCACTGTGTTCATCTTTCTGGGCTTGCCCTGTATGCTGGCAGTTTTCATTCAGAAGTCATTTTAACTTTTTTTTTTTTTTTTTTTTTTTTTTTTTTTTACATGATCAAGATGTTTAGATGATCTGGGGAATAGAGTGGCCTAACTTATACTGTTAGTTTCATAATGACTGGAATATTTGATGAATAAAAGAGCAGGGTGTAGGACTTTATTTTATTGTAGCCTGTAATCTACATAACCTTGATTTTCCACTTGAAATTCTGACAACAGGTGGTGGTCATCTCACCCTCATCCTGTTTGTGAGTCCATGTTGACCTCTTGTTTTGCAAAGCACACAATATAATCCAAGACAGTTTAAATGTTTTAAATATAATAATAAAAAATATATATTTAATAACAATAGCTAAACACATACATAGTGTGTTTGAGAAATTATATCAGGTCATGTGCATATAGGAGGCCATGAAATTCATTAATTATTAAGGAACTCTAATAATAAAAAAGCCTAATAATTCAATACTTTCACATATAGGCATGCTACTCAATTAAGCTTAAAGTAAACATGAAAGAACTGTACCTCAATTTTACCTGATTGTGTGAGGATACTAGAAAACTCAACAGAATCAGTGGAATTATTTTAACTGTGACACTCCATTGTTGGAAAGTGGATAAAACTACATCAAATGGATTCCACATTCCTAGTAACATCACCCAAATACCCAGGCGGGGGGCATGGTAGCTTGGTGGTTAGCAAGTTTGCCTCACCCTCCAGGGTTGGGGGTTCCCTCCTCGATTCCCGCCTCCGCCGTGTGTGTGGAGTTTGCAGGTTCTCCCTGTGCCTCGGGGGTTTCCTCCGGGTACTCCGGTTTACTCCCCCGGTCCAAAGACATGCATTGTAGGTTAATTGGCATCTCTAAATTGTCTGTAGTGTGTGATTGCGTGAGTAAGTGAATGAATGTGTGTGTGTGCCCTGCGATGGGTTGGCACTCCGTACAGGGTGTATCCTGCCTTAATGCCCAATGACGCCTGAGATAGGCACAGGCTCAGGCACAGGCTCCCCGTGACCCGAGAACAGATCGGATAAGCGGTAGACAATGAATGAATGAATGAATGAATCATGTCACACTAACATGCTTGTTCTGTGTCATCACCTCAGGGCAATGTCGCACACAGATTTAGAATACTGTTTGTGTTCATTTGGATTTCAATGAATAGTGGTTTTCACACATCTAACATCAAATCTGAGTTTGTCATATCAGATTATACTATGGACTAGCTAGCTAGTGAAACCTAAATAGCAATTTTACAAACTAGTGTACACATAATCTGCTGAGCAAATGTGGACATGGTGGGGACACAGCAAAAGCAAGATGCAAAATACAGTAAGAAAATGAACAAATGAATCAGAATTAATTTCTTTTTCCTCTTTTAATTTCTATTCTTCTCATTTTTTATTTATATTAGCTAAATTTGTAATAGCATTTTATTACAATGGATCATTTCACAAATCAGTTTTACAGAAATCTTTTTGCTCACTACATCTTTTCACATGTTTACAGATTTAGTGGCAGGATCTGATATGTTTGTCGGCAAATCCACATTTATTTTATAAAGTCATAAGTAAGTTACTTTACTGGGTCATACGCACATTATTCATTATTAACAAGAGGATTATAGTGTTTATATGAATGTTTTAAAAAGAAATTCAGTTTTCAAATGAAGAGTCAAACAAAACCGTGTTATTGCTTCAGGAACAAAGATTTTATTTTAACATAATGATGGTATTGGATTTCACAGTATGTTGTTGCACTGTTTATTGTGGGCTTCAGTAGATTTAATTGCTGGCTATTGTCTGGGAAATCCAGCTGGTGAAAATGCAGACCTGGAGACAGAGTGAGAAGATATTTCAAAATCATTCACAAAGACATTTCAGATTATATTTGATCATATCACAACAGGCAGCATTGGTTTTACCTTGGTATAGACACCGGGGTGATCCTTCTCAGCACAGCCATAACCCCAAGACACAATACCTTGCAGCTGACCGTTGCACACCACAGGGCCACCAGAGTCACCCTGAATGAAGGAGAGAGTTACCCATGTATAAGGCCCAAAATGTAAATATGGTACACTTTGCTTCTCATCTTACTCTCATTTTACCTGGCAAGAGTCCTTGCCTCCCTCCAGGAAGCCAGCACAGAACATGGCATTAGTGATCATACCAGGGTAAGCGTTATTACAATCCCTGTCAGACAGAATAGGCACCTCCAGACACTGCAGCTTGTTACGATCAGCAGCTGAGAAGAGATCCCGCACAAAGCAATATTAGAAAATAGCAGAAAGCAGGTCTTTCTTATAGTGTTCAGAGGCTCATACACTTACAACATTCTTAATGCAAGTCTTGAACCTATAACTTCCATTTCAGCATCATTTGCCACATTTTCCACAAGCAAACCAAAAAGCTGACTCTGCACTCACTAGAGCTCATGGTGTTTCCCCATCCAGAGACTATGCACCAGGTGCCTGCAGGGGGGCAGCTGCTGGGCAGTGCCACAGGCTGCACATAGCTGTTCAGACTAGCGGGTTGACTCAGCTTGACGAGCATGATGTCATTGTCAATGTTCCAGGAGTCATAGTCGGGATGGCGGATGACTTTAGCAGAGGAGATGAATTGCTCAGTACCGTCGTTAACCTGGATGTTGTGCTCACCCAAACGAACTTCCACACGACTGGAAATGGGAAGGAAATAATTTTTGTTTTCATAAGTTTAAAAAGTAATTTCTATAATGACTAACTTATAATTAAATGGTAAAAAAAAATGCAGTGTCACTTACGATTTGTAGCAGTGAGCAGCAGACACAACCCAGTTCTGATTGATCAGAGAACCACCACAGAAGTGATAGCCAGCATTCAGAGACACTTGCCAGGGCTGGGAGTATGGTTTGCACTCATACCCTCCAACAATCTTGTCATCCTCCAGAGCAACTGCAAACAGAAAAAAATATTGTATATCAGAATATATTCAGTATGGTTGTCAGATCATAGGCTCAGAAGTTAAAAAAGGAGTTTATACTTACAACAAGCTCCCACAAGCAAAAGCAGGACCAGAGACCTCATGATGGCTGTTGATCACCTACGATGGGGATCTTACTTCACACCCCTATTTATGCGAACCAGCAGTCCCATATGGACCAATCAACAGTTGGTACTAAAAAAATTATCTAAAGTCTGATAAGTGACTGTGTAAATGAATAACTTTGTTTTCTGGCAAAAATAACTCACTTTCAGTAACGCAGTTGCCCAGGTATTATCCCCACCACCACACCTTCCATATCACTGTCTACACTCATATCCTAGAGTCCTGACTGTGGTTTGAACCAGCACCCTTTCAACCCAGAGGCACTGCTCACCCACATGAGCCACAGGTACTCACACTTGAGTTGCTGAGTATTTGAGATCACTGCTAACTAACACACTGTCTTTCTGTTGATGCTCTTTTGCAAATTTTAGCCTTTTCTTATTTTTCGTTCTTATTCTCGAGGCTGATGAATATAATTTGGCCTCTAGTTGTAGCTGGTAATTCTCAGCAATCCTTGCTGCTGTTTCTCACCTAAATGTATTTACAGTTATCATGACCACTGTGTTCATCTTTCTGGGCTTGCCCTGTATGCTGGCAGTTTTCATTCAGAAGTCATTTTAACTTTTTTTTTTTTTTTTTTTTTTTTTTTTTTTTACATGATCAAGATGTTTAGATGATCTGGGGAATAGAGTGGCCTAACTTATACTGTTAGTTTCATAATGACTGGAATATTTGATGAATAAAAGAGCAGGGTGTAGGACTTTATTTTATTGTAGCCTGTAATCTACATAACCTTGATTTTCCACTTGAAATTCTGACAACAGGTGGTGGTCATCTCACCCTCATCCTGTTTGTGAGTCCATGTTGACCTCTTGTTTTGCAAAGCACACAATATAATCCAAGACAGTTTAAATGTTTTAAATATAATAATAAAAAATATATATTTAATAACAATAGCTAAACACATACATAGTGTGTTTGAGAAATTATATCAGGTCATGTGCATATAGGAGGCCATGAAATTCATTAATTATTAAGGAACTCTAATAATAAAAAAGCCTAATAATTCAATACTTTCACATATAGGCATGCTACTCAATTAAGCTTAAAGTAAACATGAAAGAACTGTACCTCAATTTTACCTGATTGTGTGAGGATACTAGAAAACTCAACAGAATCAGTGGAATTATTTTAACTGTGACACTCCATTGTTGGAAAGTGGATAAAACTACATCAAATGGATTCCACATTCCTAGTAACATCACCCAAATACCCAGGCGGGGGGCATGGTAGCTTGGTGGTTAGCAAGTTTGCCTCACCCTCCAGGGTTGGGGGTTCCCTCCTCGATTCCCGCCTCCGCCGTGTGTGTGGAGTTTGCAGGTTCTCCCTGTGCCTCGGGGGTTTCCTCCGGGTACTCCGGTTTACTCCCCCGGTCCAAAGACTTGCATTGTAGGTTAATTGGCATCTCTAAATTGTCCGTAGTGTGTGATTGCGTGAGTAAGTGAATGAATGTGTGTGTGTGCCCTGCGATGGGTTGGCACTCCGTCCAGGGTGTATCCTGCCTTAATGCCCAATGACGCCTGAGATAGGCACAGGCTCAGGCACAGGCTCCCCGTGACCCGAGAACAGATCGGATAAGCGGTAGACAATGAGTGAATGAATGAATGAATCATGTCACACTAACATGCTTGTTCTGTGTCATCACCTCAGGGCAATGTCGCACACAGATTTAGAATACTGTTTGTGTTCATTTGGATTTCAATGAATAGTGGTTTTCACACATCTAACATCAAATCTGAGTTTGTCATATCAGATTATACTATGGACTAGCTAGCTAGTGAAACCTAAATAGCAATTTTACAAACTAGTGTACACATATTCTGCTGAGCAAATGTGGACATGGTGGGGACACAGCAAAAGCAAGATGCAAAATACAGTAAGAAAATGAACAAATGAATCAGCATTAATTTCTTTTTCCTCTTTTAATTTCTATTCTTCTCATTTTTTATTTATATTAGCTAAATTTGTAATAGCATTTTATTACAATGGATCATTTCACAAATCAGTTTTACAGAAATCTTTTTGCTCACTACATCTTTTCACATGTTTACAGATTTAGTGGCAGGATCTGATATGTTTGTCGGCAAATCCACATTTATTTTATAAAGTCATAAGTAAGTTACTTTACTGGGTCATACGCACATTATTCATTATTAACAAGAGGATTATAGTGTTTATATGAATGTTTTAAAAAGAAATTCAGTTTTCAAATGAAGAGTCAAACAAAACCGTGTTATTGCTTCAGGAACAAAGATTTTATTTTAACATAATGATGGTATTGGATTTCACAGTATGTTGTTGCACTGTTTATTGTGGGCTTCAGTAGATTTAATTGCTGGCTATTGTCTGGGAAATCCAGCTGGTGAAAATGCAGACCTGGAGACAGAGTGAGAAGATATTTCAAAATCATTCACAAAGACATTTCAGATTATATTTGATCATATCACAACAGGCAGCATTGGTTTTACCTTGGTATAGACACCGGGGTGATCCTTCTCAGCACAGCCATAACCCCAAGACACAATACCTTGCAGCTGACCGTTGCACACTACAGGGCCACCAGAGTCACCCTGAATGAAGGAGAGAGTTACCCATGTATAAGGCCCAAAATGTAAATATGGTACACTTTGCTTCTCATCTTACTCTCATTTTACCTGGCAAGAGTCCTTGCCTCCCTCCAGGAAGCCAGCACAGAACATGGCATTAGTGATCATACCAGGGTAAGCGTTATTACAATCCCTGTCAGACAGAATAGGCACCTCCAGACACTGCAGCTTGTTACGATCAGCAGCTGAGAAGAGATCCCACACAAAGCAATATTAGAAAATAGCAGAAAGCAGGTCTTTCTTATAGTGTTCAGAGGCTCATACACTTACAACATTCTTAATGCAAGTCTTGAACCTATAACTTCCATTTCAGCATCATTTGCCACATTTTCCACAAGCAAACCAAAAAGCTGACTCTGCACTCACTAGAGCTCATGGTGTTTCCCCATCCAGAGACTATGCACCAGGTGCCTGCAGGGGGGCAGCTGCTGGGCAGTGCCACAGGCTGCACATAGCTGTTCAGACTAGCGGGTTGACTCAGCTTGACGAGCATGATGTCATTGTCAATGTTCCAGGAGTCATAGTCGGGATGGCGGATGACTTTAGCAGAGGAGATGAATTGCTCAGTACCGTCGTTAACCTGGATGTTGTGCTCACCCAAACGAACTTCCACACGACTGGAAATGGGAAGGAAATAATTTTTGTTTTCATAAGTTTAAAAAGTAATTTCTATAATGACTAACTTATAATTAAATGGTAAAAAAAATGCAGTGTCACTTACGATTTGTAGCAGTGAGCAGCAGACACAACCCAGTTCTGATTGATCAGAGAACCACCACAGAAGTGATAGCCAGCATTCAGAGACACTTGCCAGGGCTGGGAGTATGGTTTGCACTCATACCCTCCAACAATCTTGTCATCCTCCAGAGCAACTGCAAACAGAAAAAAATATTGTATATCAGAATATATTCAGTATGGTTGTCAGATCATAGGCTCAGAAGTTAAAAAAGGAGTTTATACTTACAACAAGCTCCCACAAGCAAAAGCAGGACCAGAGACCTCATGATGGCTGTTGATCACCTACGATGGGGATCTTACTTCACACCCCTATTTATGCGAACCAGCAGTCCCATATGGACCAATCAACAGTTGGTACTAAAAAAATTATCTAAAGTCTGATAAGTGACTGTGTAAATGAATAACTTTTTTTTCTGCAAAAATAACTCACTTTCAGTAACGGTTCAGGGTCATGGGGATCCTGAGGCAATACTAGGGACCCTGGAGCCCTTTACCTAATGCATTATCCCAACTACCACCCCCAAAATAAATAAATTAATTAAATAATGGCAATTAGTCATTTTAGTCATAGTGGAAAATCAACAATACTAAAAACCCTGTTTAATTAAAAATTGGTATTAGTTGGTATAGTAATTTGGCTGTTGTGTTTGAGTTCTATCTAACAAGTATTGTTTAAAAAAAATTATATAACTTTGCAAAAGGGACAGATATTTCAGTAATTCTGTAATTGGCAGACCTTCTTACAGTAGAAAATTGACCAGAATTCTCAATGAAAGGTATTCCCAAGCTACCACGCATATTATAATCACAATAGAATTACATTAAAACTCATTTATATAATACTTTTATTGTGTAGGTTTTGCCTTTTAGTACACGGAACAGCACAGTGTGGAATGATTAATTTATTTTCCAGTTGTAGGTCTGATAATCTCTGTAACCCTCAGTAAGTTTACCAGCTGGAAACCTGGCAGTCTCTTAACAGGTGAAGATGTTATAAATATTCTCATGCCTCTTGCTCTAAAAAACAGTCATACTAACTAGAGTTTGATTAATTAATGCCTTAAGTATTAGACTCACCACACCAAATCAGTTTCAAATAAATGAAAACAGTCCTGGTATCTGGCTATTCAAGCTTTTTGTAAAAGGCAAGTTGCTTTATATTGATTTTTCAAAAAATAGATTTGAAAAAGACCTTTACTCTGAGTAAAGAATTCAAATAGTTTTTAAAAGCTTTAAAAATGTTTTTTAAATTGCATTATGTGCTGCTGTTCTACATTTTACATCAAAGATCTAAACACTATGGACAAATCTCTCTGTGTGAGGGTTTCTGGTCTGGAAGCAGATGGGGTCTGGCTTGCTAAGGACGGACAAAGAAAGGCTGGGCCGGGAGCATGGCCATGGGGCATGGGCATGGCCTGAACAGGCCCTTCCACTGCCCCATGCCTTGTTCCAGGCTCCTGCAGCACCTCCAGCACTCCTGAGTTCTCTCCAGAGGCCACTGGAGTAGCTTCCAGTGCAGAGCTCCAAGCCAAGCTCCTCCCAAGCCAAGCTGCATGCCAAGGCCAATGTGGCAGCCTCCTAAGCCAAGCTGTATGCCAAGGTCAGCATGGCAACCCCCAGGACCTGTTCCAGTCCCAGGCGGCTATGCCCCAGATCTTGTTCCAGTCCCAGGCTATGCTCATGCTCCAGGCCCTGTCCAGAAAACTGTAATTTTCTTCCTTCAGCAAAAAGTGTTTTTTGAATATGTTGGTGTTGAAAATTTACAATAAATGTTTGCATTGTTTAAAGAGGCTTTGAGCAGATTTAATTGCTAGCCATTGTTTGGGAAATCCAGTTGGTGAAAATGCAGACCTGGAGGCAGAGTGAGAAGATATTTCAAAATCATTCATGGAACAGAAATATTTGATATTAACAATGTAGATAATGCAGTATCTGATCACACTGATTTTACCTTGACATAGACACCATAGTGATTCTACTAAACAAAGCCATAACCCAAAAATACAACAACCTGAAACTCACTGTTGCACACCATAGGTCCACCAGAGTCACCCTGAATGAAAAAGAGGTAACATTTGGTTGCTTACAAGGCCAATTTATTCATTAATATGAATTAAATATTAGTTAAATATTCTTCTACTGTTAATACGTTTAATGGTGTGCTATCTCACATTACCTGGCAAGAGTCCTTGCCTCCCTCCAAGAAACCAGTGCAGAACATGGCATCAGTGTTCATAATAGGGTAAAAGTTATTATGATCCCTGTCAGAGTAAATAAGGACTTCCAGACAGCATGCTGCAATCACCAGCTGAAAAGAAATTACACAATGTATAAGGCACAAGTAGCTTTTTTTATTTTATTTATCTTATTTATAATTTGTTATAATAAACACTGTCCTGTGCTGATCACAGCCAATTTACAAAATTATCATACTGAAGACCCTTTCACACACCCAGTACTGTTTGCCTTTACTCTTCTACACCTGTATACAGTAATCTGTATACTGCATAATCTTACTGTTCTGTCACCCAGAGGAGGATGTGTTTCATTTTGAGTCTGGTTCCTATAAAGATCTTTTCCTTATGTGGTCTACAGTATTTTACCTCAAATGCCACCTCCTGCTTACTCATAAGTGACAGTATATGCTATTAAAAGGCTGACAGAAATTAAATTAAATATAATCTAATGTACATGTTAGGGGACTAAATTACGTTGTAATGTTTATTTTTCTATGAATGTATTTTCTTCTTTTATTATATATATATATATATTTCTTATTTTTTTTGTCACACTTTAATGTTTCAGATAAACAAACACATTTAAATATTAGTCAAAGATAACACAAGTAAACACATCATGCAGTTTTTAAATGAAGGTTTTTATTATTAAGGGAAAACAAAATCCAAAACTACATGGCCCTGTGTGAAAAAGTGTTTGCCCCCTAAGCCTAATAACTGGTTGGGCCACCCTTAGCAGCAACAACTGCAATCAAGCGTTTTCCATAACTTGCAATGAGTCTGTTACAGCGCTGTGGAGGAATTTTGGCCCACTCATCTTTGCAGAATTGTTGTAATTCAACCACATTGGAGGGTTTTTGAGCATGAACCACCTTTTTAAGGTCATGCCACAGCATCTCAATCGGATTGAGGTAAGGACTTTGACTAGGCCACTCCAAAGTCTTCATTTTGTTTTTCTTCAGCCATTCAGAGGTGGACTTGCTGGTGTGCCATACTGTGTTTCATCTACTGCAGAGAAGGCTGAAGGGAGAAACCCACCAAAACAAACAAAAGTTGAAAGAAACAGTAGTACAAGCCTTGAAAGGCAGGAAGAAGAATGCAACAGATTGGGGATATCAGTTGATTGCTAGTTTGGTGCAGTCATTCAAGAAAGGGGTATGCAACCATATATGATATTTAATTTACCTTACAACTGTTCTTGTACCTTTTCTCACTTAAGAATTGGGTGGTCTGCCATAAGAAGGTGCAATAATCTAAGTTTGCAATAATCTAAGTGTAACACATCTAGATGTAAATATCAGGAAATGAAAGCTGAAATATTGTGTCATATTTAATATTTGATCTGAAACCCATTTTTTTTCAGTATACAGCATTTACAAAAAAATAAAATTGTAAATTTTAAAACTGTAAATCAACTTCTTTGGAAACTACTGGAAGCAACCTTCGCTGTAGTAATGTAGGAAACTTAGTAAACTTATAAAGTCATGTTAATGTATTTTTGCACCACAAGATGGCAACAATGCCCCCACCAGTAGCTGTATTCAGATTTAATTACACCGCACCAGCATGACCTAGAGAAGGCCCTCCTTTGGAACTTAGTCCAAAAACAATGCAGAGACAGGTGAGGGAAGCCACAGTGAGACCAACAGTAACTCTAAAAGAGTATGGTGGCTGAGAGTGGACTGAAGGTGCACCAGACAGCTTTGCATAATTAGGGACTGTATGGGATATTCTGTATGCTCATGAAGAGCAGTGGTTCGAAGCATGTGAGTAACCCAGGGAATTTTTTTGTGTGTGTGTTAGACCAAGATTCAGATACTGCATTTGGGCATGTTTCAAATTGCTATTTGTGCTGCAAACCTAACACAAGCCATACCTGTAATTTTCTCCATTTTCCAAATGAAACCAGCAGACAATCTTATAACTTAAAAAAGTTTATTCTTCCTACAGAAGGTAAACACCACAGTAATACAGCTGCAGTGTTTTATCACTTCAGTTATACCCCAGAAGTGAGCCCCAAATCAGAAAAAGTGTAGATCTTTTATAGTGTGGTGTAAACAATAGAACAATTTCCCATTGGTTATAAAAATGAATATCTTTAATTGTGTAGAAATGGCAGAAATTCCCATAACTATATTCTATTGGCCTAAGTATAAATAACTTTTACTTCTACCTCCGAGAAAGTTTTGTTTTGCCATCTATTCTTTTTTCATTGGGTAGATCATTTAATTTCAACACAATTAACTTTGCCTTTAGTGGAGTTTTGTGGGCTTCACCAACTGCAAATCAACTGTGTACACATGCCCAAAATAATGTCATTTAACAAAAGCACATGAATACAACACCAACCAACAAAGTGACTCCAGATTCACTAAATACTCACAAAACATATCACAATATTTAATGTGTTTATTAGGTACAGGATTATAGTATTTTATAAAAGGAAATCAATCTGGATACTAAGTGAAACATGATTACTTTATTCCTTTCGGAATTTTAACGAGTGTTTGTTTTGGATTTCATATTTTACATTGTGTACAGGGGGCTGAAGCGTTTAATTGTTGGCCATTGCTTGAGAAATCCAGCTGGTGAAAACACAAACCTGGAGGCAAAGTGAGATATCTCAAGATTTTTCATGTAACAGAAATATTTGGTATACAGGCTGAGGATTGTATCTGATTTTATCATATGGCGATTGATTTTACCTTGACATAGACACTAATGCAATTCTTCTCACTGCATTTTTTGTTCCAAGGCACAATACCCTGCAGTTTACCATTACACACCAGAGAGCCACCAGTATCCCCCTGAATCAAAGAGTGATAAAGTTAAATTTAGGCCTTAAAAAAGAGATAATTTTAATGCTGCAGTATCTCATGTTACCCAGCAGTCTTTGCCTCCCTCCAGAAATCCAGCGCAGAACATGTTATTAGTATGGTAACAATATTTACAGTCCCACTCAGAGAGAATAGGGACCTCTAGGCACTGCAGCTTGTTGCGATCGGCAGCTATGTGAAGATTACATAAATTAAAGTATTAGAAAAGAGCAGCAAAACATTCCTTCTATATATAAAGTGATAGTTAAATCTACCTTCAGAGTAATGAAAAACAGCCACCAGTTAGAGGCTCTTGTAATATTTACAAATATAGTTAATGCATTTTAGGCATAAAATTTATTTTTTCACCTTTAACATCATCTATGAATTTTTCAAGCAAATAAATTGTCCAGTGTTACTGAACTAATTCAATACTTACTGGAGCTCATGGTGTTTCCCCATCCAGAAACTTTGCACCATGTACCCACAACGGGGCAGCTGTTGGGTAGTGCAATAGGCTGTACATAGTTATTCAGGGTAGCAGGTTGACTCAGTTTGATGAGCATGATGTCACTGTCGCCGGTCCAGGAGCTATAGTTGGGATGGCGAAATACTTTGGCAGAGGAGATGAACTGCTCAGTACCTTCGTTAACCTGGATGTTATGCTCACCCAAACGAACTTGCACACGACTGGATATGGGAAGGAAATGGTACAAGCGGTTTATTTTCCATAATGACAAACCTATTAATCATAAGATATATCACTTACGATTGGTAGCAGTGAGCAGCAGACACAACCCAGTTCTGACTGATTAGAGAACCACTACAGAAGTGATAGCCAGCATTCAGAGATGCTTGCCAGGGATTGGAGTAGGGTGTGCACTCCTCATGTTCTCCAACAATCTTGCCATGCTCCAGAGCTACTTGATATTGAATTCATGCTTGCATATCAAAACATATTCAATATTGTTTTTGTCATATCATATAGCCTAGTAGTCTGTAGAAGAGGTTTATACTTACAGCAAGCTCCCACAAGCAAAAGCAGGACCAGAGATTTCATGATGGCTGTTGATCACCTACGATGCAGACCTCAAATGACGCTATTTATGTGAACCAGCAGCACCATATGGACTATTTCCACGGCTGGTAACAAAAGATAAGTGAGAATAGTGTGATAAGTGACTTTGTAAATGAATTACTTGCTTTATACCAAAAACAACTGGGAAGCAAATCTGAGTAATCTAATGAATAAAATCGCTTTGTGTGGATGTCATAACAGGCATTTGAAAGTGAAGCTAATATGTCTGAGACCATCTATTGTTTTTACTTGATATATCTTGCATAGGAGTTGTTTGATAAATAAAAAATATATATAGTTGATGAGGTGAGGTTTAAGGTTTGGCTACAAATGACAGTCAAGCCTCATAAATGTGCATGAATGCTGAGATTACAGCTTAGTAAAGTTCATTTAATATCTTTCTGCCAAATCTTTTGAAATTGTCTGGAGCCTTGTTCTGCCTTGTTCTGCTTCTAACTGTTGTGTGAGGGTACAGACCTACAACAGTTAGAAGCAGAGGGTACTACTACTCAAATTTCTCAACACTTGACTGTAATCCCTTGTGAGATCATTAAATGCCACTGAAACTGTGCGCACAATGTCCAATGGTGATGAACAGAAGGAACATATAACTGTCATCATCTCAGAGGATTAAATAAAAATACCATCCAGCAAACTAGCACCACCATATCTAAACACCTGAGAAATATTCCATGGAACATGTTTTTTCATGGAAAATGTGTTTTTCAGTGTAGAGATTTCCAAGTGCAGGAATATAGTGATTTCTTTTCTTTTCTTTTCTTTTCTTTTCTTTTCTTTTCTTTTCTTTCTTTTCTTTATTATAAGAAAATCAAGTTTGGTGAATGATGAGTCATACATGATAGTTTTATTCCTACATGAAATTTTATTTTAATATAATCTCAGATTTTACAGTATATTGCATTGAGGGCTGAAGATTTAATTGCTGGCCATTGTCTCAGAAATCCAGCTGCTGAAAATGCAGACCTAGAAGCAGAGTGAGAAGATTGATGGTTTATATACATGATGTGGATCATATTTTATCACATTGCAACAGACAGCATTGATTCTACCTTGGCATAGACACCGGGGTGATCCTTCTCAGCACAGCCATAACCCCAAGACACAACACCTTGCAGCTCACCATTGCACACCACAGGGCCACCAGAGTCACCCTGAGTGACAAAGAAAATAAAATTTAATTGATTATACAGCTTTAAAAAATATTACTACGGTGCTGTTTGTTTGTTCTAAAAAAGATAATCATAATGCATCTCATTTTACCTGGCAAGAGTCCTTGCCTCCCTCCAGGAAGCCAGCACAGAACATGGCATTAGTGATCATACCAGGGTAAGAGTTATTACAATCCCTGTCAGACAGAATAGGCACTTCCAGACACTGCAGCTTGTTACGATCAGCAGCTGCATGCAAGTTTGCAAGAAATTGGGAAAGACATTTTGAAAAATTGCTTCTAGAGCAATGAAAACCAGTCAATGTTGTCACATTTGAATGTGTTTTAGCCATACATCTTGTAGTCCTTGTACCTCTAAATTGCATTGTAACATTAAATGATACATTTCCACAAACAAGGATTACAGTCTGTACTCACTGGAGCTCATGGTGTTTCCCCATCCAGAGACTGTGCACCAGGTGCCTGCAGGGGGGCAGCTGCTGGGCAGTGCCACAGGCTGCACATAGCTGTTCAGGCTAGCGGGTTGACTCAGCTTGATGAGCATGATGTCATTGTCAATGTTCCAGGAGTTATAGTTGGGATGGCGGATGACTTTAGCAGAGGAGATGTACTGCTCAGTACCCTCGTCAACCTGGATGTGGTGCTCACCCAAACGAACTTCCACACGACTGGATAAGGGAAGGAAATGGTTCAAGAGGTTTATTTTCCTATAGCAATTGTTCTAATTCAAGCAGTGCATTTTCCATAATGACTAACCTATTAATCATAAATCACTTACGACTGGTAGCAGTGAGCAGCAGACACAACCCAGTTCTGATTGATCAGAGAACCACCACAGAAGTGATAGCCAGCGTTTAGAGACACTTGCCAGGGCTGGGAGTATGGTTTGCACTCATGCCCTCCAACGATCTTGTCGTCCTCCAGAGCAACTGAATACAAATAAAAAATATATATTGTTTATCAAAAGCATGGTTGTCGAATCATACTGCTTTGGGGTCTGTAAAAGGGGTTTATACTTACAACAAGCTCCAACAAGCAAAAGCAGGACCAGAGACCTCATGATGGCTGTTGATCACCTACGATGGGGATCTCAATTCACACTCCTATTTATGTGAACCAGCAGTCCCATATGGACCAATCAGCAGTTGGTACCTAAAGATAATCTAAAGTTTGATAACTGACTCTGTAAATCATTGACTCAGTTTACGCCAAAATAAGTGGGATACAACACTCCATTTTCCCATAGTCTCAATAAATTATCATTAAATTATTTCTCACCTAAATTATTGTTTTAAATTATTTAGCTGTTTTCTTCTCTAAAGTAAATGGTTAATTTCTCTAATTTTATGAAAAATATGTAGCTATTCAACACAGTAAAATACAGCCCACCAATAACATTAAAACCACATTTAATTTAGAGTTTGTGTTTCTCGTTTATTGGGTATATCAATTGGTTGAGATTGTAACTGGTCATTATGAAGATAGTCGACATTACTTTGAAAGTGAATTCAATATATAGATTAAACAATATATAATATGTGAACGCAGGGTTATTTAGTAAAGAGAAGGTAGGGGAGTCTCTTAATCTCTTTAACTTGAAGTATTTTCCTGCTAGAAACTGTTTCTTAACAGCTGAAGATTTCATACATGCTCTCACACTTTCTTCACACATGCCTGATATGTACTTTATACATCTGGTTTCAAAGCAAGTGGCAAAAATGGGAAAAAATTATGTAACACATATCTGACCTGGCATGCGATCACAAATTTGTGTACAGAATGATGGAATACCAGGCATTTATTAAATCACACACACACACACACACACACACCTCTCTCTCTCTCTCTCTCTCTCTCTCTCTCTCTCTCTCTCTATATATATATATATATATATATATATATATATATATATATATATATATATATATATGTATATATATATATATATATTTTATGTATATATATGTATATATGTATATGTAAAATTCCATCAGCTGCTGGTCTGGTGTAATCTCTTGAGCTGCATTATGGAGGGAGTTTCAGAAGGTCATGAGGAACAAAATGCCAAAAGCTGTCAGGAAAACAGGAAAAGAAGTTGAATATAGAATTAAACACTGCAGAACAAAAAGGACAGCGATACAAAGAAGCTGTTTGAGCATGAAGGTAAAGGGTCAGAAAAAGAAAGATTTGTATCTTGACTAACTTCAGCCTCAAATTTCTGTGAACTTTAAGAAAGCAGAATATTCCTGAACATAGTAACTTCTATTTTTATTGCCAAAAATTCCCAAATAAGATTATTATGCACAGAACTTGTGCTACCCATATAATATGATAAAATTCTGACTTTTAAACTTTGGATTTTGAGAGCTCATATTTTGCATCTTATTTTCTATAGCTCTAACAATTTAAAACTCTAATATGTTTGAATCAATGAACTCCACTGAAAACTACTAGCAATCAAAGATGTATTAAGAAGAATGAGGTAAAAAAATTGTCTATGGTCAGGTCAGCAGTTTCCACTCACACCATAAGATGGTGCCAAACACTTATTTTCATTTTGACATTTTTATTAGGGGTGCAGTGCTTTTATCTGTATTGTATGTTTTCAGAACAAGTTTTCAGCCCTGTATAACTGTCTACCAAAGTTTTTGCCATTTTGATTCCTTTAAATATGTCCAGTGGGAAAACATACCATGCAGTTGAAGGCAAGTTTGGGAAGGCATGTTTGGTATTCGGCCACATTGTCTGTCTCCCACTTAGGGGGATTCCATCCTTTCTGTCATAAAGGACATTTGACTAGGTCAATGCCTGTCTGCTGCCCAGGTGTATAGAATGCTCGGCTCATGGTGGTAGCGGCTGAAGCTATTCCTTTGGGTCTGCTACACATGAGACCATTTCAACTCTGGCTCAGGAACAGGGGTTTTTCACCCCTGCACCTTTTTCAGGGTCACAAGGGTTACACATCACAAGCTTCATACCCTGCTTATGTGGACAGACCCCGGTTTCTCACCTTGGGTCCCACTCTACCTTTAGTGATTCCCATAATCAATCATTAAGGCAGTCTGTGCATATCTGGCCCTAAGTAGAGACCAGATTTCTCTCTGTTCACATGGGTAGTAGCCAGGGTACACTATGACCGAGTCCAACTGTTACTGGTAGCTCTTCATTGGCCCACCTGAGTTTGGCTTGTGGACCTAATTTCCCTTCTGGATGATGCTCCTTGGAAGATTCCTGTCAGGAGGAACCTCCTCTCTCAGGCTCAGTGGGCGATTCTCCACCCCGCGCTGAGATTTGGAACCACTTGGTCTGGCTGAGGGGTACCAGCTCCTCGAACTTTCGCCTTATGTCAGGATTGTTGTCAGGATCTACTTCACTGCCCCATTAGTACAGTGCTGTTCCTGCAGACATGACTCTTGAGGGCCTATCACCCTCTACATTGAGGTATACTTGGCAGCCATTGCTGCGAGTCACATGCCTGTACTTTAGTCTCTTCCTCTCAGTGATCCTGGGAGGGGCTTCTCTAAGCACCCTTTGAGAGTGTGGAGTCAGCCTCTGAGGAGTTTCTGACCCTGGAAATGTCCTCTCTACACACCCTTATCAGGTTCTATAACCTGGACCTGGATCCCACTCCAGGGTCCCAGGTCCTTCAGGGCTAATTGATGTTCTATTCCTGGTTTGCTCGTGTTCTCTCATGGCCCCTGGGACAGACATCACCTATAAATTGGCGTGTGTGCACACAAAGCTTCAGACTCAACTTCCTCAATGAAGCGTTCCCATAACGTCAGTCATAACGCAGCATCTCGTTCCCTTCTCAGGGAACCTGGTTACATACGTAACCTGGTGTAGTTCTCCTTAACAGCAATTACTTAATGACTTTTCAGGCAATTGAAATTAAAAGAGGGAAGGTGTTTAATAAATAGCCTCTGATATATTGATCCTCTGTTTGCAGACATCTATTGCATAGGTTGATGAAACTGAGTTAATATTTTGATGTGAAAAGTATTTTTTTTTATTATATAAAACTATAAAAAAAAGTTATTTGCCTTGGATCAGAATATGATCAGAATCATATTATTTTTTCTACCAGATCAAGGAATTTTGGTATTTTGGTAGATTTACACAATAAACACTATGCAAAATACTACTACAAATACCACCACCACCACCACTACTAATACTACTAGTTTCACTTTTTAATGTATAACAGTATTTTCCTGGTGGTTAGTCTCTGCACTAAATGTCAGAAATAATAGTTATAGGGGAAATTATATTTCCCTGAGGTTTTGTTTTTACTTTTGTATATTAATCATCTCCATGATACAGTGTGTTATTTTTGGTATCAATTCACATGAATCAACTAAGTAGATAAGATTAGAAAGGATGAAGTCAGGAAGGCTTTGAAAAGGATGAAAAGTGGGAAGGCAGTTGGACCTGACGACATCCTGGTGGAGGTCTGGAAGTGTCTAGGAGAGGCAGCAGTGGAATTTTTAACTAGTTTGTTCAACAGGGTTTTAGAGAGTGAGAGGATGCCTGAGGAATGGAGAAGAAGTGTGTTAGTGCCGATCTTTAAGAATAAGGGTGACGTGCAGAGTTGCAGCAACTATAGGGGGATAAAGTTGATGAGCCATACAATAAAGCTATGGGAAAGAGTAGTAGAAGCTAGGTTAAGGAAGGTAGTGGAAATTTGTGAGCCGCAGTATGGCTTCATGTGGTACTGTATGAGGAAGTCAGGAGTAGCAGAGAAGTATGTCAGAGTGGTGCAGGACATGTATGAGAGGAGCAGGACAGTGGTGAGGTGTGCTGTAGGTCAGACAGAGGAGTTCAAAGTGGAGGTGGGACTGCATCAGGGATCGGCTCTGAGCCCCTTCCTGTTTGCTATAGTGATGGACCAGTTGTCAGAGGAGGTCAGACAGGAGTCTCCTTGGACAATGATGTTTGCAGATGACATTGTGATCTGTAGTGAGAGCAGGGAGCAGGTGGAGGAAAACCTGGAGAGGTGGAGGTTTGCGCTGGAGAGAAGAGGAATGAAAGTCAGTCGTAGTAAGACTGAGCACATGTGTGTGAATGAAAGGGAGGGAAGTGGAACAGTAAGGTTACAGGTTACAGGGTGAAGAGGTGAAGAAGGTACAGGAGTTTAAGTACTTGGGGTCAACAGTCCAGAGTAATGGAGAGTGTGGGAAAGAGGTAAAGAAGCGAGTGCAGGCAGGTTGGAATGGGTGGAGAAAGGTGTCGGGAGTTCTGTGTGATAGGAAAATATCAGCGAGAATCAAGGGGAAGGTGTACAGGACAGTGGTGAGACCGGCCATGTTGTATGGTTTAGAGACAGTGTCACTGAGGAAGAGACAGGAGTCAGAGCTAGAGGTAGCAGAGCTGAAGATGTTGAGGTTCTCTTTGGGAGTGACAAGATTGGACAGGATTAGGAACGAGTACATCAGAGGGACAGCTCATGTTGCACGTTTGGGGGACAAAGTTAGGGAGGCCAGATTAAGATGGTTTGGACATGTTCAGAGGAGGGAGAGTGAGTATATTGGTAGGAGAATGTTGGACATGGAGCTGCCAGGCAGGAGGCAAAGAGGAAGGTCAAAGAGGAGGTATATGGATGGAATTAATGAGGATATGAAGCTAGTGGGTGCAAGTGTTGAGGATGCAGAAGATAGGAAAATGGGGTACACCTAGGAATAGTTTCCTATCTGGGACTGGGAGTGGTGATTCAATCTGAGTTGAGAACATATCAACCTGCTAGAATTTGGCTGACTTTCAGTTTTCTTATTCTAATTATTCATCAGTCTCAGTGCAATATGTTGCTTCCTCTCTGAGCAGAGATTGACACTCTGGGTGACAGAGGTAACCACCACAGCTGTCTTATGTAATGGGGAATTTTTAATGTTATATGATGTTTCTGTAATTAGTGTCTCACTTATAACAATTCTGTCATTATTCGTATCAGCATTAATGTTCAAGTTCATTTGTGTCAGCTGCTTCAACTCCATCTCGCTCATAGCACCTACTGAAACATAAAAACACACATAAGTAGGCTGCTGGTAACAATTATCAAGCATTTCCTGATGGGTTGACCATCCTACATTCTCTGAAATGAGAAGACAGAAGAGAGGCAGATTGCAAGATAGGGAATAGCTAGTAATGAGGGAAAGTGAAACAGGTAGTGGAGATAGGACGAGCCAAAATTTTGTAAATTTTAGAAATCTTACTTGAAAAGAAATAAAGAAAAGATTTGTTTGAGTTGCTTGTTGACTGTTGAAAAAAAGAGCAAGTCTTCATATAAGTACCGCTAGGATCATTTGGCAGAAATGTGTTCTTTATCATTAAATGTTGCTGTAAAGAGAGGGAAAAAGCTATTTTGATTTTGAAGCTAGCAGAAACACTTCACTGTAATCCTATGTTTGAAATCACTAAAACACATATTCTACTGTTCAAGCCCATTGTAACAGAGCTTGCAATGTCTCCCTGTAATAAACAGAAGAAAAATACAACTGTTAAAATCTTGTAGAAATAACGACACTACCAACTGCATATTTAAACCTGTGAGACATATTTCAAGATAAATATTTTGGTAGAATTTTCCAAGTACATCATTATTGTGATTTCAATTTTTTTACCTAAAAGAAAGTCAATTTTGCTGAATGATAAGACGTACAACATATTCTTTCAGGAAATTTTATTTTAATATCATCTCAGATGTTGGATTTTACAGTATGATATTGCATTGAGGGCTGAAGATTTAATTGCTGGCCATTGTCTCAGAGATCCAGTTGGTGAAAATGCAGACCTAGAAGCAGAGCGAGAAGATTAATTGTTTATCAGAAATATTTTATATAAATGATGTGGATCATATCTGATCACATTGCAACAGACAGTATTGATTCTACCTTGGCATAGACACCAGGGCGATTCTTCTCGGCACACCCATAACCCCAAGACACAACACCTTGCAGCTCACCGTTGCACACCACAGGGCCACCAGAGTCACCCTGAGTGACAAAGAAAAACCAGTTTTATTGCTTATAAGGCTTTTAAATGTAATTTTTTTTTTGTTCTAATAGAGCTAATCATAGTGCAGCAGTATCTCATTTTACCTGGCAAGAGTCCTTGCCTCCCTCCAGGAAACCAGCACAGAACATGGCATTAGTGATCATACCGGGGTAAGAGTTATTACAATCCTTGTCAGAGATAATAGGGATCTCCAGACACTGCAGCTTGTTGCTATCAGCAGCTGCAAGCAAGATAAGTAAAGAGCAGTCAAAAGGACTTCTTATTTACAATCCAAAACACAAATCAGAGAGAAATAAAATTTTGACTAGTTCCTTTCAGATAAATGAAAGGCAGTCAATGTTGTCACTTCTTAATGCACTTTAGGAATGAATCTCCCACTAATTATATGTTTAAATTGCATTTTAATAAAATCCGCAACATTTTCACAAACAAGGATTAAAGTCTGTACTCACTGGAGCTCATGGTGTTTCCCCATCCAGAGACTGTGCACCAGGTGCCTGCAGGGGGGCAGCTCTTGGGCAGTGCCACAGGCTGCACATAGCTGTTCAGGCTAGCGGGTTGACTCAGCTTGATGAGCATGATGTCATTGTCAATGTTCCAGGAGTCATAGTCGGGATGGCGGATGACTTTAGCAGAGGAGATGAACTGCTCAGTACCCTCTTTAACCTGGATGTGGTGCTCACCCAAACGAACTTCCACACGACTGGAGATGGAATAGCAATTGTTTTAATTCAAGCAGTGCATTTTCCATAATGACTAACCTATTAATCATAAGATAAATCACTTACGATTTGTAGCAGTGAGCAGCAGACACAACCCAGTTCTGATTGATCAGAGAACCACCACAGAAGTGATAGCCAGCGTTTAGAGACACTTGCCAGGGCTGGGAGTTGGGTGTGCACTCATGCCCTCCAACGATCTTGTCATCCTCCAGAGCAACTGCATACAAAAAATTAAAAGAAAACAGATTGCATGTCAGCATATATTATTATGGTTGTTTGGCAAATCATACTGCTTTGAGGTCTGTAAAAGGGGTTTATACTTACAACAAGCTCCCACAAGCAAAAGCAGCACCAGAGACCTCATGATGGCTGTTGATCACCTACGATGGGGATCTCAATTCACACTCCTATTTATGTGAACCAGCAGTCCCATATGGACCAATCAACAGTTTGTACCTAAAGATAATCTAAAGTCTGATAGGTGACTCTGTAAATCAGTGACTTAGTTTATGCCAAAATGAACTGGAACACTCAGCATTTTTTCAGCATTTTATCATACTTTCAACAACTTACCATTAAACTATTTACCACTTAAATTATTGATTCACTTCAATTTGCTGCTTTCTTCACAAATGTAAATTGTTAATTTATCTAGTTTTATGGCTAAGATGTAGCTATTCAATACAGTGAAAATTCAGGGAAATCAACATCATTAAAACTACATAAAATTTAAAACTGGAGTTTCTTCTCTATTGGGTTTATCAGTTGGTTTGGGATATTAATTGTTTATTATGTAGATACTTTAACTTTAATGCAAATTCCATTGAAAGTGAATTCATTATGTTCATTTGATTATGGATAGTTATGTTTTGTGTGCTGTAATGTTTTGAGATACAATATATAATACATTAATTCAGGGTGATATATTGAAGAGAACAGCACAGTGTGTGATGGTTTATTTATCTTCCAGTTTTAATGGTCTAGAATCTCTTTAACTTGAAGTATTTTCCTGCTGGGAGCATAACAGTCACTTAACAGCTGAAGATTTCATACATATTCTCACACTTCCTCCACACATGCCTGATATAGTATGTAATTTATAGCTATGGTTTCAAGGCCTACAGAAAATAAAGAAATATTTTTGCTAACATATATCTGACCTGGCATGCATATACAAACTTATTAAAAGAATTTAATGAATAGGCTATCATATATTACTTATACACATAGCTCAATACCTAATATTTTGTTTATTAAATCATTATTAAAATTTAGGAGGAATCCCAGCAAATGTTCCAGCTGTGGACATGTTTCAAAGCTTCACCTCAGCATCCAGACCTGTGTCTGAACCTGTAAGAATGTCTAATTTCACACATCTTAATTTAATTAGTTGTTATAAAATGTTGGTCAAAGTCAAAATCAGTTCAAGAGCACTTTGCCAATGATTGAGCAATTAATATTTTATTAATTTATCAATTATTAATTAATATTAATATTTTTCTCCCGATGTTGCTCTACTTTTGTCTTGAGCTGCTTTAAGAGGGGAGTTTGAGAAGTTCAGAAGAAGCAAAATGGCAAACATATTCACTTCAGAAAACAGAAGCAGAATGTACACTTTAACACTGCAAACAAAAAGGTCAAGCCATCCAAGATGTGTTTAACCCCAGACCACAAGACACATTCTTGCCACAGTGAAATTGACTTGCTGAAGATAAGAAGCTTTTTTACAAAAGGGGTATAACTGGGAGTTATGGTCACCACAGTCACCTACCTCTCCAGACTGAGAGTGGTGTTGTGTCACTGGGCATATTAACCCTTAACGTAATGTCAAAAAACTTTAACCTGCTATAATAGCTGACTAGCAACAAAGGTAATGTCACTGCCACTGTAGTTATCCAGGGCTCAGCACAGATACATTCATAACTAGCAATTACATATGAAACTACACATGAGAAATAGTCATGGTCTATTTCTGTTAATTATATCCATGAACATGTTTATTTTTGTTTGTTTTGTCATGTTTATTTACAGTCAACTTCATTGAAAACTTCTGGCAGCAAACTTGGCTGTAGTAAAAAGTCAGAAGTTGTTAAAAAAAGATCTTACAAATTCATGTTAGTTTCCACTTATGCCTTAAGATGGCACCAAACACACATTTATATTATGATCATTCTATTAGGTTGCAGTGCAATTATCTGTATCTGTACTGAGTGTTCATCCAGACATAACATTTTTCCCTTTTTATGTGCACTAAGGAAACATACCAACCCAAATGCAAACAAACCAAGTGTGCCAAATTATTTCTGATTCAGACTCTGCAAACTGACTAATGCTTTATTAGCACACAACTACACAGAATGTCTTGCTGTAGTATCACAGTTTCCCTTCACTGAAACTAAGAGGCTTGTCTCTTTTCAGCTTCAGATTCACGACTAGTTATCACATTTGCATCCACATTTTTCTGATACTTACTGGAATCCATTCTGCTATCTACTCAGTCAATGTATCCTGTGCCACTCATTTACACTGCAGCTGGGGCATGCAAGGCTCAGTGAAAAAAGAGATAGGCAACATTGGAGGAAACTTTGCTGCTTCTATTGTGACCAAGACTGTGATTACCACATAGGGAAGTGTCCTCTCCTTTCCAAGACCAGTGCTTCCATCATGGTCTTGGTAGTGAGGTCATTTCATCAGACGAAGTGTCATCACTCATAGTACTCAACCGCACTGCAAATTGGGGCACTTTACCAGGAGTACATCAGCCTCCTGTCTGCCCCCTCACTAAAACATCCTGTCATTCTGGGCCTGCCATGGATGGAGCTTCACAACCGCCAGCTGTCATGGCCCAACAAGGGGCTCATCTGCTTCTCCCACTGCTGTCTGAACCACTGTATTCACATGCCTGAGTTCACCATAGCATCTGAGTCCAAAGAAAGCACAGAGAAGAGAGTGTTTTTTTATTAGTATTATCAATTTATTGAGATTTACATCTACCTTTACTAATACCCTAACATACAACACCAGTAAAAATGACTGTAAAGCTATTTTAACTCTAGAATTGCAGCATTGCTGCCACCTGCAGGTTAATTTATTACATTAACTTTTAAATGTTTGTCATTTTGCTGCTACCCTTTATCCAGAACAACTTACAGAAATGCTTTTATTCAAATGTGCCTTCTGAATACACATTTGACTAGGGTCTCCAGTCTGATATTCACATGCAAAATATTGTGAGCGATAAAATGTTCAGTAGTATATTTTCATTTCATGTTTTTTTTTGTTTTTCCTACCATGTTTTCTTTTTGTTACAAATTTTCTTGGTATTTCTGAAAAATATACTGTTTAATGAGATATTTTATAATAATGTTTTTTTCCTCTTGCACATGCTGTGTAGCCATTACCTCTGTGATTGTTTGGGTTGTTCAGGGAATTTTGAATGTTAAACACGTGGTGTCCCATTAAAATTCACTTTGGGAGAGTGTTCTCATTAACTGACCTGAAACCACTCGTAAACTTGGCTGTTTCTCATCTGGCATTCCATCCTTCTCACTTTCTCATTTTAGAAACAAATTGTGAGTCAAGCTTTCCACCATCGAACTGGCCTGTCCAGTCACAAAAAATGACTCTTACCATGTGAACTCCTTGTAAAAGCTGCCAAGCATTACAGCAGAGGAAAGAGTAGTGTATTTACTCAATATTTACTGTTTCTCACATGAAATAGCACAAAAGCATACTGCAGTAATGTTAACCTGAATAATCTCATTCAGTTCTATGAAGGCAAACAGTCTGACATTGTGTATTTAAACACTCAGACTAGCAAGATTATAGCTCACTCTTAAATCTTCATAGACTTATAAACTGAATATTTAACATTTTTTAGTAAATCTACTGGGCCCCCTGTCTTGTTAATGTCTCATTCTAAGGGTCTCAACAATGTCTTTCCAAGCAATGTGTAGATTAATTTTTCAGTTTTTACAGAAAACAAGCTAAGTTACTCAATACATCCACACAACTCCTTCCATTTGAGGACTGTTTAAAAATGGCTAGTCCAACTCTTCAGTTCAAACCTGTTTGTATTTCTTTGTTCAATTATTGAATATACAGTATATTATTTCTACAGTTTGTCCTGTAGGATTTTATTGAGAATTGAACTAGTTAAGGTCTAAAGTTGTGGAAGTTTGTTCTTTTTAATATTGCACAGATCTTATTTTTTTTCTATGTTTCTCTGTTATGAACCTTACTTCTGCAGAATTCTAAATGTTCCTTACACCATGACCCCCACACTGCATTGCTTGTATCACTTAGTCCTGTTCTTCACTGAATTATGTGCATGGCTTAGCATGTTTTCCAGGTTTTTAGGGCACAAAAAGGTTATGGAAAAAAGTAGACACTTTATTTTGTAGAGCCAGAAAGAGAGGAGCCAGAAAAGTCTGGATTGAGTGGAGAGTTTGTACCACACAACATTTTTACCATTACCTCTAGTTGCTTTAAAGAAACTTTAAAAAAAATTGACCAACTTGAATTATATTGTTTTCTGATTGCATTTCATGAACACAAAATAGTTCTTAATATTTATACCAATTTTAACATCATAGTATTTTATATTAGTCATGTATAGTTAATGAAAAAACATTTACAAAGAAATATTAAATGGAAATTATTGCAATGACTATCTTGCAGTTGGTGTTGGTCAGCACCACTAGATAACCTGTAATTATCCATCAGTTGAATGGCTGAACAGAAAGGGGTAAAAAAGGTTTAATTTTAGACATTTAGTTCCTTTAGTGTCTCTTTTAATTTCAGGAACTAATGAATACTTATAAATGAATTACATTTGATTAAATAAGTTGCTAAAACTAAATTGACACTAACTACATTTTTTTAAGACGCAAACAAATCATGCTGCTTTATTTGCTTTTGCAGGTCCCATGTCATATAACAACTTTAATAAAATACTAAAACTTACTTGGCCTCATTGTGCTTAGCTGAATTAATGGATATGGAAAAGGACAAAGGTCTTGTAACAACTTGTTAAATGCATATAGGGAGTCATAACCCTACATACAGCAGGTAACAGGAGCTCGTTGTTAGCTGGAGCTCCACAAACAAATGGAATTGTGTCCCAAACGTTAAGACTAGTAGTGCATCTAATGCATATTAGGTTTGCTCATTTTCATATTGCTCTGATCAGCATTTAACATTGTCTCATATTTTTTCTCAGTTATACCTCCTTACCATTATAGTATTTTAATGCATCAGAACAATATTTTAATGCACAGGCTGCAATATCCTGAGCACTGCATGTGAAGATAAAATATTTTCACTGTTTTTTTTTCCATTCAGGCTTACAAACAGGTCATCACTTTCTTTTGAACTTCTCTGGAAGCAATTAAAATGCTGTCTGTGTCCAGGAATGACCCTTTCACATAAAGATAAAGGTAACTGTAGGTGAAATAAAGAATGCAAGATCTCAGTTTTATCGCTACAGTTTCTAACACACCTCTAAGGCTTCATGCTGAGACATACTTCAGATTTATTTTTTACTTTCAAGAACCAGGAAATAAACTTTATTCATCTTGCTTCATTCTGAAAAAAATAAAATAATAATAATGTAGCTTTGTTCAAACTTAAATGTTACATATAACAGTTTGGAAGAAGTTTAATAATGGCTGTTATTATTAACTTTTAAATATTGTACTAGAGGTTTCTTTTTGTGAATAAATGTTTATCCCATATTTACACCTTTTTTTTTTTTTACTTTGAGCTTCAAATGGAATAATTAAACACACTGTTTTTGCTTATTTCATAGTGCAGTAGTTATGCTCTTTAAGTTTTAGTTACAGAACAACCCTAGCCTTTTAGAAATAGTGGGAGGAAACCTCAGAAATATGTTCTGCAGACTTTCTCTGAATTATAGGTTAAACCAACTTTCTCTGAATGAGTTAAAAAAAACAGGTGTAGTGTGTGGACATGTAGCCTTCCCAAGTTGAACTGTCATTCATCATGTTTGTTTTGCTCTAGAGTCACCTGTTTGACTAGATGGAAAATCTCCTGTTTTCAATATCATAGTACTGTATAAACATTGTAGTATCACCCAGGCATTACCCAACATTTGGACAAAGTTGCAGTGTAGAAAATTCCTTTGGAATCTTTTAAATAAAAGCACATATATTTAGCAAATTTTAATCAAATAAGGTTGGATTAGTTCATTTTATTATGTCCTCAATTGGTCTTTAGTCTCAGTAAATTAGTGATGGCCTGTATTGACTGGATAGCCATGCATACTCAGCTGGGAATGGGTGCAGTGCATCCTGCACCATCCTGCCCTCACCCATACCCATATTAAGAAACATCTGTTAATGTGGTGAGGCTTTTGCTAACTGTGCTTGTGGGCGGTGTGCTATTTTGGAGAGGGTGCTGTATCTGGAGGTTGGTCTGGCAGAGAGGACTGTGGGTGGTGCGGGGGAGAGCCATAGTGGCGTCTGTATTATGGAGCCCTCAGCAGAGATACCATGGAGAAACTGCACTATAACATTCATTTGGTTCTGCAGGGAAAAAGAAACAACGTCTGGAGATTAATGAACTGTTGAGAATTCTACAACTACTGGAACTTTGTTGTTACTTTTCATTTGTTATTTAAATTCATCAGGTTTCAAAGTAATTGGCTGTTTTAATATGAATACTATTTTCCATAACCGTAGGTATCAGAGTTATATGGCTTTAGAATTTAGAAACATTTCTTCTCCCACAATTTACCGTTACTCTTTTGAGGGAGTAACTGTTGACCTGTTAGACTGCATATCTTGTACATACAATTTAAATATTCAGATACTAACAATATTATTAACATGTTCTATCTTAAACTCAAGAATTCACAAACCATTTAGAGCTCAAGAGGAATACAAAACTTATATATGTGATATACAGTTCTTTGAAGCTTAATATAGAAATAGGAAGGGTTTTGGAATGCAGCATGTGTGGTCTTAAACCACATTTCACCCATGTTTACTTTTAACATTTTTCAGAGGTTAAACTTGGACTTCACTGATAAGTGGGACATTTAGAAAGAGATAAACAAATCAAAGGACTGTCCAAGGACAGAAATAACCTTCAAACATGCATCTTCTGAAATCCTGGATCCAAATGCAAAGCTTGTAATATATGTCATCCACGTGGCAAGTCCCATAAAGTGCAGCTTCTATTTTTTGTTACTATTTCAATGTACACAGTTCTTTTGAGCTGGAGAGTGTACAAGTAGGTTTAAGCTACTCCTCACTTGCTCCTGATTCTATACTGTAGTATATGTATATACATGTATATGTAGTACTATATATATATATATATAGCGCTTTGTTACAAATACATTTACATTAACAGTTAACCAATCTATCTCACAGAAGTGCTTTGAAGTCACCTGTCATAAAACAATCTATTGACCAGGTCTCACTGCAAACTAATACATTAATGCATCTTCGCTTGGATCTTGTCTTATTTAGCACAATCTTTCTAATGGTTTCTTCAAAACTAATGAGTAAATACCACAAAAATATCACATAATATGTTGAGGTTTTTTAACCAAAGCTACTGTAGCCCCTGACCTTCCTTTTTACATCCTTCTTCATTGAAGTCTCTATTTTAGTTATTCAAAGACTAAACTTCCTCTTCAGCGTTCATGACACAGTCCTGTACTGTTCACACACCCTCCCTAGCTCTCTGGGAATTTTGGTTTTCAAAACAAACAAACAAAAACGTTTTGGGGCTTCAGACCAAATGTGTGTGAAGAAGACTAGAATATCAGACCAGAAGGGAAGGTCAGCTTAACTTCATCTTACAAATATCTGTTTTGTTACACTTTTTAAAACCAGTATAAAATCACACTGTGAAGGTAAGATGCATTTATTAGATGCAGTTTTATTTCTCATTCTTTTCTCATAATTTTTTTTAACTTAGCTAGATCTTTATAATACTAATGCCATGATGTGCTTAACATAGCAAATCTTTAAATAAATTGTCTGACAAGACCTTTGGCTGGTTTTGGAATTTAGTTTAGTAATAAGCCTCAAGGGAATAGTTCAGATGTTTTATTATCTGGGAAGGTCAGTGTTAAAGCTGGGGTGACACATGGTCTCATTTTGGGCCCTTTATATTTACTAGATGGGGACAGCACAATTGTAACATACTTGTGCTCTCTGATTGTGTACATAAAAATGTGACTTTATGAAATACATGTAGAAGAACATCACTTCTCCTTCTTTGTCCAAGAAAAGAAACAGTAAGATTTGTCCAATCATGTTGGAAATAAATAAAAAAATAAAGACTGCAAATATCTCGAATAATATTCTAAAATTATTTTTACTTTTAAATGTTACAATCAGAGAAGTTATGTGCACTTATCTCTAAACTGTTACCATTTTGTATCAAAAATGAAAGGCATAACCTCTTTATGAGCTCTGCACCATCAGACAGTTACAATGATACGTGATTCTTCTTGCGCTTTTCCACATGTGCTTAATAGACATGCAGTAATCATATATAAGTACTCCAAACAACCCTCAAAGATATATTACACAGAGTAGCAAATGCATGATGGTTTAACACTTGCTGATATACAGCTTTTGCACCGTTGAGTTTGCTCTACTCTAATAAGGGCCCTGGATTTTGATCCTTGTTTCCAGTTCTACACTAACCCAGTGTAGAGATTTGAATGTTCTCTGGTTACTCCCATGTTCTAATATTGTCCAAAATCATGCTGACTCTAAACTGACCTAAGTTGTGAATGTGTTTGTGTGATGCCCAGTGATGGATTGATGGATTGATAGTACACAATACATACCTTATCTTTATGCAGTTGTGAGTCTTCTTCATTTGAATGATGTTCAGTCTGTATGTTAACCTACTGTGAACTTTTCACTTGTTCAGTTTTCATTATAATGATTACTAGTATACCAACTGTTTATTTTTCAGCTTCAGTATGCCTGGTGAGTTTTCATAGCAAGTCATTTTTTTTTTACCAGATTATGCAAAATGAGAAATGAAACGCAATGCTTTAAGCCTTTTGTGGAAAAGATTTGAGTAATTGAATTGAATATGGATTATAGTCATACGGTGGATTTGGACTCCTAGCGGCAAATTGTTTTCAAAAAACCACTGAACCACTTTTTTTTACAGGCCACTAAAAAAAAAAAAAATTTTCAGCACCAGTCAGAGTCCAAGTCTAGGAATAATAATAAAAACAAAAATGCTACCTGGATGAATAGCATATAGCTGGTAGAATATTATTTTTTTCTGAATACTAACAGAGAAAGCATGTCTGATTTAGTGGTACCTGTTGAAGGTATGAAGAAAGTGTAAATCACTGTGTGACAGGATGTGACAGAGGAATCCAGCAAGTGCAGATAGTTGTAAACTTCACAAAGAAGAGCGTAAAGCTGCTTTTCCTCTTCATTTCCCTCAAAGTTTCAAAGCATTGTATCTAGGGCTCTTTTTTCAGTAGGCAGTTTTATTTTATCCGGGGATGCACACATATGCACCTCTACCATTTTTGTTTTTGCTGAACACTTATGTTCTTTTCCAGAGATTTCTGGTATTTTTGAACAGAATAGCACATTTTGAAAATACAACTTTACAACAGGATTCGTAGTGGCCACAATCTCATAACTAAAGCTTCTAAAAATAAAGTAGAGAATTTCTGCCCCCTTTCCACTTAAACCAGATGTTTACATAAAAAGCTATGGCCTACTGTATAATCGTGGTCAGCTAAGTATGACCCTCACATTAAAAAGTGGAACTATTCATCATTACTCCATGGTTGGATAGGTAAGAATAGAAGCCAAACAAGATGAAATCATGTTTCACCCAGACTTGACTTGACTATTTTGGTCAAATGTCAAGAAACCAGACCACTCAAACATGAAATATACAATTATTTCCTAAATACACTAGTGACCAAAATGACAAATTTTAATGTATACATCTGTTTTCCAACCCATCGGATGTTTTAGAACATGCTGTTCAAACAGATCTCTATTTGAAGCAAAAATATGCTGATTCAGCCAGAACTACACAATTTTGAAGAAATTAAAATGTGTAAAAATGATTTACATGTGGTTTACTCCAGTGTTTCTCGTGTCAGAAGGCAACCACTGAACAGCTTTGATCTTATCTGTTATAGTAAGTGATAAGGCCTTAAAAAACACAAACAAGTCTTAAAGGATGACAAATCCAGCATCATTTAATTGTGCTTGTTTTAAAAAATCTGCACTTCTCCATAGTTTTTGTTACTTTAGAATGGTGTAAATAGGATGGAACACAGATTCATTAGTCACATTCATCAGCTGTCAAATCATTTGCTTTAGTTTCCACAGTAAGTGTGGGCTGCTGCATGTCCCCTGGGAAGAGCTGCAGGCTGCACTCCATGACACTGAGATTGGGCACAATTGATGTGTGTCCCAAAAGCCTTGGTTGCCAAGATTCGAAATAAGGAATGTTTTGGGGACAATAGGCATCAGGAGTCTGGCTTTTGCATTTGTTGATGTTGAAGCTATGGTCATTGGATGTGTAGGTGCAAGATAGTGGAACAGAGTTTTTGTGTTTGTCCCATATAAAACTTTTATGGTTTAACAGCAAAGGATACTTTCATGTGGATTTGGTTTATAAGAGTGGACACGTGCAGAGATCAATTTTTCATTAGTATTTTTTATTTCTATAAGCATTAAAAATAAAAGAGGGATCATGTCATGTTTTCAAACTGGTTTAGGGATTGTATAAGCTAGGAAAGTTTCAGACTTGAATATTGACAATGTGTATCCACTTTGGTTTAGATTTATGTGTTTATGTGCATTATACCTTTTCTTTGCTGCTACTTATAAATATCAAGCCATTAATCCTTCAGTGTGCAGCAGGAACTGTTTCTAAACACATAATGCTACTAAGAACCCTAATTCATATCTATAATTCTTGTGGAATGGCCAGTTATAAAGCCATTTTTTTTAGCAATGTGAGAAATTCTGTATTTAAAAGAAAGGAAAAAAAAAAAATAATAATCAACTGTCCAGTAATTAAATATGTATAAAGAAATCTGTATATTTTTGGCCCTGTATGTATACATTGTCATGAAAAGAATTGTGTTTTTCATTTTTGTAGAACTAAAAACAATAGCACCACCTAGTAATAATAATAGATGTACATATAGTAAGCACAGTCTGGGGCTGATTTCCTCTCCATAGATTTGAAACACCCCATAGCTTTATTTTGCTTTAGGGCTAATTTATTGAAGGTACTTACATAATATACGATCACTGTGAAATATGTTATAAACAAGAGCAACATGGATTACTTTCTTTGTAAACATTTTAAAATGATTTGTTTATACCCTTGGAGGGGTTCACCTCTCTGCTGGACATGCTAGTTTGGCATAATTGTCTTATTCTATGCCCAGACTGTAATTATAGCAGACATCAGGCCAGTGAGGGCTTCCCCCAGCTTACACGGCAGCTCCATTTGACTCTAAATGCATCTTAAGAACAGGGCAGGAAAACATAAACATAGTCTAGACCATGCTTGGCTGGACTCTTCTGCATCCTGCCTGCTGTTTGTCTATCCCTTGTCTACAACATGACCCAGTTGTATAGAAATTAAGAATGGTCCCTTTTCCTCATGCAAGACAATGCATGGCTGTCCTTGATGTGATGACGTTATATATTTCATGGTCAATATGAGATGTAAAGGAAGATGGATGTGTAGCACAGCTGTCAGAATAGTATCAGATATGATACAGCTTAAATCCTTCTACATTATTACTTCTGAATTCCCAGATTTCACCTATGATGCAAACTTCAGTTTACTTTAGGCAGTCTTATTTTAGACCAATGCTTTTTAGCGATTACAGTATGGATGGTTGTTCACTACATGTGCACGGCCATACGTTATTTGGAAATTATGATATATTAATTCAGCCATGATTTACAGTCATCTGTACAAACCCATTATATAACAATCTTTACACTGTTTTCTGGATCATTAAGAAAACAGCAAATGATTAGTCCATGTTATTATATTTATTAGACCAGAAGGCAGCAATATGTGACCAGGTTCAGAAAAACCTAGACTGACAAATCTGGGGGATGAGGTATACAGAGAATAAATCTGGAATTACTGCCAAAACATAGCCGATTATGCCAGTTTGAGAATTGCACGCAGAGGAACTATTTTACTCTTTTAAGAGGTTGAACAAATTATAATAACAGCAGTTATGTATAAGCTGTTTATAAGCGCAGCCCACAAAAATCAACTTTAGTAATCATTACTGGACAGAGAATTGTGTGCAAGGAAAAGCTCAGATAAAATATGTAAGTGTTACATATCACGGATTATTTGGGTCCAAGTTCTCTTGAAATACCATCATGAATTACCAGGATAGTTCAGCACAAATCATGGTGGCCTATGCCAGAAGGTTACGGACATAGAGAAATCTATAAACAAAAATAATGAACCAAACCACAAAATCAGCAACCTCAGCCTCTAGACTTAAACCATAATGAAACTTGTGGTTGGAATTTAAGTGTGTAGTCTTAAGAATATAAATGTCTGTAAAATGTTCTGATCCAAAATCACACATGTTGAAAATGTTCTGGTCCAAAATTCCTTTACCAGTGTTGTCCTGTCTTGTTTGATGATACAGGAAGATTGAAAGTAGCAATGATATGATTGTAAACTGGTGACAATTCTGAACTGATCCCATCAATTACTTATAAAAATTGAGGGTCTTTTCAAGAAGTAGACAGACCAGCAATGACATTCACAGTTGTAGTGGAATTCCTTAAAACTCATTTTACTCAACTCGAGTTGTGGCATGAGTGCAGCTGCCTGTGCAATGTAAATTCAAAGAACCCCCAGGGAGAGGAAACCGGAGTACCCGGAGGAAACCCCCGAGGCACAGGGAGAACATGCAAACTCCACACACACGGCGGAGGCGAGAATCGAACCCCCAACCCTGGAGGTGTGAGGCAAAACGTGCTAACCACCAAGCCACCATGCCCCCTCCATGGTTGTACATACATAGAAAATTATGTTGATTATGTAAAATGTGTTATGTAAAATATGCTCTGTGACTAATTAAGCAATTGGAGCATGTTTTAATACTGTAATTACAGGTCATTTGTGTTCTTTATATCATTGTAGTAGCAAAATTGATATGAAGCATTTGTGCCTTTAAATGCACCTGAGTATACTGCAGTGGTTTTATTTAATAATGCCCTTCAAGTAAGAGTGATTCTGTAATAATCAGCTGCAGTAGTTGTAAGAGTGTAAGTGTGGAAGTCCATTTGAAATAAAAGGCCTCACATGCCTTGAGTAAACCCTGTCTTGAGTAAACACATTTATATATTCAATCCATGTGATTATTCTAAAGAATGAATTAAGTGCATATAATAATTCCAGTGCTTTTTATTGCCTTTTATTGACTTTAAACACAACTAGTGAGAGTAAGCTGAGACTCAGCAGTGCAGCAGTGACACTACTGAAGTAAAGATGAAAGCCATAACTGCATATGTCATTACAGCACCCCCAGGATCTGTCAAATCCCTCACAGGATCAAAGCTCTACAATTATGGACATATAAGGCACTAGATGTTCTGCACAATTATGGCTCATAAAGTACTGATGAGTGACAGGGCACCCCTGAGAAAGTCAGTCCGACCTCAAGTACCTGGAAAGGTCTTTTAGCCCTCTTCAAAATAATTTCCAGTATAGTAGATTTAAGCTTATTCAAGCCTTTTTTTCTAGTCAGAAACATTTTTTATACCACTTATCATATTTACCAACATGCCTGTGTTAAGCGTTATATTTACCACCATTTTGAGTATATTTTTTTAGATTGGATACTCATGTTCAAAAGACAAACTGGTCTTGTCTTTGATGTCTTTTTATGTCTATGATGTGCAAAAGACAAGGCAAATACACACTGGGTGAACAATTTTCAGACATTATCATATGTGTTATGGTATGTGAACAGCCTTTTAAAGTTATTTTAATCTGTTGCTGTTTCTATTTCTAAGACACAAGCCAGTGCCTATGCAAGACCTCTTGGGGCTATCCAATATACCTTGTTACAATTTTTTGTGTCAGTCCATATATGGTATCATGTAGGCATGTTTAGAGAACTCTCTGTAACATGAAGAATCTGTAGCATAGCTTTTGTGACCAAAATATTAAACTTTCTGTGGTCTATTGTGGATCATTGGATGGTTAAGACAAATTATTGTACATAAAGCACTGTAAATGAAACATGCAATATATATTTTTTATTTTGCTCTGTGGCGCTACAGAATAGCTGTAGTAAAGCAAATGTAAAAATTCCAGAATGAGTTAAATATCATTATTAGATGTGTTTTGTATGACAAAGTGTTGTGATAGCACCTTGTCTGTGCATGCAACACACTGTCCAGCCTACTGTCTATGACCATCATCGCTCACCCAACAGTCTGGCACCTGGTGTATACAGCACTTTACTCAGAAAAGCACCATTTCTCTTTGTAACAACATAACAACTCATAATAAGGATTTTGCTGTTTCTAAAAAGAAGCCTGCAAGATCGCTAAGGAATGCTAGTAATTGTCTGGATAATCACTGGCTTTGGGGAACGTGCAGAAAAAAAAGAAAAACACAGCTTTTGCCATGATCTCCTGCTAGTAGAGTGTGTCAGGGGGTGTGTGAGGGAGCATTCTGGGGGGTGATCAGTGGGGGTAATTTTGAATTCCATAGTTATTGAAATAGTCTCTAAAGAACTGAAGAAGAAAATACTAGCAAAAGATCCAGTGATCGCACACTGCATATTTACCTTCACATTCCTGCCATTATGATAAATGATTGCCTATACAATAGGTATAAAATAAAATCGGGGAATGTATAGCATGCTTTTGTAGGAATCCGAAATGTGTTGCCAACACCTGAACAATTTGGCAATAACTACTGCCAAAGAAAATATCATATATAAGGAATATTACTGATCCATGCTTCTGATCCATCAGAATTGAGCATTAAAGAGCAATGTGGTATAAAAAAAAAAAAAAAAAAAGTGGTATAACAAAATGTGCCATTGTTGTTTAGTACCTGTCTGTGGCAAGAATCTGTTATAAAATAGAACAGTGAAAATAAAGTGTTTGTATTAGCCCAGGAAAAGCCTTGGTGTTATATGAAACTAATATGCACTGTTAGTTTTGCTACTTTTTCAGTGAGCAACAAGTGTTGACAATGACTAAGCTCTTCTGTTTTGTGTCTGCCACTGGGTGCCAGGAAAGGGCCTATGTACATTTGTGTTCCTGTTATCTCTAACACATCTAGCTCAGAGCAGTGTTTGAGGTGTACACTCCGATCATTGCTCAGAAGGGAGTAAAGGAGCTTATTCATAAGAGGCTTGGGGCTCTGGTTTCTGTGCGCTTTTTGTCTGTCCTTGCTAGGAGTGGTCATGAAATTGGGCTATGCGCAACCCAATACCAGCCCTTACATGAACTCACTGGCCCTTCTGTATCTCAACATCAGAGCAGAGAAAAGGGGAAATTGTAGTAGTGCACCAAGTGTTGGTGTAAGCTGAATATGTATTGAGGCCTTTTAAACAGATGTTAAAACACATACCAAGTGCTATCACACGATTAAGAGTAAGAAAGTTACTATGTGAATGATGACATATTGAGGCCTCTGTTTTGGTTCTCCTTTTCCCCTCTCTGCCATGACTAAGGGATACCTGTCCTGCTAATATATGAAAATCTGCTTATTTAACTAAGACAAACCCACTAGATCACAAGAATATTTCTGTCCTCATTCCTAACCATTATTTAATAATTATTTAATAAAGTCACGTCAAACCAGACAGTGAAGGCAAAAGACGGCGAGCTGGAGCACAGACACAGCAACAGAAATAGCTCAAAAATACGGATAGGAATAAATAGGTCCTTAAGAACCCCCCCAGTAATAACTCCAAACAGAAAGTCTCACAACAGCAAAATAACAGATAACAAATGGTCTTTAATCCAGATACCGATAAACTGAGCAATTAATGCAAGAGGGAAATCCAAGTCAGAAAAACAGTCCAATAATCCAATAACCAGCAAACAGAGCAAAGGAGAAGCATCAGAAATCGAAATCAGAAATCATTCCAATAATCCAATACCGGCAAGGCACAGGCAGAAAAGGCGGGATAGTTTTCAGGTACACGGCATAAACTGAACAGCTTGAGGCGGGATCCGTAAAAGGTCGGATGGATGGGGAGGCTTCAGGGGACCTTAAGCCGGACAGCCACTGGGTTGAGCACTTTCGAGATGGGGAAAGGGCTGATGAAGCATGGGGCAAGCTTTCTGCAGGCTACCTTTAGTGGCAGGTCTTTGGTGACTGACCACACCTTCTGGCTGATGCAGTAAGGAGGAGCTGGACGACATTTGTGGTTAGCCCTGCAGGCATAATTCTGGAGGACTTGAGGAGCACCTAGCAGGTATTTTTGAAGATGCTTTAACAGTGCTTGACAAGGGCCAAGGCAGATGGGATGGAGGCAATTGGAAGACCAGGTCACCGGATTGTCATCACACAAGATGCGGAGCCCCGTAGACCAATCTGTACCCCCAAATAAACCTGCAGTAGAAGTTAGAGAACCACAGGAAGGTCTGAAGCTGCTTCCAGGTCTCAAAGCGTGGCCAGTCCATTGGCATCTTGATTCTGGCAGGATCCATATGTATACTACCAGATACTTTTAGTGACCAGTAGGGGTGTTAAACTGTGTTCCATTTGTCCCCCTCCTTGATATAAGTGGTAGGCGTTGTGCAGATCAAGCTTGGAGAAAACGTTGGCTCCCTGGAGGAGTTTTGAAAGCAGAAAACGTTAATGTCAGAGGATATTGGTTCTTCACAGTGATGGCATTAAGACCCTGGTAATTGATGGAGGGACAGAGGGACTTATCTTTCTTCTCCACAAAGAAGAAGCTGGCCCCAGTGGGGGAAGAAGACAGGCGGATGATGCCAGTGGCCAGGGATTCCCAGTTGTATGTGGTCATGGCCTCCCTTTCAGGCCCTGTAATGTGGTACAGGTGGCTGCGAGGAGGAGTAGGGCAGGGAGGATAACTTGGCCTTGCTGAAGACCACCCCCAAGTCATGGTAGATAGAGGGGACAGAGCAGAGATTAGAGGGAGGTTTGTCAATCAGTGGGGCAGGTGCCAGAGTAACGAGGAGTCCCGGGGTCCACGAAGGCCACCAACTTGTGGATCTAGTCATCAATGGAGATGCGGACCTTCAGAAGAGGCTTGAAGGGGACTGAAAGTGTTTGGCTCGCCATTGTCCCTTCCCTCACTGACGAGCCTAGGCCACATTGAGGCGATCAATCCAGGTGGGCAGGGAAATAAGATCGTCCAGCTTGGATGGCAGTTCTTGAGTAGCAAGTATGTCTGCAGCGAGACCTCGATAGAAGGCATCATTAAGTGCGGTCAGATTTCAGCCACTATCCACGGTGGCTGTGCTGAAGTCCACTGCAATGGTGGTTAGAATGGGACATAACATATGGGAAATATATAAATGACTAATATTTGTTGCTAACTGGCTGTTATATCCATAGTTGGTTTAGGGGCTGTCATAAATATTTGAACACTGGCAAAATTATTATTTCAACTGTTTTATATTGGAGTTGAAATGACATAATGAATATCAACGTACAGACTTACAACTTTAATTTGAATACTGTATTTACATCCAAAACAGAGGATTGGTGTAGAAATAACACCACTATTTATAAATGGTCCCTGCTATTATGGGGTAAAAATTTATTGGACAATTGACTGCTTAGCTGTCCCAGATGTATGTCATTATTTTACTTACAAGTAAGCACATAAAAGGCCTAAAGTCAATTGTGGCGTTTGCAGAATCTGTTACTATCAACTCATAACATGAAGTCAAAAGAGCTGTCACTGCCAGTGAAGCAAGTAATTACAGAGACAGCAAAAACATTAGCCAAATCAACAATCTGGTAGATTCCTAAGAAATGAGAATGCACTATAGAGCTCGAGAACACAGAAACACCAAGAAAATCACTGAAAAGAATTGTAGTGGATGACAGAAGAATCCTTTCCCTAGAATATTAAAAACGCTTAAGAAATAATTTTAAAAAAAAAAAGAAAAAGAAGTAATTTATTTAAGTATTATGTTAGTTTGTCCAATTACATTTGGTCCCTTAAAAAAGGTGGGAACACATTTAAAAAGTGCCATAATCCCAACACAGTTCATCCCATATGAGTCATGTCAGAGACAAGGATTTTCTTGGCTGAGCATAAGCATCTCTTATAATACTGCTAATGGCACAAAATAGAGTCACACAGCTGTCAGATCAGAATAAATGTGCTTCATTTACTTTAACAAGAGAAGATACTCTTATCCAGAGTTGTACAACTGAGCAGTTGAGGGTTAAGGGTCTTGTTCAAGAGCCCAGTAGTGGCCACTTGGTGATCCTGTGATTTTTTTCCTGCAAAACTTCCAATCAATGATCTGTACACCCTGTAATCACCTCAGAGCAGGGGTTTTCATCAGTCACAAACAAACCAAACTCTGTTCTAATCATTTTAAATTGAACAATACTATGCTGTGCTATGCTGACTTTCACAGATGCTGTGCTGAAGTTTCATCTCACTTTTTGCTTCAGTGTTTAAAGGCTGCTTAGAACCATCAGGCTTTTAGTTACATTTCCTCTCACAGTTCTATTCAGTCAATGCAGCTGATTTGGCATTATTTAATATACTAATAATAATAATAATAATAATAATAATAATAATAATAATAATAATAATAATAATTTACATATAGAAATATAGTTTATTAAATAATACTTATTTTAAATTATTTTAAATACATTTTCTTAATACATTTATTTTATTATCATTATCTCAGTACTTCCATCACACTACCTGTGCTTGACCCTAAAAGGAAAAAACACTCAACATTTAACTATGTATGTAGCAGGGAAGTCTGACATTTCACATGTCCCTGAGGACAGTATAGTGGGTCAGTCTGTGGGTGCTGCATGTGGTTACTGTGGCCTCAGACATCCTTTCTCTGAAGCATGACAAATAATAGAAAGTCCATCATTCAAGTGCTCCAACATTGTGTATTTTAAGGACATTGAGTCACACATTACATACAGATGAGACATCAGTAAAAGTAACATAGTGAGAAACTTTAATCTTTACTGTTTTGCATATATTCTCTGATTGTCAAATTCTCAATTCACTCTGTTTAAGCTGCCCCTCAGCATTGCACATTTCACTATTTGCTGATTAAAAAAAGGTAGGAGTGTATGATTATGAAATCAGTTATAAAGTTTTAGTTGCTTGGTGAATATGAATAATCATTACTATTCTGTTTAGATGCAGTAGTAATAATTCCAGTAGTAAATTTGGCAGTCAAACTGTTTGCTCTATGTTGAATTCATCAGTACTGGAACTAATACAGTAGAGGGGATTGCATAAATTACAGGCTTCCCTTTAACCATGAGATGAAAAGGAGGTACCGAGCTTGCTCACTTGAGGAAATTAAAAGCTAAGGAAGTTTCCTTTTAACTTCAGTGTGCCCTCTCATCTCGTGCCAGTGCCAAAACAAATAGTACATGATCAGTTGTCTGCTTCCTTCTTTTACACAGTTTACATTAAGTGTTCACTTTTCTGGCATGAGTGTTGTTTAATGACAGTTCACAGGAGACAGTCACACTTTCCCTCTCTGAAATTTGCTTATTATAGAAATGTTTCTTTTTGATACTAATGCTGTGCAAGAAAATATATGAAGAATAAGTTGGATTTCTATCTAGATTATTTAACAAAACATTTATTTTTAAGCATGTTTGCCTAATTGAATAGTGTGGGAATAAAGATGACTCATGTCTTTAGTGCTTGCAAAAAAATAAAATATTAAAGCAGGTGCAGTGACATATAACACAGAGGCCAAATGCTTGCATACCCCCAAACCAAACACATTCATATGGCACTTCAATGAAATTCAAACTCAAACCCATTTCATGATACCACACATTTCTTGTGTTGAGTCAGTTTTTACAGCTTTTATGCACGGGATAAAATTATACACACAATTTGTTAATATTTGTTAGTATTTTCTGATATTGTGTTTTGATCGCTTAATTTGAATCAAACAAGGGGTAACCAGAATTTTTTCGTCTTTCTCGTTCATCTTGACAGAACTGGTGTAACTCAGTAACTTTCTGCCTGATGTGTTGATTTGTTGCCTTAGTATATCTAGTTAATCGTCCTTCCACAAGATGCCATTTATATTCTGAAAATAGCAAAACGCCCCCATAACATGAAAGTTCGTTCATCCCTAGGAGTTCATTTGTGCCTCCTTCCTAAACATTGCAGTGTTTGTGTGTTCCCACAATTTTTGTATTTGCAAACAATTATTTGTATAGCTGTGCATGGTATTTTCCATTGTTTGGAAATTATTCCTAAGGAGGAACCAGATTTGTGGAGGTCTAAAGTTTTGTTTTTTCTAAGGCCAAGTTACTTGGATATTCCTATGGTATTGAGAGAAAAAATGCATTGACTCTATAGGTAGGCCATTTTACAGCCACAGGTGTGCTCCCATTAACTCCTAATTGTGCTTTTGGTCCACCAGGAGCTTCTAAAAGTCATTACATCAGTTTCTAAAATCTTCCAGACTTTAGAGATGGTCAAGCCAGTGTATGTACTTTTGACAAGAGAGAATTAAAGCTGAAATTAAGCTGCCTCTAATCGATTGTCTGATTTAAAAAATGCAGATTGACTACACTGCAGGCTAAAAGTAGGTTGACACCTGACCATAATAAATAAATATTAAAGAAATAAATAAATTTTCCCAAAGCTATTGCCGCAAAGTTGGAAACACAAAATTGCATAGAATGGCTTTGTATTCTGTAGAATTAAGATTTCAGTTTACTGGAACAAAGTGGCCCAAACCTGTGCAAGCATGGTAATGTCCATGTGCACCAAGTGAGGTCTGTAAAAATATAGTTTACCAAGGTTGGTGTGGAAGAACTCAAGTGACCTGCACAAAACCCTGGAGGACACCTTAAACCAAAAGTCAAGGATATGAGTAAGGTGGGATACAGTGCTCTACATACATAAGAACCAGAACCAGTGGAATATACCATCTGTTCACCATGCAGGAATTTGCTTTCTCTGTGATTGGAGAAATAAGACTGACTATGTGAATTATCTAATAATAGCCTGAAATGGTAAATAGTTTCCTTTAACATATGCAGTATTTAGTCTGTTTGAATCAAACCTTGGTGTGTTTATTCCCTCAGTATGGTTCTATGGGCTGATGTAAACATATTCAGGTATGGACAAAGATTATGTGTGGGAGGTAGTCTCCACTTCCAAGTGAACCATAATGTGGTCTGATTGCAGTTAGAACACAATTTAACCCTGACCCAACTCTTTCTACAGAAGTAATTGAAACATGCTGTGTTATGTTATGGATAGCAGACATTTTTTAACTGAATAAAGCTGACTAAAGACAATAAATCAGTACCAGAAACTAAACCTTAAGTGCCACAGCAGTCCATGGTACCTTGGATTAAACTATGTATTAAACACTATGAAATTTTTTAAATGATATAAATATAGAAATTATTTGGATGGTTTGATGTCAGTCACATATCATGCTTTTACTATGTCTATTTGCCAAGTACTTCATCCCAAAGAAAACTGAACAAGTGAATTTTTTCATCATATGTTTTACTTCGGCCTTTGTATCATTATCATTAACTATGGCTATCATTAATATGCTCTGGTCACTGTGGAAGGCATACATAGAGGGTTCACAGTAATGTATTCATTTACCAAAGCATTTGTGTGGACTTGTAGTTGTTCAATTACAATTACAGTACATTTTTGGGAACTGTGTTGAGTAAATACAGGGTGAAACTAAGGGATTCGCAGAGACTATTATCAGGTCAGAAAGGGGTCTTTGGCCACATACTCCCCAAAAACAACAGTTATGTAACTTAATGAATGATGTGCTGCTCAAACTCTTTAATAAATTTTTACATTTTTAAAATGGATATGAGTGATGAATCAAATAGCAAAAAGTATGTGGACACATTACCATAACACCCACATGCACCCAATCTGTTGCCACAAAGTGGGAAACTAGAAACAATTTATTAAGAATGTCTTTATTTGGTTTAGCATTGAGATTTCTCTCCACTGGAACTAAGAGGCCCAAATCTGTATGGCAATGCCCCTGTGCACAAAGTGAGGTACATGAAGACATGGTTTGAAGGCTGAAGTGAAAGAGTTCTAGTAGCCTGCACATTGCCCTGACCTCAACCCCCATTTTACACCTTTGAGATGAAGTGGAACACCTACTTTGCACCAGGTCTTCTTGGCAGACATGAGTGCATAACCTCTTGTGCCCTTGAGGCTGAATGCATTTTGCTTTTGTAGCCATAATGTTTTAAAAAATGTTTAGCTTTTTAAACTCCTGAGATATTATCCAGTTATTCATCTGAAACCATATTATTCAGTAAACACAATGCATTAATTAGTATCTGCAGGAAACTAGTAACTACGTACTCACATGATTGAGGAATGTGTTGTTGATTTTTATAAGCTACATTAAAATAAAGCTGAAGTAACTGAATACAGACTTTGTAATTTATTTTTTAAATATATTTATTTTTCTGCAGTACATACCAAAATATGTGCTATGGATAAAAATAGCATTTTATTGTACACCTAAGTAAAATGTTTACAGACAAGCATTGCTAATTTTACACAAGAAATGTAAAAACAATAAAGAACAGAACATCCTCACGTCAGTGTGCAAACCATTTATACAGATGGAATTGCCCTGAGGCTGCATTCCATGATAAATTATTTAAATAGCATTTATCTACACACACACACACACACACACACACACACACACACACACACACACCCCACGTGTTCTCATATGAAACATGGTCTTACAGACAACAAACAATTTACAATAATTTATCTGTTTAAAAAGTACTGGACACTGGAAGCACTAAAATAGAAAAACAAAAATGAAACAAAACACTTTTTATCTTTGTTTATTAAGTGAATCAGAGGCTGTATTCTTCTTGTGGAGGAATGTAATACTATTTACAGCTTGTGCTACAGTAACAATAGCTGACCAAGTTGCTTTCTTTAACATAATAAAAGAAGTAATAGGTTTTATTTGATCAAATTTTATGACTGTGTTGAGGTAAAAGTTGTACATTGTGTTGTACATTAAAGTTTTCCTTAATCTCTCTCTTTCTAAGGCAAAAGGCACACAGGTCAAATGATGTTTCTAAGAATTCTCCTTTTGGGATCTATGAATGTGGTCAGATAAGGCATAATGGAGTGTGTTGGGCAGATAGCCATAACGTGACATGGCAGTATTTTGGGAAGCATTCTGTCCTAGGAATAATATTTTTGCTTTAAATTTGTATATATTATTCTATTAAGTGATAAATAAGTTAACCTCGAATTTTTTCATACAACATTAGAATATCCTCACCAAACAACCATGACTATTACCTATCAATAAACCAATGAATAATGTAGAATTCATGGTCCATCACCCTAGCTCCAACTCATACTTCGCAAGTGCTTTTCTTAAAAGGTGTTTATTTTCAATTCTCACTGTAGATCTTAATGGTTTGGTTTTAAAAAGTTACCAAAAATTATTGATATCTTTTGAACTTGGTTCCATCTAAGCCTTCTTCAATGTAACCTCCTTCTGTGTTCAAATGTTTGGTCAATATCTGGTCTCACCCTGAGAAAACTATGGCTATGAACTTACCTAGCTCTTTACGTCCACTGATGTTTAAGAATGAACTAAAATTTTATTTTATTTTATTTGCCCTTTTAAGTGATTTATATAATTTTGGTTCAACTTAATTTAAGGGTCTTGGTGTAGTTCATTTAATTTTATATTTTCTTTATTTTTTTTTTTTTTTTGAATTTGATATTTTCCACACATCAACATCCACTTGGTAAAGTCTTGCTAATTACTAGCATGATAAACTCTCCATACCCTGTTTAAAGTCTTTTCAATGTTGTCACTGTCAAGTGATCTTGAAATAAATTACTATACTAGGGCAAATTTCAGAGAATTAAAGACTAAGAATTGGTCTAGTCTTTTGATATCCATTGAGGGGATAAAACTTAATGCAACGAGAGAAGGTACTCAAGTGCATAGATATCTGCAGGGAGGAATTCCTGCACAGATCTGAATGAGGTTTATTTAGAGAGATTGGTCTTTCCAATTAAGCAAAGCATTTGGGGGCTTTTTTTCTGCTCTACCTGGTCTTGGTGGAGGGGTCCTGAATCCCCAGTCAGCTCTATTAGCTCTGTCCAAACCAGCATTGATTACCATAAATCCACTTCTTGCCCCACCAGAGTGCATGCCACAAAAAAATGTAGTGGAAAATCTGTCCCTGGACTTTGCATGGAATACATAATCGTAATTATACAGAAAGGTGCCATCTTCCAAAAACCTCCTGCCTGTGCAATTATGCATCTGTGTGGAAAAAGTAGACAAGAGCAAATAAGTGTCTAATATAAATAATACATGAAAAGTACTGAATGAAGGTTGTTTTAACAATATATTTGTCCATACCTCTGCATTCATATTTAAGGTCTGAGAAGTATACCATCTCTTGTGAGAAGACAAAAAGACCTAGTCGTCCACCTGCATATGTTTTGTCATAGATTCTTCCAGAATCTGCCATGATCTTCTTTCCTTCATACATAACAACCCTAAATGTGTGAAAGGAAAAAAAACTTGTGTTGGCACACAAACGTGCATATAGTTGTACAGAAACATTTACAAGACAATTTGGGAGACAAGATTCCCTTTAAATAATGTTTGGCGAGGATTGTTTGAATCCTTTAAAGAATACCTTATGTGTCCTGATTTTGGTCTGTGAGTCAGGTGCCATCTGTAGGCAGTAAAGTCTTTCCAACCAACATTCTTAGGGTCATGCCACAGAGTGCGGACCTACAGAGAAAATAAGCAATAAAGCAATTAAACCATGCTTCTGTAATGCCTTAAAGTCATATTCACTGTGGCACCTTGGTGACTTAGGTTACCTGTCCAGGAGTATCCCCAGTGTGCCAAAGGGCATTCCTTAGGTGTTCACCTGGTCCAGTGGTTGAGTTAACCACTTTGATTGACAGCCCTGAGTAACCCTGTGCCTTGGTGGGTGTGCTGGACCAGTAAGTCTGAGTTATCTGCTTCCACATCACCACATAGAAGCGGGAGCTGGACTGGTAACCAAACACAAATCCTGCATAGTCATCATCTCTTTCTGTATTGATGAAGAAGGTCCCACTGAAGTCCACTGCGTTAAACTCATCAAATCCTGAAGAACACACAAGAAATTGGTCAGATTATTTCTTAATTATTGATACTTATCTATCAAGGATAAGACGTTGTAACATACCAACAGCAATGCCTGGGTCACAGTTAACTGTCTGAACCAACTCTTTCCCTTGGTGACGAACTACCCAGTTAGGATCAATTTGGGAAGTGCCCTTGGGGTCCAGAGGCACCATCTGGAATTTGCGGAAGTCAGTCTCACTGATATCAAAGTTCTCTGGGCACACATCGTCAATGTCTAGAACATTGTCCTGGTCAAAGTCATCCTTACAAGCATCACCACGTCCATCACCTAGACAAAGAAGAAGTTTATTTTTTTTTAAAAATCAAATGCCAAATGGGATGGCAAAAATATTTTAGGAACGACAACAGTAGTTCAGCTTTAGATTTCACAAGACTAACCATCAGTGTCCAGCTGATCTGGGTTAGAAACTAGTCTACAGTTATCTTTTTCATCAGGGATGCCATCATTGTCATCATCATGATCACAAGCATCTCCTCTGCCATCTTTGTCATGGTCAGCTTGGTTGGCATTTGGAATATAAGGGCAGTTGTCCAAGTTGTTTTGATGACCATCTTCGTCAATGTCCTGATTGCTGTCACACTTATCTCCTACAAGGTCAGAGTCTGTATCTAGCTGTGGATCAAGTGCAATAACAAAGTGTTAAAATTAACATGGCTAATGTATCCAAGCTTTATGATAATCTCTGTTCAGACCTTTGTATCCCTAAGTCCAATAAACTGCTTAGATTTGCCTGTGCTTTTTTATCTGATAAGCCACATTCTGTATCACACTAGGCCTGCAGTAGTCTCTGGAGTCACTGGATCTAGACATACCATGCTCATATTCTTCCACAGGCATGCATTCCTCCTTCTTGTTTAACCATGGCACAGATGTGATCTTCTGGGATTTAATGCCAACAGAGCATATATAGACCGACTAGCAAGATCATTTCCCACCCCCTCCCTGCATTCCCTTTGGACTTGTTCAGCATTACTGATTACTCTTGAAAAGCCTCAATTCTGTGTTATTGTACTGTGTGCCCCAAAGGTAAAGAGGATCTATTCAAGCCTCACATAGTGTGATAAAGTCTTGCAACTGTGCTGCCTTGCAGCTACCTCTTACACTTTTCATATGACAAAGCCAGTAAGTTTAAGATGAACATCAGGTGGATCATTGAGGATTACAGAGAAGGAAAGCAGCATCAGTTGACCTCTCTGCTACATACCTGGTCAGGATTGTGCTCCAGGGGGCAGTTATCACACTGGTCACCAACCCCATCCAGATCAGTATCTTTCTGATCCACATTGTACAGATAAGGACAGTTATCCTGTTCATTCAGAATACCTGAGGATGCAGGTCAACAATATAAAACCTGTATTTTATACCATGTTAAAAGATATGTTCAATTTAACTTGGCCAAGTAACCTTCGTACCATCTCCATCAATGTCCACGGCACATGCATCACCTTCACCGTTGTTGTCTGTGTCAGTCTGGTCAGGGTTGCTGTTGTATGGGCAGTTGTCACAGCGGTCACCAACATCATCCCGGTCATAGTCATACTGTCTGGGATTGAATACGAATGGGCAATTGTCCTGTTTTTAAAAAGAAAAAGGAACATAAAAGCAAAATGGTTAAGCGGGCAATGGGTTTTTATAACTGTGCAGATCTGTAAAACTGAAATTCCATCTAAAACTAAGACCAAATGTAATTTTGGATTAACTGGTTCACTGCTGGTGTTTTATGTGGAACCACATTATTGGAGGTTGAGGCTTGGCTCTGGAAAAAGCATCTTTTAATTTCTTGCACATTGCCAACCTTTGAAATAATAAAACAAAGGTATATTACCCTGTCATCAGGAATGCCGTCATCATCATCATCGTCATCACAAGCATCACCAATTCCATCCTTGTCATAGTCCTCTTGACCAGAATTTGGAAGGTTTGGACAGTTGTCCTATAGTTATAAAAATGTGAAAAATAGTCAATAAAGGCCATTGGTATTGTATTCTTTTTTTTTTTCAAATGATCCAGACGTTTTCCCTAACCTTCTTGCAGTGATAGGTAGCATTCTCCACACACACGAGGTCAGCATTAGGCCAGCCATCTAGATCTGTGTCCTCTCCACAGATATGTCCATTCCCAGCATAGCCAGGCCTGCACTCACAGCGGAACATAGGGTCTGTGAAATGGCCCAGGTAGTTGCAGCGGGCATTCTTATTGCAGTCATGGCTTCCATCAAGGCAGGGATTGCGAGGTGTGCACACCTACATACAGTGCAGGTCAAACAGCCATTCTATGCTCAGATGTTTTCTGTGACTATATAATACACTTGATTTTGTTACTTACTTGTTTCTTTGCAGCAGCATCCTCCAATCCACGTCCAAATGGCTGTGGACCACTGTAGCGTGGAGGACATGGCAGGCAGTTGTAGCCAGGTACTGTATTTTCACATCTATGGACTCCATTAAATTCGAAGCAAGAATCAGGAACCTCCTTGCACTGTTAGATTAGTTGAAGATTAGTTGTTTTTCTTAAAAGCCTTGTTTGTTTGACATTACAAAATAATGCTTAAGTAAAGGTTTTTCACCTCATCAATGTCTTTGCAGTTAATGCCATTACCAGTGTAACCTGCTGGGCATTTTCCACATTTCCAAGACCCATCTGGAAAACTTGTGCACTTCGCTCCAGCAAAGCAGGGATTGGACAGACACCCATCTAAGTAATAAGAATTAAAGAAGATCTTTAATCACATTTACAGAGATGCTTCTATGTGAATGAGCATGTGAATAGCATATTTACTCACCAATAGGACAAGCTTGTTTGTTGCACAGCTGAGTTGCCTTTCCATCTCCAACACATTCTTTACCACCATACTTGGGTGGTGGACTATTACAAAGACGTTTTCTATTTTGGACACCACCCCCACAGGTTACTGAACAGGTATCCCAAGGTGACCAAGGCCCCCAACCTCCATTGACTAAACAAATAGATAGGCTCATTTTACAAGCAGCAATAAACCTTCTTTGCCTGTTAAGTTGCTCAAACTGCTAAATACAAGCTAAATTGTTTGTTTAGCATACTTACTTGGGCATGGTGACTTCTCACATTTCTCAGTCTGTCTGCCTTGGCCCTGACACTCTTTTCCTCCCATCTGGGGAGTAGGAGAATTGCAGAGACGAATGCGTGTGATAACCCCAGATCCACAGGTAACAGAGCAAGATGACCATGGTGACCAGTGGCTCCAGTTGCCATCTTGCTTAACTATGAATGATAAATATGCATGAAAAGTTAAAATAGTTCTTTTCTACGTTTTCAGCAAAATAAATGCTATATTTTTGCTGGAACACAACTCACAGCGCTTGTCACACTCCTGGAGGTAGCATTCTCTCGTTTGCACAGATGTGCCCTCACAGATGTTATTGATGCGGTCACAGGAGCGGCCACGCTGCTGAATGCCCCTTCCACAGGACACAGAACAATGAGTCCATTCAGACCAGGGGGACCAGCCATCCTCAGCAGAGTCACTGGCTGTTGAGGGAGAGGAAAGGGAAACAATAGAGCTATTCCGTCTTTCTAAAGCAGCAAAGAGGAGAAAACGTTTTTTTAATGCAGGTCTCTAATGGACTCAATTCAGCCTAGGCTTCTCAAGACAGACTTGTCCTGGGAATGCTGGCACACTCCTAGGCTGTCAGGCAAAAGGTAGTTACATACAGGAAATATCTTTGAATTTTCTTCCAAGATGGTTAATGCAATTTATACGTATAATTGTCAGCATTAAAATCTGCTAAAATTGAGATGTATGTGGTTTTTCCAAACATTTATTATAGGCATGTGTGCCCATCCCTTGATGAAAATAGGTTTTCTATATCCCTTAACCAGTTCAGGGAATTACAACATTTAGGGACACAAAAATTATGATTACATCTAACATAATCATGTGTCATATTCACATGTATTTTCCTTCCTCACCACTGCCTACAAAAAAGTATGTATTTAATTAAACCAAATTCTTCAAACACATTTTCAGTTGAAAATATTTCATTTGTAAATAATACTTATTTACTAGAACTGTAAACATTTTTGAAGTGTGCTTACGAGTTCCACATCGGGGGCAGCATTCACCATCAGGAACCGTTGCATTGGCACAAGGAAGCAGGGGACAGGAAATCTTACGGCACATGGTCGCTGAGTTCTGTGATTACCATACACAGTTTGTTAATAACTAAAGTCATTTGAGATGCTGAGTCAGACTAAATTACACTATTTAGAGTGAACATATGCAAATTAGATTTTCACAAAGTTGAGAACTACAAAATGTGAATGTAATGCAATATGGCATTGTTAAAGACTCTAAACAACCATATATCTCTGTGTGGGGTTCCTTGCTATCGGATTGTATAGACTGTGCAATGAAATTTTATCATTTTTATGGGTATTTTTCATAGGGTATGCCTCTTGTAATTCTGAATGGAATGTCATCCAAAAGGTCTGCTTACTTGGCAAGTACATTCAGTGCAGCCATCCACTGTCCATTCTTCCTTGTTCTTATGCACTATGCCATTGTGGAGACAGACACCAGCATAGATGCCCAAACTTCCACCAAGCAAATTGTTTTCATTTGTCTAGGAAAAAAAGTAGAATCACTCTGTTATCTTACTGAGTACATCTCACTCTAGAATGTGATAATAAGATAAAAAGATCAATAATTATTTTATACTCGTTTCTAAACTACTTTTTAAAAAAAAAGTCTCTCTTACCACTCTGCGAAGCTTGTCGGTCAGATCTTTCACCATTACACCAAGGGTCTTTAGTTCCTTAAACATGCTGGTCAGGTCGTCACAGGTATATCCACAAATCATTTGCAAATCTGTTATCAGTGAAATGTACAGTTACAGCCCCAGGCTTTGAAAGGACTGTAGATTTCCATGCTTAAATACCTGTTTGAATATTCTTTTTACTTTCTATCTGCACAGGTTTTATTTCAAAAAAGGTTTTATTTACCTTTTGTTTTGTGGCCAGTGTAATCAGTCCTGATAGCTGGTCTGGATCCATTAACCGGATTATGGAGAGTTATAATGTCAGAAACGGCTGGAACACAGTAATATTTCAGTTCATTTAATTGCGCATATATGCAGGAAACAGGCCATAGCACAACCATTGTATACAGAATTTTCCAAATGTAGTTTAAATTCTGTTCATTTTGTGACACACGGAAATTTTGCGTTGTTTTGGAGTGTGACATGCACTTGCCATGAGACAGTTTTGCAATAAAACTGGCTTTGCTGAGATTTGCAGAGATACATATAGACTTACAGTTTTGACATCCTTTATTTCTCAGTATTGCATCCAGCGTGGTCCCGAACACGAATCGAACGTTTTGGAGCACGCCCTGAAAAAAGCAAGGAAGGACATATGTAAGTAAGCAAGCAGGTGAATAGACAGACCAAGATATTAGTCTTCAATAAATACATCTATTGCATAACTCTTCACAAAAACTCGTGGAGCCATGCATTACCATGAATCTGTCATTAACGGCTCCCTTGCCGATCCTCAGGTTGGCGACGCTTGGCGTCTCCGAAGTGAGCACGTTGTGGATGGGCGCGTCCAGCTCCGCGCTGCTTATCTCCTCACATCCGACATAGAAGTGCACCCTGTCCTCTTGCACTAACAGCGTAATGTTCTTCCAGTTACCCGTGGCCAGTTCCGCTTCCTCGATGGACACCACTTGCTGCTTGTTTTCCGTAGTGAACACGATGTCCAGCGTGTTGGCTTTGCCATTAGAGACCACCTCGAACAGGGTGCCGGAGCCGTCGCGCTTCTCCACGGTGAACAGGGAGCCCCTGGTGCGCCGCGCCTGCTTGAAGTTGACCTGGAACAGGAAGCCGCGCTCCGCCTGCACCGAGTCCACCAGGTCTCGGAAATCGTTTTCGGACACCGGCGGGATCAGGTTCGGGTTCAGGATCTTGTAGGCGGGACTGTAGGGGTCCTCGCCTTTCACGAGCATGACCCCGTGGTTCTTCTTAGGCACTTGAATGAGCTCAAACAGATCGTACACGCTGTTGTCGTCTCTGCTTTCTAAATGGAACAGTTAAAGGGCAAACGATGACTGATTGCATTTTGCATCTCATCATCATCATCATCATCATCATCATTATTATTATTTATTATTAATACTATAATTATTAAAGTTTGTGCGTAAGTCTGCTATGTTTCCGTCCTTAAATTCCCCTCAGTAATGACTATGCATTTTGTTAGTTATTTATCTTCATTGATGTTGTTGATAACTCACCTGCCACCCTTGCGCCTTCGCAGCTCCAAAGCATCACTAATAAAAATATTCCTGTTAACTTCATTGCAGAGCCTCTTCTAGTTCCTGTGGACAGCATTTATAAACTTAAGGTAAATCAGTGAAATGATATATTATCTTGGTATCTGTGGTAAGCAATTCGTACCTGTTTTCTTGCCAAATAATATGAATAAGTTTAGTCCAACACCCCTGGTAATTCCGATTATTCGAGTTTCAAATAAGCTGGTTTCCCGTCCACTTTCCCTCGTGTTAAGCTGCTCAAACTCTATTGCCGGAGAGGACAAAGTGCTATTTAAATAGTTTCATGACATTCCTGTGAGCGCGTCTCTTCCAATCAGAGGCTCGGAGGTCCGCTTACCTCACAGAGCGCTGCGCCGTCTGGAACGCGCTCAGGGGAAAGGAGAGACGCGCCACATTCCTGCAAACCCACAACGGAAACAAACGGCCAAGTCCAATACCTCAAACCGTCATAGGCTACTGAATTGAAGGACGCTGTCATTTAGCGCAGGTTATCTTATAGGTGGCGTAATATTGACAACCAATTAACGGTGCGCAGTTTGGGACAGAACCCACATCTCTCCGCTAGAGGCCCTTCTGAGATCATCTTCATATATTCCACAAAAATTTACATCTATATTAAAATCTAATATTTCTAAAAAAGACTTATATAATGCTATTATTTGTGTGCTTTGTAATTCTAACTTTCAAACGGGGTTACACTTGTAAATTTTACCTAAGAGAAAACCTTCCTCTCGTAAGGTTCTACGTCGGAAATTGAAGGGTTCCAAGGGCGAACCAAGTAAAGTATTAGGATACTAGATATACAATCTCATAATAATGACAAGCTAGTTTCGTTTACTGAGATAAGAATAGTAATTTAGTGCAACTTAGTTTGTACTGAACAACTGCGCATGAAACAATTGTCATTTCAACCTCATGTATCTTTACATCTTATATATTGCTTAACATTGTTGTTATATAAAGTTATATTGCTTATATATATATATATATATATATATATATATATATATATATATATATATATATATATATATATATATATATATATATATATAAACGACTTAACTTAATTTTGACTTCATTTTACATGATCATGTGTAATTAACAGCCTGAGGAAAACTTTAACACTTTATTCATCAGTGAAAACTTTCATCCCAAGATCAGTGGTACATCATTCTTCATTTCAGTCTGTTGAAGATGACGGTGCATCTCATGAATTCTAAATGAAAGGTCTAATAAATTCATAGTCATCTCAAGCTATTGTGTAATAGTGATTTGTTTCCCAGATCTGTGTTCTTATTCCTGCTTTCATATCTCAGAAGTATTATAAAATGGAACCAGGCAACCATTTCCTTTAGTCTTGGTCAAAATAGATTTTGTTTAGACTATATGAAGATATGTTAGAGGTATGGTGGGAAAGCTTCAAAATGTTTGTGTTGCTGCATTAGTTTAGTTGAATGACTATAATTGGCTAAATTTGGTTTTATAGAAGAGGGATTTTTGTTGGATCTCCCTCCAAGGAGACTGGTTGCTCAGTGGATGATATTTATCTTACTGTTGCATCAATGACTCAAGGTTATGGTACTTTGACACAACTCAGATGTTCAGCTAAAACATTTAGTTTTATTCCGATTCCTTAAATGCCTATTTAATTTCCTAATAGGAATTTAATTCCTATTCTTGATTTCAGGTGCTTGTAATTCAGTCTCCTGCTTAATGTAGTGATTTTCAAACTATCAAAAAGAGTGTGTTGAAGACTGAATATGTGATATCATGTGGTCAGTGGGGGGTGTGTGCGGGGGGTGTGTGCGGGGGGTGTGCAGCACGTTGGCTTGGTGGTTAGCGCGTTTGCCCCACATCTCTAGGGTTGGGGGTTCGATTCCCGCCTCCGCCGTGTGTGTGGAGTTTGCATGTTCTCCCCGTGCATCGGGGGTTTCCTCCGGGTACTCCGGTTTCCTCTCCCGGTCCAAAGAGATGCATTGTAGGTTGATAGGCATCTCTAAATTGTCTGTATTGTGTGATTGTGTGAGTGAATGAGAGTGTGTGTGTGCGCCCTACGATGGGTTGGCACACCGTCCAGGGTGTATCCTGCCTTGATGCCCAATGATGCCTGAGATAGGCACAGGCTCCCCGTGACCTGAGAATAGATCGGATAAGTGGTAGACAATGAATGATTGTGGTCAGTTGGCTTGGCTCATCTGGGCTAACAGCATTTCATGGGAATTGTATTGTGGAGAAGGTCAAGAGATTGACCCTCACCTTAGAGACCTCCAGGAAAAGATGTTTGCTGTAACTTAAGATTTGGGGGTTGCTGGGTCATTCACAAGCCATTCCTGCTGTTTACCTTTTCTTCTAAAGTGATGGCCTATTGTAGACACATCAAGCACCGACGTCAGAGTGTTCTTAATATATAGATATTGCTTACATTTTGTCAAAAGAGCAAATAATATTATCAATAGCTATTCTTTGGTGACAGGGTAACACAGCTGGTAATCTTGCTGCCTCACAGCTCCAGGGTCCAGGATTCAATCCTAAGGTCAGGTTACTGTTTTCTCTGTGTATTAGCACTGGGGACTCAGGTTACACCTCTGAAAACATAGGTTGGCAACAAATTTGGCTAAATACTAAGTGAGTGTCTTAAGCTGTGGTCACACCAGACCCAAATAAAATTCATCTCATTTAAAAGGCCATTCACTTGAAAGGGAGAAGATAAGAGATTTGCCTGCAAAATGGGAATTGCCTGCTGAGTTTACCTTGAAGTACTTAAATCTTCTATTCTTGCTAGTGTGTGCAAAAAACAAGAGCTGCAATGTTTTTCTCACCAAACTACTTTCTTAATACAGATTCAGGATACCCTATTTCATAAAATAGCACTATAAAAAGTAGGATGCTTGTCACTCATAAACAATAAATTAGCTCACTGGTTAAGGTTAACTGTTCACTGAACCAGTACTTTAATCTAGTACCACCAATAATTACCTGATTTTGCCCCACGCTGGAAATACAATCTGCAAGACAAAAACCTGGTTCATTAAAATTTGGTGCATTCACACTGCAGCAACACAAAGTATCTTTTGTCCCACCTCCCATTCGTTTCCTATGGAGATAGACAAAATTCCTGCACAGGAAACTGTGGGTGCAAGAGCAGTGCAAAGCAAGTTAAGAAAAGTGGAAAAAGGGCAGTAATCTGTCAGGTTACTTCATGTGGCATAGATTTCATCATGCATCACACTCATGGCCTTAGTTAAAATAGTGAAATCAGTGTAATGTAAGATGGAAGAGACAGCAGTGTGGTAGAATTTTATTACAGCATCGTAATTACTGAAAGTCACTTTTTAAAATCAGCCCATATACTCCAAAAATATGAGGTAGTAATATAGTAATAGTAATATAGTAATAATATAAAAATATAGGTAAATAAAAAGGTGGAAAATAACAGCATTGATTAAAACATTTATTTCAGTAATCAAACACGCATTGTGTTAGATTTGGAATTTAATTTAATTCTTTAATTGAAGAAACATTTGTGAAAATGTTATATAACCAGTCTGTTTTTACCTTTGTTTCACTGGACCAAAGACAACTCGACATTCACTTGAATCCTGGCAGATAAACCTGCATGATGTTTAGCCTATCTGTCAGTGGATCACCAGCTTTCTGACAGATAGGCATCAGCTAGTGAAACTGGGGAAATTCACTTCATACAGCCGCACCACCAGCACTGGCGCCCCCCAGGGTTGCGTCCTCTCCCCAATGCTCTTCTCCCTTTACACCAATGACTGCACCTCTACTGATCCATCTGTCAAGCTCCTGAAGTTCGCGGATGACACTACAGTCATCGGCCTCATCCAGGACGGTGATGAGTCTGTTTACAGACAAGAGGTTGAGCAGCTGGCTGCCTGGTGTAGTCTTAACAACCTGGAGCTCAACACGCTCAAAACAGTAAAGATGATAGTGGACTTCAGGAGGAACACCCCTGCACTCCCCCCACTCACCATCATGAACAGTACTGCACCAACAGTGGAGTCATTCAGGTTCCTGGGCACCACCATCTCTCAGGACCTGAAGTGGGACACTCACATAGACTCCATTATCAAAAAGGCCCAACAAAGATTGTACTTCCTTCGGCAGCTGAAGAAGTTCAACCTGCTACAGGAGCTGATAACACAGTTCTACTCAGCCGTCATTGAGTCTGTTTTGTGCACGTCTATAACTGTTTGGTTTGGCTCAACTACAAAATCAGACATCAGAAGACTACAGAGAATGGTTCGGACTGCTGAAAGGATTATTGGTGCTCCTCTGCCCACCCTTCAAGAACTGTATACATCCAGAGTGAGGAAAAGGGCTCTGAAAATCAATCTGGACCCCTCACATCCAGGCCATCTCCTTTTTGACCTTTTGCCATCTGGCCGACACTACAGAGCAGCAATTACCAGGACAGCCAGGCACAAGAACAGTTTCTTCCCCCAAGCAATCTACCTTTTGAACAGTTGAATGTTCCCAACATTGGGCAATAAAAAAATGTAAAAAAATAAAAATAAAAGTGCAAATTAGAAAAAAAATAATAAATAAAGTGCAATAACCTCATATTTATTTGTTACCACCCCCGCATCCCTACATCTCAACTCATTCTATTCTATTCTGTACATACAAATTACTTTATTTTCCTATTTAAATATGTGTATTTTTATTTCTCATCCAATTTTTTGTTGTTATTTGTATTGTTGTTGTTGTTGTCTCTGTGCACTGGAGCTTGTGACACTAAAACAAATTCCTTGTATGTGCAAACATACTTGGCAATAAAGCTCTTTCTGATTCTGATTCTGATGACACCTTTCTGAAGCAGACAAAGGCACACAAAGTAAGCATGTATTGAACTGTAAGAGACTGATATCCCATCCAGGATGTATTTTCACCTTGTATCCAGTGTTCCAGGTATGGGACTTGGATCCACCACAACCCTGACCAGTACACAGTGATTAGTGAAGAAGAATAAAATTTTTAGGTAGGCTTCAATATGCTTAATTGCTGAAGTACATCTTTACCTGAAATTTAAAACATATATATCTTTTGGGGTTTTTTTTTTTTTTCCAGGATTTCATTAAAAACAGGCTTTGTCTTGTTTCCCGTTCTTGTTAGATCTAGATCTCGGATATCTGACCAACATTACTGGCTTATTCCATATTGTGTCTATGAACAGAGGTGGAAAATCCAAACAAAATACACCCTGCTTTGATCTAATGTCAGTAGCTCTGTAATTTGGATCAAGGTTGCATGATTCAAAAACTAAAGCCATGCATTGTAATCATTATACATTCACTGTAAGCCCTCTTTGTTGTTCTTCTTCACCCTCTTGCCCATTATGCATTTTTATTAGCAAACAAAGATGAAATTCTGGACATTTTGTTCTTCTTCTACAGGTCTGATGCATGCTGGTGGAATTTCCCAGGTGTGTGAAAAAAAATACCTAGTAGTCATCCAATAAAGCATGCCTGTGGTCTTTCTAAGCAATGATAATCTCCACCATACCTTGATTGCCCCAGGTGCATCTGCTTTAGTAATGGGCTGGAACAGCTTTTGCCACTATAACCCTGATTTTGCCAGGCATGGAAGATGGGAGTGGTTGAATCTTGCAAGCTTCTGCATCTTGTTTACCTTCACATGACTCTTTGTACTGAGGAATGCATTGAGAGGCAAGCACAAATTCTCACGAAAAGCATGGAAGATGACTGCAGAGCTACTTCGATCTTCATGGGCCACACAGGTTGAATTAGAGACCTTCACAGGTAGTAAATTTGAAAGAGAACAAAAGAAGACTCCCCACCTCTCTTAGCCTTAAAGGTTGCATATCAGCAAGTTCTGAAAGTGTGCTAAAAAAAACTCAGTGAAATGCACGATTCCATTAATGCAGATTAGGTGAATTCACTGTTACAGACATATGCAGTATTCAATGGTTTAATGGAATTTCAGGGGGGGTTTTTTTTTTTTTCAGAGTTTTTTTGAACAGTTCATTCACAAGTGGCTTATTTGGACAGGATTAGGAATGAGTACATCAGAGGGACAGCTCATGTTGGACGTTTGGGGGACAAAGTTAGGGAGGCCAGATTAAGATGGTTTGGACATGTTCAGAGGAGGGACAGTGAGTATATTGGTAGGAGAATGTTGGACATGGGGCTGCCAGGCAGGAGGCAAAGAGGAAGGCCAAAGAGGAGGTATATGGATGTAATAAATGAGGATATGAAGCTAGTGGGTGCAAGGGTTGAGGATGCAGAAGATAGGGATAGGTGGAGAGAGATGATTCGCTGTGGCGACCCCTGAAGGGAAAAGCCGAAAGAAGAAGAAGAAGATTCACAAGTGGCTTATATGCATTCAATCCTTTTTAGTCATATAATATTAACTTGACTTGAATATTAGTGTTGTCTGTCAACATGACGGTTGGTTTAGTGTGAAGCATTCAATTATTGTAAAATCTTTTTATCCTTTCCTCATCTAGCCTCAAAATGACTGATCAAATGATTTGCTCTCATCTGTTTTAGTAGGATATATTTACAGTATACAAAGCAGGGGTTTGTTTTATCATTCTTTGGTGTCTGAAGAACAATCTTCTTAGATCCAAACTGTCTGAATGTCTTCCCAACAGGTTTAGAGCAGCGACCACCTGTTCAGGTGTTGCTGTAATGCACTCCTCCAACCTTTTAATACCAGAGGACCATAATGTACAGCACCAGACATTGACTGGTATGCCAGGACAACAAGCAAGGAAAAGATTTGCCCAAACATTGTTATTAGTATTTCTATAGTTAGTGAGAGTTAGTTTTGTTATTTTGGGGGTTTTTTTCTGCTGTGTGAATAGCAACTCTGCAACTACTGAGGTTTAACTTAAATGATGAGGTTACTAGATTGTTGGCAGTTTAAGAAAGCGTAAGGGTGTGTTAGTATGCATATGTATGTTTGGAAAGGCAATGTAAGGAGTGACCAAATGTAATATTACACAGCAGTCCTTTGTGACAAAGTTTCACCACTGGTGTGTCTATGGAAAAGAAGTATTTAATGTAACAGGTTGGTTTTTATGTTATTTACTATGCATGCACCTCTTTGTACTTCCTCATAACTGAATCAGTCAATTATAATGTAATGTATATACTCTTCAGACTAAGTGCAGCATTCCAGAGCCATGGCCCATAGAGAAATAATTTTTAATAACTTTATTTTATTTTGGCTAATCTCTTAGAAGCTTGGGCTATGGTGCTGTGAATTGATCTTGGTGTTCTAGACAGAGCAAAGTTGTCCATAATGGCTAGTTGTACTTAAAAGTAAACTTCACATCATCATGGCCCTGGCAAACTGATTAGCTTTGTGCTTCTGGTCACTTATCACATTGCTGGTTCTCCCAGATAAGTGGAAACATATGTAGGTTTTTTTGGAGCACACAATGCCCCAAGTGAATCGTCATTCCTGTGAGTTTTAAACCTCTTGATCTTTGACTAAATGATGTTTGATACTTAGTGTGTCAGCTGAAACATCTCAACAGTCCATTTTTTTTACAACACAGTGTTGTCTCCATTCAATCCTTTCAATAAAATGGAGTTTTCATACTTTAACCAGTCACGGCATGTTCTACTAGATACTTTTATCATAAGCTCTGCAAGAAAAGATAGCACTTCCTATGAGCCTATGAGCCCTGCAGTTTTGTGTATATCTGGCCCTTCATGTTTTCCTGACATATTTCATATATATATATATATATATATATATATATATATATATATATATATGTGTGTGTGTGTGTGTGTGTATATATATATATATATATATATATATATATATATATGTATATGCAAAATGTATATTTGGTTTTAGTCTCTTTATAAAGATGCAATCATTGAAATATATATCTACAAAAAAAAACATAACAAAATGGGTTCTTCAGGCAAAAGTTGGTATTTGGTGTGACCTTTCTTGACACTAAGCACATCTTGAACTTTTTTGTGGAAACTGGCCTGAAGTTTTCAGAAGTAATCTTCTGGTATTTTATACTAGGCTTCTTTTAGCACTTCCCAGAGTTCTTTGTTTTAGGCTGTCTTTTATTTCTTTCTCTATCTACGTGATCCCATACTGCCTCTATAATCAGGTCGGGACACTGTGAAGGCCATTCCATGACTGTCAGTGTTTTATAACCTGTTTTTTCTCTGCAAATGTGATTTCACTGCATTAGTAGTGTGCTTGGGATCGATATCATGCTGACAAATAAAACAATTTCCATTCAGGCACTTTCCAGAAGGATTGATCACCATGTTACACCGAAAGCCACAAGCACTCATTCTTCCATCTCTTTCCAACTCTTCTTCTCACATATATTTGACAACTGGACCCAAAAATTTCAGACTGGGATTCGTTACTCCATAATACTCTTTTCCACTGATCTTCATTCCAATCTCTGTGAGCTTTAGCATATCTTAGCCTTTTCTCCCTGTTCCTTTTCCTAAAAAAGTGGTTTCTTGGCTGCCATCCTTCCACAAAGACCCTTCCTGACCAAGCTTCTTCAGACTGTAGAAGGGTCTTCTTGGCATTTGAATGGTGTGGTTGAAGGTTGGTCTTATTAGCAAGCTTCCAATTAATTAAACTCCTACAACATGTGCATGTAATTCTCAAGCATGTCGTGCACAAACCTAGTGAATTAGACCTTTTTCACAGCAATCATTTTGACATGAAATAGTAGGACAAGTACAGGTGTTATCAACGACTAATTATGGTTCCATTCAATTTAGGTTTAAGAGAGCCAGGTTCTTGCTATTGCTAAAGAGTAGGTCACACTAAATACCTGTCACCTTAGCCCATAGAAGCTGTTTTTCTGATTTTTTGTGTTTTTTATTACTGCATACAAATTTCCTGTATTCTCTGGCTGTATTCTAAAAAAGAAACTGAGACATAATTGTATATGGTCACCATACAGACACACACACACACACTGCAACCTAAAAATATATGGGTACTATAATCTAGCTATCTAGCTATCTATCTATATGTTGTTGTTTTTTGCTCAGCAAGCCATGCATTGGAATTTTCAGCAGTTCTGGTTCTCATAATGTTAGACATTCCTTTCACATAAATAAGCAATGTCTAAAAGCTGTGACCCTGGTAAACATGAACAGCCTGTCCATATTTGGAAAATACAAAGGTCACCTGTCATGGGCACATTCTCTGCATTGTTTGGGTCTGAAGGAAAATAACCTAGGAAATAGATGTGCACATACTTTGAGGTATAAAATGTTCTGAGTAATAAAATGTTCTGTACCTGTTCACAACTGTTGCTGGACTGAATTTTATGTCCTCATTTTGATTATGATGGATTTTATTTTCAGAGTGTTTATGCTAGCCAGTTGTTTATTAAAAGGGAAGGTGTGTATGGAAATTCCTACTATGCCTCATGTATTCAATGAAACTTTAGCCTGTGTGGCATGCTTTTCAGTGGTTTTCAGGCTTGAGACCTATTTTCGGTTTCAATAAATTGGTTTAGAAAAATATCATCATTCTGACTCTGCAGATTTGTTATCAGAAATAAGAAATTTTTAAATAAGAATTATTATTTCTTTCTTATTATTTCAGTAAGAAATAAGAGTTTGAATTCTAATTCATATTTCATATTTCCTCTGTAGTGACGTCTAAATTTCTTTTTTTTTTTTTTTTTTTTTTGCTTTTATACCTGGATGACGTTATGGAGCATATTGTTATTGTGCATGTCTGTCATTAATTGATTTTGGCATTTTTAGGAAGAAATGTATGATGTGTCCGATTTAATTCCCTTCCTTGTGCTCATAAAAGTTACAGATCCATTTAAAGATTTTAGACGGGAAGTGGTGGAGTGTTGTAACATTCCATGGAAATACTCTGACACAGTCCTGGTTTGCGTAGTCCCATATGTTAGTGAGTCAGATTTTGGAATTCTAAATTTCAAGACAGTTTTCTTAATATTAGTGAAAGTAGCTTTAAAAAAAATCAGAGGCCGGCCACGAAAGCAGCATACACAAGGACAATGACAAGATACCATCATACTCTAACACATGGTAACTCCAAATATCTATTAGGTTAGATAAAATAATATCTGTAATGATAATAGAAAGAATTTTGGGTGAATTTGACTATAAAATGCATCCTTTTTTCTGTGTGAAATAAATAACACATAAAGGTATTAATTTATCCTTCTTTTAAAACAGCTTGAGTAGGTGGACTTCTTTTATCATTTAGACAGCACCATGTCTCAATGGTTTTGGATCCATTACAAATGAGAAGTTGCACTGAGCTGTGTTCTTATGTGTACTAATTGGGAAATGGCATTAGCAGTGTGAGCAAGATTTCAGTATCACTATTTTCGCTGCTCAGTTTTGAATATCATTTGCCCTTGAATCCTTGATTAGGATTCCCTGCCCATTGTTTTCTAGTTAATTTGTTTGGAGTGTTTGCATTCATAAACTATGAGTAATGGAATCTTGCTTGTCTGTCTCTGATATACAAAAGCTACTGTTGATGCCATTGCTAAGGGTTACCATTGCTTAGGACATAACATAGTGAGGGGCTTGAAATGATGGCGACATACTGGAAGCGACAGAAAGGTCCCATAGAAACTGCAGATAAGAGACATCCCAGCTGGCCATTTCTTAGAATGTAAATAATATAATTTTCTCGATTTTAAAATATTATATTTGTTATTGATATTTATGGAAGGACCTGGGTTTATGTCTGATTAAATTACTAAGTTTATTTTGTCAGGGAGCATATAAAAAATGAGAAGCAGAGTTCTTCTAGCTAAATTACATCTGCAATCCCTAAGCAGGTAAACAGAGACAAACAATAATAAAATTACTACATGCCTAAAAGGTATACAGTCATTATTGCAACCCAAATTCCCCCCAGATCCCTACCTCTGCCAGATTACCATCATTATGCAACAAATAGACACACACACACACACACAAACACACAGTAATAGCCACCTCTACATACACACCAATTATGTAGAGAATAAGTAAAAGTCATAGGATACAATTGGTTATGAGAGGGTACAAATGGTTTATTAAGTTCATGTGCCCAGTAAGTTTATGAATGCATGCTCAATTACTTAATGTTATTTTTGTCTTTGTCAAAGAATAATTTTAAGCAAGACCAACAGACAAAGTTCTCTCTGGTTTTAATCCTCTTATGAAGAATGGAGCTACACCGTGAAAGTAATGACAGCACACAGTAATGAACATGTACAGTAAACTTGCATTTATTGACCATTTGCTAAACTTTAGAACCCACTATATAAAGAGTGAACCTACCCAAGCAGAATTTTCTCTTTTTATTTCTATTGTTATGTGGCTGTCACTTCTTCCTGAGCAAATATTAGATCTACTGTGAAGTCTATTATTGCTCATAACCACTTTCTTCCTCAAGGCACTCATGAACTGTGTTGGTGTTTTAAGAAGTTTTCAGCTTCTTTATAATGTACTTTTATTTCTAATATATGGTTGATCATGTTTGTTTTTTTGTGTGAAAAGAAGCTTGCCACAGGATTTCAAGGTTTGATGAAATCTGTAGAATCTTGGCAGGGAATGCTGCCTCCTGAACATAGAGAATAATGAGCTGTGAATCTTATAGAAGACTTCACGTTTTCTCTTTAGGTATACACCTTTCAGCATGTTCTTTGTGAGAGCCGCCACTCTTTCACCGGGTTCATTACAGAAATTTGGAAGAAAAGGCTGCCGTTCAGCCCACTGCAATCCAAGGCACAGCTGGATCATTGTGTAAATCCATGAGGGGTCTTCCTGAGGATTAAACTTCACATAGGTGCACATTTAAGTGATTAATCCTGGCATACCATTGTCTGCTTTTCAGAATTTCTATCTGTTACTTGCATCTGCATAAAAGCTGCATATTTGCTTAGTCCAATTTTAGAATAAAGGGTAATAAATAGAACGCTGTATACTATGTAGAGCAAACGTGAACTATATAGGTAAAGTTCCTCGCAACATACTTGTTTGTCTTTAAATAGCCAGTCTGATAGCTTTAAACTGTTTAATAAGATGGAAGATACTTTGAAGTTGAAAGACAGAAGAAAATAAATGGTGACAGGCAGACAGTTGCAAAGTAGAAAGTCAGATGGAGTGAGAGAATGACAAGTAGAAAGAGAGAGTGTGTTATTAGTTGAAAGGCTGAAAGGGTGAGAATATGATTATTTTAGATTGGAAGAAAGGAATAGAGAGAGAGAGAGAGAGAGAGAGAGAGAGAGAGAGAGAGGGAGAGAGAGAGAGCACACTGCTGGCAGATTAATAGAAAGATGAAGGGAGAGAATGTGTGGCACTGATAAAGAGATAGCTGAAGTGAGAATATCAGTTACAGCTACATTAACAGAAAGAGAGGAAGAGAAGAGAAGCTTCAGGCCTTGAGCACACAGGTGTGTGTGAGATTTGACAGTTGGAGTTTGAATCATGAACATTCCGAGCCAGACCCTGAACATTCCCTCAACTTTATAGGAGTATTTGGGAATTTTGATCATCCACTCTGAGAAAACCATAGGTCGGATCAGTTAAAAAAAAATAGTGCTTGATAAGTCATAGTGAGTTGTGTATGAGTAGTGAGTTTCATGCATGTAGCTTCATCACATAGTTTTTAAGTTCTGCACATGCCGCAAAAACAGCTTCAGTGTGCCATGGCATAGAATCTATGAGTCTCTGGATCTGTGCTGCACAGATGAAAACCATTCTTCCAACTGCTGTCTTGGCACATCAGTCCAAATTCTCCCATAGATGTTCAGTTGTGTTGAGGTCTGATGATTATGAAGACCACAGCATATGAATTGCCTTTTATCCTCATTAAACCACTCATACCCTGTAGGGACATACTGAAAGAGACATAACATTTTATTTCCACTCACTAGTTACTTTAAAAGCAACACCTGCACACCTGCTCATTCATGCAATATCCAATCAGCCAATCATATGTCAGCAGTGTACTGCATAAAATCATGCAGACACTCCAGAGCTTCAGTTAATCTTCCAAACAAAAATTATAATGGGGAAAAATGTGAAATTAGTAAAAAATGTGAAATTAGTGGCCAGCGATTTTTATGCAACAGTCACCAGAATGGTGTGAAAAACAAAAAACATCCAGTTCTGCAGGTGGAAATGCCTTGTCGATGAGAAAGGTCAGAGAAGAATGGCTAGACTAGTTCGAGGTCACAATAAGGCTGCAGAAGCTTAAATCATCTCAGCATCTCAAAAAGCCCAACACGTTGAACCTTGGAGCAATCTTTGACTGCTTGCTACTAAACCACTTACATTCCACCAGATTTGTCTGTTAGAACTATAATATATTGGGACTTCAGTAACATTGTAGTGTTTTATAAGCAAACTGAAATACGCTGGCTAATTTATTTATTTTTTTTAGATTAATATAAAAGGGAGAATTAATAACAATGTTTTGTTCTTACTTCGTACAGTTAGCAGGACAAGTGCAGCTTCTGAATTCATGTATGGTGCTTAAGCCCACTGTGGATTTTAACTGACCCTCTTGCCCTTAGTCTTGATGATCTGTAAGAGCATTTCCATATGCAGCAGTTGTGCAGGAGGTCAGAGTACAGCCATATGTTGTGTTCCAGCAGATTTCCGGGAAGTGCATCTATTAGGTCCAGAAACCAGTAGTCATGCCTTATGAGGTCACACAGTGAGGTCACAAACTTACCACCAACAGGCCAATATCATTGCAGTGTCTGTATATTTTGACTCAGCGAGCAAGCAAGTAACACAAAAAAACATTAATTTTCTATGTGTGAAACATGGGGCCATGTCAAGCTGTTTTAACACACCTGTTTTGCATTCATGCTAACTAGCTGCAAAGCTGCAGGGCAATATTCATTTTTCAATGTAAATGTTCCACATGGAACCACAATCTTGATGACAACTACATCAGCAACTTATAGCGTCTAGTCTGAATGCAATTTGATGGTTCTAGATGTCATAAATACTTTTTTTCATATAGAAAAATCTAATTTGACACCAACTTTCAGTATAAGGCAATCTGAAAGCAAACCAAATGCATAATAATCAAGGTAAGCACTACAATGAAAAGAAAAATAAACAGTGCTCAAACAATAAACTCTGAAGAAGGAACAGTCAAGTTTAAGCCACACATTCTGTTGTAAACATTGCATATAGAACAACAATGATTGGTGACTTGGTGATTGATTTGTCCACAAATTGGATAGACAACATTTAAAAAAAAAAAAAAATCTTTTATGTGAAGGATAAACACATAATTTATGCTCTGTAAATGTGCAATATTGACCATTAGCTAGAATTTGACTTGCTCTCGTCAATTATATTAACTACTTGAAATGATGCTAGTCTAACCTGGCATTAGCAAAGAGAGCAAGCTTACTTAGTTAACATCTTTGCTTCTTCTTCTTCTTCTTCTTTCGGCTTCTCCCTTCAGGGGTCGCCACAGCGAATCATCTCTCTCCACCTATCCCTATCTTCTGCATCCTCAACCCTTGCACCCACTAGCTTCATATCCTCATTAATTACATCCATATACCTCCTCTTTGGCCTTCCTCTTTGCCTCCTGCCTGGCAGCTCCATGTCCAACATTCTCCTACCAATATACTCACTCTCCCTCCTCTGAACATGTCCAAACCATCTTAATCTGGCCTCCCTAACTTTGTCCCCCAAACGTCCAACATGAGCTGTCCCTCTGATGTACTCGTTCCTAATCCTGTCCAACCTTGTCACTCCCAAAGAGAACCTCAACATCTTCAGCTCTGCTACCTCTAGCTCTGACTCCTGTCTCTTCCTCCGTGACACTGTCTCTAAACCATACAGCATGGCCGGTCTCACCACTGTCCTGTACACCTTCCCCTTGATTCTCGCTGATATTTTCCGATCACACAGAACTCCCGACACCTTTCTCCACCCATTCCAACCTGCCTGCACTCGCTTCTTTACCTCTTTCCCACACTCTCCATTACTCTGCACTGTTGACCCCAAGTACGTAAACTCCTGTACCTTCTTCACCTCTTCACCCTGTAACCTTACTGTTCCACTTCCCTCCCTTTCATTCACACACATGTACTCAGTCTTACTACGACTGACTTTCATTCCCCTTCTCTCCAGCGCAAACCTACAGACCTGACCTACAGCACACCTCACCACTGTCCTGCTCCTCTCATACATGTCCTGCACCACTCTGACATACTTCTCTGCTACTCCTGACTTCCTCATACAGTACCACAGCTCTTCTCTTGGCACCCTGTCATACGCTTTCTCCAAGTCTACAAACACACAGTGCAACTCCCTCTGACCATCCCTATACTTCTCCATCAAAATTCTCAGAGCAAAAATTGCATCTGTTGTGCTCTTTCTGGGCATGAAGCCATACTGCTGCTCACAAATGTCCACTACCTTCCTTAACCTAGCTTCCACTACTCTTTCCCATACCTTCATTGTATGGCTCATCAACTTTATCCTCCTATAGTTACTGCAACTCTGCACGTCACCCTTATTCTTAAAGATCGGCACTAACACACTTCTTCTCCATTCCTCAGGCATCCTCTCACTCTCTAAAACCCTGTTGAACAAACTAGCTAAAAATTCCACTGCTGCCTTTCCCAAACACTTCCAGACCTCTACCGGGATGTCATCAGGACCAACTGCCTTCCCACTTTTCATCCTCTTCAAAGCCTTCCTGACTTCATCCTTTCTAATCTTATCTACTTTCTGTTCCACAGAGTTCACCCCTTCTACTCTTTTTTCCCTCTCATTTTCCTCATTCATCAGCTCCTCAAAGTATTCCTTCCATCTCCTCTGTACACTCTCCTCACTTGTGAGCACCCTTCCATCTCTATCCTTAATAACTCTAACTTGCTGCACATCCTTCCCATCTCGATCCCTCTGCCTAGCTAACCTGTACAAGTCCTTCTCTCCATCTCTAGTGTCTAACCTATTGTACAACTCGTCATATGCCTTCTGCTTGGCCTTAGACACCTCCCTCTTTACTCTGCGCTGTAACTCCTTGTATTCCTGTCTATTCTCTTCAGTCCTGTCCATGTCCCACTTCTTCTTGGCTAACCTCTTCCTCTGGATACTATCCTGAACTTCCTCATTCCACCACCAAGTCTCCTTTCCTCCTTCCAGATGACGCACCCAGCACCTTTCTCCCTGTCTCCCTGATCACTTCTGCTGTAGTTTCCCAGTCATCTGGCAGCACTACCTGACCACCCAGAGCCTGCCTCAACTTCTCTCTAAATTCCTCACAACATTCCTCCTTTTTCAGCTTCCACCACTTGGTTTTCTTCTCTATCTCTGACCTCTTCTTCTTACAGACCATCAGAGTCATCCTACACACCACCATCCTATGCTGTCTGGCTACACTCTCTCCCACTACCACTTTACAGTCACTAATCTCTTTCAGATTGCCTCTTCTACATAGGATGTAGTCTACCTGTGTGCTCCTACCTCCACTCTTGTAAGTCACTCTATGCTCCTCCCTCTTCTGAAAATAAGTGTTAACCACACCCATGTCCATCCTCTTAGCAAAGTCCACTACCATCTGTCCTTCAAGGTTCCTTTCCTTAACTCCAAACTTGCCCATCACCTCCTCATCACCTGTGTTCCCCTCACCAACATGTCCATTAAAATCCGCTCCTATCACCACTCTCTCACCCGTGGGAATACTCTCCATCACCTCATCTAATTCACTCCAGAATCTCTCTTTCTCCTCTAACTCACAACCTACCTGTGGGGCATAACCACTGACAACATTCAACATCACCCCTTCAATCTCTACCTTCAGACTCATCACCCTGTCTGACACTCTCTTCACCTCCAGGACATTCCTCACAAACTCCTCCTTCAGGACCACACCTACCCCATTTCTCTTACTATCCACACCATAATAAAACAGCTTGAATCCTGCTCCTATACTACGAGCCTTGCTACCCTTCCACCTGGTCTCCTGTACACACAGTATATCCACCTTCCTTCTCTCCATCATATCAGCCAGCTCTCTACCTTTCCCTGTCATAGTACCAACATTCAGAGTTCCTATTCTCAGTCCTACACTCTTACCTTTCCTCTTCTCTCTCTGTCTGCGCACTCTCCTCCCTCCTCTACTTCTTCGACCAACAGTAGCCCAATTTCCACCGGTGCCCTGTAGGTCAACGGCGCCGATGGCGGTCGTTGTTAACCCGGGCCTCGACCGATCCGGTATGAAATTCGTACTGACGATTCGCATGGTTAAATTTGGCAATGTTTTACGCCGGATGCCCTTCCTGACGCAACCCTCTCTATTTATCCGGGCTTGGGACCGGCACAGAAGTCACTGGACTGTGACCCCCATGGCTAGATTAGTTAACATCTTTGCTTATGGCAGCATATTAAACCATCTTACTGAGCAAGGTTCAGGAATAGGCTAGGTAGGTTCCTGAAAGGTGTGATCTTGCTGTTACAGCCCAACGAAGTTTTATACTGAAGGTATTCTTAGTCTGTGACCTAATAAACCATGTATCAATGAATTCAGTTATAGAGAATTAATTGATAAAATTGAACATAAATGTAGTTAGGCTCATCTTCAGGTTCAACACTGCAGTCCAATGGCTTATCCATCTTTACACAGATGGCTACTACATTGTATTGCATTAAAGGTCATGGCCATTGATGAATTGATTTCATTTTTAGATTGATGAACCTGATTGGATGCTAAACTGAATTGATTGGATGTTAATCAGAGCCCATTTGATTAATATGCAGTTATTGGATTGATGACACAAGAAGAGATTTAGATATCAATAACTATTACTTTGATGGTCTAAATAAAAATGTATGCAGTAAAAGTTTCTTTGTTTCTTGGAAATGCAAGTAAGTAAAATATGCAAAATAAGTAAAGTAAGTTTAAGTATTAATACACAAAATAATATTTAAATATTTTAAGTACAGTTATTTAAGTAATTTCCAGCCCTAGTAATGGACAAAGAGATGAAAAGTTATAGAAGGTTAACTAGAAAGAAGCTGGAGCTTTAGGTATAGTTTTTTTCTACCAAAATGCAGTTACTTCATAATTCCATTGATGGAGTAAGTGTAAATCCATGCAAATACACAAGAATTTGGCATTCCTAAATTTTTTAAACGTATGCCCTCAAATTTAGATAGTTTACGTTTTTGCATGGTTGTGACCAGCCTGTCTTATTAAACCAAAAGAAGCCGACTCCCAGTAGATTTCATTCGCAGGCATTACTATGTGGAAAGACCTCTGTGGAATGACATGGCACTCAGTCTTCTCATTCTGTTTAATTAATTCCGTGGAATGGACAAACTGTGTTACTGCTGTTGCCAAAGAGTTTCTGATCAAGCATGTGATAACTAAAGTTTTCCATTTCTAGAATTATAATAATCTTATATTGAATCACTTCTAACATTCATATGCTGTTTATTATACATATAACCTATAATTGAGATGTTTAGCCAAAATTTGAATGAGCTGTCTGAAAAACTCTACAGGTCCAAGTTATGTGTTCTTGAGTTCTTGGAAGAGTGCATCATTAACATTTGTGTGGATTTTTCTAGGATACCCTTTAGTGGAATGTGTCTTCTTTGGCACACAGGTCCCTAATTAATGAAAGGGTTTTTTTATGACTTCAGTTTGTTACCAAGAACATACCCGTCTCTTTGTGTTGCATTTGACCTTGTCGAGAAAGTACACCACATGGATTTTTTCCATGTGCTCATGCTTAAATAACAATGGTTGCCCAAGGCTTCACCATTAGACTCATTACAAACAGTATAGTCTATTTTTGAAGCCCCTTTTAATAAATTAAATCCATGATCACTGTGGTTCATGTGGGGTGACTGACTTGGCTGGAGAAGAACATTCCACTTTTTGGTGCTAAGAAACTTCAGGCTGATATGTTTTGGAGTCTCTGCTTTGCTACAAGAAAATGTGATGGCCAATGAGTTTTAAAGTGCTGAAACAAACAGTTAAGGTGAATTCAAAGTTCATATCTGTTGCTACTGCCAGTAGCCTCATCATCAAAAAACAATGAATGTCACCGGCCATTCTGTATTTCATAATTATATATTCTGAATTAAATGTTATTTTCCTCATTCTTCTCTCATCTAGTTTTCCAATATAATACAGTTTTTTCTTTGATATACAGTAAATTTATTTGGTGTGAATTTAACAAGCAGAACGATATAGTCTCAATTGTTTGTGATATTATTATTATTATTATTATTATTATTATTATTATTATTATTATTATTATTATTATTAATACAATAATACTAATACTAATACTACTACTACTACTACTACTAATAATAATAATAATATTTCATGTTCAAGTCAGTGTGATGTCATTCTCTGCAACTGACTTGTACTGATGTATAATACTCTATATTATATACTATATATTTAATACTATATAGTACTATATATGATGTACTGTATAATATGTCAAAACCCAAACTATATTCTATACTAAATTTCTATGGCACAAATCAGCACAAATGCATGCTGTAAATTTCTCTTTATACAGGGTATTGCAAGTTCACTAAGATCCTAGAACTGTTAGCTCACATGTGATTGAGCTGCTGACGCAAATTAACAGTGTATTATGGTTTGTAATGATCACTTTAGGAAGATACCGCACTCTATCTTTCAGCAGGCAATACACACACAGTGTCAAGCATATGACTTATCTTGCAGGTCAATGCCACTTGCAGACAGCGATAGCTGGAAATAATTCTCCTGACTCACTTCCCAGGAAAAACAAGGAAGGATATATGGGGTGGCCTCAAGGGACAGTGGAGATATGATGAGAACATGTAGTATGGTACCAGATCAGTAAATACCAGAACGTTGACTTTAATCACACTTATGTATCTCTTTACATAATAATAACAATAAGAAAGAATGTAGAGTTAAGTAATGACTATAACATTCGTGCTGGCTATTTGTCTGCTTTCCTTGAGCTCCCTTGGTGCTTCTGGCTCCAGGTTCTTTTTTTTTTTTATTGTTGAATGTTTTTTTCAGGTTGGTGAGAGGATGTAGACAGACACTTTCAGCTAAAACAAGCAATGCATGAAATACAGCCTTCCTAGATTTGCAAAAATATTTTTATTTTTCACATATTATCCAATTTTTTTTACTCAAAGGAAATAGGTCATACCTGTTTTCACCATATTCAATGTGTGCTTATTTTGAAAAGTGGTCTGAGTTTTTGCTCAAGATCGTAATTTCCTGATTGAATTTAATGATACAGGAAGTCTTACTATTGTCATAGAAATCCAATATTTTATTAATGCAAGGCTTTATAATTATTGAAATAGCACTCTGACAGGTAGTGAGTAAAAACACTTGTTGTTTAGGTTTCTTGGTCATTTATAGTCCTGCTGTAAGGACTCACATGGCTTATGTTTGTATGGGTATCAGTAGGATTTATGGCACAAAAGCTGGCTAGGCCTCTTCTGCCTTTGATCCCAAACCATGACACATAAGTGCCAGCAAAATTGTTTAAACCACACCATCTTAGCCTCTGTCTATCAGTTTACACTGATGTTCTGTTGAATAATAACAATAATCATCATCATCGTCTGTGTGTGTGTGTGTGTGTGTGTGTGTGTGTGTGTGTGTGTGTGTGTGTGTGTGTGTGTGTGTGTGTGTTGATATGGTGTTTGGCATTTCTGTCCATACTAGTAAAACCTGAGCAGTGAAAATCTGTGTGATGATGCATTCAAGACATTCAGCAAAGCAGAGCAAAGTTTGCAAACTGCAGTGATCAGTACAAATGATGACTCTGAGGGCTTTAAATCTGAGGCTAATGATTAAAGATATGAGTTTCAGATTACCAGCAGAGATCTGCTGTGTGTTTTAGTACAATAGATTAAAAAAACAAGGTTCTGCCAGTGCTTTTAGAGGATATTAGCTGGAAAATGATGAAAATGGAGCATTTTACATAACAACTGCCAAACTATGTCAGAGGTACTTGGTAACACTGGAAATAACTACTAGAGGTGGTTAACCTGTGCTTATAAGGATTTATGTAAATACCTAATAATGCCTTCTAAAATAAAACTCCTTTGAATTCATTCCTCCAGTTTAATAGTTTCCTTTGTGTCTGTCCAACATATTGAATTACCATTCAGAGTTTGTCACTCATACTTTGCTTGGACACCTTATTGAGAGATACATAACCCATGCATGTGCACACCATCTGGGATAATATTTATTGATGGAATGCTGTCCTGTTCCTAGTATTTCTGGTTTTGTTCATTTGATATTTCTTTGTAGGTTTTTCACTGGATGTCTGGCCATGGAGATCAGAGATTAAATGTGACTTGAACCAGAACCAAATAAACGACTAAGTGTAAAAGTATAGACAACATATCAGTAGCTCTTGTATGGATCATGTAACAGAAGTGAAGAGATCAAGCAGTAACAATTCTTTATTGATTAGTGCTGAGTTCACATATGCAAAAGAACCCTCTGAACATTATTATTGGAAACACTTGGCTTGTTTAAAAAAAAAAACAATTAGAAAAACAGACTGTGCAGTCCAAAGACTCCTAGGCTAACATCAGCCACTAAGTGAGCTTGTAAAAGTTAAACACAGCCGTTCACATAGCAGCCTGAAAGCAAATAAGCTATCATTGCATAGTGTACTACACCATGGCTAAGAAAACTAAATAAAACATAATAGCCTAATATGATGAAATATGGATGAGAAGGCGGCAATCCTTCAAATAAACTACTAATAGGAATGTTGTATATTTGCAAAATATTATACCAAGAATAGGCATAGTAATATTTACATTCATCACTGCTGTTTTGATTTAACTTGTATTGCTTCTAATTTTTCCGAAGTATAAATTCTTTATATATATTTATATCTGAATGTTACTTATGCACATAATATGTGCATGGGGTATAAACCATTTCACTATGCTAAATTGTGATTTTGGGTTGTCAAACAAAGTCAATGTTACTAACCCATAGTTTAAATGATATGCTGACCAAAAACCCTTCTGTTATGCTACAGTGAGATAAGAAATGTCACTTAATATGCCCTCAAATGGCATTCCGTAGTATTTAAGCGCATTTATAGTCCAAACCATTATTTTCAGCATGTGCTTGCAACATTGTGGTTGCAAGACTGTCAGGCAGTGGTGTTAAGAGTAATCGTGCTCTTCTCTCTAGCTGATATCAAGACACACATTTGTTTTACTGAATTTTTTTTGTTTTACTCGACTTGGTACTTGTGTAACACTGAGATTGAATGCATAAATGCTGTAGTTACATTTCATATCTGTATATCAATATGTGCATTTTCGGAATTCAATTATATTCACATATTTTACTTATTAACTTTTACATATTACATATCTATCATATTCCAATAGTGTAGTGCAGAGATAGGTGTGGTTGATATATATTGGTGCAGAACATGACCTACAGAGGGGTCTAATCCAGCCTGTCCTTATGGATATGCTGCTACTAGTCTCTGGTAAAAAAAAAAAAAAAAATAGCACATTAATATGCATTGTGTGCTTTTGACAGAACATGGTATTCATTGTATATAGAGTAATGTGGTGCAAATGCAATGCATGGGAACATTCTGTGAGACAGGGTTGGTCATTCAAGAGATATTCCTTATATTTAACACAAGCACAATTAATCCCAGAACTGTTTTTTTTTCTTTATTCAGACTTTATTCAGAATACTTCTACATGGTTGTTCTTAATGTTTTTTGGAGACTGTCCTCTATTTAGTGTCATACCACTATTTGTAGTAGTTGGCAGATGTTCTTTTATATCAAAGCTCAAAATAATAATGAATATCAAAATAATAATAAAGACAAAGGCTGAAGATAAGTCACACAGAGAAAAGCAAGAAAGGCAAAAAAAAAAAAAAAAAAAAGGAGAGCCAAGCATGTGTTGTGCATGTGTCTCAGCAGCTCTGTGAATAGGCACTCGGTGCTGTGTGGTTTTGGGGTACTGAGCAGCAGATGAAAAGCAGCAGTGGATACAAATTTGAGAGGGCCATCTCAGGAGCTGAGCATTCTTTCTGGAAAGGGCAAGGACGCAGAGGAAAAACAAACTGCTCCTAAACACTGGATGAGCATCTTCTGGTATGGGTGGATATTCCAGGAATGTCTGCCGTCTGTTTCCCCCTTTACAAAAGGTGAATTTTGTGCATGCACCAGAGATTTTGAAATGGGTGTTTGTTACCACTGTGTAGTTGCTGGGAACTTTCCCATTCTTTCCCACCTTTTTCCAGGTAACTGGCTCATGAGGCTGTGGGTGAAGAGCTACTTCTCATTGTAAGAGTAAAGAGCAAAATTCTGTGTTAATGAAATAGAAATTAGGGAGAATTTATGGCATATTAAACGTGTGGATATAAGATGATTTAAGGTGCTGGTATATTATGGTGTATAGCTCAATCACAATTAACTCTGAACTAGTTGACTTTAGCATTATGTAAGAAGTCTACCTCAAAAATCTGCCAGATAATTTAGTAAATAAATACATTCGTTCTTTTGCTAAAAGAAATGGAGACCCAAATAAGTGATTAGTGGTGTAATTTTCTAGCTATGCCAAACATGTTCCAGTAAGAAATGAAAAATTATGCACATTAATTATGCCATAATAAACAAATAACCCTTGAGTGGTTTGTTATTTCAATGTCCACCTGTATGTTTGCCATTAAATAGGGATTAAGCACCACAGTTGTTTTCGGATTCCAGTGTTTGTTACCCAAGGATTTATTTGGCAAATGTCAATCCTGCATTTTGTAGTGAGCAAGCAAAACGTTATAAAACTGGATTATGTAACTCATATGTTAGATTGTTCTGCTTAAATATGATTTAATTTGCCAATGTTTTCAATAATATTTTTCCATATTTAAGCTTCAGTACATTTTTAGCATTTTGTGGTCTTTGTTGCAGGGTAGTTGGACAACTTTCTGACTGCTGTCATATTAAAGAGCCCAAATTGCTTGGAACATGAAGGGCACAATTGAAGCTGAGACCAGAGCAATGAAACCAGTTGAGAAGCTTACTCACACACATTACTGTAAAGAAGACAGTGACTCAGGTATGAACACATCTGATGTGCTGACAGGTATTTTCATGGCCATTTTTCTGCCTTTACTACTGTGTACTAGGCCCACAATGCCCAGAGGGTCCATACTGGAACTTGTGATGACAACACTCCTAGCAGTCACTGATATACCAATCTGATCTCTAATTTTCAGACCTGCTTGACAGGACATGCATTAAAAGTCACTGATGATTTATCTCTTACTGAAGGAGATTGGTGGGGAGGACAAGGTTAAGTGCCAAAAGGCAGAAATTCCATAGAGTGATTGGCATGCTTTGCTACTGATCACTGTTTAAGAAGCATGTAGGGCCTATTTCAGTATGCTATATTTAGATATAGTAAGTATCTTATGTTTTAGTGCATTTTAATATTTTAAACATCACTTAATTTTGGTTTAATATTCCCATGATGCTATTTATTAGATATCGCTGATACTTTTTTCTAAGAAAATGTCAGCAATGGCCACTTATCCTACACAGGGTCACTGGGAACCTGGAGCCTATTCTAGTGGACTCAGGACACATGGTGGGGGACACCCTGGAAAGGGTGCCAAACCATCAAAGGGCACAATCTCACACCCATTCACACACTATGGACAATTTCGGAATGACAATCAACCAATATGTCAATTAGCCTACAGCACATGTCTTTGGACTGGGGGAGGAAACCAGAGGAAACCAACAAACACAAGAAGATTATGTAAACTCCACACACACAGGTTGGAGGTGGGAATCGAACCCTCAGTTAACATGCTAACCACTAAGCCACTGCGACCTATTGACCATAAAATCAGAAAGGTATATTTTGGCATGGTGAGCTGGACGAAAGTTGTTTTAAATGGCAAGGTCTCTTTGAGATTTTTTTTTTTTTTTTTTTTTTTTAGATATTTTGAATTAGTCCCCTAATTCTAATTACCACCAATAAATGTGCATCAGTGCTGATAGTGTTGGATGGTTCAAACCTACTTAAGCATAACATTTTGTTATGCATGTGACATTTCATACTTTGCTTGTTTTGCAGTGAAAGAGTAGCTCACAATCCATCCACAAACTTAATTTAAATCATATGACTTTCCACGTTATGAAATAAAATGCAATAAATATATTTTATATGAATGAGTGATTGTACCAACAAAAGTCCCAGCAGGTGCAAAATAAGAAGTAACGTGAAAAACATTGCCCCCTGTGTCTGGACTAACCACACAGCCCCAAGGAAGACAGAAGCCAAAACAGCTATAAAGGCACGTGGCGGGACAAAATTCTTCCCAATGGTCACATTACAGCTGTCTGCACCCAAGTGTTTTCTTAAGCGTCAATTGACATTAACATTTATTTCACTAGAATGGCATGTGCTCTTTCTCTCCATCGCTCCTTCTTTTGTTAACTTACTATTCCGAGTGTTGAAAGTGATCACAGAGACCACAATGGAAGGAGACTTGAGGTTGAGAGTAAAACGTTACTGGTCGAATACCAAAAAAAGCCCAGTGGCTGTCAAATAACTGTTCTTAAGCGCAATATTATGTTGACTACACAAAAAATATACTGTTGCCTTTCAGACACTTACCACAGAGTGACACGGGTCTCCCAGATGAAGAGTCTGTTTATGTAAAGGTTACGACTGGCGTATTTCCAGTGCATTGACTCACACGCTTCCACTTACGGAAGCCTAGTTTAGATGAAAGCATGTCATTATAGTCACCAAATATAAATATTATTCTAGAGCCATTCTTTTTTTTTATAACTTATTTTGGTGTGAGTGAAGTACAGACCAAGTAGACATAATCAGTAATAGCACCACAAAACTCACGTAGAGCTGATCTTTTTACCATACACTGTTTGCTAAGAATCAAATAGTCTTTGAGCACTGTGATGGGAGTGAGACGAGATAAATAGTTTTCCTTAACATAATACGCATGAGAAAAAATGTGCTCACGTTTAATGGAAGTGCAATTCTAGATGTCAAAAAATAACCATCCATCATCATTAAAGATTAAAGTACAACAAAGTAGGCATGCAAGAATTTCCTTTAAACACCACCTCTAAACCACCTTTACTACCCTATGTGACTATATGCAGCTAAATTGTACATTAACAAATTAACTTTAAGATTGCATTCTTAAACTGGCTATTGGCTATTGGCTAGAGAGTCAACATTTAAAGTCTTTGAAATCCCTGTGAATATGTTTGTCTTAATCTACAAGTCAGACCTGCTTATGCGCCAAAACATGGCAATTTGAAAGAGATAACATTTGCTTAGAGGATGTGAAATACATAGTAAATGAGATCTCATGCAGGTGAGCAGCAAATCATCTCAGCAGGAGAACAGCTCCTGTGAGCCCCATGCATCCCAAACAGGAAATGACATGCTGCGCTGATGGGGAGTAGTGCAGTTGGAATGGCTATGCACTTTCTTGCTCCATGGTAGTGAACTGTTTCTTTTTCCATCCTGATGAATGAAATCATCTTTCCCATAAATGTCGGATAATACCTTTTGGGTTTCTTTCTTTCTGTCTGTCTGTCTGTCTGTCCTTCCTTCCTTCCTTCCTTCCTTCCTTCCTTTCCTTCCCTTCCTTCCTTTCCTTCCTTTCCTTCCTTCCTTCCTTCGTTCCTTCGTTTCTTCCTTCCTTCCTTCCTTCCTTCCTTCCTTCCTTCCTTCCTTCCTTCCTTCCCTTTCCTTCCTTTCCTTCCTTTCCTTCCTTCCTTCCTTCCCTTCCTTCCTTCCTTCCTTCCTTTCCTTCCTTCCTTTCCCTCCCTCCCTTCCCTTCATATTTTGCCAAAGATTGCTTTATTGCTCATAAAGTAACACAGCCTGCACCATCAGTTTGGATTTTCTGTATTTATAAACTTCAAGTACATGGTAAGAGTTAGCATGGCTCCTCATTAGCAGAGGTGATACAGTCAAAAATGTTATTTGTGGAATGTTCCAAATAACAGGAAGCCTGGACAAAATGGAGTCTAAGTCTGATAATATTTTTTTTCCTATGATGCATGTCAGACGGAAGCATGCTGATTTCAAAGGCTGGTTTGCTGTGCAAAAGTTGTTAGTCCTAGTGGGCAGGGAAGGTGAGAGATCGGACATCATATTTAATGTTTCCTTTCAAAGGCTTGCTCACATGAAGATAGGAACTGTTGAGACTATGGACACTAAGTGCTGCAGGGTAAAGTTGGGCTGAAAGATGAGCAATGAAATTTTACACAGTCCTTTAGATAAGACGAAACATCCCCAGATGTGTTTCAGTGCTAAATACCATAACTGCCAGGTCTTGTTTGAAAATATGATTTTCAATGGACATTTTCAGTAAGCCAGGAAGAATATGAAGTACATGGAATATAATGTGTTATTTATTTATGCTCTCTTACCTTTTAGTCTAACAGGATGGAATGTTCTTCTCTCCCTCAGTTGTGGGAGAGAAGAAGGGAAAAAAGATATGGGAGGGTTGGTCTGTGGGTGCCTGAGGCTGGGATTGGCCGAGACAGTAAGACATAGACCTGACAGTTTCATAGTTGCAGTTGTGCAGTTTTTAAATGTTAGTGAGCTTCCATTTTTGTTTAGTGCAAGTTATTGGATCTCAGAGAAAATGAGGGAAAGGAAATTCATAACATAATTCAGGATATAAATCACACTGTTTTTCTCTATTTGCTTAGTCTTCATCTTTCACTTACCCAAACACATACACTATCCAACTTTACAACCCAAAACCATACTTACAACCCAAAACTATTCCAGTTTTACTCTTGGGAATCCTGTGTAACTTAATCTTGCTGTTTATTGTTTTTCTATTACACATGTAATACAAGGACAGAAATCAGGCAAACTCCTACCTTGTTTGAGTTGTCACGGCTTATCTAATACTCACTCCCAAAGTAAGCCCAGGGGGCAGCGTTTCTAAATCCTGTAAGCATGTGTTTAGTTGTGAGTTTGTGAGCATTTAACATACACAATGTAGATTAGAGAACTGATTCTCTTGATTACTGGTTTTACATCATACTTCCTCAAAAGCACTTGGTATAGCATCCTGTTTTTCTGGAAGTTCTGACAAAAGTCCATCAGCTGTGCTGGACAAAGTGCTTCTGAGGCTGAAGCCAGTTGAAATACTGCAAATTACTTATGTTTCTTTCGTTGTCACGGGTTTGCTTCAATTGTTTTAATTAATCTGCATAAAAAATCGCTCCATCCTGTATTGTGAACAGAATTCCTGTGAATTGAACTGAGAAAGGGGCTTGGTGGTTAACACGTTTGCCTCACACCTCCAGGGTTGGGGGTTTGATTCCCACCTCTGCCATGTGTGTGTGGAGTTTGCATGTTCTCCCCGTGCCTTCTGGGTACTCCGGTTTCCTCCCCTGGTCCAAAGACATGCATTGTAGGCTGATTGGCGTCTCTAAATTGTCCGTAGTGAGTGTGTGTGTGCCCTGCGATGGGTTGGCACTCCATCCAGGGTGTATCCTGCCTTGATGCCCAATGATGCCTGAGAATAAATTGGATAAGCGGTAGACAATGAATGAATGAATGAACTGAGAAATGTTTGTAATTGCGCTCATAATGTTGCTTTCTTCCTTTTTGCTAGTATTTGCGTTAAATTCTTTGCTCTCGTGCGTAGCGCTAGCTGGGTGATTAGCTGAGTCTGTATTTAAATCATCTTGGTTTCCTTGTTTCTTCTTTACTGTGCGCAATGTCATTCTGTATAGATGATGCTCACACAAACTTTAATATGACTGTTCAGTTTCAGAGATTAATTTGGCTGTTTAAGAACGATATTGCCGAATGTTGTTTGAGCGTGAATACACATGTCTATTCAACACACCGCCATGTTGAATCCCCCCCCCAAAAAAAAAAAAATCGCTCCATAACAAAAAGTGTAAATATTTTTTCACAAGATTTTTTTAAGTGTACATATATACCAAGTCTGCAGAGCCTATACTCAGGGCTTTATTTAAGCAGCTTTGCAATAATTAAAGGTTTAAGTTATCTAGGTTAAGATTCTTCTAGCTTAGCACACTTGGATTTAGGGATCTTCTGCTAGTCTTTTCTGCAGAATCACTTAAGCTCTGGCAGGATGCATGGGGAGCATCGCTATACCAACTTTTTCAGCTGTCTCCAGAGACAAGAATGTCTCAATACTCTGATTTATTCATCTTCCGTTCTAGTCCCTGATGAAAAACATCACAACAACATTATACTGCCACCACTGTGCTTCATGTAGTGGAAGTAGCCAGATGATGAGTGGTAACTGGTTTCATCCAGATGTATTGCATTTAGCCCAAACAGTTAAATCTGCATATATGTTTTATCAGACCACATAATTTTTTTTTTCTTTTTGTCCTGGGAGAAACTGGTCACAACATTAAGGCCTTATTTTAGAATGTTTTCTGATCTTCACACAGGAAGTGTGGAGTTACATTTGAGTTCTTCTCCTCACCAACTAAGGTTTGCTCAGTTTAGTTGTATGACCAGCTCTAAGTGTCTTGGTGTTTCTGATCACTTCATTATAGAAACGAGCAAATGTATTTAATGATAGATGGCACTATGTCCCTTTGAACCATCAAAGTTGCAGATTTGTTTTGGGAGTTTTTTCTGCACCATGACACAGCCTTGTCTCTGAGGTCTATGCACTAGTCCATTGACCTCATGATTTGTTTCAGTGGAAATGGGATGCACTTCACTGCAAATGCAAGTGTCACAAAAAAGCGTTTGAATACAGAAAATGTATTGTGTAAATACAGTGTTTCAGTTTGTTTTGTATTGTTGTTCATTTTTTTAAAAACTTAATTGTTGATAGCACTTTTGTGCATTTTCATAAATGAGTATTCTTTGCTGATTGATCATGAAATTAGGGAAAATAAGGTTCTGTTGATACTTGCAAACTTTCAAAAGACTGAAGTGGCAAATCCAACTTCTGAAAAGCAATGAAACATTGTCACTCCTAAAGATGCCTTTTCAAAAACTTCTCCAGAAGGAGCTCACATTGGTTGACATGAGGAAAGCTCTGTGTTGAACCCTGACACGTCTGACAGTCAGACAGGAGCCGCAAACCTCTTCCTTTGCATAGAGTTATGGCTGCTGGTTGTTGTTTAGAGATTTAAATCTTTCCAGTGGGAGTCTCCTGGTAGATATGACTGGGGTGAAAGTCTCTGATGTAGCATGTGAGACAAAGATATGCAGTACAAGACCCTCAGGGAGAAATATGAACAGGTTAGGTGCAGAAACATTGAGGCAGCTTCACTGGGAGCATAGGCATAGGTCATAGGCATTGCTGTAGTCTGTCGTGGACATAGCACCCACTTGGGAGGAATTTTAAATATGGCATGAGAAATTTGAGAAATACTACAGACTTTTATATATAGTTCTGTGAAAAAAAGTCATAGGCATATTTCAATAATTTAGTTGTGCAATAAAACCTTCAGAAATAATGAAATAATAGTTTCTAAGTATAAAAATCTACCACTTTTTATTGAGCAGTAACCAGTAAAACCATAAATAAAAATAAAATGTAATGATTATTTGAGAATTATTACTTAAAATATGCATTTATATATGTATTTTCAATTACTCTGTGGAAATATTTTAATTAATTCAGTTGGGCAATGAAAGCTTCAGAAATAATGAAAGTGATAAAGAAATAATGAAGAAATAAAGAAGTGAAGGTCCATTCCTCGTGTGTGTGTGTGTGTTTGTGTTTGTGTGTGTGTGTGCGTGTGCATGCTCATATGATGAAGGGTTTATGTAGTCCTTTTAGCCAACCAAATTTTGACTGGGGCTCCCAGTTGTTTAGGTATGTCTAGATAAAAAAAACTGAGATAATTATGCTTATTCTATTTTTGTAAAGGCCTAAAATACAAAAACAGCCAGAACAAATCGACTCAGGAAATATCACAGAAACAACAACACACTACCAAGAAATTAAGGCTTTTTCCTGTTCCATTCTAAAAACTTTGATCTGGGTAATTTGTATGTAATGTTACAATCAAGGTTCCTTAACTCCAAGGCAGTTTTAAATTTCACTGAATGGCTTTGTCCCTTTTTAGAGACTGTGAAGTGATTTGTGACACATTCTTAGAAAAGAAAGGGTTAAAGGTTTAGGGAATCTTCCTCTTCATTTTGGAGACTATCAAACTCATTAAGGGGAGACTATCAGTCTAAGCCTGGCTGCCCCAGAGCATTCAGACAATGACAGGGGAGACTATCAGACCGAATGAAGGCACGAAGCTTTCTGTGTCTATGTGCCAAGTTGTGTAACCCTGGCCAGTGTGAGTAAAATGATGAGCAGGTATTAAGACTCACTGACAGCCAGTCCTGGGAAAGTGAGGGTGCCACATGAACTGCTGCTGACAAGCAAACCTGTGTGGCTTTTGTTGCTCCCACTGGGCTTTATGGGGTTTTAGACGAAAGCGAGGCTGAGAGAAGGAGTGATATTCATTTCAGAATGGGGGAGTTTGATACTGTAAGAATCACTCAAGTGCTTCAAAAGCCTTTTTGCCACAGTAGAGGTCCCCCTCTCTCTCTCTCTCTCTCTCTCTCTCTCTCTCTCTCTCTCTCTCTCTCTCTCTCTCTCTCTCTCTCTCTCTCTCTCTCGCTCTCTCGCTCTCCCAGACAGAGTACAATGTTGGGTTTAGCCTTGTGTGTGGCTGCAGTTTGAACTGCCATAAAGAGATTAAGACAGTGTTTCCTGCTGTGCTAATTAAGCTGCTTTTGTTTTGACTGTTAAAGGAACAGAATGTGATTGAGATTAACCATGGATTTATGTGGGTGAAAAATTACAGGGTGTTGTGGACTCTGAAATCAAGTGTTGTACTCTAAAGGAACATGCGATTGTATTACTGTCATCCTTAAAATTACATGAATTAATTCCTTTTATATGGGATATAGCTGTTGTTTATTTAGGTCAGCAATGTGGTGATGGCTTTAGGAACAAAATTAAATGTGTTAAATTCTATTCATCTGATGTATATTGTGGCTGCTCATGAATATTCATAGACCAAGAGAATATAATTAGCAGCAAGACTATTGACTGTTATATTCAGGTGGCTGGATGAATGCTGAATTAAAGCATATTATTTAGGCCCATACTGAAGTTGCCCTCTTGGCCTCCCACCTGATTAATTAATTCTTTCAGGGAGGAACATATTCAAATAAACCTAGCGCAGCCTCATAGCTCCAGTTACAGCTACACTGGCATTATGTATGAGTTGAAAGAGAGAAGCCCCCTTCCTGAAATCATTGAGGACAAACACATTGATGCAGTGAAAAAAGTCCATAAACTATACTTGGCCATGTATATTTAGTTTAGTTATTCCAAATTAGACTTTTCAGAGAAATCCTACTCGGAGACTAAATGAAAAGCTTTATTCGTTTTCTTTTATTACATAGTAGATTATATGGTTTATTATATAGTAGAAATCAAGCAAAATAGTTACACACAAAAAAATATCTAATTGAATGATGGTATACATGTAGAGGTCATTGAAAAAAGGTTTTGAAAAAAGTACACAATCACATTTTAATAAATATTTGATATTTAAGCCATTGATTTCTTTCAGCAACTTTATTTCAGCCTTTGTATGAGAAGATTTATGGAAACTGTAAGCAGGCAGGAAGCTGTTGCAGTTAATGGCTCTGTGCTTGAATACTTAAGCCCAAGTGCTTACTTATATAAGAGTGCAGGCACGACTGGTTGCTGAAACCACCTCTATTGAAATTCATCTCATCCATAAAGGCCAGTTATGTGAGGAATGAGCCTTTAATTAACATCCTCCTGTTCACCCTAGATTACCATTCATTACATTTATTCAACACTCAGTTTAGCTGTGGGCTTATTAGGAAATGTGACTAAAAAACTCATTGTGGATTATGAAGAGATACCTTCTGTACCTGATATTCTGTGAAAAAAATGCTATTATGGCTTTTTAAAAGAAAAAATATAATTATTCTATTGTAATATCTGCACAACAGGCATGTACTTGTAGCTTTGTGACATTCAAACTCCATGAAGCAGTATTGTAAATGATCAGTGGCCTTACATCTTAGTATGTGACTTTATGTGAAAAAAAATTTTAAAGATGGTTTTATCAATGGCCATTTTTCATCATTGTGTATTGCATTTATTACAATGAGTAGAACCACTGAGTTCTAAACTTTTACTGAATGTAGATGTGGTTTACTCCTTGCTTCAAATGATATGACCAGATATTTAAATAAGTATATATAGTCTCTATAATGATGAATGACTCTTTGAAAGTTTAATCACTTTTTAAAGGAATAAAGACCCCAAAAAATGTCACTCCAATAATCCTATTATTAATCCAATTTTATATATATATATATATATCTTCTTCTTCTTTCGGCTTTTCCCTTCAGGGGTCGCCACAGCGAATCATCTCTCTCCACCTATCCCTATCTTCTGCATCCTCAACACTTGCACCCACTAGCTTCATATCCTCATTAATTACATCCATATACCTCCTCTTTGGCCTTCCTCTTTGCCTCCTGCCTGGCAGCTCCATGTCCAACATTCTCCTACCAATATACTCACTCTCCCTCCTCTGAACATGTCCAAGCCATCTTAATCTGGCCTCCCTAACTTTGTTCCCCAAACGTCCAACATGAGCTGTCCCTCTGATGTACTCGTTCCTAATCCTGTCCAATCTTGTCACTCCCAAAGAGAACCTCAACATTTTCAGCTCTGCTACCTCTAGCTCTGACTCCTGTCTCTTCCTCAGTGACACTGTCTCTAAACCATACAGCATGGCCGGTCTCACCACTGTCCTGTACACCTTCCCCTTGATTCTCGCTGATATTTTCCTATCACACAGAACTCCCGACACCTTTCTCCACCCATTCCAACCTGCCTGCACTCGCTTCTTTACCTCTTTCCCACACTCTCCATTACTCTGCACTGTTGACCCCAAGTACTTAAACTCCTGTACCTTCTTCACCTCTTCACCCTGTAACCTTACTGTTCCACTTCCCTCCCTTTCATTCACACACATGTACTCAGTCTTACTACGACTGACTTTCATTCCTCTTCTCTCCAGCGCAAACCTCCACCTCTCCAGGTTTTCCTCCACCTGCTCCCTGCTCTCAATACAGATCACAATGTCATCTGCAAACATCATTGTCCAAGGAGACTCCTGTCTGACCTCCTCTGACAACTGATCCATCACTATAGCAAACAGGAAGGGGCTCAGAGCCGATCCCTGATGCAGTCCCACCTCCACATTGAACTCCTCTGTCTGACCTACAGCACACTTCACCACTGTCCTGCTCCTCTCATACATGTCCTGCACCACTCTGACATACTTCTCTGCTACTCCTGACTTCCTCATACAGTACCACATGAAGCCATACAGTACCACAGCTCTTCTCTTGGCACCCTGTCATACGCTTTCTCCAAGTCTACAAACACACAGAGCAACTCCCTCTGACCATCCCTATACTTCTCAATCAAAATTCTCAGAGCAAAAATTGCATCTGTTGTGCTCTTTCTGGGCATGAAGCCATACTGCTGCTCACAAATTTCCACTACCTTCCTTAACCTAGCTTCCACTACTCTTTCCCATAGCTTCATTGTATGGCTCATCAACTTTATCCCCCTATAGTTACTGCAACTCTGCACGTCACCCTTATTCTTAAAGATCGGCACTAACACACTTCTCCATTCCTCAGGCATCCTCTCACTCTCTAAAACCTTGTTGAACAAACTAGCTAAAAATTCCACTGCTGCCTCTCCCAGACACTTCCAGACCTCCACCGGGATGTCATCAGGACCAACTGCCTTCCCACTTTTCATCCTCTTCAAAGCCTTCCTGACTTCATCCTTTCTAATCTTATCTACTTTCTGTTCCACAGAGTTCACCCCTTCTACTCTTTTTTCCCTCTCATTTTCCTCATTCATCAGCTCCTCAAAGTATTCCTTCCATCTCCTCTGTACACTCTCCTCACTTGTGAGCACCCTTCCATCTCTATCCTTAATAACTCTAACTTGCTGCACAACCTTCCCATCTCGATCCCTCTGCCTAGCTAACCTGTACAAGTCCTTCTCTCCTTCTCTAGTGTCTAACCTAGTGTACAACTCGTCATATGCCTTCTGCTTGGCCTTAGACACCTCCCTCTTCACTCTGCTCTGTGACTCCTTGTATTCCTGTCTATTCTCTTCAGTCCTGTCCATGCCCCACTTCTTCTTGGCTAACCTCTTCCTCTGGATACTATCCTGAACTTCCTCATTCCACCACCAAGTCTCCTTATCTTCTTTCCTCCTTCCAGATGACACACCCAGCACCTTTCTCCCTGTCTCCCTGATCACTTCTACTGTAGTTTCCCAGTCATCTGGCAGCACTACCTGACCACCCAGAGCCTGCCTCAACTTCTGTCTAAATTCCTCACAACATTCCTCCTTTTTCAGCTTCCACCACTTGGAACATCTCCATCTCTATCTTTGACCTCTTCATCTTACAGACCATCAAAGTCATCCTACACACCACCATCCTATGCTGTCTGGCTACACTCTCTCCCACAACCACTTTACAGTCACTAATCTCTTTCAGATTGCCTCTTCTACATAGGATGTAGTGTACCTGTGTTCTCCTACCTCCACTCTTGTAAGTCACTCTATGCTCCTCCCTCTTCTGAAAATAAGTGTTAACCACACCCATGTCCATCCTCTTAGCAAAGTCCACTACCATCTGTCCTTCAAGGTTCCTTTCCTTAACTCCAAACTTGCCCATCACCTCCTCATCACCTGTGTTCCCCTCACCAACATGTCCATTAAAATCCGCTCCTATCACCACTCTCTCACCCGTGGGAATACTCTCCATCACCTCATCTAATTCACTCCAGAATCTCTCTTTCTCCTCTAACTCACAACCTACCTGTGGGGCATAACCACTAACAAAATTCAACATCACCCCTTCAATCTCTACCTTCAGACTCATCACCCTGTCTGACACTCTCTTCACCTCCAGGACATTCCTCACAAACTCCTCCTTCAGGACCACACCTACCCCATTTCTCTTACTATCCACACCATAATAAAACAGCTTGAATCCTGCTCCTATACTACGAGCCTTGCTACCCTTCCACCTGGTCTCCTGTACACACAGTATATCCACCTTCCTTCTCTCCATCATATCAGCCAGCTCTCTACCTTTCCCTGTCATAGTACCAACATTCAGAGTTCCTATTCTCAGTCCTACACTCTTACCTTTCCTCTTCTCTCTCTGTCTGTGCACTCTCCTCCCTCCTCTACTTCTTCGACCAACAGTAGCCCAATTTCCACCGGCGCCCTGTAGGTCAACGGCGCCGATGGCAGTCGTTGTTAACCCGGGCCTCGACCGATCCGGTATGAAATTTGTACTGACGATTCGCATGGTTAAATTTGGCAATGTTTTACGCAGGATGCCCTTCCTGACGCAACCCTCTCTATTTATCCGGGCTTGGGACCGGCACAGAAGTCACTGGACTGTGACCCCCATGGCTAGATTTTATATATATATATATATATATATATATGTATATATATAAAATTGATAACACAAGTAAACACAAAGATAAGACAAGTAAATACATCATGCAGTTTTTAAATGAAGGTTTTTATTATTAAGGGAAAACAAGATTCAAAACTACATGGCCCTGTGTGAAAAAGTATTTGCCCCCTAAGCCTAATAACTGGTTGGTCCACCCTTAGCAGCAACAACTGCAATCAAGCGTTTTCCATAACTTGCAATGAGTCTGTTACAGCGCTGTGGAGGAATTTTGGCCCACTCATCTTTGCAGAATTGTTGTAATTCAGCCACATTGGAGGGTTTTCGAGCATGAACCACTTTTTTAAGGTCATGCCACAGCATCTCAATCGGATTGAGGTCAGGACTTTGACTAGGCCACTCCAAAGTCTTCATTTTGTTTTTCTTCAGCCATTCAAAGGTGGACTTGCTGGTGTGTTTTGGATCATTGTCCTGCTGCAGATTGTTTTCCCTTAATAATAAAAACCTTCATTTAAAAACTGCATGATGTGTTTACTTGTCTTATCTTTGACTAATATTTAAATGTGTTTGATTATCTGAAACATTAAAGTGTGACAAACATGCAAAAAAATAATAAATCAGGAACGGGGCCAACACTTTTTGACACCACTGTGTGTGTATATATATATATATATATATATATATATATATATATATATATATATATATATATATATATATATATATATACACACACAGTGGTGTCAAAAAGTGTATATATGTATATTATATATATATATATATATATATATATATATATATATATATATATAATTGGATTAATAATAGGATTATTGGAGTGACATTTTTTGGGGTCTTTATTCCTTTAAAAAGTGATTAAACTTTCAAAGAGTCATTCATCATTATAGAGACTATATATACTTATTTAAATATCTGGTCATATCATTTGAAGCAAGGAGTAAACCACATCTACATTCAGTAAAAGTTTAGAACTCAGTGGTTCTACTCATTATATATATATATTTCAGGTATTACTAATTTGTGACAGTTCATGGTGACTTTATCTACTGTCACCTCTTAGACACACTTCTATACAAACTAAACTAATTAAAATACACTCCTATAGACACTAGTAACAGTGTCTATAGGAGTGTATTTTAATTAGTTTAGTTTGTATGGAAGTGTGTCTAAGAGGTGACAGTAGATAAAGTTGCCATGATCTGTCACAAATTAGTAATTCACACAACTCAGTCGGATTGGGTCGGCAGTCAAGGTAAAGGGAATCATACATATCTCCAAATACAAAAATACTTTCTGGCACAAAACCTGTAGGCCTCTGCTAGACAGCTGAAGATGAAAATAAATCTCACCTTTAGCGCAATAACAAGCAAGAGCCCAGGTCTAAATCTTATCAAAAACATGTGGAATGACTTGAAGAGAGCTATGCACTGGAGATCCCCTTGCAATTTGATAGGTCTGGAGCACTTTTGCGAGGAAAAGGTGAATAAAATTTCCAAATTAAGATGTGTTAAGCTGATAGATTTCTACCCCCACAAAGACTGAATGCTGTATTACAAGAAACATGTGTTTTAATAAGGTATTAATTAAGGGGTGCTCACACTTACAAAAGACGTTTTTTAAACTTTAAGTTCTTTTTTCCCTAAAATTCTACAGGTTGCTATGTCACATTAAAGGTGGAAAAAGATATGACTGACTCTAATGTTTGTCTGTGTAAAATTTTCTACAGCCCGTTGTTTTGATCTAGTGGAATTTCCTGTGCGCCCGTTGTTCTGGCACAGCATGTAAAAGAGGGCATCTAGATAACATCAAACACCCTACGTTTCATTCTCACCACCACAATTAAGGCATCCTGTTGTGTTAACCCTCATGTGCTCTCAGTTCTGGCTTCATGGATCAACTCATATAGAGCTACCAACTAATATACTTTGTAATTTGAGCCTTTTTTTATTTGTCTTTGATTGAACAGTTGACCAAAAAACATTAAATCCAGTAAATTACTAATTTCATTCACATGCATTTGGAGTTATAATGCTTATAAAGAGGAAGCTATACTGAATTCATTTTTCAATGAATTGATCTGGGAAAATTAGTGCAGAACTGTAGCCAAACAGAGGATATTTAAGATCAGGGAGAAAATGGCAGGAGAAATTTATGATCCTCCTAACAGCCAATGTTATCTTCCTCCCTCTCCCATCCTGTATCCTTCTTCATGCTCATTCAGTGCCAGACAGCTCTAACTGGCCTTTTTTTATCTACATTGTGGGAATTTCCATTTAGAAAGATAAGAATTTGGCATCTCTCATATTTCAGTCAGGATTGTTCCCTTCGTTTCCATAACCTACAACAGATCTAATTTGGATTTTGTTTAAAGGTCTGTGAAAAGTTGTTTTTCTTTAGAGATGATGACTAGGTAGCATCAAGCATTTAAATAATAACTAATCAAAATAATGTAATGTCAGGAGCAGACTTTTGTAGATATTTTTTATTATCTGTAATTGATACCTCCATCCAGTCTCCATACCTAGCCTTCGTAAGAGCACAATCATTTGTATTATCAGTTTCTCATGGCATGCAACACCACTGGAAACTGAACATAAACCCAAGTGACAGCCATAATTCTTGGTGTAATTGTTTGTCCCAAGGGACTATTTTAAACACACACAATCATGCTTGACAAAGCTAATTAATGTTTGTGTACTTGTCATACCATGGTCATTGACAGGTCAGGCAAGCAAAGATCATAGTTGAGTCCAGGAGAGAGCAGCCATGAACTGTTTCTTCAAAAGGGAAAGAGTTTTGACATGCAATGAATGTGATTTGAAGATGGATTGGATTGGATTGGATTGGATTGGATTGTTCTGCTGTCACCAGCATTCTTAAAGGCTATCTGAAAAACATATAGTATAAACTAAAGTATAGTATAAAAGGCCTTTTGCTAAAAACTGTTCATTTCCCCTATGTATGCAGACTTTTGGGACATCTTGTGTGTATATATAGGAACTAATGTTGGTCTCCATCTTCAAAACAGTTTAGCATAGAACAGGTCTTTTTCTAAAGATTGCTGATTTAAGAACAAGTATCCTGCCTACTGTGCATGACATATATATTGTATCATCCAAAACAATAACTGCTTCTGTCTGCTTAGTCATTGGTAAAACTTTTGAGTACACAAAAAATAAATATAACGAAATTCTTTACTTTATTTGGGGACACAAACTAAGACTTGAAAGATACATGAATTATGCAGCAAAGCACCATGACAGTGTAGCTAGCTTGCAAAATGGAGCCGACACGTTCTAAGTGAAATTAATATCATTCATCTGTGAACTTGAAAAGCCTTTTCTGTCACACGCTAATTCTGCTAGGCTAAGTGTGGGGTTAAGTAAGTCCAGATGCTATGTTGGAATTGAACCTCTAGGGCAGTTGTAGGCAAAATACTTTAGTGGCAGATAAACACAGCATAAATGGTCGGACTGGAACAGGGTGTAGCTCCTTAGCCTACTGATGAGGAAACGGGATGGTGTGATGGAATGTGTGCTTTTCAACACTGTTAATGTTTTAGGATCAAAACTAAACCAGTAGTGGGTGTGGAGACCAAAATATGCCGCCTTCATTCAGCTCCTCATTAATTTATATAGCTAATTAGTGAGAATTATTTCATGAATTGCAAACAGTTTGGATTGGAACTAAGCAGACAGCTTGAAGAAGGATGAATGAGTATTTTTGTTCCCATGTAAATACTAATGTTCTTTAGACAAACATGCAGGCTTAGATAAAGTGGTACTGGAGAGATCAAAACAATAATTTATTGTAATTTGTTAAACCTATCTTTGCATGCAATTAGCAGCCTAACTACAAACAAAAACATGTTTTTTTTTCTTCTAAAGCTCTTTTTCTCTATGCCCTGAGTTCATGTGGATTTTCCCATTTAAATCTTAGTTACATAAATGTAATTTCCTTTGCTGGCTCTAGGATGTCTGAGTGTGAACATCTCTTATTAAAGAACAGGCAGGGATCAAGAAATAGTCAAGGCTTGAATGATCTTGGTAAATTCTTTGCCATTCATTAATTTAGCATTTTTAATATTGAACCTCTTAATCTCTTGGTATATTATTGATTTGTCGATTCAAACGTAGATTATTTAGTAAAGAAATAAAATCCAGGAATGAATCTAGTTACAATTGAACTGTAAGGAATGCAGGTTTGGATAGATTGATAGGTCTTTGTGAGCTTAAGGGTTTAAGGTCCTACCCTTTTGAGCAGCAAGCTATAATCTTATTATGAAAATCTGGCTACTGTGTTTATGATGATCACATGGCAAAAAACTGTTCAGCCTGCTGTGGAGAGTTTTGAGAGTTACAGAGCAGCAGCAGGCCTAAGCTAATTTAATGTGTTTCCTCAGACATTTTGGCAGAGTTTCCATTGGCACACAGAGTTTATTATTGTCATTTCTGTACAGTTTATATAAACAAAAGCAAAGACCTGAGGGTCCAAAACCCATTTAGTACATTGGAAAAGCAGATAAATAAGACACTGCCTGTTGCCAAGATTGCCTCTGTTTTTGTGGAGCACATCCAGCCTGTCAGTGTTAATAGCCTGCTTTCACAATATCATAGTGAAATTATTCTGATTAGATTTCAGCAGCCGACCCCCTTTGATGCAAATTTTAAACTTGGCCAAAAAAATAGCACGTTTTTACTAACACAAGACACAATTCTCACCTCAGGGTAGGGAAATTGCAGACTATCATGTAACTACAACCTTCCCCTGTAAAAATAATCTTAACAAACTGTATTTTTTTTTTGAAAAATGACTCCTCACGTTCTCCACGTCTCTGCAGTTCTTGTCTTTAACCATTTACAAACTTCTAACTTTTAAAACATCTGCTCGGACATGCTGAAAAAATGTCCACTGGAAATGACCTTGAAATTTGTATCTTAACAGCTGCCCAGTATGTTTATTCAGTGTATGTCTGTTTACTTAACTGCATACAGTTATGGCTTGTGCGCATCAGTATTCAGATCTCAGATGTGACTGCAGACTTAATATCTACACTGAATGCATCTTATTCATTTTATTTACATCTGATGAAATGGAGGCATGTCTCAATTACACATGATTCTGAAGTTGGTCTTGAGCTCATTTACCTTGAACAATACCAACTTGAGTGAGAAGTCGTATTAGTCCGGCATCACTGATTAATAGTTTGAGTTAACCACAATATATCACAGAATTAATCAGTTAATAGTTTTTTTTTCCTTTAAAACTCACTGAAAACCCAATGAAAACTGAATTGTCCTTTTAAACTGAATGAAAAGACTGAAGGGACTGAATTTTTTTATGTATAAAATTAGAAATTAACTTAAAGTGAGCTGTGAGAATCACTGGTCATTTTATCCTTTAACTGCTAAATTCCTTTTTTTTAATTAATTTATTTATTTATTTATTTTTAATAAATATTAATTTTATCAAAATTTATTTATTTGTTTGTTCATTCATTCATTACCTCCCTCTTATCTGATCTATTCTCGGGTCACGGGGAGCCTGTGCCTATCTCAGGCGTTATTGGGCATCAAGGCAGGATACACCCTGGACGGAGTGCCAACCCATCGCAGGGTACACACACACACACTCTCATTCACTCACACAATACGGACAATTTAGAGATGCCAATCAACCTACCATGCATGTCTTTGGACCGTGAGAGGAAACCGGAGTACCCGGAGGAAACCCCCAAGGCACAGGGAGAACATGCAAACTCCACACACACACACACACACACACAGACACACACACACACACACACGGCAACCAAACCCCCAACCCTGGAGGTGTGAGGCAAACGTGCTAACCACTAAGCCACCGTGCCCCCCCTTGTTTTTGTTTATTTATTATTTTATTTTATTTATTTATTTATTTATTTTTAATTCGTATTAAATGTGTGATATTGCCATGTCCAGCACACATATTAGAATTACATAATGTCAGTCTTGTATCTAGTGACTATATTAAATTGTGCACACAGTTACCTGTTAGAGACTGATATATTTTAAAAATGCAAAGCAAAATAATAGTCTGTGCTGAATCAAGTGCTATTTTATACATATGAATATTGAGGGTAGGAGAAATATTCTAAATTTAACCAAATCTTCAGTGAGTAATGTGATATCTAGATGTAACTTACTATGATATACTACTACTATCCTTTGCTCTTTCCATCTTCTCATTCATATACTGTTGTTGTTGTTGTTGTTGTTGTTGTTGTTGTTGTTTTTAATCATTTCTTGCATTTGTGTTACATCATATTAAAATTGTCAGCAAAGAAAAAGTAAATTCTTCTTCTGTCTGCATCCCTGAATTTTCAGGCTTGAAGATACTAGGGGAAAAAAAGTAATGGGGTAGATGCTATTTCCGAGCATCTACTCAAAATATACCTGGCAAGCATGAACTATGTATATGCAGCAGATCTAAGAAGGACACCCAGAAAATGTATTTAAGCATGAATGTAACCTGACTCTGAATATGCATAACTTTCTTGAAAAAATATTAATGTATCTTTTGGACTTAACTCACTGTCTCATGTCTCCAGCTCGGTATAAATCTTATAGAAACCTTTTATCTTTTAGAAATGGTTGTGTCAGTGAATGAGTGGTGACAAGCATCAGGTACTTACAGCCGATATCTGTATTATAAGTAATTTAATTTCAGATTTGTCTTGTTGTATATTTATTTTGTGTTAATGTTTGTGTTGTTACCAAATATAGTCCTCATTCTCAAGGAAGTGATTCTATAGGTGTATAGTATTCAAACCCTGATTCTTAGATTTTTATGCGAGAGTCAGAGAGTGCAATACAGAGGAAAAAAAAGACTTTATTGATTTTGCCTAAGAGTAAGAATAGATGTATGAGTCCAAAGCATATGAACAATGATTCAACATAAAATATAATGTATAGCAAAAATGGTCCATATAAACAGTTTAAAACATTTCTTTCATTTTCAGTGTCATGTTTGGGAATCACAGACATCTGATGTTGAGAAAATCAGCACGAATAAACACTTGAGATTATGTGCATCCCTCTCAGACCTTATTCTGTGGGATGGTGGTAGCTCAAGTGGTTAAGGCTCTGGGTCGTTGACTGGAAGATCTTCTTCTTCTTCTTCTTTCGGCTTTTCCCTTCCGGGGTCGCCACAGCGAATCATCTCTCTCCACCTATCCCTATCTTCTGCATCCTCAACACTTGCACCCACTAGCTTCATATCCTCATTAATTCCATCCATATACCTCCTCTTTGGCCTTCCTCTTTGCCTCCTGCCTGGCAGCTCCATGTCCAACATTCTCCTGCCAATATACTCACTCTCTCTCCTCTGAACATGTCCAAACCATCTTAATCTGGCCTCCCTAACTTTGTCCCCCAAACGTCCAACATGAGCTGTCCCTCTGATGTACTTATTCCTAATCCTGTCCAATCTTGTCACTCCCAAAGAGAACCTCAACATCTTCAGCTCTGCTACCTCTAGCTCTGACTCCTGTCTCTTCCTCAGTGACACTGTCTCTAAACCATACAGCATGGCCGGTCTCACCACTGTCCTGTACACCTTCCCCTTGATTCTCGCTGATATTTTCCTATCACACAGAACTCCCGACACCTTTCTCCACCCATTCCAACCTGCCTGCACTCGCTTCTTTACCTCTTTCCCACACTCTCCATTACTCTGGACTGTTGACCCCAAGTACTTAAACTCCTGTACCTTCTGCACCTCTTCACCCTGTAACCTTACTGTTCCACTTCCCTCCCTTTCATTCACACACATGTACTCAGTCTTACTACAACTGACTTTCATTCCTCTTCTCTCCAGCGCAAACCTCCACCTCTCCAGGTTTTCCTCCACCTGCTCCCTGCTCTCACTACAGATCACAATGTCATCTGCAAACATCATTGTCCAAGGAGACTCCTGTCTGACCTCCTCTGACAACTGGTCCATCACTATAGCAAACAGGAAGGGGCTCAGAGCCGATCCCTGATGCAGTCCCACCTCCACATTGAACTCCTCTGTCTGACCTACAGCACACCTCACCACTGTCCTGCTCCTCTCATACATGTCCTGCACCACTCTGACATACTTCTCTGCTACTCCTGACTTCCTCATACAGTACCACAGCTCTTGTCTTGGCACCCTGTCATACGCTTTCTCCAAGTCTACAAACACACAGTGCAACTCCCTCTGACCATCCCTATACTTCTCCATCAAAATCCTCAGAGCAAAAATTGCATCTGTTGTGCTCTTTCTGGGCATGAAGCCATACTGCTGCTCACAAATTTCCACTACCTTCCTTAACCTAGCTTCCACTACTCTTTCCCATAGCTTCATTGTATGGCTCATCAACTTTATCCACCTATAGTTGCTGCAACTCTGCACGTCACCCTTATTCTTAAAGATCGGCACTAACACACTTCTTCTCCATTCCTCAGGCATCCTCTCACTCTCTAAAACCCTGTTGAACAAACTATCTAAAAATTCCACTGCTGCCTCTCCCAGACACTTCCAGACCTCCACCGGGATGTCATCAGGACCAACTGCCTTCCCACTTTTCATCCTCTTCAAAGCCTTCCTGACTTCATCCTTTCTAATCTTATCTACTTTCTGTTCCACAGAGTTCACACCTTCTACTCTTTTTTCCCTCTCATTTTCCTCATTCATCAGCTCCTCAAAGTACTCCTTCCATCTCCTCTGTACACTCTCCTCACTTGTGAGCACCCTTCCATCTCTATCCTTAATAACTCTAACTTGCTGCACATCCTTCCCATCTCGATCCCTCTGCCTAGCTAACCTGTACAAGTCCTTCTCTCCTTCTCTAGTGTCTAACCTAGTGTACAACTCGTCATATGCCTTCTGCTTGGCCTTAGACACCTCCCTCTTCACTCTGCGCTGTAACTCCTTGTATTCCTGTATATTCTCTTCAGTCCTGTCCATGTCCCACTTCTTCTTGGCTAACCTCTTCCTCTGGATACTATCCTGAACTTCCTCATTCCACCACCAAGTCTCCTTATCTTCTTTCCTCCTTCCAGATGACACACCCAGCACCTTTCTCCCTGTCTCCCTGATCACTTCTGCTGTAGTTTCCCAGTCATCTGGCAGCAACACCTGCCCACCCAGAGCCTGCCTCAACTTCTGTCTAAATTCCTCACAACATTCCTCCTTTTTCAGCTTCCACCACTTGGTTTTCTTCTCTGTCTCTGACCTCTTCTTCTTACAGACCATCAGAGTCATCCTACACACCACCATCCTATGCTGTCTGGCTACACTCTCTCCCACAAACCACTTTACAGTCACTGATCTCTTTCAGATTGCCTCTTCTACATAAGATGTAGTCTACCTGTGTGCTCCTACCTCCACTCTTGTAAGTCACTCTATGCTCCTCCCTCTTCTGAAAATACGTGTTAACCACAGCCATGTCCATCCTCTTAGCAAAGTCCACTACCATCTGTCCTTCAAGGTTCCTTTCCTTAACTCCAAACTTGCCCATCACCTCCTCATCACCTGTGTTCCCCTCACCAACATGTCCATTAAAATCCGCTCCTATCACCACTCTCTCACCCGTGGGAATACTCTCCATCACCTCATCTAATTCACTCCAGAATCTCTCTTTCTCCTCCAACTCACAACCTACCTGTGGGGCATAACCACTAACAACATTCAACATCACCCCTTCAATCTCTACCTTCAGACTCATCACCCTGTCTGACACTCTCTTCACCTCCAGGACATTCCTCACAAACTCCTCCTTCAGGACCACACCTACCCCATTTCTCTTACTATCCACACCATAATAAAACAGCTTGAATCCTGCTCCTATACTACGAGCCTTGCTACCCTTCCACCTGGTCTCCTGTACACACAGTATATCCACCTTCCTTCTCTCCATCATATCAGCCAGCTCTCTACCTTTCCCTGTCATAGTACCAACATTCAGAGTTCCTATTCGCAGTCCTACACTCTTACCTTTCCTCTTCTCTCTCTGTCTGCGCACTCTCCTCCCTCCTCTACTTCTTCGACCAACAGTAGCCCAATTTCCACCGGCGCCCTGTAGGTCAACGGCGCCGATGGCGGTCGTTGTTAACCCGGGCCTCGACCGATCCGGTATGAAATTCGTACTGACGATTCACATGGTTAAATTTGGCAACGTTTTACGCCGGATGCCCTTCCTGACGCAACCCTCTCTATTTATCCGGGCTTGGGACCGGCACAGAAGTCACTGGACTGTGACCCCCATGGCTAGATTCGTTGACTGGAAGATCAGGAGTTCAAAACCCAGCGTTGCCACTGTTGGGCCCTTGAGCAAGGCCCTAACCCACCCTGTTCCAGGGGTGCTGTATCATGGCTGATACAGCTGCTCTGTGCTTTGACCCCAACCCCCAAGGATGGGATATACAAAGAAAAGAATTTCACTGTCCAGTAATGTATATGTGACAAATAAAGACAACTTAACTTATTCACAGACACAGATAAAATCATGGAGGGTGTTCTATTAACTATCCCAAACTGGTTATTATGTTATATCTTCTTTTTCTAGTAGGCAAACTGGTCATGTTTCAACATCTGAGCTACTGAACACTGATAGTGTGTATGAACTCCCAAAGGTACACTTAGTTGTATTTCCCTCCTCCAGTATTACAGTGCCTTGGGAATGCTGATGTTCCAAAGGTCAGAAACCCATATGCTGTGCATTTACCGTCAGTTCTTGGTATGCATGTGGAACATATTCTACATGGACCATAGAACATCAGTCTGTGTGCGACCAAGAGGAATAGTTTTCCTTGAGCTGTGAGTCAAATGTCAGGGAGTTTAGGCTTTATAGTTCCCATTGACATGTTTTATTTTTTTTGCCTCCTTTTTTTAGTGCTTTGTGAAGTTGAAAGGACACCAGCATGATCCACCTCTCCATCTCCATCCTTCCAGATGGATAATCAAGTAGGAATATCACATTTTATGCCATTTGATCTGAGTATGAATTTATTTTGGTGCTTTATCACAGACTGTTCCCTTTTTCAGTCATGCTTGTGGCATCCTAAATGCCTTTCCAAACCCTTGCATCTCGGTTTGCCATTAAGTGTTCTCAATTACAATTTCACATGGCGATACTGGCAGTGGTCTCTTCAGTCCTCGATAGAGCCTGAGTAGAGCACTTGATGTAATGGGAGCCATGTGTTTGCATGGTACATTATTAGCATACCTGTCTGTCTCTGTCCCGCCTGCCTTCTCAACCACTGACTTCCTCTCTGCAGGATCATTCAGTGTGATACAACATAGAAAACTATTCACCACAACACGAGACAAATGCTTCCCTGTACTCAATGATGGATATGATTTCTTAAAACGTCTTTAACATTTGGCTATATTTGGGCATAACCTTCACATGATTGTCTATTTGGGATTTAGCAGGGAGCATTACGTGTTGACGGCCTTAAGTCTGGTTTGGACTAGAGCATTTACACTGCCGTTTGAGCACTCAATTTCAAACGTGCTAGGATTTTCATGTTTGTACAAGCTGTGATAGGAATTAGAATGCCTTGTTTTGTCATATCACATCATATAAAATATCATTAAAATATGTACTAATTCCTCTCTGTTCTTAGACCTTGAACAACAGCATGAGACTATGTATTTGATGGCATCTCAAAGTACTTCTATTAGTCGCACTGCATAAAGGCATCTGCCATAAACTAAACGTAATAGTAAAAATCTGTCATATTGAAATTTTGTGGTGAAAAGATCAGTTAATCACAAATATTTTGTATTGCCATGGTTTGACTGCCTTATTCATTTCTTGTTAGCAATTAGCATCAAATTAATCATCAAAATTTAATGCAAGTCAATGCTATTGGTGTTAAACATAAAGAGCACTTTAGGTTTAAATTATGGCTTGATGCTTTATAACATTGCATGCAAACTGCATATGAGAGGCACACAAACAAACATTTTGATCACAAAGTTATCAAATATTTTGATTTATCCATTTAAGTATTTAATATATATCATAGCTTGCTGTGCAGACTAGATAATAAATAACAGATTCATTCGTTTATGATTGTGCAATTCAGTTCACTACTCGCTTTTATCTAATGTGGAGTATTTTCTGTATTTCATGTAACAGTATTTAAAACCAAACACTGTTATGATATATCATGTTACGTTAACTTTTTTCTGCATGTTGCTAAAAAGAATATATAACAGACTGAACTAAAGCAAGCCACATTTATGGTAAGACAACAGCAACCAGCCCACAGTTGCTTATTTATGATTGGTCACTCAGCAGCTCTGACCTGGTTTAGGTTGAATCTTATTTATTGATTTACTTATTTGTTGCATCCTACAGAGGTGTTGATTTTTTAAAGGAGGAAATTATGGCTTTGTGCATGGTTTAGACTATTTTAGAAATACCTAGTGTTTACACCTAGCCTCAAAACAGCCAATTTTTTAATTTTAAGAACATCTGCTTAATTTCTATCTATAAATAGGTATAAAAGTCAACTGGTAAACAGCAGAATAAGTAATTTCATATTCGTTACCATTCTATTTACCAGAAGGCTGCTGACACTGAAACTGAGAGAGGGTTTTTTTTAAATATAAATGCCAAGACTATGACCATATTAAAGACAAAGACAGTAATCGTGGTAATTCAAATTTTTCTAAAATTACGCATATTCAGAGTATCAGTGGTTTTTTAAACTCACTTTTGCTAAAGGGTTATGTCTACAGCATGTCTCGCTGAAAATGTGTGTCTGTGAGTCTATTAAATTACACAGGTCAAATTTCTACTTAAATAAGCATTGAAACTTTTTCAAGCTAAATGATATGTGTTTCTTTTGAAGTAATGACACCATTAATCATTTGAAGTTATTTGTTTATATGAAAAAGACTTTGACCACCTGCATCTGTCGTTCCTTCAGTGCAGCTTAACAACTTCCTGAATTGTAGTTAACGATTTTTCTCTTGCTTTGAAATAAGCCACAGAGTTTATTCAAGGTAACGGCACTGCAGGGGATCTCTGAGGTTAATAGTTTGTAAGCTTTTCTCCATTCATGTAGGTAAAAGTATAATCTTGAGCTGCCTTTCTGTGATGCTGAAGTGCTGAGGTCTGTGTGTATACCTTTCTCACTGGGTCATGTCTCTCACTGAAACCCCAACCACTTTGTCTGCCAGCTCAGTCTTGTGAAACTATCATTACCAGCCCCAGATAAGCTATTATTTTATCTGCCAGTCGACCAGAAATGCCCCCTGGGGAGGACACACAGACAGTGCATGATCACTGTGCTTACAGTCTCAGAAATAAATATATTATTAATATATATTTTTTAAGTTTTTAGTGGAATGCATAACATTGAGTATAGTTACCTTGATACAGTATGACTGTAGTTGGAAATTCATTTCAGTCTTAAGCTTTGAAATGGTTTAATGAATTACTGAATAACAGTTCACCCTCACTATTATTATTATTATTATTATTGTTATTATTATCAAGGCAATGATGAGCATGACAGTAAATCAAGAAGGTAGATTCCATTAGCTCAGATCCACAGGGGAAGCCCACCTGCATTCCCAGACTATTGGTATTTGTTTTCATTCAAGCAGGAGAACATACAAATCTGAACATGTCCATCAGCAACTTCACTTCATCTCTGTATATGTCTGACTTATTAGTTGTGTTCATTTTCCAGGTTTATGTTCTTTTCTTATGAGCACAGCATAATAATGCCTAGGAAAGCTGTTCTATCAAAGAGCTGTTCACTGTTCCTGTCAAACAAAGATGCCCTTTGTCTGGATATACAAAGAGACCTCTGCTTTGCTGGGGCCGGTACATACTTTTTGGGCAAGTATCACCTGTTACCCATATCAGATTAAGAGCTCATAACTAAGTGTCAAAAGGCAGCTTAGCAATGTCTGACGATGTCATTCTTCATTCTGAGTACATCTCTAGATTTCTGGAGAGAAATATGTGGCCTGAAATGAATTAATCTGATGATTCTTATTTCAAATGGAACTTTATTATTGATCTATGAAAATATTGGGAAGAAAAGTATGTGCAGTTTCTCTCTCAGAATTAGTTAAAGTTTGTTACCTTAAAATGGTTTAATGAATTACTATAACAATTCTTCTTCTTTTTATTATTATTATTATTATTATTATTATTATTATTATTATTATTATTATTATTATTTTTTTATTATTATTATTATTATGATTATCATTATTATTAGGGGCATTGGTGGCTCAGTGGTAGGTTTCTCGCCTATCATGCGGGAGGCCCGGGCTCAATACCCAGCCAATGCCTCAACCCCAGCCACTGGATGCAGTGCCAGTCCCAAGCCCGGAAAAATGGGAGGGTTGCGTCAGGAAGGGCATCCGGCGTAAAACATTTGCCAAGTTGATGTGTGGACCAGTTGGTCCGCTGTGGCGACCCCGAACAGGGAGCAGCCGAAAGCATTAACTTAACTATTATTATTATTATTATTACCTATTAATGATGAAATCCCTATTTTCAACTAGTGTGCAATAACTTTATATATATCTTCTTCTTCTTCTTCTTTCGGCTTTTCCCTTCAGGGGTCGCCACAGCGAATCATCTCTCTCCACCTATCCCTATCTTCTGCATCCTCAACACTTGCACCCACTAGCTTCATATCCTCATTAATTCCATCCATATACCTCCTCTTTGGCCTTCCTCTTTGCCTCCTGCCTGGCAGCTCCATGTCCAACATTCTCCTACCAATATACTCACTCTCCCTCCTCTGAACATGTCCAAACCATCTTAATCTGGCCTCCCTAACTTTGTCCCCCAAACATCCAACATGAGCTGTCCCTCTGATGTACTCGTTCCTAATCCTGTCCAATCTTGTCACTCCCAAAGAGAACCTCAACATTTTCAGCTCTGCTACCTCTAGCTCTGACTCCTGTCTCTTCCTCAGTGACACTGTCTCTAAACCATACAGCATGGCCGGTCTCACCACTGTCCTGTACACCTTCCCCTTGATTCTCGCTGATATTTTCCTATGACACAGAACTCCCGACACCTTTCTCCACCCATTCCAACCTGCCTGCACTCGCTTCTTTACCTCTTTCCCACACTCTCCATTACTCTGCACTGTTGACCCCAAGTACTTAAACTCCTGTACCTTCTTCACCTCTTCACCCTGTAACCTTACTGTTCCACTTCCCTCCCTTTCATTCACACACGTACTCAGTCTTAATACGACTGACTTTCATTCCTTTGCATCTGTTTGTGCTCTTTCTGGGCATGAAGCCATACTGTTGCTCACAAATGTCCACTACCTTCCTTAACCTAGCTTCCACTACTCTTTCCCATAGCTTCATTGTATGGCTCATCAAGTTTATCCCCCTATAGTTGCTGCAACTCTGCACGTCACCCTTATTCTTAAAGATCGGCACTAATACACTTCTTCTCAATTCCTCAGGCATCCTCTCACTCTCTAAAACCCTGTTGAACAAACTAGTCAAAAATTCCACAGCTGCCTCTCCCAGACACTTCCAGACCTCCACCGGGATGTCATCAGGACCAACTGCCTTTCCACTTTTCATCCTCTTCAAAGCCTTCCTGACTTCATCCTTTCTAATCTTATCTACTTTCTGTTCCACAGAGTTCACCCCTTCTACTCTTTTTTCCTTCTCATTTTCCTCATTCATCAGCTCCTCAAAGTATTCCTTCCATCTCCTCTGTACACTCTCCTCACTTGTGAACACCCTTCCATCTCTATCCTTAATAACTCTAACTTGCTGCACATCCTTCCCATCTCGATCCCTCTGCCTAGCTAACCTGTACAAGTCCTTCTCTCCTTCTCTAGTGTCTAACCTAGTGTACAACTCGTCATATGCCTTCTGCTTGGCCTTAGACACCTCCCTCTTCACTCTGCGCTGTGACTCCTTGTATTCCTGTCTATTCTCTTCAGTCCTGTCCATGTCCCACTTCTTCTTGGCTAACCTCTTCCTCTGGATACTATCCTGAACTTCCTCATTCCACCACCAAGTCTCCTTATCTTCTTTCCTCCTTCCAGATGACGCACCCAGCACCTTTCTCCCTGTCTCCCTGATTACTTCTGCTGTAGTTTCCCAGTCATCTGGCAGCACTACCTGACCACCCAGAGCCTGCCTCAACTTCTGTCTAAATTCCTCACAACATTCCTCTTTTTTCAGCTTCCACCACTTGGTTTTCTTCTCTATCTTTGACCTCTTCTTCTTACAGACCAACAAAGTCATCCTACACAACACCATCCTATGCTGTCTGGCTACACTCTCTCCCACTACCACTTTACAGGCACTAATCTCTTTCAGATTGCCTCTTCTACATAGGATGTAGTCTACCTGCGTGCTCCTACCTCCACTCTTGTAAGTCACTCTATGCTCCTCCCTCTTCTGAAAATAAGTGTTAATCACACCCATGTCCATCCTCTTAGCAAAATAACTTTATATATATATATATATATATATATATATATATATATATATATATATATATATATATATATATAGTATTTACATACTTTACATCTTATGCATCATTAGAATAATTGCTTTATTTATTACTATTACCTTGACTGCATTTTTTAAATTCCATTTATTTATTTGTTTGTTTGTTTGTTTGTTTGTTTATATTATTTTTATTTATTTGTTTGTTTGTTTGTTTGTTAAAACGGATGTATAATTTGCACACTATATGAGAAATGCACTGCAAGGACTTTTCGCTGTACTCAGTATAGTGACAATAAAAGAATCTTGAACCTTTAATCTTGACTGTGTCAGTAGAAATGACTGCAGTTTGTTGTTGCTCTGTTATTTGAAAATGTAAGTGAAGGAAATATAACACAGTGGTTTTCAAATTGTGATTTGTTGTACCCCAAAGAGCCATGAAACGTAATCATAGGATACTGTGATTTTGAAATGTTCCTACAGTATTGATCTGTTTGACAGATTGTCTGAATTGAAATGGTTCAACCCGATCCTCAGTAGCTCAAAACAAGTAGGCCTAAAAATTATTGAATTATTAACTTGAATCCAATGTGTTCTGTCAGTATATGGGAATAAAAGTCCTAGCTTTAGCCACAATATTCTACTATACTTTATAGTATAGTATAAATTTCTGCAGGGCTAGCCATATGTACTCACAGTCACAATGAAGGTCAGAAAAGGTTAACACAGACAGATATTTCTCTGAAGTGGTGTGCTATCTTGGTCCTTAGAGAACTACTTTTTCTTTAGACAAATCAACTGGGGTGATTCTTTTAACATTATTACTTCCCTGGTAATCCTCACTCAATTCTTAAACAAGAAAGAAAAAAGAGAATAATGGATGTGCTGCTTTTAAAGTATGGAAGCTTGATGTGAAGAGGGTTAAAGAGTGCAACATTTCTACTTGATGAACATCAGTCTTCAATTAACCAAGAATACTTGTATTTATGGATTGTTTGTTAGAAAAACTTACTTTTGACCCGTGGGTGAGATGAGTGTGAGCTGAGCATTTACTTTGCCAATAAACGTAAGTGTTGCAAGGAAATCAATGGCAAAGATGGACAACACAGCTGTTCTATCTGGCAAACTTTGTGATGTGCACATCTCTTTCTGCCATGAAAGCCATTTAGTATTTAACTCATAAGAGCAGCTACGAAGTTTAGAGTATTTCTGTGGATAAATAGGGGGCAAACATTAGCTTTTCCTAATTCTTCACTGCACTTTCTCATGTTCTGCCTGTTTCAAACACAACTTTCTTGACTTATTTTAATTACAAAGCCATTCATTAGGTTAGAGGGTGTGTTAAAGCCCTAGCACTCCATGAGCAGGTTTGAAAAACATTGCTAGATGTTACGCCAGCACTCTGTGCCATGTCTGAGATTTGGTTGGAACGAGTGTGTTACTTTAGGGATGATATTGCACATTGTTGGATGCATTTTATTAGTAGTGTGTGTATGAAAAACATATCAGGTTTTCATAGGAATGGCAGGATACATTGTCAGGGCAAGATTTGGTCAGGTTTAGCAGACTAATTGGTTCTGTTTTTTGTCCTGTTGATTCCTGAACTATTGAGTCAACATGTAGCTTTTGATCATTAGCCATGGCAGACCTGGGTTAGAGTAACTGTCACCACCATGCCTCTGAAATAGAGACCCTCCTCTTTCATTATTGCATTAACACATACCTGCCATCAATAATTAAAGCTGGGGAAATTTACCACCTCCTGTAAAACCTATGGATGTAAATGGTTGTAAAATTAAAGTTATATCCATGATTATTTTGGAGAAAAAAAAACATCTCATAGATGAAATATAAAGAGATCTCTGCATTGCTGGGCTCAGATTTAGTACTCATAAGTGTCAAAAGGCAGCTTAGCAATGTCTGCTAATGGCATTCTTCATTCTGAGTACATGTCTATACGAAATATTTGGCTTGAAATTAATGAATCTGATGATTCTGTGTTTGAGTAAAACTTTGTTGTAGATCAACTGCTATTGAACTATGACAATATTTGGCAGAAAAGTACTTGTAGTACCAATATTTTTTAACTGTCACCTTCTATGTCTCTGAATTACAGGCCCTGCTTTTTTATTATAGAATTTTTTTTTAAAAATTGTCATCCCTTCTGAAGTTGGGAAAGTTGTTGAAATGCAATTGTGTTGGTCATTTCTCACAGCTGTATTCCTGCTTCACTGCAGGAAGGCTTTATTTAGTTGACTAAATTAACATACAGACCCTTCACAAATTTGCAGCAAGTAGGAAGCATTTTGATTAGTAACACGGTTAGTCACTAAAATGATTTAAAAACAAATGACTAAAGATTTAATTTTTCTTGGAGAGTTTTAAAATAAATCTAGTATGCAAGATGGAGCTTCTGTTTATATTCAAGGTTTTTCAAGGAGCGGAGGCCAGAAGCAATCGAGCAATAGTCATTATACAAGGATTCTGGCCTGACATAGGGTCTGGGGCAAGTTGAAGTCAGCAGACATATAAAAGAATTAAATAGCATTCATAGCTTTCTACTTGATATTTGACAGGACACCTAGTGGCCTGAATGCTATAAAACATATTAACATCATGCTCTGTTTTTAATTAACTATATAGAAACAGAATTATGCAGAAATTGGTTAAGGTAGCAGCTCATCTCATCTATTTTTTAATTTAATTGTTTATATAATAGAACACACTTAAAAGAATACAAGCACAGAGGCCTCGTTACTGTCATAACACATGGGAAAGCATCTGTCACTGCTCCTTTATGCAGATCGTCTCCAGTTGCCCCAAAGTCCTCAGGTCTTCACTTATGGTTTCTTCCACAGCTCATCTGGCTTTTCAATTAACATTAGGTTAAGGATATGAGCTAATTATTTCAAAAGCTTGATCTTGTTTCACATGAATTATTTTTGTGTACATCTGGTGGACTGATTTGGATAATTATCCACCTGCTTGATCCAGCTATGACTCATGTTTAATCTCTCAGCTGGAATAGCGTGACTTTTCTCTAAAATAACCTGGCATGTGACATATGAGTCCATTATTGCAGTGGCCAAAAAACTCTGCAACATCATATCTCATATCTCACATTGTTCAAAGTAGGGAAGGCTTTTGTTACACAACCGTCCTTCTTTATAAGTCAATTCCATCTGTTGCATTTGTTCCCAAATGTTCTTTTCTGAGATTAGAAACTGTAGAGTAAACTGTAGAGGACTCTTTTTCTTCAGAGCTGTGTCATGAATTTATCCAGGGTCCATGCATTTCTTCTTTTTTCCATTAAAGACATAGCTTTGCCAGATGTTAGGTAAATAAACTACAAAGAAACACCAGGTACTTTTCTGCACTGTCCTAGGGCTATATTATAGAAATGTCTTCTAATTTGCATTCAATTTAAATAAACCCATGTTTTGGCCATGCTTAGAATCAGGTTAAAAATACAATCTCTTGCATGCTTGTTTTTTAATTCTAAATTGAAACTTAATGGACAAAATTTCATGTTAATTCCAGGAATATTGCACGCATACACACACACAAAAGAAAAACTGTATGAAATTAATGTCTTACAAAATATAGTTCACAGGGTTGCATATTCATTATACTTGGGTATGCAATTAAAATATGATTAGCATTAAAGTTGCATAAGAAAAAAAAGGTTGAAACTTGCTCTAACAGTTGTATTTCTAAGAGAATTTTTTTTCCTTTCTCCAAATCCATCCAGTTATCCTTTCTTTGTACTGCGTATCCTTCACAGCGTCACAGAGAACCTGGAGCCTTTGGATTTGGAGAGTAAACTGGAGTACTCAGAGGAAACAATTTTTGAAAGTTTGCTGAAGTTTGCACTAATTTGTGATAATGTCCCAAGGGGCGATTGTTCAAACATAGCACACATCTAGATAATTATTACTGTCACAGGCTGTGCAAGATTTTAAACAGCGGTTACATTAACTTGTAGATAATGTTGCTATAGACCAAGTAAACAGTTGAGGAAGGAACTCAGAGAGGCAGTGCAGCAAAAGACTAGCAGTATATTACAGCAATCTCAGAGAAAACTCAGGGACAAAGGAAATTACAGTCACACATATAATATCTAGAAAGATTCATAATATACTCACAGTGAAATGTTGTCTGTCTATCATCAGATCAAAGCAATAATTCTCTTTATTTAATAAATAGACTTTATATCACATGAAGGTTTCCATATCTATAACATAGTCAATAATGTCATAGCAGCTAAAGCCAAAACTATGGTGAAACAGGTTTTACTAGGAACATCAATACATTCAGTAAATGTGAAATACTTTACGCTAAGTGACATCAGTAAGTAATATAATCTGTCCACAAATCATAATAACAGCATACAATACTCCAATATGTGTGGAATCTGCAAATCGTGTAAGAAGGAGACATCTCCTGTTGTTTTTTGTGCTGAAGAGTCATGATCCAGACAGTGAGCCAGACAGAGTGAGTCTACTGTACTGCATAAGCACCGTCTATAAACTGTTATGTTCATATATATTCTGCAACGACAGCCGTCAATCACATTACTACCATTTACATATAAGAGATCTCTTTTTTTACAGAGCCCTTCAACTGAGTAAAAAACCAACATATTGTTCAAATCTGTACAGTAATGTTTTTCCTAGTTATTGGCATCATGGAGCTTTCATTCCTGAACTGCCCACTGAAAGAACACATTCGATTCAAGCTCACATCATTTTAAGCCTATTTGTTTTTGTTTGATCTAAGTTTGGATTAAATCGATTCAAGTTGAAGTGAACAGTCAAATAGCATAAAAAAATACAAGGATTTATAAATATAATAACTTTACTAATGATCAGTTGTGAGTTCCACTACTCTAACAAATTATACATTTTACAGATTCATTTTGGGTTCCCTAGACCACACTTTGAAAACCAGTGGGTTATACTCACTACAGTGGTCACTTTAATAGGAACCCCTGTACACTTGTTAATTTATGCTGTTATCCAGTCAGCCAAATATGTTGCAGTGCAAAGCATAAAATCATGCAGATACAGGTCAAGGACTTCAGTTAATGTTCACATCAAACATCAGAATGGGGAAAAATGTGACCTCTGTGACTTTAACTGTGGCATGGATGTAGGTAACAAATGGGCTGGTTTGTGTTTCAAAAAGTGCTGATCTCCTGGGATTTTCACACACAAAAGAAAAAAAACATTGAGTGAGCTACAATTCTGTGGGTGGAAAAGTCTTGTTGATAAGAGAGGTCAGAAGAAAATGGCCAGATTGTTCCAAGCTGCCAGGACAGATATACACATGCATATTTTTTTTTTCATTCTGGATTTAATGTTTGATTAACTGAAGTACTTGGCTGGTATCTGCATGATTTTTGCATTGTGCTGCTGCCACATGATTGGTTGATTAGAAAAGTACATGAATGTGGACATTGAGTGCATATTAAACAAGCATGGCTTTGAAATACACTACATTGTATTGAACAAATCTTATGAGTGTTCTCACTTTGCTTACATTAAAGAATTATTCACTGGTTTTCAGGGGTATTAATAAGAGTGGTAAATAAAGGTTATATAACAGTAATCACAGTAATTCTTTAAATTACAATTAAAGCTTAATAACAGTTAATTGTTTAAATATTTCAAGATAATGACAGCTAAGTACCTCTTTATCTTTTACTGGACTGTGTCAAAAGACCGCATAGCAATAATACATTCAAATAACTTGACACCTTGAAAGGAAACGAGGCCATTGTTAATTCCAATGTCAACACAGGGGAAAATAAGTGACTAAAGAAAAAGATCATGTGCTCACTAAAGTCACTAAATACCCTAGCAACATTCATTAAAAAAAGTTTTCTACAGTGGATTATGTATAGTCCATTTAGCTGGCTTGTTGACCTTTGACATGCTTCTGTAGTTCTTCTCTCCGCAACACTATTTAATAGTTTTTGATTGAAGCAACGACTTAGAGACCATGATTGTAGCATACAGCTCTCAAAAGAAATGAGTATGTTCATAAGAGAGAAACTCTGTGGATCTGCTCTTTGTCAACAGATGTCCCTGGGAGTGTTTAGCACACAGGCTAGTTTAGGAGCACTGTTTGAACTTTTACATTCTTTTTTTCTTTTATAGTATATGACTTCAGCTGAGACATTTTAAGGCTTTGATAGGCTGCCTTACCTTTTACAGTCAGTAAGTCAGAGTCTTGTAAATAGTATTCAGACAAAACATTTATAAATGTAGCAAAAGCATAATCTGGATTTTAATACACTTTTAGTTTTCATCAAAACGTGATTAGTCAGTAAAAAGACAGTGCTTTCTTATTAGTAAGCAGAGGTCTCGGACTGTAGGGTTGTGGTCCTTGAGGAATCAAATTTGAAAGTAGTTAGGCAATTTCATGGCCTTAACTATTACCACATGCACAGCAATCACTTAAGTACACAGCAGCTTCTCTATGGAGTCTTCTTTACTTTGACATTTTTCAACTTCTAACTTGTGCAAATATCAAACTGGCCTGAGTCTTTCATCTCCAGTTCTGTCATTGAACTAGTTAAATGCACTTAGACTGAAACTCATTATCTCTATTCAAAGATGTTTGAGAGATTATATAATTCTTAAGCAGTTCCAAGCAAACTTCAGTCCAAACAAAAACTTCCACTACTACAGTTCAGTATAATCCACTCTCAGAAAATGTCTTAAATACATATCTTGCCTGTGCTTCTGCCACATGCATGGCTAATCCATGTGGTTTGGGGGGCACATCCACTGGAAAAATGTGTGTGCTTGATAGCTGACAGATTAAATTTATGCAGATTTCTTTCTAAATATTTGTTTCTGATTGTGGAATAAATTCTTCCTAGTTGTTTTGGGTATCTCTCATGCAACGTGCTTGGCCATCTGTTTTTGGTGAGTGGGTTCACTCAGGAATAGTGCATTCTTTGTGGATTTGTTGCAGCGTAAGGTATGACAAAATATCCTGTGCTTCAAGCATTAAGTGACAGAGCATCTGTGAAGGAATTTGTCTATCAATGAGCTGTCCTGTTTGGAAGATTACTTTATTGTTTTACCACATGAATGTTGACTTTGGAGGAAATTAGATACTCAGCATCATTCTTTCATACAACATAGGTATTTTATTGAGTTTTAAGATAAATATTTCCAAAGTCTGGCCAGCGGCACACCTGTTACTCTTGAGATCACTTTATTCAGACTTGAGTATTCCATTATGTGTATACATGTGTGGAGGCATGTGCCATGTCATGAATAGCAGCTGATGAGTCTGCTAGCCATACCGGAACAGCACTGTTCCATCTTCCACTTATTCAGGTCTGTTTAAAAAGAATTGGGACGTCATTGTCTGGCTCTTAGACCAGTCAGCATGGACATATTGCTTAATATTTTTTATTGTGGTCTGTCTCCAAAGAGAATGGCTGAGGCATTGTTTTGGATCCTGAAAGAGAACTTTACAAATTTCTGGGAATGAAAGCAATCTGAAGCAGTCTGTACCACCCCAAACTGATTGGTTAGTATAATTATATATAATAAATATATAATTTTTAAATTCATACATCATTATAGTAGGAAAGGCTTAAAGTCAATAAAGTGCTCCAGGCCGTCACTGAGTCCTCCTCTGATAAGTTATTATATGGGCAGAAGCCCAGGTGGTTGTTGAATATAATTAAAACAAGCTGGGAGGATGGTCCAGTCCAGCACATCCTCAACCTGCAAGCAAACCCCCACACACACTGGGTCATTTATCACAGGAGAATTTGCTTCAGGCCCAGGAAAGGCAACACCGCCTTTGTAAAACATGTTCCCAACCGAGCAAATCTGCACCAGGCGATAGGTCCTTGCATTAGTCCCTACATCTAGCACAAAAAACATCATACCAAGTGGCAAAGACCTTACAAGATTGCACAGTGGGTTGGAAAAATTTAACATGAACTGCTGCAAATGGCCAGAGAGAATAAATGGCAGATTTACTACCTCAAGCTTAATCTTGCATTGACAGTAGTAGAGAGAAATTAGTCGAGACCCATGTTCAAAATCATCAGATCCAATATCACTTGGAGACAATTTCTCAACATCCCACAAGATGGAACCTGAAAAAAAAAAAGTCAGCAGGTTTCAAGCTGAATTTTCAGTTTGTTTTGTTTCGTTCAGTTTGTTTTTTATGCCCACTAAAAAGAGTTATGAGAACACCTCACTGAACAAACCTGAAATGAAGAGAAGAGAAATGACTAAAGCAAAGACAAAATGAGGCAGAATAAACAGTAAGTAAGCTCAAAATCTACAAAGTTATTTGTACTGGTCATGTTTTACATGACTCACTGACTATTATGCCAAGGGCATGAACCCAAGTATATTTTTGTTGTCATTCCATACACATACAGTGTCCAAATACACCTATCCTCATAAAACCATTCTGTTGAAGGTGTTTGTGGGTGGCCAGTGGAGGTCATTGCCCTGCTGAAGCTATGTAGTCAGTGTAATCAGCTTAAGTTACACACTTATGCATCACTGGTAGTTAATCTCTTTTGAAAAAAAAAAAACAGGGTGTACAGAAAAAGCCCAAAGGCTTTAACTTGAACCTCTGCAGAAATGCAATTTACTTTTCCTTTGGCTTATGTATCAAGAGTTGATGTTGAGAAAATGTAAAGTAATTAGTGAAATTGTATGAAAATCATCTTTTGATTCTTGAAGAGCATAAAAGGGGCTCTTGCTCTCCTTGGAATTTAAAATTGTGTTTCTGGCGCTCTCTTCTCTAGCACAGAGAATAGTTGTCTCGGTCCATGACTCCTGCCGGCACTTGTTTTAAGATAAATTTCCTCACACTGTCGATAAATACTTAGACAGCTTCTGTTACTGCCTCCTTTCCTGAGTGGAGCTACTAGGTAACTGTGTCTCAAAGTTAAGTGGATCAAAAGAAACTGTTAGCCTTCAAGTTCATTAGATAAATACAGTCCTATATGTGTGGTCCTGATTAGGCCACTGGTGCCTTGGCATCTGAATAAGTCTGATCACTTTACACCCAGAACTGTATTACTCACCCTGTGTATACTGATATATACTGTTATATTTTATGTTATAGTTATTTGTCTTCTTTATTTTCTCTGAATATTTTTCTTTGTATTTTTATACAGTATTTTTTATATTGTAGAATTTTTACTTCCTTTTGCTGCTGGTCTCTGGGAGCCACCAAACAAATTTCGTTGTATCACTACAATGACAATAAAGACTCTTTACTTTACTCTTTACTCTTACTCTAAGCTGCAGCTCCTATCATGGAGCTGGATTATGTCAACTTGTTCGTCTGCCCTCTGTAGAAGCATTGCCTGAGATAGATTAGGAAAATGATGTCACTGTAATAGTCTCTCATGGGCATTTTATCAGAAGATAATAGAAACCCAGACATTAAGGGGATGTGTGCACAGAAAAAAACTTTGTATTTTTTTTTCTTGCTTGGTTTCCAAGCTCAATCATTTGTGCTTATAGGCTCATTTAATTGAAAGGCTTATTAAATGGTTTTCTATTTAATAAGTTTATCTATGCCCTTGAACCCTCCAAATTTAGAAGAGAAAAGCTCTCTTGACTAAATCACAATGACTTTGACTGTGGCATGCTTGTTGCTGCCAGATGTGCTAGTTTGAATATATTAGAAGCTGCTCAGGTCAGAGGTCAGAGATGAATGGCCCTGCTGGTTCATGCTGACAGACAGTAACTCAAGCCACTCTTTATAACCATGGTGAGCAGAAATGAATCTTAGAATGCACAACAAGGGTCAGGAAATCCCAGAACACTGTTACCTTTTGACTCTTTTCATCCAATGTTAATTTGTAAAATCTACCGTTTGATTGAAGCCCAGACTTGAATGAACATTGTTTTAATGGAATTTAAATTCTCCATGATTTTGTCTCTTATGCTCCATGGAGTTAAATGCTGGTAAAATTTCTGGTAAAGGTTCCTTCTGTAGCACACAAACTGTATCATAAATCATTCAAAATAATACTCGATTTGCCCATAATCACAGCGAAATGTGAGTTAAACATGTAAAGTATATTAAACATTTCCTAAGTGAATTTCATGTATGTTACTTGATTTTTTTATTCATTTTATTTCATTCTTCATTACATTACATACAAGATATTTTAAATTAGCCCACTGACACTCATATGTTTATAATATTCTTCAATGGAAGATAAAAAGAAAAAAGAGGCTTTAAAATTGCTTATAGTACATGTTTTTCTGTTTAATGTCAATTTGCTTTCAAAGCACCGAATCTCTAAAAGAAACATCACAGCTAGATGATTGTTTAAATGGAAATGATAGATTGTGAGTTGATGTCTGCCAACAACTCTGGGAATAATTTCCCAGTGTTGTGTCTCACTCAGATGAACTTTACAATCCTGTGGAAAATTCATACTTGGAGCTGGTTTTCCAAAAGGTACTCAAAGGGGAATATTAAGTAATTTTTTTAAATTCTAGTTTATTCTCAGTTGCATAGTGTTTATAATCAACAGCAATGGAATCCCATGTTAAATATGATCATCTTAGCCACATACTCACTGTGATATAAGTACCAACTATCTTTATATTGCATCGCAGTGCTGGGCAATTCCATTTCATTCAGAGTGGGGGCCAGATTCCAAAAAAATAAATATGTTTGATCGAGAAATTATAAATGGTGTCTTGTCCTTTCAGAAGTCTTTTACTATTTACTTTACTAAATACAAAAATAATCATAAAACTATATAACATGAATGACAGTTCTGTTTCAACAGTTATTTGAGTGTACCCTGAAGCAGCATAAAGCAGCATGCATGCTTGAATACATTTCACTATTATACACATTAGACTGCATCTGCACATTTGTTTACTGTACAGAAAAATTTAATTTTTATTCAGCAATTAAACAACATCAGGTTCAGTACTAGGAAAACCCTTTGTTGTGTTTTAGGATGCTAGAAAGAACCTTTTATGTAATAGTATAATGTAAATACATGCACCAACAAGACTGCCAGATAATGTTCCTTTGCAGAACACTCTGTTAGAGAATAACCAAATAAAACATGTTTAGAAAGTAACAGCCATTAAATATCCAAAAGAGCCAGTGAGGAAATGCTTTTCTTCTAATGCTGGAGTCACAACTCCATGATGATTTTCACTCCATTTGAATCCATATTCATGATTCAAAATCAAGCTGAGACTGCTTAATCTGCAAATTTTTGGGGCAGCTAAAGTCAACAAATTCAAGTTGGCCATAAAAGGCATGGGATGAAGGGAATTTAATTTTAATTTAGAGTTTTGTTTTTGCTTGACTCTGAACTTATGATTCTGACTCTTGACTCTGAACAGATTCTGTCAACAGTCAATAAAATTGAAAAGCTTGAAACATCACTATAGGAAGTAAATCATAGCAGTAGCAGAGCTCCTTAATAGCAGAGTTCCTTAATATAGGAAATGTACATTACATGTATATTACATGCATCTCATAATCATATGGAATAACCCTGGCATGAGAGGGTTGTTGGAAATGCAGGGATTTTAAAACTTGTTTAGGTGAATTAGGTAGAGGTCCCCAAATTTATATATATTGGATATATATACACTGGATAAAAAAGGACATCATATTGTACATAAATTTAACAGGAGTCTGTAGAATATCTATCTATCTATCTATCTATCTATCTATCTATCTATCTATCTATCTATCTATCTATCTATCTATCTATCTAACAAGACAACAAACCCACACAGACATCTAAAATCCCTCAAGGCTGTAAAAGAAGGTAAAGGGGCTTGCATGGCCTAGCCAATCTCATGGTTTTATTTATAGACAATTTTGAAAATCTGAAAATCTGTCCATTTGAAGGACATTTGTAATCCTATGGTGTTTAATGGGCCATTGTTGCTGCTTTGCAACAATGGACTAATGATGTTAATTTGTTGTGTCAATTACTTTTCCCTATAAATGTTATCTTGTGAACATATATTTGTTTATACTGTTGAATACATGCTTCATTTGTATTCTTACAGAGTTAAAAGACATGCCAGAATTATTAAGAATTAAGCTCTTCTTTCATACTTAAAGAATTAGTAGAGATCACCAAGCTACAGGAAAAAAACAAACCAAAAACTGTTCTTGCTCTTGTCAAATAATTAATATTGATTAGTATATATTACAAAGTTTAAGTCCAGCTTTAGCTAGTGAGCAGGCTCCAGTATTTGAGCATTCTGTAGCTTATACAGGAATTATAGTACCTTCCATTAAGCTATATGTTGGCAGGGTTAATAGACGACCACCCACCAGTGTTCTTCATTCCCAGGTATCATGTTGGAGTTTTGGAGAACAATTCTCTTAGTGTATTTGGCACGTAACTGAAAAGGCCACCCATGCTGCACATACAGTGGCAGCCAGAAGACCTGATAAAGGTTGCATTTACCTGAAGGCACTAAATGACGTAACCAAAATTAAAGGACTAATGGAAAGACACCATCAGGCCTATGTTCTAAAGTCCCACGGAAATAAGTGATGCTCAATCTGCCATGCAGACAGCTATTGGTATCTAAACACAAAATGATATTGATGCCCCTGTTAATCAGTGTGCATATAGCAGAACTCTTTAGAAAGCAGTTTCCATGATGTGCCCATGTTACTCTACATTCTGTCATTTTACTCATGTTAGCTTAAAGAATCAAAGAATCTGTTTGCAGTTAGCATGAGGTGTTCAATTAGACATTCATTCATTCATTCATTGTCTGCCACTTATCCGATCTATTCTCGGGTCACGGGGAGCCTGTGCCTATCTCAGGCGTCATTGGGCATCAAGGCAGGATACACCCTGGACGGAGTGCCAACCCATCACAGGGTACATACACACACTCTCATTCACTCACACAATCACACACTACGGACAATTTAGAGATGCCAATCAACCTACAATGCATGTCTTTGAACCGGGGGAGGAAACCACACACACATGGCGGAGGCGGGAATCGAACCCCCAACCCTGGAGGTGTGAGGCAAACGTGCTAACCATCAAACCACCGTGCCCCCCTCTCAATTAGACATCATGTTTGAAATCCTGTCTGCCTGAAACATTCATTCATTCATTCATTCATTCATTCATTCATTCATTCATTCATTCATTCATTCATTCATTCATTCATTCATGGTCTAGCGCTTATCTGATCTATTCTCGGGTCACGGGGAGCCTGTGCCTATCTCAGGCGTCATTGGGCATCAAGGCAGGATACACCCTGGAGTGCCAACCCATCACAGGGCACACACACACACTCTCATTCACTCACGCAATCACACCTGCCAGAAACATTGTTTTTGAATTGCTTTCAGCATGTCGGCCTATAGGTGGCTGTTCTTATGCCTCTCTGTGGGAAGACACACTGATTAGAGTTTCTCCTTTCTAACCACTAAGTGCTTACAGATTGTGGTATTTGAATTGTGAATGTTTAAATGTTTATGTTATTGTATTGCATTACTGTTACATTTGGAAATGGTTTTGTTTAACTGTTTTTTTATTCCTTCTTTCAAAATTTTGATCTCAAACCTTAGACCCAATTTCACAAAGTATCATAAAAATTAAGATTATCTTAACTAGTGGAGAGACTGTTCACTGAGATTCTTGCTTGACCATTGCATAATTTTTGTGTTGTGAGGCTTTTTAGAGATTCAAGTTTGTTGTGTTTAATTTGATTCATATTATTGTCCTCAATTCTTAAGATGAAACATATGTTCACTTGTTCATGTATGGGATTCGTAAGTCATTCATCAGATGAAGAGGAGCTGGTGTGTACATGTTGAGAATGACTATACAGATTATGAGCCACAATAAAAATACCAGTCTTACTTTGGTTACTAACTGAAGGACAGAGTGAGGAACTGGTATTTACACAAGCCATTGCCTCAAAAGAAAACAATTTGGTTCATACATTACTGGGTTTTTGATTTTCAGAATGGAGAGAGTTTAAGGGATCGCTGGAAAAAATACAATGGCGACTTTGTCTGCCATCAGTCAAACAGACCTCACATTGTTCCTGTAGTGACCCCATGGAAATGGAGACTCTGGACATTCCAAGCATTCTGTGGCCGTACATGTTTGTGGTGCCCTAGAGGACATGAATTAAAACTTTTATGTCCCCTCTTGCTCGGTCTCTGCCAAGTCTGTTATGCAATTACTTCAGCATTCCCTTTCAATATGTGACGTGTAATGCTGTGGGATTTTGTTGATGGTTGTGACTTTAGTACAGGAGTGTTGAGTTATGCTAGATACAGTTAATGAATTAAAATGTGTTTTAGCATTCTTTCAAAAATCAGCATTTCTTCACTTTGGTTTGTGCCCACCAGGTGACATTCACCTTCACTTTCTCTTGTCAGAACATTGGTTACCCAGCGTAGGTCTAAACAGTGAACTTTCTCTCTGTCCCCAAGACAAATGTGGTTTGGACTAAGTAGCACTGATTCTAATAATTACAAGCCATTCAGGCCATTTCATTTATTCTTTTGGAATAATGTTATGCCATTTGGCTTGTGTCACTTGGGATTTGGTTAACCATTGACACAAGCAGAGCGGCCTAGTCATTTTTAACAATTGCTTTGAGTGAAACTCAATATTCCATTACCAAATTGTTTAAAACTGCTTTCCTTTCACATGAGTTTGAGTGTTTTCTGTCCCCACAGAAAGTTCAGGCTGGAATTTTTTAAAGCACAGAGCGTGACAGCACTTACTTATTTATAGCTGTGTCATGTAATTACGTCAGTTAGTCATTTGTTGAGCAGCCAATGTTTGCCTTGCTTCTGCACTTAACGGCAACTGCTTGTTGACCCCTCTGGCAGTTTCTGTCAGTAGCTACCTGGTAAATTGGTTATAGGACAGTGGAACATGCTTGTGTCTCTTTGTAAAACAGAATGCACTGACTCGATGGATAGTCACACTCAATTGCTGCAGTATAAGTTGCGAACTAAGAGTGTAATAATTATAGCTTATACTCTCTGCTCACATTTCCAACCCTCTGCTGTAACTGATAAACTGTGGTTAGAATGTGAAGATTATCCCCATTTAAACAAGTTTACTACTACAACTACTACTACTACTACCACTACTAATAATAATAATAATAATAATAATAATAATAATAATAATAATAATAATAATAATATCACCATTAAATATATGCATATTTACAGTGAATGCTAAAACATTTTACACTGGAAAAATAGCCCTTTAGTTTCCCTGAACTATGTAACTGAACCAATGCTATAAACATCTGAAAAATGTTAGTGTGTGGGAAATATGTCATGTTTATTTATGCGTGAACAGAAACATCCGTGAGTCATGGTTTTCTGAGTTAATAAGTACAGGCTTGCGGGGGGTCTACATTTAAACAGGAAGTCTCTAAATAGTCTCCTAAAATCTTAATCAGTGGCCTTATATAAAATATGATAATGGGCAAATCATGCAGAAAAGCAGATACAGAAGCATTTTTATATCTTAAGCATGACAAAAACATGAATTAAAGCTAAGAATTTTTGTTTGCTTTTGAAGTTATGAGGTATAATATAAAATTATTACTTATGGCCTTATTAAATGGTCTCATGGAGATCTCCTAAGCCTTTAATCAGCCTGTGCAGTTTTAATTTGGGTTTTTATTCTCAAAATTGCTAATAGTTAATAGTCTCAGATCAATTAAGTAAGCAGTCTTCTTTCATACTAGAAGCCATAGAAAAACATATTGCATTGTTTTGCACCTAATTTATTTCAACCCTGCATTAGAAGGTAATTATTGTGGCATTAATTTATCACATTCAAATTCCAGGCACAACATTGTCAAGATAGGGGAACAATCATAATGTATTGCACTATAAAACATTAACTGAGCTCAGTTTAAAACCAGATTGATTTTTAGATCTAGATCTCTAGCCATGTTGATTGACCACTGGAGAACCACTGTAACATGCTTCATTGGCACATGTTAAAAGGAAAGCAGAGTTTATGTACATAAAGAGGCACATTATGCTCCTGTGGCTGCTTTCATATATCCTTCCATTACCACTCCCTTCCTTCTCTGGTCAGGGTCAGGCCATGTTCACTTTTGATTGAAGTTCAGCTTATGTGTCAAACAGGGCAAGGGATTAAGGAAATTTCCTATACAGTAAAATATTTTAATTGGCATTAATGCTATTTTCTGTTTTTTTTATGTACCTGGAAAATAGCACAAAAAGGGTACAGAGCATGTGCATGTATGTGTGTGTGTTGAAATATAGAGTCTTGATCCTTCTCCTCTCTACCTCTATTTTCCTAAACTGAAATCCAGAATACTTGCATTAATCAGCCATCAAGCCTTAATATGAACTCCGGACCGTTTGTATTCATCAGTATTGTTGTTTGTATACCATCTAATTGTTGCCTTTTCTGTTTACAATTGAAGTCATGAAAACGTGCAAACATCAATTCTGTTTACACTTAAGTAATGTAGTAACTCACTGGCTCATTATTCGCCAGTGGGAGAGCTATTTGGAAATAGGATTGTGTTGAATTAGTTTGATTTATCACAGCATTTGTGATATTGTCCCCTGTCAAATAATAAGTATGACTTGTTGAAATCTCACTAGTCAGCACAGTCTTAATGGATTTTGTATGGTCTGAGTTACATCTGTCTGCTCGAGGCCAAATCACTGCACTGAGGGATTTCATATTTACCTATAATATAGAAATTTTGAAAATTCAGTTAGTCCTGTGGAAAATATTAAATAAGACATTTGTTATAGCAGCCTGCAGTTCTTGACATTTTCACATGAGGGTGCTAATATGACTAATGATTGAATGTAATGTGACACTAAGTTCAATCTTTCAGCCCAAGCTTCATTTACTGGCCATCAGAATTGGGGAAAATTTGGTTGACAAGAGCCATAGGCCGTTGGTTTCTTTTCTGCCTCTGAGCTACAATACTATTCAATAAAATACAATTCTCCTGTCTCTTGTATCTTAACAACACCTTGTTTTCAGTGTAGAATTTCAGCAGACTCAAGAGCTCACCCACACTCAGCACTTTGACTTCTACAACCAGGACTTTAGCACCTAACTCAAACCTATGCACTGAGTGTATTGTTAAATGAGCAGTCTTGACTTTCCTCATAATGAAATCAACATGACATGCTACTGTGGAATCTGTCACTTGCAATGACGGCAATGGCTTTCATAAAAGCATCTGAATTTTATATTTTACTTTTTCCATTGAGCATAATGGAAAGCAGCAGAGTAGTGATTGTAGAGCATACCATTCAAGCTTCTTTTTATCCCGAAGTGGGACATCCCACTGTCATACTGTAAAGCTCTCTTAGCTGGAGTTTTCCTAAAGTTCTAGACATTACAAGGTCCTACAGGTCAAACAATCTATTTACAGTAGCAAGAATTCCTTTGTGGGTAAATGGTCCATCACAGGTTGTCAGTGTGAGGTCCCAGTGTAATCTGATTCTACAGTGAATTTGTATCTAAGACTTATTCTTTCTAGTCTCTTGCAAAGTCATCAGATGGAATTGCCTAAATTTTCAAATGAAGCACATCATTACTTCTAACAAGCTACTATTCAAGCCTTGCCTTTTGGAATTTTGTGATTCTAAATTGTAGGGCAGTTTTCCTATACAGAGGCAAGTGTGACCAGGAGTAGTGCACATTACTGGTAGAATAGTACACATTAATCATAGCTGGCTTGTGGAAAACAGCCACAAAGACATTACCAACTACCACCAAATCAAGGTTAATCTGTCAATTATAGGAGTCATTATGAGGACCACTGCATTGGTCTCTCACCTTCTTGACCTGGAAAATGTTATGTCCTAAGAAGTGAAGAACTTTGCACTGATGTAAAGTGTAAGAGTGAGATGTGCAGTTGACTTAAGGTAAGGGTACAACAAAGAGTGATGGCACAAGGAGTTATCAGATTTATCACCTGGCACATAATCACATGCTATTAAGGTGGGAAGGAGCACACTTAAAAGTAGCCTTCAAAAGCTAACAACTAAAGATTGTATTTCTCCTCATGTGATTCCAGCACAGATTTGGATAGTCTACAGAGATTCTGTCAAAGACGGATTAGCATGCTCCCTTTACTCTGTTTATTGAATTTAAAATAGACTGTATTTGGCTTTTTATGTTGGCCTTTATGAAACACCTTTATATGGCATTTGGATTTTGGCACAAGACCTAATCTGGCACAAGACTTTCCACTGGTTTGCAGAGACTCATGTCTCTGCAAACCAGTGGAATTTATGGAAGGCAGCCCTATTCCTCCATGCTATGCCCAAGTGCAGGAACTTTTGGCATCCGTAGGGCTGGACCAGCAGGAAGGATAGAAACATGTTCATTTCTTTTACAACCCTTGCACTGGACAGCTACTTTATAGTTTTTAGCTAGATGTCCAGCACTTAAGGGGATAACACATTCTGTAAATGGGACATTGTCTATCAACATCTCCCCTATTGCAGATGGTCTGTGCAATGATTGATGAATTTGATGGGAAAAGCTCTGTGCTGTGAAAGGAACAATATTCTTGTGGTTTCCAAACCACATTTGGGAGCTCTCTTTTTTTAGCTGTAAGGCCACCATTTGAACTGAGAATTAAACTAGGGTCATTATGAGAGTGCACCTCTTTTCAGACAAACTGGGAAAAGAATGAAAATGACATAAATGGCAATACAAGGTCCAGTTTTATTGACTGCTTTGAGTCATCACAATTTCTCATCTATTGGATTGTTTCCTTATTTTGTGTCCAAATAAGCCAGCAAGTAACAAAGTTTCTTTTAAAAGGTTACCTAATATAAGTTCTAATAGGTCTTTGTTACTGATCTTACCTATGCATTAAGCCATGCTTTGTCTAGCAACAGGACCACTGACATGCTTCTGATCCTTTTAACATGCTCTGAAGAGGGCTCCAGCCACTTGATCAGAAAAGCTGCAAGCAAAGTTCCTCCATGGAAGTAATAAATGAAATTTTCTGTGACCAATACTTCTCTGGATAGTGAGCCCAGGGGTAACAAGTTCCTAGTGAAATCTAGCTATGCCACTAATAACTGTATTGTCAAGTGCTGTTGGCTGGTTAACAGCTATGGTCAGTGGTGAGACTGATTTGCTTTGAAGGAAGCTGTGTAAGAACAGTTGAACAAATGTTGGCATTGAGGTTTCAACTGGTATGCTCTCTGTATCATCAACTGTCTAAAGGTTGTCTATATTTGTCTACTACAAATGTCCCACCAGTTCTGAGCTGACTCCCAGACACAATAAAAAAGTGTAAATTATTATTATAGCATTGTCATGATGATTCACAGCCTCTCAGGTACATATTTGACTCACATAATTGACTCAATTATCCTACACAAATTGTTAGGAGACATTGGAATGTACTAATCCAACTTTTAAGTGTTTTATGGATTTAGAAAAGACCTGTGATTGCATGCTTCAGCACTTGCTGTGGGAGATACTGCAGGAGTAAGCGGTAGGTTTATTGTGAAATCCGCTTTCTGTATGAGCACTGCCAGAGATGTGTCTGCTTTCTTGGCATTAAGTTTTAAGGTGAGTGTCTGACTTCATCAAAGGGGTGTGTTTTGTCTCCGCTCCTAGTTGTGGTCTTTACTGACAGGGTATATGGAGTGGTATGCAGTATTGGGATACAGTTTAAGTACATTGGGAACTTATACCTGTATATATATAAATATATATATATATAACAGCTGGACAGTTTCCTGCCAGGTCCGGAGAGGGTGCTGGCTGGTGAACCTCAGAAGCCTGCTTGTTTGTGTGTGTTTTGTGCCATACCCTTCCTATTGTTCTCTCTCCTGTTGTGTCACCTGTTCCCTATTAACCTTGATGTTTTGGGGATCCCTGTGTTCTTGTCTTTGTTGGTTATTGTTTATCTGTTCCGTGGTTTTGGCATGTTTTGGTTAGGTCATGGTTTTGCCATAGTTTATGTTAAGTTTTAGATCTATGTTTCAGTTTTGTTTTGTTCCTTTGCCAAGTTATGTCTAGTGTTCTGTTAGTTGCCCTCTGTCCCTTGTGTATGTTAATAAAACAGTGCTTCATATAATCTCGCATTTGGGTCCGACTCCATGATGTGCGGCTGCATGCATTCCCATGGAAGTCTGGGTTCAAGCCCCTCACAGGGGTGCCAGGACGTGATATATATATATACATATATATATATATATATATATATATATATATATATATATATATATATATATATATATATATATATATATATATATATATATAATATATATACATACATACACCTGTGTTGGAAGAGAGAGTAAGAGTTTACTCAGTTTGCAAATGAAGCTCTCTGTTTTTACTAAATCTGCATCACAATACTCCCCTATGGTAACAAGATGACACAAAGAATGAGTGTGAGTGCAGGTGGTGAAAATGAGGTTCTGCTACAAGATGCTGGAATTTTTAAAGAATTCTACAATCTGGGACAGTCAAAAAGCAGAGCTGATGTGCTCTGGTCAGCTCCTATTAGAGCTTTATCAGGTAGGTTCCATAGGATAGAGACCCTAGGACCTACTAGATTATATCACAGATGCCTTGGTAATATATGGGAATCCTTTAGGAAGGACTGGAATCTGTGCCAGAGAATAGTCTGGGCAGAAATTTTCAGTCTGTCACTGCCATGACCCCTACCAGGAAAAGTGGAATAAAAATGAAAGAAAGAAAGAAAGAAAGAAAGAAAGAAAGAAAGAAAGAAAGAAAGAAAGAAAGAAAGAAAGAAAGAAAAGAAAGAAAGAAAGAAAGAAAGAAAGAAAGAAAGAAAGAAAGAAAGAAAGAAAGAAAGAAAGAAAGAAAGAAAGAAAGAAAGAAAGAAAAATCTTTGAGTTTTAAGTGTTTCCAATAGTAGTCTATCTAATTTCTCTGGAACATTTCTTAAAGGCCTAGGGAGGCCCTGTAAATGAATCCTGAAAATCTACTCATGCACACCTACTGCACTTGTAGTTGTAGCGTTTTTCTACAGTTTCTTGTCATATGAGAATTACCCCCCCATATTTCCACACACAATGAGGTACATTATGCTGTCCTTTCGATGGTGGGGAGAGAGGTGGAGGTGGGTTGGGGGAATGTGTTTTTGTTTTTTTTTGTTTGGTTTTTTTTTTTTTTGGGGGGGGGGGGGGGTCATAATTACATTTTTGGAAAAATATTTCAAAATAAAAAGAAGGAAGTGTCTGTTTCCCAGGTATAGGTACCACTATCACCATATGGATTTCTTAGAAAAACTAAGGGAATGGAGAAATTATAAATAACCACTAACCACTACTGAATGGCCATCAAAATAGGCCATGAAATGCATTGCCTACAGGCCTACATTAACCAGTCCATGGACATTCAGGGTACATCATTTTTCAACAGACCATGTTTTACCTTTCTTTCCTTATCATTCTAGGAAGCTTTGAAAAGCAATTTCTGGTTCCATCTTGTAGTGTGGCATGCTTTTTCAATTATTTTAATGATTGCCAGAAGAACAACACATTGCTCATTATTTTTCCTAACAGTTCTGTTCATGTTGCAAATCCCTTTACCATCTCAAACCAAACTCTTTGTTTAAGAACTACAGAAATACTACTACTTTATCTCCACTGATCCTGCAGCAGGTGTAGGAATCAACATGGACACAAAAGGTGCAACTGGGGTAGGGGGATTTCCTTCATACCTTTTCAACCACATCGTTCTCATTTTTTCAAAATCGTATGAATTTGCGATAAGATCAGAGTGCCTGCTTTTCTGAAGTTCTTCCAATTTTAGGTGGCTCCCTACCTTTATTTATAGTGGAAGCAGATTTTATATCAAATTATACTTAAGAGCCTTGATCTAGGATGTAGATCTGCCATAACTTCCATAACTGATCTTTATGTGATTAACATTTAATAATGGCAGGATTTATGTCACCTTAATTGTAATTACCAGGATAGATCTAAGTAGATCTAAGCTGTCTTTAAAAAAAAAATAAAACATTCTGAAAGATTTTGAACAAAGCTGTTAAGATCCAATATGTATTTTTTCCAGCCTATGCAGATGTAGTCACATTTTCAGAATGACTTTTCAGCACCTCAGCAGCAAACACTCAAGAAGCAATATATCAGGCACAGTTAGGATATGGACTAATATTTAAACTGGAATTAGTCTCTTTTTTGCATTCATTCAACATATTTAATTAAATAACTATTTTAAACTACTTAAATACAATGAAACTTATGAGTGAGGAATATACTTGTCCTGAGAGTTAAAGGTATTAAGATCACATCCCTGCTCAGTTTCTTGTAAAAATATTAAATGATAAACTGGTGGACTTACATACTGCCACATAAGACCCACAGCATAGCTTCAATCATGGTGTTTATGCTCCATCCCTAAAACCTGCCAGTTTCCTCATTAATATGCAGAAATGGATCTAAGCTGCCAGGGAAAGTCACAGTTGGGGTTATATATGTCCTTGTTTCACTTCTACAACTCTAACAGGAGTTTATAAAAGGTGTGAGGTCCTGCAGCTAGAGGAAGGAGGACAGCTAAAGTACATTATTCACAGATGTATGATACTAAAGTAAACGCCTGATCAGAACCAAATGTTTTTAGCCAACAACCCATGGCCAAGTTTGTGCATGTTGGTTGGAAAAAAAGCCAGAAAGCATCAGGAACATAAAGTGCTCTTCGCTTTTTCCCTCGGTGGACAAGGAGCGAGACAAAGACAAATAATCCTAGGATCAAACCCATCAGTCAGTTTATTTGTTCGGATACATTTACTATCCTTAAAACCATAAAAAGGTGTCAGCTTTTTTCCGTTTTTTTTTTTCTCTTTCAGCCTTTCACTCATTTTGCTAAAGGCACCAACTGTGCGTGTTGGCTTTGCACATTATTTATTTCCTTGAAGAGTCCTTGATGCCTGAGGTGAGATTTTCAGATTAGTCCTTTTCGTGTTCCCAGCTGTGGCATGCTGAAGTATTTTCTTATTCTATTTTTGGTTTCAGTAGATTGGAGATCTCCATTCATCTGTACACTTGGCTGTGAGAAAGGATGCCAGAGCTTTGGTATAGTGGTATAAGTGGTATAAGAAGATTATGGAGAGTCATGCAATCCACAATAGGCACCACATGCACAGTAATGGAAAATTTACCATCTGAGATGGAAAAGTGTTTTCTAAGTACAGAAATATTGTATTTTCTTTTGTATAATTACCTGCTGTGTCAGCCAGGTTTTTTTCTGGAATAATTTTTTTAGGCAGAAACCAAGAGGGAAAAAAGAATGGAAAAAAAGATGAAAACATCTTTGTGACTTGTGGAATTATTTTTGGCTGTCACATTGCCCTTGTAATTGGTTAATGATATTATGCAGCTGTAGAATTGTGGATTTGAGTTTTTCTCAAAAGAAAAGAAGGAAGATCTTAATGTGCTGCTGACGGCTGGAATCTGGAAACTGATCCCATTTGTAAATGGGATCAGTATGTTGACAAAATATGTTGATAAAATATGTTGAAAAGATTTGCCAGGGGGATGTAATGTGTTACTGTGTTTTAAATTGTATCCTTGTTGCTTACTTGGAAATATACAATCATTATTTGCTTCATAAGCCGTCCATTTTGCATCCTGAAGTAAGATTCCTATGTAAATCATTTGCCAAATTTAGGCACTCTGCAGCTGGGGACTGACCTGCAGCTGTTAGTACACTCCCACTGATACACAATTTGTGTCTACACAGGTGCTCATCGGTGCAGGAGATATAAAGAAGTGTCTATGAGAACCCCCCCTACACACACACACACACACCCTGTTCATCATTAAGGTGCCCAATAAAAAAAATAAGCAATTCAGAAAATCTAGTGGCCTTCTACATTTACAGACTTTATGAAGTGCCTTTTATAACTTTGGGGCCACTGTTTTATACTGTGTTACTGTTTGTAACACTCAGCTGTCTGTTCATGCTGTGAACTGGCCTAACTGCAGACTGGCTCTTTGCCATGTGGCTAGTAGTCATTGGCTCATGCCCACAATTAAACTTTTGACCTTGTCTCTCTTTAAAGATCCTTTTCTTCATCTTTTGAAAAATCTTTTTTCATCATATGTTTGTTCAGATACTTCTCAATTTAGCTTTCTTTTTGGTATTCCTATGTCATCCCTTATTTGAATATTACTGTACCGTACAGCAGAGAAAATTGCTACTGCTGGTGGCCATCAGTGCTCCATACATTGCCTCAGTGATTTCGGTGGAGAAAAAATGTGCCTTCTTGAAGTTCAAGTTCTTCTGGAAATATTTACATGCATGTCCACTGTCTCATACCTCAGTGGGTGTTTCTGGCTCACCTCTTTACCCACAGAATGCCGCCATTGTATGAGAGTATTAAACGAGCACACCCTTGCCCTACCTCACCCCTAAAATGAACATCTAAATCTGGTAAGTCCGATGAGTTGTGAATGCCTTTGGATTTATTTTTTGTCTCAAAATATTGTATTTGTCTTTGATACATCACCATACATTGTAATATAAGTAGAGAGGGAAGACTTGCTAATTCGCTTGGAAATTACACAACTGGAGCAAGGAGGAGCAAAGAGGTTGGTTAGTCATTGAGTTATAAGGAGGTCTGTTGTGTGGAGGGAAAAAACAGCTTCAGCCCAAGATTTCAGTTTTAGCAGAAATTCAACTAAACTTGCAAAATCAGGAATGAACAGGGAAATGAAAGGGAAATCCTTTCCACCATGCTAGCCACATGCTCACCATCCACATCCTCACCACCTAATATAGTCAGTTAGATGACAGGGGTGTAGAGACAACTAGCTAAGTAATATCCCATGGTATGGTGAGGGGAAACTATAAACATTCTAGTCGCATATATATATATATATATATATATATAGTGATAATATATATTAAAAGATAGATAGATAGATAATAATAATAATAATAGATAGATAGATAGATAGATAGATAGATAGATAGATAGATAGATATACCTTATAGACAGCAGGGAATGTGGAAACAGCTAAGTTAAGCAGATACTGAAATAAAAAGCACATGGTATGGCAAGGAATAGACCACACAAACCAGGCTAGGCCAACTAGCAGGCTTCAGTAAATAACAGCATGTTGAATGACAAGAGAAAACCACTCTAGCACTACATTAGTAGCACATGGGCACAGGTCTGCTAGTCAGCTTGATTGGTGGGTTATACAAAGTACACGGAGGAGACAATCCTTAGAGGGGAAAAAACATTAGAGATTAGCAGACACCTATACAGGGTGACTTACATTTTTTTTCATCTCCTTTTATACAATTGAGGGTTAAGAGCCTTGCTCAAGGGCCCTACAGCGGCATCGTGCTGGACCTGGGATTCAAACTCACAGCCTTCCAATCAGTAGTCCAACGCTTTAACCACTAAGCTAGTGCATCCCCCATAAGAGGGAAGATGAAAAGAGTTAAGTGGTCTTTACTGACCACTTTACTGAGGTAGGAGCAGAGGAAGCTGGGAACACCACAGGGCAATTTAAATTGAATATAATTGTGAGCTAGCCATAATAAAGCTTGCTGTTGTAATCAGGGAAAGCCAACTCGAAACTCTCTAAATAAGCACCACAGAGTTCCATAGCATCTGTATGAAATAAAAAGCACTAGCACACGAAATTACCTACAGAAGCAGAAGGGTTTATAAGAATAAGAGGGAGATAACCCCCCTTTAAATCCAACCATAGTCTCAGACTTCCAGGTTGATAGCTCCATATGGTGTACATGTGGTCCAGAGGTGAGAGTAAGAGTGTAAGATGGCTGTGTAACAATAATATTTTTGCAAATACTGCATCACATTGTATGCCACTTTGGGTCTTTGTGGAAAGTCTGAAACAACAACATATCTAAGTAGGTATTTTCTATAAAACCAGTATCTATTGCTCTACTGTAGAAAATACATCCATTCTTTATTAAAATGATATATGCTGAATACCTTTTCCATAAAAAATACATAAAAATAAAAAACTAATTATAGCCTCAGACACCTTCTCATATCTGGTGAAAGTCCAGTCCAGTTTCACTATGAGACAGTAAAATCCAAGTAGGTGCATTCAGCACTAACTCCAAGGTCACACCTGGGTGTTTATATGATTCACTATCCCCCCTTTCTCAGCTTAAAGGAAAGGGTGGAGCCTGTTTGGTGATATAATCCAGAACAGGTAAGTAAAATGAATGAATATAATCCTACATAAGGCAAGTGAATCCCTTGTGTTATTTGCCTGCACCTCTTAGTAACATCTTAACAATGTGTAATTAAAATTATTCAGATGTTTCATTGTTGTTAAAGCTAAGAGCAGCCCTACTAGAAATATGCTGTAAGTAGTAACTAACAGTGACTTAGAAATACATATATAGCAAGATGGTGTTTGTAAGAGGCATGAGAACACTGTCATTGAGGAAAGTTTCAGTACAGACTTTTAGTATATAATTTAACTGCCATCTAAACTGGAAACTGGTATGTATTACCACTAGTCAAAATAATACACAATGAGACAATGGCTTAAAAAAAAGATGATAGGCTACACCCCAACAAAGAATGATAAATGATGGGATTTGCTACTTTAAATCTTTCTTCAAAAGTATAAACTTTGGTGATATTAAATTTCCATTGTATTATGTAGGGTTATAGGTTAATTTCATCAGCAAAATGGAAAACATTTAAAAAAAAAAAAAAAAAAAAACATGTTTCAAGTATACTGCATGAATATCACATCAGTAAGTTGATGGTGATTCCTGGAAGTCATTTGAGTAGCAAACTATTCAGAGAAAATAAGAATAAAGTATTACTTGTCTTCATTGCATAACCATATAATCATGGTCTTACTGCTGTTTGTACATGTGGAAAGTTTATATGATAAAATAGTTGTCAAAGGACACAGATCTTATTTACATGACTGTTGTAATGCTTATGCCCTGCGTTAGGGAACTGACACAGCTGTGTCTCACTGATAAAAGACTTCTGAAAAAAGGATAAACTGGCTTTCTGACAATTTCCATGTCAACTTTTCAAACTCTAGAGAAAGAGTTGGCATAATTTGAACATATGCCATGATTTCTTCGATCCACAAAAGCACTTGAGTCTGTCCCAGACTTTGATTAAGGTTATTATTATTGAAATGTTAAGAAAACAGCATACTGTTCCCTCTGTGCTGTGTATACTACAATATATCATGAGATGAAAACATTTTATTGGAAAAATCTGTTCTTCATTCATCTTTAGGTGCCTTAGTCTGGTTAAAATAGTTTATTTTTACCCATGTGCCAACTTCTCTGGCAGAAAAATGATGAGTTCTTTTCCGATGAATATTGGATTCCCATGGTGCTAAACCAATTTGTATAGCCTGTTTTTACTGAATTTATAATAACATACAGATTCTTTATCCTAGATCTTAATTCAATTCAATCCATTTTGATTTGTACAGTGCTTTTGACAATTGCCATAATCACAAATCAGCTCGTATAAAAATGTATTAATCAATCTATAAAATGTCACTTAGGGTATGAATTGCTTTTTGGTTATTCTCTTCTAGTGGCTTCAAAGCTGTACATTTGTATATTAGTCATTCATGCAATATTTAGAAAAACCTTCACCAAATGGGTGGACAGTTTGATCAAGAGGTTTTTAATGCAACTCTTTCACACATACACACCAAGGCATGTTTATTCACACTGAGGTTTCTTCCTGTTTCTTCTTTTTACTTCTTTTACTTTCACATGGCGTGTCGGTGGCATGTCTACATTCCTCAATTCCCTAGAACTCACTGGCCCACTAACGCTATAAAAGGTATCTTTGTGATACCAAGCAGCTGAAGGCATGCAAGGAGCTGATGCTTTCAGCCAGGTTCCTCCCTTCCACTGGCCTGCTTTTTTTTCCATCCTTCAGTATGCCTAGTGTTAACAGTGCAGTCAGCCAGTTGCGCAAACAAGTCTTTCGAAATGTGGCAAAGGTGGCAAAACGGTACTCTGAAAGCCCATATTATCTGTGAGCAAATGCCTCACTGTGTGAATGAAGTAATTCCCATCAATAATGACTCTTTTTAAAAATTCACTGAATTTTTACTTGCCATGCTTTTTATAATACCCATGCTTGGTATAATGCCTACTTTTACCTATTTGTTATAAACTATCTATAATTATAATACTCCATAATACACCAACAGCATTGCTAATAGTATTTAATAATAATCATACAATTTGAAAACATGAAGGCATGAATTATTATTTATGAATAATGGCTAATAAATAATGAATCATTATATATGTATAGGGTTAGTGGTGATTCTTGTGTTTTTTGTGTCATTAACATTGACCTATGTGAAGAAATATTCTACCATTGACTCCATAAATGGGTAACTCACCAACATCCTCTGTGTGTCACTGTTGTGTGTTTGTTATTTCTGAGACTTGTTTCACTATTTGTTCTGGCTTTTGACTCTTGTTTTGACATTATGTATTATCCTTGTTTAACTTTGCCTGTGTTATGACCCCAGTAGTGAAGATTGTTAAGATTCTTTGACAGGCCAGCCTGACTCTTAACAGCCATGTCTAAACTCAGGGTTTGATGTGGTAAAAAAAAAAAAAAAAAGCTTAAGAATTATATTTATGATGTAGGAAATGTGAGAGTTGGTATAAAAAGTGTATTGGACTACATTTTGTAAAGTGTGTGCATTTATAGTACATGCAATACAGATGAGTTTTGCAGTTTAATTCTTAGTACAACACTGGGAATTAGCCAATGTCCAGTTATTCTTGAGTGTCAGTGATACTACTGTCTTGACTGGCAAATGCCTTCTCTTGCTGTCCAGGGAGCTAGAAAAATTGCAAAATCCATAGAAAAGAATAATGCAACTGAAATCAGCAGGGAGTGACAAGAGTGTTTAGTTTTTCAAGTGCTATCTTCAAAGTGCTTCAAAGCAAGGGCACTAGAGAAGCACAGCACAGCAGTCTGGCATTTTCAGACATGCCAAGAATGTCCCCTAGTGACATAATAAAGATTAATCATGTTTGAGGTGGCTCATCTTGAACAAGGACAAACCTGTAGCAGACAGATTTATTCCTCTGGCCCTTTAAAATGTAGTCTGTGCATGGGATTGCCTAACACCAGGCCTCTCCTCTCTCTACATGTTGTCACATTCCCAGAAGCTCTAATACTGTGCTCAGAAATATGGTTGTGCCGTTAAACTGTCAGAACTTAGAGAGAATTCTGGGTTCCTAAAAAGCTATTCGCTCTTACTGAAAATATATCCCAGCTAAAGTCCAGTGACAGATACAGCCCTGGACTTGACATGTTGGAAATCTTTTAATACCAGTTATAAGTCTTAGTTGCAAAAGTGACAAGAGGAGATATATTATAATCATCCAGAGACCCCAGCCTGCCCCCTGACGACCAAGAAATGATGCTTCTGTGGCTTCTAAAAGATTTGACAGATTTATAACACATTCACCAGCTTTGAATCAAGATTTTGAGTGCTACTTATTTGTTCTTGATAGCAAAGCTATCTACATCAGCCACTCAATCTTCATAGAGTCATCTAAAACACATTAAAAACTCCATACATTTTAAATCCCTTTGAAATTCTAATTCTCACCTCTTCATTTTATTTTCCCAAAAACCAACATTACTATTTGACATGATATGATGATGTTCCATTAATTTGCTTACTCTTCTAGATGTTGTTCAATCATGGTTCAGTGTGTTCAATAGTGACCAAGTCGAGAGGAAATCATGCTGCTCCATGACTGAGGGGAGTAGTAGAGGCATAGCGTTGCCAGATTAGGCTAGTTTAAAAATACTACAAGTTAATCAAAATTTTATTTATAGCAAATAAATGAAATGTAATCTACATTTACATTTATGCAAAAAGACAAAATGAAGTGAAAACAGTTTGTCCATGATTTCTATGTATAGAGGATACTTATAGTGCAGATTAGATTGGAGAGGGAAAGGGGTATTGTGGAATGGATATCTGTATAAGTAAAATAATTGTTACCCTATGAAAATAGAAAAATGTCTCCCTTTTCCAATGCACTAATATTTCTGGGCTAGTTTAAGGTGGTTTCTGGCATGATGTAGCTGATAAATAGTATTTGTTAATTTAATGTATTTCTGTTGATTTGTATTTTTCAGCTTTAGATGGAAACTTTTTTTATATTATATTTTATATTATATTATTATTAATTCATTAAGGTATGTACTATTCTGCTCATGTGCTATATTTTTAAAAGAAACAACACACATGCACACTTTTAGTTTCTCCAAATCTCTCTCTCTCTCTCTCTCTCTCTCTCTCTCTCTCTCTCTTCCCCTTTTTCTGGACACACATGCTATTGTTAGTGAGTGCATTGCACTGCAGTTGCAAAGGCATGAAGATCATATTTATGTTGACATTGATATAGCAGTCAATGGATTCAGCCACGCTCACTGCCTGTGAATAAGCATTATCTGCTGAGGTAACTGTGAGGGCAAGGAGGAACAGGGCACGGTCAACTGTAGTGAATCACACATCCAGGAAGAGTGATCAGTCATGAGGAATTGATGCCAAGATCTTGTCAAAACAGTGCTAACATGCTCAGTCAGTATGCTGCTTCTCATACAGCTGGCTTTACAGAGCACACTCATGCATGCTTCATTCTGGAACATTTGTATTACTCATTTGAAAGCATATTGTAAATGAATAGAATCAATTATGCATTAAGCTTTTTTTTCAATTTCTTCTCTTATATCTGAAGTATTTCAGGCATAAAATGCCTCTGTTGAAGCTCTGGGATTTTCTGACTGCAGATGAAAGAGTTGTTAATGGAGCACTTTGTCTGGTTGAACTGGGCCTCCTGCTACTGTCACCCCTGTCCACGGTGTTCACATTTTCACACATGTGTGGAGTTTCATATGGCATATAGTCTGTAACACCTAGCAGTACACTGAACAGGGACACTGCTTTCCACTATGCATAGAGAATGTTCCACCTTTGGCTTCTCAAAACTGCATTCTGTAGTGGCAGCAGTATATTTAGTATGTTTGTTTTTAGCATTTTTGAAGTGTATTATCACATGAAGCAAACCCTTCTCTTCCTTTTCCTGCTGTGCCAACTACTGGCTGAAGTTGTGCCAGTCTGCAGCTTATATGAGACACTTCTGTGTTTGCAGCCTGGTCAGTGGTGTCTCATATCAACCTTGTTGTTTATACTCTGGTTCTATGCCAGGCCTTTTCATTGCAGGTGTGCCCTCCCTGGTGTTCTGTTATGTTTTCTGGATGGCCTGGTAAAGAGGAAGTATGTTTCTTACAGGCCATTTAGATGCTGCCAAGAATCACCTAGGTCTGTTTACAAGTCTTGTTTTTAGAACCGTTGCTGCTCATTGGACTTAAATGTGGCTTCTCAGTCTAAATAGGTTTGATTTCTGCCTAAATCCTTTTGAATGGCTGTCTGTGTCTGCTGGCCTATATGACTGAGTTACCTTATTCTTTTTCATCTCCTCTTTAATTTAACCACTTCAGATAGCTATGAAGAACTAGATCCTCTTTAGAGACCTTTTCATTTGTATTTTTACAACACAAGGATTCCACAAGAGGGTGCACTTCCTGAGATTCAGGGTGGCCAGAACTAAACAGTGACAAGTGAGCAGTGCTGAATTAGCCAGGAGAGGATATCAATATGTATTGATGAATATATTTATCTTAGTAGTCTCTCACATTATAGTCTGACATCCACTGTACACAATATTGGTATAGTCAGACACTGAATTATAAAATGAAATAAGTATAGTGCTTTGCATTAAAATTGGCATAAATTTGCTTTAGGGTGATATTCATAAGGCTACGTGACACCTACTTAAACATCAACCAACCTATGTGACCATAGATATGATATAGATTTGTTAAAGTGTACAAGATGCCAGCCCGGCCCAGGGAGTATATATCTAGGACAGTAAAGCAAACCTTCTACCTTCTGCGTTTTTCAGCAATGTTTTAAAAACTTTATTTTTGCATGTAAGACATGAGTCTAAGGAAATTCTACATCTAAGTGTGAGGTCCAAAAAAGGAACTGAACAAATATCTTGGTCACACATACTGCACATTCCGTTTACTTATCCATTCAGCTTCTACATGGTGAGGAAAAACACTGAAGAAATTGAATTAACTGGATTTCTGCATGGATGGCTCATAAAATAAAATTTCATCCAATAACATTCCAGTAAATGCAGTTTTATTAAATAACATTCATTAGTCTAAGAAATATAACTTTTTAAATCAAATCCAATGATGGAAAGAGTAACTCATATAATTAATAGTGGAAGCTTGAACCAATCTATTGTTAATTTGCATGTGTTTTAGTTTATTCACACATTACCTAATCCAAAAGGTTTCAGATCAGATAAACTCACTTACACAATTCCTCAGTGATTATGTTAACGTTTATTGTCAGTGACCTGACCACTAACTTGAACATGAACATTTATTGTCTTAGAGTCTTCTCTGGGCCTCAGAAACTCCACAGTCCCCAATTCAGCCTTGCCTGGGTTACTGTCTGTGTGCAGGTTTCTGTGGATTTCCTCTGGGTTCTCCAGTTTCCTCTAGGGGTAAATTAGCCCTAGTGTAAATATGTGTATTGTGCTCATCTCTGGTAAATTCTCCCACTCCTTGCCCAGTCTTCCCTGGACCCACCACGACCCTGACCAGGATGAAACCGTTACTGAAGATGAATGAATGAATGAATGAATGAATGAATGAATGAATGAATGAATTTGGTTGCTTGATAGTTTGGTTGCTTTAGCCACACCACAACTGATTACATCAGGTACATTAACCAATCACTATATTTTCAAGTGGTCATTCTCTTAGGTTTTCTCACTGAAGTGACCTTTTCAATACAATAGTAAACGTTTGGTTAAAAATCAGAAAACAAATGCTTTCTATTCTTTTACTTTCAGCTGCTTTGGTATTACAAAAGTCTCCAAACTATATTCCTTCCAGACATAAAGCATTTTACAATTTAGTAGACATCTTGGACGACTCTTTAGTTTAGTTTAGTTTGAAGACTGTGGAGATTCTATCAGCTTGAGAGAAAAACAGCTTTATATCAGTGAAAAGGTTTTATTAGAAATACGGACGCCTCTTTCTAGCAGCACCATGCACACTGGTGCCCTGTTGGATTTGCTGCTGACTCAGACCACTAGCTAATTACAGGTTATGTAACATACAAATGAATAGATGTACACTTTGAGAGCTCTTGTACCTCAGTGTCCAACGTTATATCCATCAAAAGACTGATTGGCCTGTCTGAATTTTCTCCATCAAGCACATTTCCTTGCAGCCCAAATTAGCTTAGGGTTAAATGAAGGCTCTTCTGTTTGAACATTTTTCCATCTTGGACTCAAGCCAGATGCTTCTCCTTGGGTCAATGTACTGCCGACATTTAAAAATAATAATAATTTTAGCAGTATGGAGTCGTGCCATGTGCCATCTGTGGCCAGCTTACATAAATATTGCAACTGGCTGCCTTTTCACTGCCACTGGCCCTCAACACAGAGGCAATACAGTAGCCAATCAGAATTGTGTTGTGTCAAAAGACCAGTCTTAGCTCTGTCCTGCAAATTTTTTGAAGCATTTTGTTGACACCCCAGGAGACGTGTGCCACTTGTTTCATATTCTTCCATCAATCAACTTCCTTTTATACATTGTAATCTTTGTGACGTTTCCATATTTTGTTAGCTATCAAAATTAAATTAAGAAATATGGCTATATTTAAAATATTTACTATATATTCAAGAACAAAAACATTAAACCTTAATATTATTTTATTTAGCATTTAATCTTATGTAGAGCATTTGATTGGTAGAGTATTGTATACCTTTGTCAAATACTTGGTTTTAGAGTTAGTGACAGCACAAATATTACCTTACATACAGTATATTATTTAGGAGGTGCACACTGAAAGGTGGTAAATAGTACGTTCTGAGTGAAACATGTAGACATGCACAGGGCATTATTCCAGGGTTACAGAAAGCTTTTAAGAAACACTATGTACCACAAATGTAACATTGTAATTTTCACCTACATTTGAGATCTTACCTCTATTATGTTAAAACAGAACAGAACACTTTTATAAAGAACAGAGCACTTGCAAATCCTATAATTTACCTGGGATTATTTTACAGGCCCACACTCAAGTGAATGTTCTATGTTTATTTTGGGTGTTTTGGCACGTCACTTTCGCCTGCAGCTGAACATGGAAACTAGACTTTAAGCTAGCATAGTAAAGCACCATGCTTTTGTACTGTGCCAGATTCATATGACAAAAGGATTGTCTATTGCTTCTGACTCATTTCCATAGTTTTTTAATTGAAACACAAAACATAATACTATCTACAGTGGGGCAAAAAAGTATTTAGTCAGCCACCAATTGTGCAAGTTCTCCCACTTAAAAAGATGAGAGAGGCCTGTAATTTTCATCATAGGTACACTTCAACTATGAGAGACAGAATGAGAAAAAAAAATCCAGAAAATCACATTGTCTGATTTTTAAAGAATTTATTTGCAAATTATGGTGGAAAATAAGTATTTGGTCACCTACAAAAAAGCAAGATTTCTGGCTCTCACAGACCTGTAACTTCTTCTTTAAGAGGCTCCTCTGTCCTCCACTCATTACCTGTATTAATGGCACCTGTTTGAACTCGTTATCAGTATAAAAGACACCTGTCCACAACCTCAAACAGTCAGACTCCAAACTCCACTATGGCCAAGACCAAAGAGCTGTCAAAGGACACCAGAAACAAAATTGTAGACCTGCACCAGGCTGGGAAGACTGAATCTGCAATAGGTAAGCAGCTTGGTGTAAAGAAATCAACTGTGGGAGCAATTATTAGAAAATGGAAGACATGCAAGACCACTGATAATCTCCCTCGATCTGGGGCTCCACGCAAGATCTCACCTCGTGGGGTCAAAATGATCACAAGAACGGTGAGCGAAAATCCCAGAACCACACGGGGGGACCTAGTGAATGACCTGCAGAGAGCTGGGACCAAAGTAACAAAGGCTACCATCAGTAGCACACTACGCCGCCAGGGACTCAAATCCTGCAGTGCCAGACGTGTCCCCCTGCTTAAGCCAGTACATGTCCGGGCCCGTCTGAAGTTTGCTAGAGAGCATTTGGATGATCCAGAAGAGGATTGGGAGAATGTCATATGGTCAGATGAAACCAAAATAGAACTTTTTGGTAAAAACTCAACTTGTCGTGTTTGGAGGAGAAAGAATGCTGAGTTGCATCCAAAGAACACCATACCTACTGTGAAGCATGGGGATGGAAACATCATGCTTTGGGGCTGTTTTTCTGCAAAGGGACCAGGACAACTGATCCGTATAAAGGAAAGAATGAATGGGGCCATGTATCGTGAGATTTTGAGTAAAAACCTCCTTCCATCAGCAAGGGCATTGAAGATGAAACGTGGCTGGGTCTTTCAGCATGACAATGATCCCAAACACACCGCCCAGGCAACAAAGGAGTGGCTTCGTAAGAAGCATTTCAAGGTCCTAGAGTGGCCTAGCCAGTCTCCAGATCTCAACTTCATAGAAAATCTTTGGAGGGAGTTGAAAATCTGTGTTGCCCAGCGACAGCCCCAAAACATCACTGCTCTAGAGGAGATCTGAGATACAGAAAACGTTTGACCTCTGTCATTGCCAACAAAGGGTATATAACAAAGTATTGAGATGAACTTTTGTTATTGACCAAATACTTATTTTCCACCATAACTTGCAAATAAATTCTTTAAAAATCAGACAATGTGATTTTCTGGATTTTTTTTTCCTCATTCTGTCTCTCATAGTTGAAGTGTACCTATGATGAAAATTACAGGCCTCTCTCATCTTTTTAAGTGGGAGAACTTGCACAATTGGTGGCTGACTAAATACTTTTTTGCCCCACTGTATGTTTGTAATGTCAGCTGTTATATGCAAAAAACAGTCATTGTCATTTGTTACATTGACTGTGCTACAAAAAAACTCCAGGAAATTATCAATGTCCTGCTTTTGATTAGTAATCCCTCTGTCAAAGTGAATGTCAAAACACAACAATTTATGATGTCCTACACATCAACAGTTCCCTGTCCTCAATTTAATCCAGTGCCAGGAATGTTATGTAGCCTCATTCTGTGCCAGCACTTCATTAGTTTACTCTGATACAAATAAATATATAATCATATAAATGATTTCCAAATAGTTGTAGTTTATCATTTAACTAAGAGCCTATTTAAGAGAAATACATTGTAATATTGTAGAAATACAGCTAACTGGAGCCACTAAGCTAGAACACTAGCTACCAATCTAATGCATCCTGTATATAACAGTGTGTAGTTTTTACTGCATTTGGAATATACCATAAGTAAATAGTTGTTTGAGGTGAAATACAATATCCTGCATTATTTCAGACAATAACAAAAATGTGCATCAATCAAAGAACATTAAAAGAAACAAATCAAGGTGAACCTCAATATATAATACTTAAAACCACATTTAAAATACGTTTCAAATAATACTATGGCATAATAATTCCAGCAGTAGACCTAGAGCATGGATGGGCCAGCTGGACTGAGATTTATTATCGAAATTGTCAGACCCGTGGAAAGAAATGTAAAAGTGAGATATCTTGATAATTTTTTTTAGGACGTTTCAATGTTATTTTGAAACGCTTTGTGCACTACATAGGGAATTGAGCAGGATTGCCAAAAGAGAATGTAATAAACAACATGTGGAATCCTCAATTTTGTCCTTACCATACGCTTCCAAGCTTCCTTCACTTGGCTACAAGCAGGATTTTTTTTTCATTATTCCATGATTCTATCCAAAGAAAATCAAAGGTTGTGGTTGTTCTAGTTTTCCTTGCAATCCTTGTTTTTTATGTATAACAATAATGATATTAATAATAGTACTGTTAATAATAAACACATAAATATATATGAAGATGTAAGGTATAAATACATACATATGTATGTGGATGGCTATAGACTTTGGAGCATACAAAAAAAATTGTTGTCATAAGTAATAACAACAATGACAACAATGGCACAAGGCCTTAGATGCTCCACAAGAAAACTTTGTACTGGAACGATATAACCTAGCTCCAACTTAGATAGCATTCAGAGAGAGAAGAGCTAAAGTGTTGGAGCATGGATTGATGCCATTTCAGTGCTGCAGATAAAAGAGGACAATGATTGAATCATGAATGCAACCTTTATAAGTGGTTATGAATGCATAACCTTTATCCCAGTGGTAATTTATCCCAACTGTCTGTTCCTTCTGGAAGAAAAAGTTTAAGGGAGCCTTGAAGCCTTGTTTGCTTCAAGGTACACTGTGTTCCTAGTCACACATTTAAGGACAGAACACATTATTTGCCTCTCATGAATTTAATCTGTAGGACAGAGCAAATTTGAAGATTTCAGTAAAGAGTAAACATTGTAGATTGACTAGATTTCAATTAATTAGAATGAAATATTGTGTTCACACATTCCAGGAGCATCTTCTAAAAACTAGCACTCATGTGGAACCCTCTTAATAAGGCAGCTATTGTGTTATTTTATGGCTCTTGGTGTCTCACAATATAATTATTTACTCCACTAACAATGTGATTAGGACTGTCAGTCATTCAGTATTATGTCTTGGACTCTCAGAAGTTTATGACAGCGTAGCTTCCAGACTAAATAATGAAAGGAACATTAAAGGAAGAATACTGCTGTGTCCCCTTATTAAATCTTTTTAGCACATTTGTCTACCATACCAGTGTATTATGTAAGAATTAACACACACAAGGAGTGTGCAGTTATTGGAAAATGATCAACAAAGGTTATGGTGTCACTGATATTGATATTAGTTTACTGTAACAGTATGTCCTAAAGTGTTTTATTCCAATATTTCTTTTATTAAGCAAAGACATGTCATGTCATGTTTTTAATCAGTTTTTTTTACATTTAGTTCTCTTCCTGGATATTTAATATTTCTCAAGCTATCCCAGCACCTCAGTGTCCAAATTGTAAATATTTATATAATGTAATTTAGGTCTCTTTAAAGGGGCACAGGGTTGGAGTGTTATTTTATTTAGACAGTCAGGGTCTAAAGAGAGAAATGGACATAACCTGCAAATAACCTTCAAGCGTAGTGTAAAAGGCTGTAAGAAATATTACATTAATATACTTTCAAATTTGTTTGTAACAATTATTTTAAATTATCAATGAATTTCTATTAGGAATATTGTTCATTAATCATTATAAACTACTGAAGAACTACACAGTAATTTTTTCAGCAATTGCTGGGCAAACCTTAGCACAAGGCACCCTGTTTTCCACCAGCTTTTTAATATAGAATCTCAAATTACTTCCTCTTAACCACTGACTCTCAGTATGTTTTAATGCTTTTGTAGAACCTACACCGTGCACTATGTAGCCACTTGGATATCTTTTGATATTAAACTGCAGAGCAACAAAAGAGCAACTATACTAAGTGCCAAGACACTACTTGGCAGAAGGTTTCACAAGACACCTGTTCGAGACTAGACATGGTTATCAAGAGTGGAATCCCACAGTATGCAACAATAACAGGGAAAAAAAAGAATGCCGTCTTTGTCCCAAGAGTATAAGGCTTGTAGGACAAAGACAACTTTCATTGACATTACACAAATAGGAAGAGCAAAATGTGTTGTTTTGTTTCGTTTTTGTTTGTTTTTTTATTCCATAAATCTGTAGATGGCTGTTGCTTTTGCAGGAGGATGGATGTAAGGGTTGAAAATGAAAGGTCCTGGTTGTGCAGCTGTTGTACTATGTGTGTAAGTGTGAGTAAGAGAGAAATGCCAACATCGGTCTTATCACAGTCCAAATCATGGTTGAAGTCTGGTGTGAGAAATATCTGCTTTTGTTTATGTGCCACTCAAGAAGCCTAAGGCCATCTGTAAATTTAATGTAAATATACCAAAATTCTTTTCAAATGCCTCACACTTAGCAATAAATAATAGTATAGAGCAGTACTGTGGATTTGGGGAAAAAAAGACAAAATAATGCAAATTTAGCTCTCTCTTAAAATTATTTGAAAATGCAATGCAGTGTTTTTTTCAGCAAGTAGTTGCTTGCAAAGTAGATATTTATTTATTTGTTTGTTGTTTTGTAATATTCCTTTATTTTGGATGAATTATTCGGTAATATTTATACATTATGTTTATAAGGAATTCAAAATTACAACAAAAAACTTAGAGAGATATACACATTATATCCTAGCACAGTATCATCAGGATCTATGTGCGAATTTGATTAAAATTTCACCTGCAGAACAAAGTGCTGCAGATTTTTTGGTTCATAGTGTAAATATCCTGGCCCTCATAACCTCTGGGCTGGTATGTGTAAGTTTATTGCATTGTGAGGAGGGGGAGAAGGTCTGCTATGGGTGGAATGTGGAATTTGACCTTGAGAAAGGTGAGTAGTGCTTACTATTTCAAGATCATTTTGTAGCTTTCACTGGAAAGTCTGCTCCACTGATTCAGGCTGGATACCGGAATTTTACAAAAAAATAGCTGAAACCACATGATCTTTATTTTCTCAATATATTTCCAATATGATATAATACGTCGTATATGTTTTTAATATACTACATTTTTATATGAGTGGATGTATTGGTTTACAAGAAAAATATAATTCAACAGGATACAGTCTTAAAAAACAGCAAGGATCATGAACAGTTCTTTAGAAGGTTATGGATTGTAGTTTCCTAAAAGGGTCCTAATATGTCGGGAGGGGAAACCTCTCTGTGTGAATGGTCTGACAATCCTGAATAATAGGCATATAAATATTGCTGTAGACATTATACTGGCCTGCCAATTACCCTGCCAGCAGAATCCATTAACCCATAACTATAGTACCTGAGGGTGTATTTTAAATAAAAGTCTGATGGTTATATAAGCCTTGGGAGCTTGTGAAAATAATCAGCAATCAGATTTAGCAAACATTTGCTATAAATCACATAAAGCAGGGCCCCTCATTTCCTCCCTTACCAGGGGAATCTCTCCATTCCTCACATGCCATGAATGGCTCCCTAATTTGCACCATTGATGAATAAAAGGAAAGTGAAATATCTAAGGATAAGAGTTTTGAATTGCCCAAACAACTATACACACCTGCAGTTTAATCCACAAATAGTTCATACTTTTGTCAATTTTTTATGTCTTTTATATTAGATTTTTCTAGTTTTCTAGTTCTACCTAAGTAAATTATGTTTATGTGAATTTGTTTCATGCCTGTTTTATGTTTTATAGACAGTTGTAAAAATTGTTTCACTGCACATTGCACTGTGTATTTGGTTGTAGTTGTGTGTGTGACCAATAAAAAAAATGTTTTAATTCAATTGGAGCCTCATTACCCTAAGTTAGCTTTACAGTAATAAAAAGCTGATTAGGTCTATGAGGACCTTCTGACCCATTGAGTACTTTGTCTCACTTTATAATGAGTATGCTCAATATAAAGAGACTCACGTTGCATTAAAATATTGCTGATTATGTAGCTAAAGATGAAACGACAGGATGAAACAAGCATGATGATTAACTGATGTTGTACTAATACTTCACAGGCCAAAACCAGTTCACAGTTATCTGATTCAGTCTACATAAATGTTTCTGCATGTCTGCCCGGCACAAAGTAGAACATTTTTTAGTGATGTTACGAGTCATTACTCCTATTGTGATACACAGGCTGACACGTGCCTATGGGCAGTTACAGGTCTGCGCAGAGATCTGTCAGTCTCAAGTTTTAAAAAATCATTAATAACAGTAATAGTTTTCACATGATTTCAGATAAGGTCATGTAAATGCAGGTTAATATGTATCAGTTCAAACCACAGTGTATGAAATATCTGCATTTTATGTTATTATGAAGCAAATTTTCGAACTGTTGGGCACAGAGGTCCATATCTCAGCACTCAGAGCAGTAATGGGTGAAAGTTAACTCACTTATCACTGCTTCGGCCTTCCTGTCTGGAAAAACTCGTGAAATGCTGGGAAATTTATGGCATTATGGACCCCCTCTGCTATTTTATGTTGTGTAATAGCAAACATATCCTTTGTCTCTTAAGCCAAATAGGTGTCACTCCACAGGGGTTCAGGGCCATGCTGGACATGGAAATAAAGATGTCATTGAAATATCTGGCCATGAAGACATACCGTGCCACAGGCTTTTCCAGTCCTGGCTTAGCAGTGTTTGTTCTTCTGTGTGTTTGTTTTTTAGACGCTTTCACATTATTTAGGGCCCTCTACTTTGAAGTGCAGTTATGAACTATAAAAGCACACTCTGATCTTACTTGGAATAACAGGAGCTCATAGAAATATACACAGCTCATTAAACCAACCTTGATACTGACTTGATACTGAATTTAAAGAGCTTATATAGATTCAATTTTGCTTACAATTTGCATTTCTGTTCCTATAATGAAGAAATAGTCATGATCATTACAGGAAGTAACCATCATTCTGTAAGATTGTGTTAATGTGTGTTAATGTGTCTGGATAATGCACTTTATTTTTATGAATATTAATAGAAAACTTTAAAAATTGTCTAATAATGCTGTTCGGTTTTGACTTTTTTCTTGGTTGTGGCACTATTCATATCACATCCAATTTCTTTTAGTTTTGCGGTAATTACTAAACAATTCCTAGACTGTACTGACTAAATGATATGCGTAATGGTTCCACATGCAAAAATTGAATCCAACCCCAGTTTATTGATAGCTCACCCAAAAAGAATGTAAATCTGTTGTTGATTTTTTTATTACCGTTTACAAATGCAGTGTTTTCTTACTGAAGAAGAAGATGTTTCTTTACCAAAAAACCATTTCAATTAAAGCCATGCGCCACAAGGTACCGGATTTGCACTCATGACACCTCATTTGTACTATGAGTATGTCACCCACTAGTCCCCAACAGCAGGCCAAAGTGTGACTCAATGACTGGAAGCTTATCAAAGGAGAATAATGAATGAGCTGGAAACACACTTGTTTTGAGTGGGAAGCTGCAGATGCTGAGGAAAATGAAAGCAATAATAGTGTTGTAACTGGTATTTTCTTAAATGTATCAATGTGTTGCAGATATAAAAAATCAAAGATTGTTTACTAAAATTGAATTGTCATGAAAAACCTCTGAATATAAGTCATCCAGAAGGATGAAATCAGACAAAGTCTGGATTCAGGTTTTATCTGGGACTTACTGTGCTTCTCACAAGACAATTCATTTCTGAGAAGTCATGTGGCATTCAACATTTTCTTATGTAACTATTCTATTAGATGTTTCAGACATAGCAGACAACTGATTGCAAGATTGTGAATTAAGTAACCACTGATTCTGCTCAGCATGGTATAACTATCTGCTGTGAATGTAGCTGTCATATAATTTGGGGTCTTTTAGTGAATTGCGATTGCTGAGCTTTGAAAAATTACCAATAAATTGGTAAAGACACATACTCAGAAATCATCTTGCATCGTTCTCCTGAAGCCCAAGCATGCTGTCAGCACAAGCACGTAAAGGGCGCTGCCCTGAGGAAAGCTGAATGGAAGCTATTTTCTCTAAATGCAATGGTAACTGCAATTTGTTGTGAAAAGACACACACTCACACACACACAATCAAACAAACACACACACACACACACACACTCCTGTCCATATGGGAAACTCAGAACGTTGCATGTCACAAGGGTGCCAAGTAATTATGACTCCAGGGCATCTCATGTAATTATGGTGTTTTTGGTTTAAGATCCCATTGAATTCATGGATAATAGTTTAATCCTGTGGCTTTTTACAGCAGCAGCAGAGGAGTGCCATCTTATATGAACTCCAACTGCTGATAGAAATTGCAAATTAACATTAGCAAATAAAATAACCCAGGTGGAAAAAGTACTGAGAGATTATACTTATGTGAAAGTGTAGATAATACTTTCAAATATACCCAAGTACAAACAGGTTTAAAAAAAAAAAAAAAAAGTATGGAAAAAAACAGTAAACATTCTTAACTGTTCTGTTTTTTTTTCTCATGAAACATAACTTTTATTACTTATCTAATATTGTTATTAAATCATCTAAACAATGAAGCTCCTTTTAAATCAGTTGTGCCATTTTACTGACAACATCATTTCCTACAACACTACATAATCTAATTAATAAATTCATGTGTCCTTCATTATATTGTAAATACACAATTTACCATTAGCTAGAATTTGATTGTATAGCCAATTTTCTAGTTACTACTATGTTAGCTACAGGAAGGAATTCTAGCCTGATCTTGCATTAGCAAAGAAAACCGTCTAGCTTAATTAAATATAGCAGTCAATTTTATTTGTAAAATACTTTTAACAATGGACATTGCCACAAAGGAGCTTTGTATGAATGTTATTCAGAATAAAATTCATTCATTCATTGTGTACCGAGTTATTCTCGGGTCACGGAAAGCCTCAGGTGTCATTGGGCATCAAGGCAGGATACACTCTGGACGGAGTGCCAACCCATTGCAGGGCGCGCACACACACACACTACGGACAATTTAGAGATGCCAATCAACCTACAATGCATGTTTTTTGGACCGGGGGAGGAAACTGGAGCACCCGGAGGAAACCCCCAAAGCACAGGGAGAACATGCAAACTCCACACACACATGGCGGAGGTGGGAATCGAATCCCCAACCCTGGAGGTGTGAGGCAAACGCGCTAACCACCAAGCCACCGTGCCCCCCTCCCAAAAAAAAAAAATTTATAAAGTTAATATCTCAACTTTTTAAAAGGAGGAAGCAGCAAAGGAAGTCCTGCGTATTTCAGCATATTGAAACATTTTACTGAGGTAGGGCCAGGGGGGCTCATCTTCAACATCTACACTACAGTCCAATGGCTTATCCACTTTATACACACATGGATAGCTTTAGGATTAACAACATTGTGTATCATGGCAGGGTCACCACAGATGACTAATAGCTATGATCCTTGCTGGCATTTTTCCACATTAATGAACTTGTCTGGATGCTAAACTGGATGCCATTAAGTTGATATATAACATAGTCATTGGCTGAATAAGAGAACAAGAGACTATAGATTTGTAATGAGCCCTTAGAAGGTCTAAATAAAAAACGTAAATAAAAAAAAAGGAGCTGCATTGGTTCCTTACTGAACTATAAAGTACTATAATATACTGAAATTAATATATTCTATCCCATATGCACTATCACTGATCCTTGGAAAAGTAACAAAACATTTTCAAGGTCATTTTCATAGCATTTTAAATACATTTCTGAGTCCATCTCAGCACCAGTGGAACATATTTGGTCTTGGGTACAGTGATTAATTGTTGCCCACAGTCAATCCTTATATACCACCTTAAATATCACCTTACTAAGCTGCATGGCCAGTCTGGCGAAGTCTGGAGCCCCAGTGCTGTCACTGCTCTCAGCTTGTGTTATGGATGGCAAGTCCTGGCTCTGAAACAGTCACAGCCTGTTTCCTTGCCTTCAGCATGATTTTGAATTCTTCCTCTTCTAATTTGATCACACAGGCCTGCATTGTCCAGTCTTGGTATGTATGTATTCAAAGTGGAAATGTATACAGAATTCATTTAGAAAATTGTAGCAAGCTGCAGTGTTGAGCTCATACTGTGGGAAAGCCTTTTTTTTTTTAATAAATGAAATAACAGAATCACGCCTGCCAAATTTTCTGTCAGAATTCATTCCCAACAGTGAGTCACAGAATAACTAACATTAACACAGAGCAACGCTGAGTTCTATACACTTTAGAACATTTTAATTAAACACTGAAATGTATGTAGTTAATTAACATGGTTCAATAAATCTGTTTATCCTTAAATTCAATACAGTGAATAACATAAAGTACATCTGTGATAAAAGTCCTCAATGAGCTTTACATCTCTGGCCAAACATCTGTCACGTGCTCTTTGTATATTGTGATCCTTGTAATACAATTAAAAGATTGTTGCTTCAATGAATTCACTCAATGGTAATGAGTAATCACCCCCATAAGACCTTCATAAAAACAGAAATAATCCTACAAAATTATTCATTTAGACTCGTTCTAGTCAATGTCAGCTATCATAAAGACTGCTAGAGTCATACTGTATGTCATGTTGGTGTAACACCCAAGTCAAGTGAGGTGGATTTTATAGCATGTCATAATCAAATAATTGCAATGGTGTGACATGTCAAACTTGAAAACTAAATCAGTTTAATGAAGGGTCATTATAGTGTCATGATATAACTGTTGGCATTTATAAGAGTCTCTTAGAAGAACGCTCTTATTGTAGAAATCTAAAATAACTTTACATAAAGGGCATTTCCTATACAATTTCATTAGCATAAGTGTTAATTAATTAATAGGTTGATATCAGTTGTCATTTAGGGCTTATGAAAGAGTCATGTAGCCCTATGAGCACTACCATTAAGCAAAGTGTTACTCTATAATCCTACATTTGTAATAACTGTGACAATTATTTGAGTGCTAAATAGCACTTCTATTTATAGGACAGGTCAGTATTCAGTCAGACACAAGTGTACAGTTGTAAAGTTTTGCAACATGACATGCTCCAGTGGTCAGGTGTAACTAGGCATCACTTTAATTCGATACTCTTCAACACAGATCATCAGACCTGGGTATGTACATGCCGGGAAAACTAAGGGCTTCATTTTGCTCAATTGAAGCTCCACAGAACTGTATGTTGTGTTTTCAGACCACAGGCTTCCTGAGTTGGAAACACTTGGCCTGAGGCACTGATACAGATCAGCTCCAAATACAGTCACTCTTCATAAATCCTGTCCATGCCCAAATGTCCAAAAAGGTAACCTGAAATCATAACAGAACCACTTTACCAGACAGGACATAAGATGAAGTATATTGGTATTTCCTGCCAATTCTTAACAATGATGAAATTTGGTGGACAAAGTCATAAAACCTAAATAAAATAAACTGCATATACTGAGAATATTTCCTAATGTGGGCTAGTTATGAATTATGTCTTCCATGGTTTCCTTTGCAAGGGATTCATTTTGAAAATGTGAAACCTCTATTTGTGAATATAATAGAAATTAGATGTTAGACTACAGCACAGACAATAAATGGGAAAACGGGTATATCTCTGAATTTCTTTGCCTGTATCTGCATGATTTTATGCCTTGGACAAATGACTGATTGGATAATTGCATAAATGCACAGGTATACAGGTCGTCTTATTAAAGTGGTTGTATGTTTGTTGTTGGGGGGCACGGTGGCTTAGTGGTTAGCACGTTTGCCTCACACCTCCAGGGTTGGGGGTTCGAGTGTGTGGAGTTTGCATGTTCTCCCCGTGCCTTGGGGTTTCCTCCCCCGGTCCAAAGACATACATGGTAGGTTGATTGGCATCTCTAAATTGTCTGTAGTGTGTGATTGCATGAGTGAATGAGTGTGTGTGTGCCTTGCAATGGGTTGACACTCTGTCCAGGGTATATCCTGCCTTGATGCCCAATGACGCCTGAGATAGGCACAGGCTCCCCGTGACCCAAGAATAGTTCGGATAAGCGGTAGACAATGAATGAATGAATGTTTGTTGTTTCTTATGTTCTGTAAAGCTGCTTTGAGACAATGCTCTTTGTTAATTGTTGTATCTGTTGCTATACAAATAAAATTGAATTGAATTGAATTGAATTGAATTGATTACATGTTTGGAGTCATTATTCTGTCATAAAATCCATCTATGGCCCACTCGTAGCCTCCTGGCAGAGGCAGGCAGATTTTTTCACAAGGCATTCCCCTTGGACCACTAGCTACAAAATAGCCCCAAAGTATCAATGAGTAGATTCTCTAATTATTTTTAAAAGAAATTCTGAATTCGTCAAAATTGGTAAAATATGTGGTAGAATTTGGTAAAATTAATTTTCCTTGTTCTTTTAAAGGCTGTCAAAAATGTACATGAAATTCTATAAAAAGAATTTACTAAAAGGATATTTTAGAAAAGCAATATCTTTTTGCTTGTTTGTCCACATTTCCTTAACATTTGTCTGACTTAAAAGCAGGCATTTCAAATTTTTTATCACAAATCTGATCTGGAGTTTAATGGACACACATATAACATTTTTATAAGGATTTAAAAAGCCTAGTAGGTCACCTCTCTACACAGACTTTTAAACAGTAGCTGTAGTTCCTCTGGGAGAAGGCGATTAGCAGAAGAGGGAGAGTCTGGCAGCGTCATGGCTCAGTAAAAGCTCTGTAAATGCTCACAGTAGGAGCTACTGAACTCTACAGCTCATTCACACCCACAACACTATGTCTAGCTCTACACCACCATCATGTGGTTAAGAATCTCATCAGACTTGTAAGACAGTACAGACAACCCATGGATGGACATACACCACTAATAAGGATGCTAAATGAAAAAGATTTAAATATACTGGAAGCACATGAACTCAGTGTCTGTTTGTCACCAATCCCACCTAATTTCTAGCAAAAAGTCTATCACAGCTGCTTTATAAACTTGCTGTCTTGAATCATCTGTCCACACTTGGTCCAAAGCACTACTTCAAGGAATGCTGATGGGGGACGGGGGACAGGGGGAGCTCAACAAATTACGATACAGAGATAGCCATTCTTAAGGCACCACTGCAAATAAAACAGCTGGCATCTGTTTCTGTTTAGGAAAATCTGCATTCAGTTATCACTTGTGTACAGAATATTCTAAACAGCAATAACTGTGCTGTTACTCTGAGAAAATGTTCTTTCCCAAGGTAACTAGAAAGGCAAAATGCAAACAAACAGAGAAAGAATGATGAATTTATTAAAGGAATTTGAATATAAATCTTAATGGCATTTCATTCATGGAGGCTGTTTATCAAACCTTTTAACCCTTCTGTAAATTTAAAAACATTCTTCCAACAGAAAGATCAGTTTTAATTATCAATGCATAATCCTTTATATATTTTAGTTCATCCTGTTTGTCCTATTAAGTAATAATTTCTCAGAAGAAGTAGAGGGGAAAAATCAAGACATTTTTGTAAACAAGAAATGCAAACAGAAATCACAGCACCAGCTTTTTTATTTGTTTTTAATGGCAATAGCCATCTCCCTTTGAATCCACAGGCATGTGTTGCTGAGATTAAGCTCTTTTATGGTTTGAACGATAATCTAGGAGAGGTATGTAGCAGGAGCAAAGCCCTGCATCCCATCCCTCTCATTCCAGCGGCTCTGCGGTCAAAGGCAAAATCAGAACCATAGCCCTTATGCCTCAGCCGTGGCAGCCTGCCTCTGAAAGAACAGAGCAACATTTGTGAGAGGAATCACTTGAAGCAGGCTTACGTAATACAAACACAATTACCGACATTAAGCTCTGATGTCTGGAAGTGCAGCCAAGAGCAACATGCTACTGCCTTTTCACTCCGGTCGTGATCTTCAGCATGCAAGCGGCCTCTGTATGAGCCAGGGCAGAAAAACAGGAAAAGAGAGATTAAAAGGGATTACTCTCAAAGCATCCAGGGCATTGGCATGTGCTTAAAGAATCTGTTCAACATTGGAAGATGACTTTTAGATGCCAAAAATGTACCATTTGATGGTTTATTAATATTTACAAATGCTGTGGTTGTACCAATAACAATAGAAAGAGAGAACACACAAGGTTCACTGGAAAGACATTTAGTACAACAAACTAGAATGCCTAAATGTCTGAAAATAAAAGCACAGTTACTTGTTTAGTCTCATATTAAAACTGGAGACAGTACTAGCACGTAGGCTTTTCAGGACCATTGCAGAGAGATTGCTCAGACCAGACCAGAATACAATCTTTTTTTTAAATGATTGCAATCCAGGTATTTTGGTTAGAGTAAATAGGTAATTGGTTTTGTTTAGTCCTGTACTACAGGACACTAAATTTGACATGAACCAAGAGCTATGAGTTAAATATACAAAATGTCAGGAGAGATTTACATCTGCACTTAAAATGTAAGAAACTTCAGCTGTTCGAAACCACTTTCACTGACTGTGTATATTCATGAAATAGAATTTAATATTTTATTAATCCAGCCACACAAATTCTCTGATCTAATTGGTCAGAAAGTTTTTAATTTTCTATATCTGACAATAGTGCCAGCTGCAAGGCACATCACAGGTTTTTTATTAATGTACTCCTTACAATGTCTTAATTTTTTAGAATTATAACTATATAATAATAGATAGGGAGGAATAATAAATAAGACTTTTATGGCAGATTCCCCACATCAATAGATAGAAAAATGTATGTAATCGCTTTGTACAGCAGTCAACCTGCTCATTTAAGATTTCTGACGTTCTGTCAGATGGAAAAATCTCCACTGAGGGCTTTGTGGTTTCATGGTGACATGACAAACTGCATTTTTTTTGTATACTATATATAAAAGAGAGAAACAAAAGAGGCTGGTGAGGGAACTGTTTACAGGTATAACACGAGTGATAACAGGAAATAACTTGTTTGATGGACATTCCACAACATTAAAACAAATTAATTAATGACAGGGTGGTGATATATAAACATATTTATATTATAAGGTTCTTTTTTTTTTTGTGTGGCTCATGTGCATCAGAATGTCTCCTGAACAAACAGAACAAATGTATGAATAGAGAAGAAGTTGCTTTCGGCTGCTCCCTGTTCGGGGTCGCCACAGCGGACCAACTGGTCCGCACAACAACTTGGCACAGGTTTTACGCCGGATGCCCTTCCTGCCGCAACCCTCCCATTTTTTCCGGCTTGGGACCGGCACTGTATCCAGTGGCTGGGGTTGAGGCATTGGCTGGAAAACCGGCCTTCCGCATGATAGGCGAGCAAACCTACCACTGAAACCAATGCCTCTAAAATGAAAAAATTAAACAAATATTATGAATAAATAAATGAAAAAAGATAGATAGATAGAATAAATAAATAGATAGATAGATAGATAGATAGATAGATAGATAGATAGATAGATAGATAGATAGATAGATAGATAGATAGATAGATAGATAGATAGATAAATAAATAAATAAATAAATAAATAAATAAATAAATACTCAGATGAAGCTTAGACTGTGATGTAACCCAAGACTAGTTTCGATGTGCCTGAAATTTACTGATTTTACCTGCCAAGATTCTCACTTTCCACATTTGCTTCCTTGTTCCTTTTTTTTTTTTTTACAGTACTGCATTTGTTTGATTCTGCTCCTTATGCATTTTTTTTTTAATCTTAAACCTTCAATCAAACACTACATTCATCAATTCATCAGATCAGCTCAGATAATGAACATTTTGTACAGATCATCATCATTCATATTACCCTTAAGCCTGATCCCTTTGTGAGTTGTGTACAGTATTAATGCTCTGTGTGTCAAGTATCTACAATGATTTGATATTATAATGTCCAGGAGAGTCACATTCACATTTTAGCTCAGAAGAGGAAAATCATTTCTCCTTAGCAGTGATTTAATCCCCCTGCAAGACTTTTGGATAGTCAACACTATTGGATAGTATTGTTTAAAAGCACAAGCATAGCTGCATTTTGTACAGGGAAAACCTGTAAGTGGTTCAGTGGTTCTGTAGATACAGATAGACAATTCCATGTCTCAACCTTGCTATCCTGGTTTTTCACCTAGTATTTTATGTATTGTTGTTTTTCAGTTGCTTTGCGATTATTATGTAACAGTTCTCACAGTAATGATATTAGAGTAAAAAAGCAAGATCTGTGTGTGAGCCTGTGTTTGCCTTCTGTGAGATTAAATGCTGTTGAAATAAAAACACTATCAAATCTTTTCTCTACGCTTTAATTGACCCTTCCACCTACTGAAAAGATACTTCCTGGGTTGCCTTTTAGGGAAAGAGATCATTTCAGAACCTGAAACATGTATATAAAAAGCCAGACACATAGATCCTAGATCCAGATCCAAATCAAATATGCCAATATTGCAATATGTTTTTCTCAAGTTTCGTTGAAGCAATGTGATGATTTTATATGAGCACTGGGTATTGGGGTATGGAGTCAGGTATGATTTGGGTATGCTGTGGAGCAAAATTGTTCTCTTAATTAACATAAAATTTAATAACCTACAGCTGGCTGGGAAACATGTGATGGATCTTGTTAGTGATTTAGAGCAACTCCAGAGGTGCGAGGCAAATGTGCTTACCACTAAGCCACATCCCTATCAGTCTCATTCATTTCATATGGAAAATGGTCCCACAGCCAGATACGGTGCGTAAGCTGTTTGCTTGCACTACATCATTTTCACCCACGTGCACTGTGAACAAATGAAGCCATATGACTAAGCAGGATATTTTACATGATTCTATCATTTGGCTGTGGATAAAAAAAACTGAGTATAATAAAAGAAAAGTTTAATGCAAGAACCAAAACCATGTTATATTTGATGTAATAGACCAATCTGGCTCTCGTGTAAAATTGGCAAATAAAATGCATGCACACGTGGCTCCCTGTGTGTGGAGTTTGCATGTTCTGCCCATACATCAGGAGTTTCCTCTGGAGTGTTTTGGACTCCTCCACTAATACAAAGACATGCATTGTAGGATTGGGATTTTTATACTGTCCATGGTGTGGGATGTATGAGTGTTTGTGCATGATTGTGCCCAGTAACTGGTTTGCACCTCATCCAGGATGTCCCCTGTCCTTGCAGCCTGAGTCCCCTGAGATAGGCTCCAGGCTCCCTTAGTATGGGTTCAGTGTTATCAGTGGGGTTTTTTTCTTTTTCATTTATGTATCTAACTCTAATTGAAACCAATTACAACTTAACTGACTGTTGATTTGGTACAAATTAAAGCAATAACATTTCTGAATTTATTTCCGTATCTGTGTGTTTACTTTTATTGGCTTGTGTTCTTTGAATCCTCTTCATTCACTTCAAATCTATGTTCCCTAACGAGGGCCCTCTAGTGGCCTCAGAGTATGTACCCAGTAAATAATATATCCCTGAGCCTGATTTAACCCACCATGACAATAAGCAGGGGGGGCACGGTGGCTCGGTGGTTAGCACGTTTGCCTCACACCTCCACGGTTGGGGGTTCGATTCCCACCTCCGCCGTGTGTGTGGAGTTTGCATGTTCTCCCCGTGCCTCGGGGGTTTCCTCCCCAGTCCAAAGACATGCATGGTAGGTTGATTGGCATCTCTAAATTGTCCGTAGTGTGTGTGATTGTGTGAGTGAATGAGAGAGTGTGTGTACCCTGCGATGGGTTGACACTCCGTCCAGGGTGTATCCTGCCTTGATGCCCAATGACGCCTGAGATAGGCACAGGCTCCCCGTGACCTGAGTATAGATCAGATAAGCGGTAGACAATGAATGAATGACAATAAGCATGCAGACACTAAGAATGAAAGGATGAATCTAATGTATGCAACACACAGAGCTTGCAAGCTTTATATCTGATCACTTGCTCATGCCCACATCAAAAGTCCAAAACCTTCCACTCATAGACTTTTGTTATGTCCTGTGGTATCTCAATTCGAATGCACACCTTTAGATGCTCTGTGAACATTTCTGGCAAGCTTACTGAGAGTGCTTTCACATATATCCTGTTTGACATGAATCCTGCTGTGTAAACCTCTTTGGTGTGGTTTGTTTGGGCAGATAAAAACACAAGCACAAGCCTGGTTAACTTGCATTGAGTTTTTGATCCTAAACAGGCCCAGCTGCAAGAAGTGTAGCACACATGGTGTGTATTTTGTGGCATGGGCAGGATACCTGAGCCACCAGGTGCAAACTGAGCTGAAGGTGAGAGCTGACAAAAATGTTAGAGATATTTAGAAATAATTGTGGGTGCATGCAGAAACATAGTAAATTCCTTATTTGGATAATTATTTAGAGTGTTATCTGTGCTCAGTCGATTTCTATGCACACTTAGCAAAGGTGCCTCACAGTTCCAGGGTCCCCGGTTCAAACACGAGGCTGAATTACTGTGTGGAGTTTCACTTGTTCTCTGTTTGTTTAGATGGGTTTCCTCCGGGTTCTCCAGTCTTCTTCCACTGTCCAAAAACATCCAAGATTGGCAAATTGCCCCTTGTTGTGAATGAATAGTGTCCAATCGTGGATGTTTTCCTGCCTTTTGAATGATGTTCCTGGGATAGGATCTAGATCCACCACAATCCTGACCAGGATAAATTAAAAAGTACTAATTTCGCTAATGATTCGGACTAAAGTAGTAGGTGTGAAAGCGCCATGAAAAAGTGGATTTTTTATGATCGTTTGGAACATTATTTCTAAGAGTGTGTTCGTGTTCAGTCACACCCCTAAATAACTATACCTAGTGAACTTCCACTTTTTAACCGCTAGATGTCACTAAATCTCCGGTTTGTCTCAGAATCCTCCAAATCAATCCCACAATCCCAACTCACACAGTTTGTATTTATTTGAATGGTGCTGACTTCGGCGCCTTGCTGAACCTTCATTGAAATAGCTGTCATCTTTTATACTCTTTTCAAATCGAAATCTGTCTAATATCACATTGGGACTTTATTTAAAAGTTGAAGAAACAACGCGACGGTTACAAAATGTAATGGTAAGGAGTATTTGAGTATGAAACAGGCTTAAAGGTGACATGGTAGCCATATGTTATTGTGGAGGTTCAGAGTGCTAACGCTAGCTGTCTTGAGTTGGTCATTGCTTAGTAACTTGTTCGTTTGTTTTGACCGGGAAGTTGTCCACGTTAGCTGATTTCTTGAGTCGTGTATTATTAATAGTGATTACAGCTAGTGAAGCGAACGTAAAGATATTATTTCGGTTGACATCATTTAAAAAAAAACTTTACTTTGACTAGCTGCTAATTAGCCAGGCTAGCAAGTGAGTTGAAGGCCGTACACCTCTTTGACAGTATAGCTTACTTTATTTAGCATAGCTTAGCCGTCTCACAGTGAATAGTGTTGTGGATTATACTGAGAAGCTTCTGTTTTGGGCCATGGCTGCTAGAATATAAACCTGGTAAGTTAACCGATCATAGCTTGCTTATTAAGTCAAAGGTTCTTACACTAAGTAATGTAAGCGAAGCGTCATTCGTGACGTGTTTGCAGTAAACCCTAGTTAGCTAGTTTTATGTTTATTTGCTAGCATTGTAAATATTTTTGCTTATTTGTCGCTGAGAGCGTTACATATATATTAAATGTGACTTAGTTAAGTTTAAACAAAGCATGGCGTTGTAGGACATATTAGTTAATTAACTAGAGTTCCTGTTAGTGCTGCAGTTCAGAGCGGTAGCGGTGTAATGTGAGTGATCTGGCGATATCGCGATATTTTACGATAATTTCACCCGAACATAATAGAAACCCCAGAATCTGAGTTTTTCTAATATCAAATATGTGGAAAACCTGCATTGTGTGTAGCTTTATTTAATCCTGGAAAGGGCTGAATATCGTACTCTAAAAAACTCATATACATCAACAATGTTACACTAACACTATTATAATGGTTTGCAATAAAATGGGGATGTGGTAGCTTAGTGATTAAGGTGTTGGACTACTGATTAGAAGTCCATATAAAAATGGGATAGAATGTAAGTCTAAGATAAGGGCGTCTGCTAAATACCAGAAATATAAAATGTAACTGTGTCTAACTGCCCCATATTACTGTGTATCTGTTTAATGCTATCATTTGTACCTGATTGAAAAGATCTACTGTCAACTCTAGTTGTTAACTTCCCCTCCTTGCTTTCTGTTATTATTACTTCCTATTATCGCTCAGACCTTCTGATTATGGCCACTGGAAATCATGTTGAGAACGATGCAGAAGTCAACAGGCTCAAGCAAACCAAGGCCCTCGATCTTTTCAACAAAAGAAGCACTCCTGCAGATGATGAGAACATGAGAGAGGTGAGTTCACAAAGGCCAGAGAATAAACTACAGATATGGCTGCGTTCACAAGGACTTGGTACCTGCCAAAAACGCACATTTGCCATTGATTTCATTGAGAACTTAGCATTAATGGCCAAGAGTTTAAAGGAACATTCTTTACCATGACTACTGTACATCAGCATATAGATAAAGTTCTATGCAGTAGCCTCTTTTCCACTCTAGGGCTGAACAATAATGGGCAAGGGCAGACCATTCCCCTAAAAAAATCCATATTGGCACAGTGTATCCCAGAATGCTTATGAATCATGTACCATGTACTCAAGCCAAAACCATGTGTCTAGAATGGCTTATCATAGCTTTTGTTTCATTACACAGTTAAAACAAAAAAGTGTGCCTATTAATATCTTGTCCAACAGTAAATTTCGAGAGCAATCAAATGAAGGAAACTATAGAATTAAATGTTTGCTTGGCCAGATGCAGTGTTTAATTTGAGTAAATAGTTTGGTTCTACTGTAAATGGTGACCCTTAGACTCGAGTCACTCAGCTGTTCAGATGAATGAACATGTGCTGTGTGCTGTCTTTCCAGCTGAAGTGTTACATGGCATGGCCTAACCAAATGTTAATAAGAACCAGGTGCACAGTTCTAATATGCACTTGCACCTTCAATATAGTGAGACAGTTGAATGTGCCAATCAATTTAGAGCAACAAAACAATAGCCCTTATTCATCAAAGCAGCATATGGGCAGATGTGATCGTAAAACAAGTGTACACAAATTCCAGTTTCATATCATTGGCATATCTGTGCTATTAAAACTTTGTCTGGGGGGCATGTAACTTTCTGTGCACAATTATGACAATCTGCATAATAATAAAAATCAGTTTCAGTAAATAAGTTGTTTTAAACAATAGCAGTAAAAATGACTACATTACTGATCACAGTTGCATACAAAGATATGCAAGGTAAAATATGTCTTTGCCCTGATTTCGACCCCTCTGAACAGTGGGATAAATTGAACCATGACTACAACCCAGGTTTCCTCACCCAGTGTTAAACCTCGCTAATGCTCTTGTGACTGAATGAGCAAATCCTCAAAGCCACAGTCCTAAATCCAGTGGAAATCCTTCCCTGAAGAGTGGAGGTAATTCTAACAGCAAAGGCGCACTACAATTGGAATGGGATGTTTAACAGCCACACATGAGTGGGATGGTCAGTTGTCCACATAAGGAAAGGACTTGTACACAAGTATTTCACCTTAGAGTTTTAATCATAGTGGGAAGACCCCTTATTTGTCATGTTATATGTTCTGAAGCTGGCTTGTGCGGATGTTGCACAATCCAGGCACTTACCATTGAAACCATGGGAATTAAAAGTAATGCTTATTATTTGTAGGAAAACCCACAAATAATAAGCATGCAGCAATTTGATCAAGAAATCTGCCAGTGTGAACACAGGGTCATTGTGTATGTGGGACTATTAGAGTTCACAAACAAAATTCAGTCTATTTCACCTTTTCTTAATGATTCTGTCAAATGATTATGGTTAATTTTATTAAACCACACAGAGGATATAAGATTTCATCCAGCCTATACCTACATTGGCTTCCTCTGTACTGGTGTAAATGTATTAATAAGTGTCCCTGTATTGTATCTTTATATTTTTGGTTTCTGAACATACCCAAGAGATTTCTATTTAAATTAGTCAGTTAGAGCTTTAATATGGGCCTAGCTTCCCTTAGTAATGCCATTCAACACAGTCACAACATGACTGATCTACACAAGTGTTTTCTGTAGTAACATTGTCAACCCCTGGTTAATATTTATTAAGTTGACCCAATGTATTACAGATTTAACAATAGAATTTATTGTATATATTTTAATAATTCTAATATTTACAACAAATCCAGGCTACTGTCAGCCCTGCGGTGGAAAAGAGGCAAAGCGTTAGTGCTGACAGTGAGGGAGATGAGCAGTAATTCATGGCTCATATTAAGAGCTGCATGGTGCAGTGTGACGCATCTAAAGTCAGTTCACAGTCAGACACACAAAAGACATTAAATCCATAGCAAAAAAAAATCATTTACTCCACTGTCAGACTCCACCCACAAACCAGCAACACATGCGTTTTTAACAGGTGCTGAAACTTCCTTATGAACGTAGCCCAAAATACTTAAAGCTACTTTTGCAGACCAGAGGAATACTAGCATTGCCTATCCTCTCTTTTTAGGTGGATTGTTTATATAAGGAAGAAATAGATAAAGACAGGTGAGTTTTATATAATAAGGATGACCACACATTGACGGCTTAAGCACTCCATCAGCTCTCTGAGATGATTTTATAAGCCATAATGCAGATTCAGTCATAATTTTTTTTAAGGAAATTGAACAAGAAATACTGTTACTATATAAACTTGTTACTATAACAAGGTGTCTGCTTTGACAGATTTCCAGTGGGGCGTTGCATGCACAACTACGGCAAAGTAAAACGAGTAGTGAGCAAGAAGACACGTCATTCAGCGGTGGGTTCTGCGGTTCGGCTGCGAGCGGCTTCAGCAAGCAGACCCTCTGACATGGCCAACAAAGAGAATGAGCTGACGTGTGCCGAGGACGTGCAGGGCGTTCACTATAAGGACAAGTGTGCATTCCCTGTGAACTCAACAGACGCTACTAAAATGGCAGGAGCTGGCTCCAAGTACAGTGACTACTTCACTGAGGTTAGTCACAGTTTAAAGTGATAATGTGGACAAAAATTACATGTACACAATGTAGAGTGGGAGTGCAGTTTTTATGATCTTAACCTGGTGGTTATAAGCATCATTTACCTAAAAGCAGCAACTTTAGAAATTAAGTAGGATGCTTAGCCATAGCTGTGTCACTCTGAACTTTTCTTTAAGGCTTAATCAAGTTGATTTTTTCTGTTTTCTTCTTTTCTTACAAGTTATCCAAGGACCATGACACAATGACTAATGTGCTGTTTGGGAGGAATCTCAGGTTAAATGTGGCTTTGACACTTTGGCGAAGAAATGCTAGTGAACTAGTGGCTTATTTGATCAGGTAAGGCTTTTGTAGATAGTTAGGCAATAACCATAAACCTTACTGACTGACTAATAGATTATTGCATGCTGCATAATGTTTTTTAATTAGATGTCAGAATTATGCCAAGCTAAATAAATCCAATAAAAATCTACTTTCTGTTGCACAGAATACAAGACACAGGGGTGCTGGTTGACTGTCTTCCTGTTCTCACAAAAAGGTAAATATTATCTCACAAAAAGGGGAAAGACGGTTTTTGTCAATGTTAAATATGTTTATTCTGTAGTGTGCCTTATGTTCACTATTCTGCCTTTCTCATCTTTAGTCTTCAAGAACAACAGTCATGCATTTCCATTGGCTGCTGTGTCGACCTTTTACCACAAGTGAAGACTGTACTTTTAGGCAGATATGAAGTGTGAGTAATCGTTTATTCTGAAACCAGTTGAATGTTGGTATGTAGTTTAATTTCACATGTGAATAGATTGCTTCTTTTTTTTTTTTAAATACAGGCACCTCACTGTGGCTTTGCACTGGGTTCAATCAGTTGTTAAAAAATGGTGGCCTGAACTCTCATCAAATGGAAAAACTCTGCAAGACCGCTGTTCAAATGAGAAGTAATACGCTATTCTAATGGAAATATTGCATTTTAATAAGATCTTTGTTTACACTATACATCATATTTGCACTAAAAAAGTGAACTTGAGAAATGTATTGTATTGTGTGTATGTGTGTGTTCCAGAAATGTTCAGGCAATGCGAAAGCTGCTGCTTGAACTTTGGGATGATACGTGTCCATTATCCTCTGTACCTGGGACTGTGGGGGAAATAAGCAAGGTGAAATTTTTTGGCAAAATTATTTTGGAAGTAAGATTGCAACATTTGAAGTCTTACACTAGTTTCTTTTTGCCCCTTTTCAGGCTGTTGAATCCTATCTGGCACAATTGCGCTGATGACTGAAGTGTAGAACACTCGAGGAAATGACCACTACACGCACTTGCTGCGGTTTTCAGAGCTGCTCTTTGAACACCGAAATAAAGTCTTTGTTTTACTCCAGAAGAGGACATGACTCGATGGTAAATGAGGAGACAGATGAACTGACTAATTCAGACCCTCCCTATATTCAAACTGGAGACATGTCTTAAAGGGTAAACTCCTTCCCATAAACCCTGACTGCTTCACATTGAAGTGGACAATTTCTTTTCATTAGTGGCACTCGGTCAACTCTATGAGACTGTAAAGAATCAGGTAACTCACAGAAGTGCCATGAAGAAATTTTAACTCATACTTGCAGTGCCACAGTGTGCACTTGCTGAAGTGGATTTGACTTACCATGTCTTGAGTCGGCTTCGTACCGTGTCTTAACAATGAAGAGCTTGTAGTCCTGCAGTCTTAAGTTATTGAAGCTTTCAATGTCTTATGCTTGTTCATGGATGAAATGATTGTGCATCATGGTGATTTTCTTTTAATCAAATTCTAAATAAATTTGCAAAATTTGCCAAATGTTTTCAGTTGTGGTTTAACTGCTGATGTCATCTGTGCAATTCTACAAAGTAATTCTGCTTTGTGAACATGTAACTCATACTCTACTGTGAAATTAATGGGACTGTAAGTCCTCACAGTACACAGCTAATAATGTAAATTGTAAAAACAAGCATTGCTGAATGTGCTGAAAGGATATTTAATATGGTCATGCTGTGAATATGCTCAGGTGTTTTTGCATGAGCACGGGACAGTCTGTATAACAGCAGCTGTTTTTACCTACAAAACTGAAGCATCTAGTTAAGATTAAATATTAGATTATTATAATACTATAGTATGGGGGGGTTAGCACGTTTGCCTCACACCTCCAGGGTTGGGGGTTCGATTCCTGCCTCTGCCATGTGTGTGTGGAGTTTGCATGTTCTCCCCGTGCCTCAGGGGTTCCTCCCCCGGTCCAAAGACATGCATTGTAGGTTGATTGGCATCTCCAAATTGTCCGTAGTGTGTGTGTGCCCTGATGGGTTGGCACTCTGTCCAGGGTGTATCCTGCCTTGATGCCTGAGAATAGATCGGATAAGCGGTAGACAATGAATGAATGATATTACTATAGTTATATTCTATTATGTATAAGTGTTATTCGATTTTCTTCATCTTCTTGCTTTCATAGGCATTTGATCCCTTGACCACTGCTAGCTTAGACATGTTTAGTGAAAGCTCACTGATGTGTTATGGTGTTCATCTTTATAGGCTGTACAGAGCAACAGATCCATCATGAGTTGAAGGCTTTATAACTATGTAGCTGATAAAATTGTTTGTGAATTTCACACACAAAAAAGTCAACAAGAAACCGTTGAGGCGGAACCAAAAGTTCAGGGGCGGAGTCGACAATGCGGTAGTTTTGAGGCCGCACGGTCACGTGATCGCGGAGAATATCCACTTCCGGTATTAGGACTCGTTGCCCTGAGTGAGCGCTTACTGCCGAGCAACCTGGTTGATTTAAGGGTCACTGATATCTATTGAACGTTAAAACAAGGCGCTCGTCGTGCAGCAGCTGCGATGCGGAATCTTAAAAGGATATTAGACGCATATGTTGTTTTACAGTCCGCGTTTGTGCTGTCGTGCTGTTCCGTCGAGTCTGAGCCCGGGCCTGGTGCGGGGAATGGAGACCGCTTCAAGATCGAGGGCCGTGCGATTGTCTCGGGTGTAAAAGCGCAGGACTGGGTCTCTTCAGCCCGGGTCCTGGTAGAGGGCGGCGAGTACATCGGATTTCTTAGGTAAGCTGTTTTAGACCTCGTATCTTGTATTAACCAGGCGGAAAGAACAGAACAGTGTTATCCGTAAGCTAAGCGCTAGTTAACTAGCTAGTTGTTAGCTAACCATAGCAACGACTGTCTGGAGACGTTCAGGGAACAGTGGGATAACCGAGCTGACACTTGTGCCTTAGTCCTTTCTTAACACTTCTTGCTAACAAATAATTTAGTGAGACAAAATAACCAACCGTAACCAGCATTATTTGGACAATATTACCTGCCAGCATAAGCCAGATGGACCATATCATCATCTTCTTTCAGCTTTTCCCTTCAGGGGTCGCCACAGCGAATCATCTCTCTCCACCTATCCCTATCTTCTGCATCCTCAACACTTGCACCCACTAGCTTCATATCCTCATTAATTCCATCCATATACCTCCTCTTTGGCCTTCCTCTTTGCCTCCTGCCTGGCAGCTCCATGTCCAACATTTTCCTACCAATATACTCACTCTCCCTCCTCTGAACATGTCCAAACCATCTTAATCTGGCCTCCCGAACTTTGTCCCCCAAACGTCCAACATGAGCTGTCCCTCTGATGTACTCGTTCCTAATCCTGTCCAATCTTGTCACTCCCAAAGAGAACCTCAACATCTTTAGCTCTGCTACCTCTAGCTCTGACTCCTGTCTCTTCCTCAGTGACACTGTCTCTAAACCATACAGCATGGCCGGTCTCACCACTGTCCTGTACACCTTCCCCTTGATTCTCGTTGATATTTTCCAGCTGGACCATATATATAAGAGCCAAAACGAACCAATAGCATTGTTCTTATCGTGTCGGTCAGAAGGTGTTGATTAATTTTCTGTAACAGCTACTCTGACAGTAGTTCCGGCTGCAGGGCAAATCAGAGGCTTGTATCACTATGCCAGAGAATACACCATGCTGAAATTAGGTGTTTTATATCTAAATAGTGTTAATATATGGGCCAGGTGAATTAAAAAAGTCCTCTTAACCTACAGAGGGAATAATGCTGAACTGAGCTCAATTATACTCAGTACCTACTGTACTGGTGTGTAATACTGTCCAAATAATGCTGGTTAAGGCTGATTATTTTGACTCACTAAATTATTTGTTAGCAAACTTCACTAACTAGCCTTTCTATAGTAAAGGCTCACTGACCAAGAGTAGACCCTAATAATAAACAGATTCAAATGTGCTGTTGGTTAGAAAATCATTTACATGGTGAACATCTTTTTGTAACAAGGTGTTTATTTCTTGTGTGGAAGGAGACTACAATGAGCACTTAATACATAAGTCTTCAGAACAGTTTCTAAGCTGTATTTTTAATTTTTTTTTTGTAATAAAATTAACATCTGAAGAGACTCTTGTGAGGAAACAACTGTCTGTTAACGTAAGTCTTAACGGGAACTAATTCTCGTAGACTTTCCACAAGTATAAACACTGAAACTGTACACAGTCGTAGTTGTTGGGAAATTGCTGTGTTATAAGAGGAAACTCTTTAATAAGCAACTCTAAGGTGGTAACGGATCATCGTGGTAACGGATCATCACAGTAACACCGATTTTCTTCTAACCTCATGTGTTTTATACCACACGTAATGTTTAAAAGAGAAAGCAGAATGAAACCGTGTAATAGAAATCATAAGTAACCTTGCCATTTTTCTCCTACAGGACCGATGGGAGTTTCGCAGTGCATGATGTTCCATCTGGATCCTATGTAGTTGAAATCATGTCTCCATCTTACAAATTCGAGTCAGCCCGAGTGGACATCACATCTAAAGGGAAAATGAGGTGACGTTGATTGTTAGACTAAACTTCACATCAGACATCCTCTCTTTTTTTGTTTTGACTAGACCCTGTACTTAGACTGTTTTAATGAACCACAGAGCCCGCATGGTGAACTACATCAAGACCTCAGAGGTAGTCCGACAGCCATATCCCCTCCAGATGAGAGCCATTGGACCACATTCATACTTCATGAAGCGAGAGACGTGGGGGTGGACAGATTTCCTCATGAATCCGATGGTACGGTTGCTTAAAATTCAAAAGTAGATGTTGGGTATGCTGAATGGTACGAGCATAAATATTTCTAAATGTAGCAACTGAGGTTTTAAATTGGTTGTATATAATGTTCATAACTGAATTGTCTTATTTCTAACCGCAGATTATGTACAGTACGTACTGAATATAATTGAGCTCAGTTTAGCATTATTACCCTCTATTATTCTCTGTAGGTTAAGAGGATCTTTTTGTAATTCTCTTATGTATACATGTTTCATATTTTAACATTATTTAGATATAAAACCCCTAATTTCAACATACATTTTGTATTCTCAGACTTAAATCTTAATAAAAATGTTTCCAACTCTTACAGGTCATGATGATGGTGCTTCCCTTACTAATCATCGTTCTTCTTCCAAAAGTGTTCAACACCAACGACCCTGAAATGAGAAAGGTACGTGAGAAAACGATTTTGTGGACATTGTGTTTAGCCACAGTACCTACAGAAGTGCCTGAATTGAGCTTTGCTTTTTTTTCATTGCAATCCTCACTGCTAACTGTATGATTTACAAAAAACCTACAGCTTTAATCTGTCCTTGTTTCACAATTACAAGTTTACACATCCTTTAATCAAATTTTAGGGAAAATTTAGGGGTTTTTTTGTTCCAGGAAGATATTTTGTGTGATATTCAGTATTAAATAATTATTCAGTATTCAAGATTTTATTTGTCACCTACACAGTATACCACTTGCAATTTAATGAATAGTAATTCTTTATAGAATAGTTTGTATGTGAGTCTTCAGGACAATGGACTTTGCACTTTCTAGTTTTTGGTGGTTTTTTTTTCTTTTTTTGTGTCTCTTTACATTGGAGAGAGAGAAAACAGTCTGTTGAGGGATCGATTGTTTATAGCTGCTGTAATATAAGGCGATAGTTTCTGGTATCTCTTGTGCTGACATTTCATAACATTGCTGTGGTGTAAGTGGAATAAAACAGATGTCCTGTTTTTGTTTTTGTTTTTTAACAGGAGATGGAGCAGTCCATGAACATGCTGAACCCTAATCCAGAGTTGCCAGATGTCTCAGAATTCATGACCAAGCTCTTCTCAAAGGGATCCAGCAAGCCAGGGGGAAGCAACAAAGGCAGCAGGAATGCAGCACTGAAAAGGAGGTAGTGCTGCTAACGGAGACTGAGGTGGTTTTTTTTTTTTTTTTTTTTTTTTTTGGTTGTTTTTTGTTTTTTAATTAATGTTTTTGTCATTGTTTTGTGGCCTGTTTTTCTCTTCTTCTTTTTTTTTTTCATTTCTCACAATAAAACTAACTGTAACTGATAAGTTTGAGCTTGACTTGGCAGGGCTGTATATTATGTACACATTTTCTTTCTTTTTTTTTTTTTTTTTTAAAAGTCTACATCACCATCTGTGACATTTTAATATATCTTTGTGTAAACATTTAACACCGTTTAGAAAGGCACCAGTAGTTCCATTAATGGTTAGTTGGGACAAGATCATCAGAAGAGTAATGTATGCTTTTATTGCTGCTGAGGCTGAGATTTCTAACAGATCCTCTTCAGGGTTGAGGATGGTTGAAATGTCACTTAAACCCCGATCCAGTTTCCACATCTACTTGAAACAGAGCTTTTACGTTGAAATAGTCAGTAATATTGTCGAGTTTGTATATGACTGTGAATGATGATGAATGCCTAAAAATTTTAGCAAAGAAATATAAACATATTTAAACTGAATGCTAATAAATTGTAATGGACATTTTGTGTGTCCTTTTGAATATTTTGTTTCCTCTGTGTACATTTATGACTCCCATTTTTCCCAGAAGACAATATATACTTTATTTGAATCAGATACAAATTCACAAGACATTTTAATTGGAGCTCAGAAGTCTGGTGTAACACACTTTGCTGCAGTGACGACACTAAACATAATATAAGTCTCATAAATGACATTGTAGGAAGTTTTTATATAGTTTGCTGTGTTGGTACATCTAAATGGTGATTCTTCTGTTTGGATGATGAGATTGGAGCTTTACTGTTCTACATGCAGTAATTTGTAAAGAAAGGCTCTTTTTTCACTTTATCGACAAATTCTTCATTATTGAATTACAACATTTGTCACATAGCAAGTTAAATCACATTGTTACAAGCTGCACTTAGAAACCAAGGTAAGTTTTTATAACATGGCATCTGAGGCTACTGACTTTAAATATAACAAAATACAAATCAAACAGTTAAAAAATTAGACACGGTCCTAGCATATGTTCAGATATAACAGTTGGTATAATGTATAACACAATACAACGTTAATATGTTGTTATTTTGAATGATCAGTATTTAAAGAAGTAGCTTGTGTACACGTGAGTGCAAATGTTTTCACCCCCCAGGGTTTGTGGATTAAAACAGCATACATATTTCAACATTATTCCTTCAACAATACTTTTAAACCAATACACTGAAATGAATTAATGAACGAATGCAACAACAATTCAGAACATTTGCAAAATTAAAGAGCCTGGTAGTATAACAAGAAATAAAAATATCACCTCTTGAGCTCCAGTCCTTAATCTCTAAATCTAACGAATGTGGAATTTTAGCACTAAGAGGATCTAAAATCTCTTTAGAGAATGCTATATTAGTTAAAGGCAAAAGGTTACTATAAAGGTTAAGAATATTTGGATCACATTCCAAAAGGGAAATACAAGCTTTGAGCTCAATTTTTGTTTTTCTCAATTCTTATCTGAATATGTGAATTACTATTTTGTTGCTTGTGATACTAAAGGAATGTTTGTGAATGGAAACACACTCCTTGTTGGTTAATTCCTTGTACTTTTCATTTGCCGATATGTATTAAAACCTTGGCTTGCAACTGTATTAGCTACAATACAGGTCTACTGGTTATAGTGTATACACTCACCAGCCATTTTAATAGGAACAGCTGTACACCTGCTCATTCATGCAGTTATCCAGTGAGCGAGACAGCAGATACAGGTCAAGAGCTTCAATTAATCAAACATCAGAATGAGGGAAATGTACGCTCAGTGACATTGCTGGTGTCCATTTTTTCAGAAAGTGCTGATATCCTGTGACACACAGCTGTGTAGACAATGAATGCAGGCCCACTGACAGGATAGTTTAAAAAAAAAAAAAAACTTTTTCCAATCTTTAAATGTCCTTCTTCTGTGTTTCTGTGAACCAGTGCTCACTGTAGCCACAGATTCCTTCTCAAGGTCTTCTTTTGCTGCATATCTGCTTTAAGGTTAATGTTGTATTTGATGAGATGATTTTCTGCTCATTCTAAAGCACAGCTACGGTAGTCTTCCTGTCAGCTCAAAACAGTCTGGCAATTCTCGTCTAATCTCTCATCATCATCAAGGCATTTCCGCCCACAGAACCAGCACACACTGGGTGTCTTGTTTTTCACCATTCTGTAATAAAGTCAGGAGACCAGCAGTTTCTGAAATACTCAAACCAACCTATCTGACACTGACAGCCATGTCATGCTACTTTCCCCCCCATTCTGACGTTCACTGTGAACTTTAACCGAAGCTCTTGGCCATGCAACCCACTTAATTTTGAATCTACCACAATGCCATGTGCTACACCAACTGCTCATGTCTGCTTTTTTTAATATTATACTTCCATTCTTCATTGAACTGCTCTGACTCAAGTTAGATTTTAATTTTATGGAGTTAAATAATAATCACTTTACGGTGGTCTGCTTTTTCTTTCTGCTTTTCTGTATTGTTTTACTGATTACAGCAAAAGCACACACTCACTGTGCACTTTATTAGGAACACCTATGACAGCAGAACGTTGTATACATTCACACAGATACAAATGAATTAATTCAAACATTTGTACAAGGGAAAAAGTGATCTCAGTGACTCAGGATGGCTGGAGTATTTCAGAAACTGCTGATTTCCTGGGATTTTCATGTACAGCAGTATGATTTTATGTATTGTTCTGCTGCCACATGATTATATCGAAGTAAATACTGATCAGTGGCTGCTTTAACAACTGAAAATCAGCATCTATAACCAGTGATTCGTTGTTGTTTTTTAAACAGTGAGTAAGTTTAAACAGACTTTAAGCACATTTGCAATGCTTCCATTTAAATACACTGATCAAAATATGATTTTGAGTCACATATTAAAATGTGAAAGAAAATAAGCGTGTCACACAAGCCCTTAGAAAAAATGTTAATTCTTTTTAGGCAGAATACATTGCAACAGCAAGACTCATTAGCGTATAACAACACACACACACACACACACACACATACATGCTATAGGACGTTCACATAGCCGGCAATTCATTTTACTGGAAATATTATAGCAAGTGAAAGGGCATTGGTCATTCAGTGGTAGGTTCCTTGCCTACCATGCGGAAGGCCTAGATTCAAACCCCAGCCACTGGATGCAGTGCCGGTCCCAAGCCTGGAAAATGGGAGGGTTGCATCAGGAAGGGCATCCGGCATAAAACCTGTGTCAAGTTGTTGTGCAGACCAGTTGGTCCGCTGTGGCAACCCCGAACAGGGAGCAGCTGAAAGCAATATTATAGCAAGTGAAAAGTATCTTGAATATAAGCAAATTTCTGAAATATTGCCCATTTTGAGAATTATATTTTCAAATGCAATAATTAATTGACATAGATTTAGAAACAGATATAAGATGAAGTGTATATCTAGAATTTCTTTATGAATTTCAAGCTTGAAATTGTTTTGTTCTGTTAGCAGAAATTTTCCATATTTCAAGCTTATTAAAAAACAGAAAAATCAATTCTGTTTCAAAACTGAAATCAGAATAATGTCTACAAATGCGTGAGGACAAAATATGAGAAATATGAGATTAGACTATAGTCAAGATATTTATTTGCTAAAATATATTTTTTTGCAACATGGATTACTCAGCCTGCTTGCTGCGTGAGTTTGTTGGTTATTGGTGGGTTTTGGCCACACCAATGCAGTTTCTCCTCTCCTCGGTTCTTCTTCCACTTGCAGGAGAGCAACATTCGAAAGGTTTTCTGGAAGGTTTTGTTGCATAAGGCATAGCACATTGGGTTTATGGTGCTGTTGACGTAGCACAGCCAGTAGCCCAGGTGCCAGAGGGACAGAGGAATGCAGTCAGAGCAGAAGGTGGAGATCAGCACCATGATGTTATACGGTGTCCAGGTAAGAATAAATGCCAGGAGAATAGCACTGAGGGTCTGAGCTGCCTTCTTCTCCTTGATGAGAACCATTCTTTTCCGTTTCGTGATTTGACTCTTGAGGCTGGAATCCATAGGTTGTGCCGAAGGGGACGTAGACGTAAGTGTTAACTGTTGTGATGATGGGCAGGGATGTGTAACAGCTTCACTGTTGGCTTTCTGTGGGCTGATGTTCTTCAGGACTGGCTTGAACTTGTAGGAAATGCATTTCTTGTTTTTTTGTGAGCAATACTTGGTAGAACTAGCAAGATAGTGGCTTTCTTCATAACAGTTCAACGGTTCATCCTGATTTTTGTAGGAATCTTGAGACGCTGCTTCTGATACTGGACGCTCCTCATCTTCAGAGGATGTGTAGCTATTGAGAGCAGCAGCTTGATCTGATTTTACCCACATGTCCTCAGACTGTGCCGTAGTCTTAGTCATGTTACTCTGGTTTGATGAAGACCACGAACCATGTGTTCTGTTCCGGTCAGTGCTGAAAGCAAAGCAAGATCGTTGTCTTTGTGTTTTTGGGTTGTCTTGCCTATCTGCAGATGTGGTACCTTGCAGCTCAGCCAAGTCTTTTGTACGCTTTTCAGTCTCCTTGTAGATTCTGCAATATAAAATGGTCATAATGGAGACAGGAATGTAAAAGGCTGCTATGGCTGTACCAAATGTAATCACAGGTTCTGAGAAGAATTGAATCTGACACTGGTCTGGAGGAACTGTCCTCTCACCCACAAAATACTGCCAGCATAAAATAGGAGGGGCCCATAGGATGAAGGATATAAGCCATGCCAAGCCGATCATAATACCAGCACGCCTGGGTGTTCGTTTAGCTCTGTAGGTAAGCGGCCTTGTGATGGAGAAATATCTATCAAAGCTGATCACCAGCAAGTTCATTACTGAAGCATTGCTTGCCACATAGTCCAGAGCTAACCAGAGATCACATGCTAAGTTTCCCAGAGACCAGTATCCCATCAGAATGTATGTAGTGTAAAGGTTCATTGAGAACACTCCAATAATGAGGTCTGCAAAAGCCAAACTTAGTAAATAGTAGTTATTCACTGTCTTCAGTTGGCTGTTCACCTTGAAAGAAAGCATCACCAAAACATTTCCCACTATGGTGATTAGGCTTGCAACAGCAGACACTGTAGCAATCGTGATGACTTCCCAAAGATTATGTGGAACTGACAGGACAACTGATGTGTTTCCACTTGCTGAGGAGTTGTGAAGTGGTTCATCCATCTTTCTGGTGATAGTCTACTGGGAGCAAATAGCAGATAAACAGTCCTCTTTGTTCTTCATGTTGAATTAGCAGTGGCTAACCTGAAATTAGAAAAGAGAGCGATTTAGGCACTTCACTTTGTTTTAAGGTATACATCCTTCCTTAATTTGGAAGGAGTTGATCAGAGATACTCAGAGATGGGGTTTTGTAGAAAGAATTAAAAAAAATCCCTATTCTGATCACAACTGCTGTTCAGGATAATTTTATTTTTTTTATTTAAACTATTCAAATATCAGGCACATACAATACATGACACATAACATTATAGTCATGAATATTATGAATGTAATATAATAAATGTCTATATATAGTATAATAAATATATCATTTATATATTAAATATAATATAATGATATATATAATATAATAAATGTCTAAATAATGTAATATAATAAATGTTCAGATGAACTTAGTATAATGAAAAGTATAAATATCATCCCAGTGGATGATGATGATGATGATGATGATGATGATGATGATGATGATGATGATGACATGGCATGAGGCATTTAGAGATGAGGAACTTTATGTGCAAACCTAAGGATGTTGACATAAGTGAAGATGGAGGTAAGTACAGTGAGGGTGTATCTACAGGAAGAGAGTAAAAATGCGAAGGAGGAAGAAGATAATGGTGATGCTGGTGGTGAATAAGAGTGTAGAGTGGCAGGAATAATCAAAACCATAATTATCAATAATCATAATCATAATTAAACCATGCACTGGTAACATTTCATGCACTGAATCTTGTTTCATATACTTGTTAAAGTTGTCTATGCAGACTGCTGTTTTCATTTTTATGCATTTGTTTCCCTATAATAACATCCATAGTTTCAATACTACACATTAAAGAAAATTTCGTTATACACAAATCCAAAATTAAAAATACTTATAAAATAACTACTATGTTTATTTTATTTTAATTACAAAGTAATACAGTAAAAGTGGTCCAAGGAAGAAACAGTGGTGAACCGGCGACAGGGTCTGTGTGCAGTGTGCAGTTTCTATGTGGAACCTATCTTTGGAAATTGGGGAATGTTTTTAGTGTAACACCCAGGAGTTACATTCTAGTCGGTGTCGGCTTTTTCGGTGATGGAGGGTAGACCGAGCAGGGGACGTGGTGGTCATTGGAGAAGAGGCGGCAGTGCCGGCGGTGAGGACAGCGGGAGTACCGGAGACCGGAGAGGTCGCGGGAGAGGCGGTCATCACCGCGGAAGAGGGAAAAGGGACCATTATCGCGGAAGAGGCCGTGGTTTTCCTGAGGCTGGTGCTGGCGACTTTTCTCGCAGAGTGAGTGATTGTTCAGCCAAAGTTTCAAACTCTAATTCATGACTGAATTTCAAACTGCGACTTGCTTCCTAATATATTGCACCATGTGGGGTAATAAATAACATTTCCACAGCCAGTGTAGTGCAATACTCATATAGTCAAGAGAGGCGTTTAGGATCCGGCGTTAACTGGCTGTCTGAATGGCTGAGCTAACCAATAGGATGTAAATAAAATCTGTTTAAATGGTCTTGGGATACATATAAACAACCGAATTCTCCTCTCATTCACAGTTTTATGCAGTTGGCCCACCTATTAGGATACTTCTGCACTGTTCGATGTATATTCTCTCTCTCTCTCTCTCTCTCTCTCTCTCTCTCTCTCTCTCTCTCTCTCTCTCTCTCTCACTTTATTAGGACCACCTTTACATCTGTACATTCATGCAGTTAACCAGCCAATCATATGACAGCAGCACAATGCAAATATTGTATATAAATAATGTTCACATCAGAATGAAGAAAAATTGTAATCTTTGAGACTTTGCTCACGTCATGGTTGTTGGTGCTGACAGACTGTTGATCTCCTGTGACTTTTACACACCGCAGTCTTTAGGGTTTGCAAGACTGGTGCGAAAAACAAAAAACATAGTGATCAATAGTTCCTTGGATGGAAAATGAGAGGGGAAAAAAGAGTAGAAGGGGTGAACTCTGTGGAACAGAAAGTAGATAAGATTAGAAAGGATGAAGTCAGGAAGGCTTTGAAGAGGATGAAAAGTGGAAAGGCAGTTGGTCCTGACGACATCCTGGTGGAGGTCTGGAAGTGTCTGGGAGAGGCAGCAGTGGAGTTTTTAACTAGTTTGTTCAACAGGGTTTTAGAGAGTGAGAGGATGCCTGAGGAATGGAGAAGAAGTGTGTTAGTGCTGATCTTTAAGAATAAGGGTGACGTGCAGAGTTGCAGTAACTATAGGGGGATAAAGTTGATGAGCCATACAATGAAGCTATGGGAAAGAGTTGTGGAAGCTAGGTTAAGGAAGGTAGTGGACATTTGTGAGCAGCAGTATGGCTTCATGCCCAGAAAGAGCACAACAGATGCAATTTTTGCTCTGAGAATTTTGATGGAGAAGTATAGGGATGGTCAGAGGGAGTTGCACTGTGTGTTTGTAGACTTGGAGAAAGCGTATGACAGGGTGCCAAGAGAAGAGCTGTGGTACTGTATGAGGAAGTCAGGAGTAGCAGAGAAGTATGTCAGAGTGGTGCAGGACATGTATGAGAGGAGCAGGACAGTGGTGAGGTGTGCTGTAGATCAGACAGAGGAGTTCAAAGTGGAGGTGGGACTGCATCAGGGATCGGCTCTGAGCCCCTTCCTGTTTGCTATAGTGATGGACCAGTTGTCAGAGGAGGTCAGACAGGAGTCTCCTTGGACAATGATGTTTGCAGATGACATTGTGATCTGTAGTGAGAGCAGGGAGCAGGTGGAGGAAAACCTGGAGAGGTGGAGGTTTGCGCTGGAGAGAAGAGGAATGAAAGTCAGTCGTAGTAAGACTGAGTACATGTGTGTGAATGAAAGGGAGGGAAGTGGAACAGTAAGGTTACAGGGTGAAGAGGTGAAGAAGGTACAGGAGTTTAAGTACTTGGGGTCAACAGTCCAGAGTAATGGAGAGTGTGGGAAAGAGGTAAAGAAGCGAGTGCAGGCAGGTTGGAATGGGTGGAGAAAGGTGTCGGGAGTTCTGTGTGATCAGAAAATATCAGCGAGAATTAAGGGGAAGGTGTACAGGACAGTGGTGAGACCGGCCATGCTGTATGGTTTAGAGACAGTGTCACTGAGGAAGAGACAGGAGTCAGAGCTAGAGGTAACAGAGCTGAAGATGTTGAGGTTCTCTTTGGGAGTGACAAGATTGGACAGGATTAGGAACGAGTACATCAGAGGGACAGGTCATGTTGGACGTTTGGGGGACAAAGTTAGGGAGGCCAGATTAAGATGGTTTGGACATGTTCAGAGGAGGGAGAGTGAGTATATTGGTAGGAGAATGTTGGACATGGAGCTGCCAGGCAGGAGGCAAAGAGGAAGGCCAAAGAGGAGGTATATGGATGGAATTAATGAGGATATGAAGCTAGTGGGTGCAAGTGTTGAGGATGCAGAAGATAGGGATAGGTGGAGAGAGATGATTCGCTGTGGTGACCCCTGAAGGGAAAAGCTGAAAGAAGAAGAAGAAGAAGAAGCCCACCCTTATTGTAAGTCGATTTACCAGTATGTGTGGTAAGAGGAGAACTGAAAACCCACAGAAAACATGGAGCACAGAAACTCCATGGGCACTCAATCACAGAATCAGAGATGCTGGAGCTGTGAAGTGGTGTTACTACTGTATACACAAATTGGACTTCCCCAAAACTAATTAAATATTACAAATAATAATGCTAATAAAACAGCTTGCTGCAGTACAGCTAGTGCTTAATTTGAAATTTATTTTTTAAGGGTCAAGATGAACAGGATGACAAAGAAAACACTGAAGATGAGATGCCAGCAATCTATTCCAGGAGAAAGCTGGAGTCTAACTGGGATCGTTATGAGAAATCGGAGAAAGAGGAGGTGAACGATGATGTTCCAGTGCAGAGAGGGACAGACTATCACGTCCTCCTGACTTCCGCAGGTAAGAGCTGCACTTGCTCATCACTTTAAAATGTGTGTCCTGCTGTGGAGCCACATCTGAGATAATGCTCTCACACCAGGGTATAAAGACGACAGCGGGTTAGGATTATTTCAGTCATCAGAGCCTGCTGTGTCCTGTTGGTCTTTAAGAAACTCCCCTGGGCAAAGCTTTCATTTTTGCTGCACAGCAGGATGTGATTTGGAAGAGTGTTCTGAGGAGTGAAAATGAATATAAAATAGGATTGCTGATATTCTGCAGGAGACTTTCTAACATGCGAATTATACACTGTACTCTTCAATAATAGTTGGATATTTTAAGTTGAAGGATTAAAGGATAGTATGACAATTGTAGACATTACATGTACAGTACATATGATAATTATATCATAAAATTTTTTTTTGATATTCTTTCTTTATCTTTCACACAGGGATATTATTTGTTAGTACCTTTCTACAATATATTGTACTGAATTTAGTTGGTTCTATTTTCCAAAATATGTCATAAAATAAAAAAATGTAGCCAATTTTAAAACCACTGCCACCACCAAGGTCTTTCTTTGTCTCATAAGCTGCATATCTGACCACACGCTTATTCCTACATGAAAGTAAAAACCACTTGCTTGTGCAACTGATGTCCACTGCTAGTCTCAAACAAATGCCCCGTTAACCTTTTTGGTAAACAAACCAAAAAAGAAATGATTAGTGTGGCACATTTTATATATATATATATATATATGTGTGTATGTATATGTGTGTGTGTGTTTAAAAAGCATTATCTGTTCATTCTGAACAGTGGGTTTTGGTTAATAGTTATGTTCTGGTGGTTATATTTTTATGCTTGTCTAACTGAATGTTTTATTTTCTCTGTATTTATATCTATATTAAACCAGCTACACAAAGTCTATTCTAATAAGTGAACTGTTTCATCTCTTAAAACAGGAAGTCAGTATTTAATTTGAGATGAATATCTAAGTTGAAATTTATCTTCAAACCCATTGCCTTACTTGTGTATTCAGTTAGTGTCGCTTTACTGGCTGGATATACAGCACACACCTGAAAGGCCCTTCAGTGACTAATCTCATGTCTTTGTAAATAGTTAATACTTGTTTGTTATCTATTTTAATCATGTGGTGTCATATTTAACAGCAAAACAAGCTTATTTTGTGTTGTGTTTTCTCTAGAGTTCTTTTTTCACCCTGTGCTTAATTTGCCTCTCATTTCCCCACAACAACCACTCGGCTACTCACCAGGACTAATCGTATGCTTTATTGTAAAGTTTTTCTGCAGTGGTGTTGAACTCCCTCTTGTGGTTTTCTGGTAGAGGCTGTGCTGCAGTTTAACACCAGGAGTTGTTTAGACACTGCTGTGTTTGCACTTTGTTCAAGATCTATGAGAAACTGATGGCATGACCCCAGACCCAAATATCCCAGTTTTCTGCATATTACATAAAGTTGCATAAGGTAGGATTAGTGTTTTCTCCACAAGATTAAGTCTTTAACAGTTGGGTGCTTTCATGATTGGAATTCCTGGACATGCTCACAAAGCTCAGTCCCCAGGATCGGTGGTGGCCTGACAGTAGTTTCTGACAGGAAGTTCATCCAAACACAAACAAGAATTCTGAACCACAAGCCAGTTTATTTATTTAATCATATTCTCCAGGTTATTGTACAAATAATGTATTCAACTGTTGCATCTTTCTATATTTTATGGTCAAAAAAGTGTTTTTATGGGTTTTAGAAACTGCTAGAATAGTTTGTAAATGGTCTTAAGATTATTATTCTACACATTCAGTTGTTTACCAAATCATTGTAAAATGCAATTTTATTTTAAATTTGTCCTAAAAAAGAAGACCAACTAGATAAATTTTTAATGTCTGTGTTTTGTTAGTCAAGTGAAAAGCTAAAAAATTGCTTTCATTATTTCATCCAAACCATTGTAGTATGTAGATGCTTTCGGCTGCTCCCTCTTCGGGATCAACTGGTCCGCACAACAACTTGGCACTGGTTTTACACCGGATGCCCTTCCTGACGCAACTCTCGGATTTTTTCCGGGCTTGGGACCAGCACTGCATCCAGTGGCTGGGGTTTGGGCATTGGCTGGGAATTGAACCCTACCACTGTGACTCATCTAAATCATTGTAGAATAACGATCAGTAAGACTACTTTATATAGACTATTTTCCCTATTATACTGTACCATCATACACATATAGAAATATCTTCATGAGGTTAAAGGTTCTTGCTTTTTAAAGAAGTACTGCTTGAATGCATTTTTCAAAAAAGTTATACCATGTTTTAGGGTTCTACATAGAAGACATATTGAATATTTCTTTCAGTTATTTTACAAAAATGTCTATTCCTGTTGAGTAAGCCAGAGGCAACAGCAGCAACAGCCATGAAGACAAAAGGGAGCAATATCACTCATACAAGGAAGAAAACATAGTAATGTAGTGCTGTTACCACCTTTTGAATATTTTGATATAACCACACATCCTGAAATGTAAAGGAATTTCTCAATGATTACATTAATTGATGACTTCACAATATATATATTTTTTTTAAAATTGATCTATGTACAATCATGTTTAATGTTAACGTCTGCGAAACAAGACAAAAAATGCTGTTAATTAGCAAGTTAATTAACACCTTCTGACCAATCAGAATTGAGAATTCAGCACTGCTATGCTATAAAACAGTCATAAACGGTTCTCTAGGTTTCTAGACCCCCCCACAAAAAACAAAAAAAAGAGTGGCGTGCTTCTCTTCATATTCTCATCTTGGTATCAATCCGTTTCGCTACTCACAGCATCTAGTGCTACAGTTTTCCATTTATATTCAGCTGCATGCTGAGAGAATCGTCTGTATTTAGTTGCGATTTTCTACCCACAGAAACACACTGTGCTTCTTATTCCTATTATTTGACTGTGTTTGTTTTGCCCACACGAACAATTAGTCACCTCCTGTGCCATGAAACCGCCACTCTATTTAGTTTGGCCTGATTAATTGAATGTGGGTGTAATTTGTTGGCATTATCTCTGGTAACTGAAATCAGGAATTGGACACAAGCACTCTGGTCATTTCCAGCTCAACAGTGTGTTTTCGCAGCACTGTCCTGACTGTGATTAGGAGCTTTGCGTGTTAGTTTTTCAGTATCAGGGATTTTCAAATATCAGCTGCAAGAATGCTGGATATAATTATGGGTCAGGAAAGAGGCGGCATCCTATATACAAAATAATTATGTTGGGAAAATGTTCTGGAAACTGGATGGACTATAGGTAACATCTAGCTATTACAAGACCTGTTCACTTGAATGCTTTCTTGTTTTCTTACATCCTTCTATTCATGACCATAAACAGTGTTTATACAGTTCTCTTCTAAAGTACTGAAACTGCAAGGCCAGTACTTATTTTTGATTTACATTAAAGGTTTGCCCTGCTAGAGTGACTGATTAAACAGTTAATCATTCTTCAGGTCTGTTCTTAAGCTCTGGGTTTCTCATGTCTGCATTTGTTAAAAAGGATAAACCAACATGAAGACCAGAAAGCTGTTCATGGGACAAAAGCAAGCTATTCTGAATCTGAGAAAAGATTTTTTTAAAAATCAATCGGCGCCATTGCTCAAGCATTGCCAGTACAACACTTTAGAATGTCCAGAAAAAGAAAGAAACCACTGGTGTACTAACAACCAGACACTGGACAGTCTGGCCAAGGAAAACAGCAGCAGCTGATGATGGAAACATTGTGACCTCTATCGCAAGAAAAACCCAAAATATCAATCATTGACCTCACCAACAACCTCCACAGCGAAGGTCTCACAATTCATCATTTGAAGAAGACTTCCAGAGCAGAAATCTATAGGCCAGAACCCAAGATGCAAACCACCAGTAAGAGTCAGAAAGTCAGATTGAATTTCATAAAGAAATACAGAAATGAGCCACAAAAGCTTGGGAACCAAGATTAAGCTTACTATAGTGATGGAAAGGCCAACGTGCAGAGAGAAAAGATTTGCTCATGATCTAAAACCTAGAAGCTCATGGTCAAGCAAGGTGGAGGTAGCATCATGGCTTGGTCTTGGGCTGCTTCTGGAATGGACTCACTAATCTTTACTGATGGTGTAACTCATGATATAGCAGCAGAATGAATTCAGAAGTCTACTGAAACAATATGACTGTCAATTTACTGAGAAATGCTTCCATTATAATAGGGAGGAACTTTAATAACAAGACACTGACCCAAAACACACCAAACCAGTTAACCCAAACACACCCAGTTAACCCAAATGAGCATCATTTCACTTTTTAAAAAGGGGAATGAAACTCCCCAAAACAAACAAGAACTGAAAATGGTTGAAGTGCAAACCCGGGAAAAGCATCACCGTTTGTGTTAAAGAGAGCTGCCTGGCATAAGATACTGGCTTAAGAGATGTTCCTCTTTGTTTGTACAGTAATTTGGGCTAGTTTTGGAACAGGGTTGCAGGTAGAAAATTTAGCTCAAGATGTAGTGTGTCGTCCTTTTCCAGTACCTGAAATTTTTGGGCTACGTTCGGGATTTTTGTGTGGTTTTTGAAATTTTGTAGCACCTGTTGAATGCTGAGACTTAGCAACCCTGCACACCATTGAAATCTTGGCCAGAGAACTATTGTAAATGTTAGTATTGTTCTAGAGAAATCTAGAGCTTTTCTTCTTTTTGTTATTTTGTTTTGTTCTGCTGAGATTCTGAATGAATCACATCACTGTTTTGTTATGTTGCATTTATTGTTCTTCTATACTGTTGATTGTTTTAGTCAATTCAAAATGGAAACCTAATGCTTTTGTGTATTGTTACACCCTTAATTGTGTGCAATTTCAAATGAATATAGCTTTGCAAGTGGGTTGTAACAGGAGGACTTCAGTATGTAGTTGTGTGTTGAATGAAGAGAGTGAAAATCAATAATTCCAGGAATCTGTTCAGTTCTCACAACATCTGGATACTGAGCGCTTGTCTGCCTGATGAGGTGTCATTCAGAGACTGGAGCAAGTAGCACTATTTTCTGCCCTCCATTATCATGAGACCTTTCATAACATCGATAGGTTCAGTGACCGTAATGAAGAACTGTAACTGTTATATCTCCTCAAGGATGCTTTGCTTAATCTAAGAGTACAGAAGTGTTACAATATTAATATCGCTCTCTTTCGAGCATGTTTCTTTTATGATCTGAATTCAAGCTGGAAATTAAAGCTGGAAATGAAGAGCTGTATTATTATAAACTGTTACAGTACACTTTTGTAAGAAATTGTGTATAAGTAGAACCCTTTTTAAGATGATGATAACACTTGAAGAATGCCTTTTTCTCCCAAGTGTGTATATAAAGGAAGGGCTTTTACAGGCTAGAATTCATTCATTTTTTTAAATATGTGACTTAAGCTTCAGATTCTAGTGACTGTGAAACACTCTCTTGCTTTTTTTCTTATCCCACTGAAGTACTTCAGAGCTACACACAAAGGGCAAAGTCAGATCTAGTTTAGGTTACTGTGACAATAACACTGACCAATATTTTGACCTTTTCTTCTTTGGCAGTGGTATGTACACATCTCATTCTCTAATACAAATCTGCTTGAAGGGAGCCAAATGTAATGTTTTCTTACTACAAATGGACAAATACACAGAACATTACATATATGAAAAAATAGCACTCAAATGTACTACCCAAACATTGATTAGCTCCCAGCTGTGAGTTCAGCCGTGTCTCGTATCATTTACCCATAGTACTGTGTAACAGACTAGAAGCAGAAGTGGACGAATAATAAGTTTAATAGCTATTCCACCAGTTACTTCAAAGCCTTACAGTGATTCCTCAGTCTCATATTTTAATTAACCAGAAACATGCTTAGCCACTTAAAAAAAAAAAGCAGGTAATGTAATTTAACCCCACTGATCTTATCCACTCAAGAGCATTAACTTGTGTGTGTGAGATATATGATATATATATATATATATATATATATATATATATATATATATATATATATATATATATATATATATAAATATCATATATATACACACACACATACACATACATAAACTGAGGGGTTGATGTGAGTTGTAATCAGGACCAGAGCCAGACCAGCCCATCGTTCTGTTATTCGGATCTCAGCGGAATTAACCTACTGCTGTTGCACCTGAATTCCTTGTATATACAGCATCTGCCATTTCCCCTACCGTATAAGAACAACAAAAGGACTTGAGATTCATGACTCCTCAAGGTTGATGGAAAAAAGTGATTCTCACCTTCAGTGTTATGGAAAGAGTCTGTCATAAAGAGATAAAGTATACATACATACATACACACATATATATATATATATATATATATATATATATACGTGTGTATTTCTTATCTTACCGAAAGTTCGACCTCCTACAGAGGATGAAGTGAACGTCAAACTGGCCAACTGCATCTTTTTCCAACTGCTGCTCATACATAAGACACTCTGAGCAAAAAGCTCCATCCACCCTCTTCTACATACATGAACTTACGGGTGCCCTTACAAATGCCTGGTGTCACTGTGAGCATCTCCTGACCAGAACTTGTTACAACTTACGATCTCCCGTCAACAGAGCGAACGCTTTTTAGCTGTTGCGCTCAGGAGCCACTAATTGTGATTAATATTCATCCAAATGTGTAATTTATTAAAACTTGCATATAATAAAGCACTACTTTCAAACACAGCACTAGTTTAATACTTACAAGAGGGGTCATGCCAACAATTAATACTAGAACAATACTAACATTTATGTACCCATGTATTTTAGGGACATTTCTGTGTAATAGTTCATGCTATAGGCTACTACCAAACTACTACATGTGTCTGTCTATCTCGATCTCTAGCGTTTTATTTTATTTTTTTAGATATCGCCTATAGTCAAAAACCATCCAGAATTCTACTCTACAATATGTGGTTTGCAGCAGGGCTCTATGCATTTGATTGTTGTTGTGTCCATGATGTCAGTTAATTACAGGCAGTTATGGATGAAGAAAGGCAAGAGTGGTAAAAAAAAACTGAAATCCTGTTAATTTGAAGTAACTTATGAAATTAGCCGTACTGTTTGAGTGGATTCTATTTTAAAGCCTCTTTTCACAATCTCCTACCTTTTAACCAGATTTCATTTCAGCATCATCCAAAAGGGTCCTTCACTATTCGATGGGAATTCACTTCCATACTTTTTGTAAAGGATTCCCTCTGCATCAGTCTGAGTTTTGATTTAAGCCCAAATTTAGACTTTGAAATAATTCAATTCTGCTCTGCTGAAGGCATTCTCCTGTGGAATGGAGAATTTGTCGCATGGAGACACAGTGATCTTTTCACTGAGCACATTCAGCCCATTTACCAGGAAACGCTGCCCTGTGATTCTATCAGCAGTCCTTTAATTAAATGGTGTCACCACACCGAGGGATTTATGGTGCAAGTAACACCATTTAAGACGTGCCCCTCCGAGGGCGAATTAAAAGTCGATTTTGAACCGGCCATCGCTTCCTCGATCAAAGTTAAATTTAGCAAAATGAAATTCCATTCTCTCTGGAGGGGAGTTTGCATTTCAGCAGTGTTACCCAAGCCATGTAATTGTTGCCTTGTTGCTAAGGCTAGAGCGCTCAGGACAATGGGCCGCTTAATGGCTTCGGCTATTTAGTGCCTCTGAACAGACATGACACCCACACACACCTTTCAATACTGAATGTGGCTTTCTGACGCTGCATCTCCACAAAGAACAAGGATCTGAATCAGGCTTAAATGACTGGATTTTCATCTGTAATATGTTTTGGATTGAATGGTTAATTACTAATTTATTATCTAATTAGTAAGCTTCATGTTTTAAGTAATGTTTTGTTAGTGGACCAACTTTTGGACAGCTGTTAATCTGATTATTGTTTGCCTGAGAATTTAAATGACCAGCTTTGTAAATAGTGAAAACCATAAAAATCTCTGTGCTTGAAAAGCACAGTATGGTAATACATATGATAATAAAACAGATCTGATTTTCCTTTCAGCAAATATATATACAGTGAGATCCAAAAACAATGAAAATCTTTTTCAGGTAAAAATGTTTCTTTCATTTAAGGTAAAAGGTTTTTAGAATTTTTAAATCCAAGAAACAAAATGTTCAATATCTCAAATGTTTAATTCTGCCCTATTTCTAGGTCTCTATTAAAAGTAAGCCCATGCGATAGTGATATTGACCGTGTTCACTGTTTTGTCAGATTTTCTTCATGTCTGATCTACAGAAGCATGTGCTCAGATGGCACTCTCATGGATTTGGTCTAAAATGGATCAGATTTTCAAATACTAAAACTCTGAAATTCATGTAAATGTTTCAGTGACTCTACTTTTCACTCAACGTGTAGTCAGTCATATAATTTGGAATGAGAATTGTTGTATTAAATTAGAAACATAACATAAAATAGAAACATTTTTACTAGTGGACTCAGGTGTGAGTGTGTGCTTGAGTGTGTGTAATAGACTTGTATATAAATTATGTATACTAAATGATTTTTTTGATTTTGTGTGTCCAGGTTTTAGGGCTCTTATTTAAGTGTCTGTCTTATGTCAAAAAGAGTAACGCTGCCAATCACAGACTTTCTCACACACCTGTGTATAAAAAAAGGTATGTAGATTAAGACTCATTCTTGACTACAAGCTAAAAAGAAAACTTTATTTTAAAACGAACAGACGAAACAGAACAGGTACTCACTATTGTCCGTGTCCGGTTACACTCCTGCCTGTCCATCTCCGTCTTCATCCTGAAACTGTTCAACTGGAAAAGTCCACCAAAGCGTTCGCTTCATCCTGCTACATATCCTTTTTGTTACACCTCACAGGTTGCATCCTTTTCCATTTTCAGTGCTCGGAAGTAAAAAAAATACTAAGGAGCCAAAATATGAAGCCTGACTGTTTTTAGGCTGCAGAAGAATAGAGGAGATGTTCTGAAGGGTTGGAGCAGATGCTCCCTGGCAGTAGAGGGAGATGATCAGGTGCTCATCTGCTGCTGCTGTAGCCTCTGCGCACTTCATCTGTGCATCAGTGCGTGTGTGTGTGCCTGTGTGTAATACACATATGTAGCTGACTGGCAGGGAGGGGATCATTCCCACAGGGACTGGGCTGTTCGTCATCATTAACGATAGTCAGTGTGATGTAGCTACTGAAAAAGCATGATGAGGAGGAGAGACAAAACTGTTGACAAAACTGAGGAGTTGATGTGAGTTGTAATCAGGACCAGAGCCAGACCAGCCCATCGTTCTGTTATTCGGATCTCAGCGGAATTAACCTAGATGAATATTTGCTGCTGTTACACCTGAACTCCTTGTATATACAGCATCTGCCATAAGAACAACAAAAGGACTTGAGATTCATGACTTCTCAAGATTGATGGAAAAAAGTGATCGTCACCTTCAATGTTATGGAAAGAGTCTGCCATAAAGAGATAAAGTAGACCAAGACTCGAAATAATAACCCCGAGTAATGAGGCTTTCTTCAGATAGGCTGTTTATTTGTTTTTGTTTTTTGTGGTCATGTCTGCTTTGGACTCACTTGTGACCACAAGATCCGATTTTTGGATCTCACATTGACCAGTCCCCAATGATCTTTTGCTGTTGTTCTTTTCCCTTGTATGTGTGGCTTATTGAGGTCACAAATTTGCAGACAGACCACATGAACAAATCTGTTAAGAATATTTTCAGAATCAAGACTGTGTGCAAAACTAGCTAATTTTCCAATTTGTTGTACACACCATTACTATAACAACCATTGTTCTAAAAAAACATAATAATAATAAATCCCAGAATCAAAACCAGAGTAAAAGAAATCAATTTAAACAATCTTTTAAACCATGCCTTAATTAAAAAACATGCACAAACAAGCCCATGGTTGTGTTTTTCCCTTCCCATTGAATATTCCTAGCTCTTTCCCCTAAGGACATAAATTCTGCCAGATACTCTTTATTCAATGCAACATTCATCAATTATTAATTATCAGATTCAATATTATGGCTTTACAAATACACAAAAGGTCATGAATTTATAAAGTCAGCAGGTGCAACTAAATCCAGTGTTGATCCCCTGCTTTTTCTAGACAACTGATAAAATTTGAAAGTAGCAGTAAATAAAGAATAATTTCAGCTGTAGGTTGGAATAAGAGCACAGCGAGAGAAATGCTGTGTGTGATGGACGTCTGAGGGCTTTGTAATGAACATGGATTTTACATCATGACACAGATACAGCAGGCTGATTTAATAACAGCCATAATGAACATCCGAATTTGAATCATGACTTGTACTTGACTAAAGCTTTATTTATCTGTACAAATAGGTACTGTGCGGTTAAACAGCTTTAGTGTCTGTGTTTGGAGTTATAGCTCTACAGAATCATCAACAGAATGAGAGCAAGCATGTGATTTATGAATCATTAGTTTCTAACAATCTAATCAACTTTATTCCTTCAAACAAACTGTTTATTGGTTTGCAACAGGCTATTGCGGTGCTTTAAAAACATGACATGAAATAAACGTACAGAAATAATATCTGTAAAAGGACAGCAAAGCGTCCATACCAGGTTTAACGAGAGTATGAGGCACCGTTATTATTATTATTATTATTATTATTATTATTATTATTATTATTATATCAGCTGGGCTGCACTAATGTATGTGAAGACGAGTCGGAGTCTGCTAACAACATGCTACATGTACTCTGGGACAAAGTGAGGAGGCCGAGTCAGAATTCCTAATTGAACACATCTGATTTGTTAAAAACACCTTTGAGAGCAATGAGATGTGAGAATCTGATGTTTATGAATTACAATAAAACACTATTTTAACGAAGAAGTGCCAGAACTAATGAAGAAGCAGTTACTGATGCACTTCTAAACATTTTGCTGTCTAATTCCGTTTTTATACAAAAATGGCTTGGCGGCCAAACTGTTGGCTTGCACTTGCTTCCATAAGAAATCTCAGTAACTCATCATGCAGTAAGTCATCTTGCACATTGTACTTGTTGTTGAAATGCTTGTGACTGTGCTGAATACTGAAATCATCCGCAGCTGTTTTAGTGAAAGCTGTCGGCATGTAAAGACAGTATGTCTAAAGTTTTCTGAAAATATGTTCACCGCAGCTTTAATCCCGCTATAGAAATTGATGTTTATTGAAATAATACGATGTTAACAATTTCTATTCTAGACCGTTAAAGATGAAAGTGTAAAAAAATAAAAAATAAAAATGACCCCTTTCTCCCCTTTGTTTGTGGTTTTTTTTTTTTCTTTTCTCAAAAGGACAGTCCTTTTTTGTCAGACTCATCACAGTAATTAGCTTCATCTTTGCCCATCAAAGGAAAACCTCGAGTAGATCAATGAGGTGAAATTAAGATTACAAGCACACACAGTTAATAGAAGATGAAAATATATGGGTGGGAAATGATCAAGGTTGTCAAAGGCCATACAAAGACTAGGACTGGACACACTGTTGCTCCTTATCTACCATTTTGTGTTTTGTTTGTGGAAACCCAGGTGTCTGTCTGCAGACTAACATCTTGCGTTAGATCACAGAGTCTGGTTTTTCTGTAGATTATTGATGGTATTGAGTTTGTAATGGAGGAAATGAGATGCTGACGTATGCTTGCATTACACTGTCTAGCTGCATACTGTTTGTTCTTCAGAAAGATTCGAGCAAGAATCAGTCCTGATACGATGGGCGTGGTAGTCTGGGTGGAACTAACTCAGCCTTCCGTCTGTGCTGTGGCTAACCTCGTTTTACGGCTGGCTAAACTTCGAGACGTCTGAGCATCCATGTGTGCTGCAGTGAGGAGAAGGTACTGTGAATGATTGCTGTTGACAGTGTGCCTGTTGGAGAGTAGCCCCCTCTCAGGTTTTTGACCCTCAGGCGATGGGCTGCGGCTTTGATTCTGTCTGCTTCATCAGCTGAACCTTCCATCACTTGCATCAGATTACTATAAAATGGCTGCTGCTCAGCAAGTTCTACTACAACAAACTATCCCAGATTAGACAAGAAAGGACTTCCCTCAAGTGTTAACTGCGCGAGTCACTGCATGAAAATTGGTGTTTTTAAAATTGTTAAAGATTACTCTGCTGTTTTAAAGCCTGGTCTTTATCCACTGTTGGAAAATATTTTGAAATGATTCCATGTGCAGAGAGAACAGAAAACATGTACAGTGACCCCCAAAAAGTATTTGGAGGATATGTAACCACAAGTGTTACAGAAACTTGTTGATTAAATGCTCAAACATTGGCAAAAAGTTTAGCAAAATAAAAGAATCACAATCTATAATGAAGCCACTATGTCCCAGTACTTTTTTTTGTAGAAATGTTTTAACCATATTTTTTATTTTATATATGTCAGGACATTCACTATGCTGTTTCCATAGTGAATTTTTCAACTAGAGCTACTGTAGGAGAGGTAAACCAAACAAATAAGTAAACAACCCTTTTACCCTGGACCTCTGTTGTCCAACTATAACGTTATAAAATAACTGGTTACAGCCTACTACAGAGATTATGTTAATAAGACAGAAGAATTACATTAATGTCAGGAAGCCATAGCCAAGTTCAATGGATTAGTTTGTTGAATAAATGATACTGCTGTTTAGTTTTGAAGTTAAAATAAAAAGATTTCTGTTGCATAAGCAGATATTTTCAGCGGTACTCACCAGTGCTTGAGTTAAAGTGTGTGTGTGTGTGTGTGTGTGTGTGTGTGTGTGTGTGTGTGTGTGAGAGAATGTTGGCATTGTCTTTCCTCAGTAAAGAAAATAATTGGAAAGCATCTGTGTGCTCGTCTGCCTACGCAGTGGCACGGTGTCATTTGGTTGATGATAGTTATGAGTTGTAACCGCTGTGTTAATGGCCCATTATGTTTTCCTCTGTACTTAAGCACCGTCCACTGAAACAGTCATTTTAAGGGCAGTTTATTTCCCCGAACGCATATGGTCTGTTCCACTTGTTCATTTCATCGTCCGGTCTTCAGACACATTGCCCGTGAGAGCAGCAATTATTCTTCAAGTGCGGTATATGACGCGTTTTCTCTTTTTTATTTTCCATAAGCCACGTCATATCATTTACCCTACAATCATGTAGTATCTAATCTTCATGCTATTTGTCCTTTGAAGATTACAGTAAAGATTGGTTTTCTAGGTCCCTGTTGGTTTAAGAGGTTTTACTGCTCTAATTTCCTGCTGCTGGACCAGCAAATTATCCCACGGTACATCTTTTCTTGAATCAGTTTATTATAGATTTTGCCTGGCATTTTTCCTTCAATAAAACAGAGCGTGGCTACATTTTAAAAGTGCATTTATGAAGCACATATGTAGAGAAGTAACAAATTGGGTTATCGGGTTAAAGCTATATTTCAACATTAGCGTATATTAGGGGGAAAATCCAGGAGATACAGTAGATCATATGAAGTCTAATAAGACGAGGTGTTGCAGAGCAAAATAACTGCAGGTCTTAAACAATGCAAAGAGACGTTCAAATAAAACAGACAGTGCAAACTTTCTGGTTAAATCCAAGTTTAAAATGTGTTTAAAGTGTCAGTGCAGGAAGTGAATTTGGAAGGAAGTCTCATTTACAAATGTGATGACTTGGAGGTTGAAACTGTCCATTAGGCAGCTGGTCTTGGACAAGATGCTCAGCTTGCTTTTTCCCGATGGCAGAGATGTGAATAAGTCCTGGCTGAGTTGTGCGGCTTTTCACCTCCTGCACATGAGAACATCCTCTGCCTTTTCAAACAGATATTAGAGATGAGTGGGAATACTGACTTAGTGATCCACAGCTGCTGGAATGATCAATTCAATTCAATTTTATTTGTATAGCGCTTTTAACAATGAACATTGTCTCAAAGCAGCTTTACAGAACATAAGAAACAAAAACAGTCCTAGATGTTAGACAAAATTATCCCTAATGAGCAAGCCTGAGGCAACTGTGGCAAGGAAAAACGCCCTTAGAGGGAATGAGAAAGAAACCTTGAGAGGAACCAGACTCCAAAGGGAACCCATCCTCATTTGGGTGACACCGGAGAGTGTGATATGAACAATGTCCTTTCTGCATTTGTGTGTGATGGAGAAGCATGTGTAGAATGTTATGTGTATATTAATTAGGAGGTTGTTGTCATCCTCAAAGTCCACATAGGGTTGGCAGTGTTGCTTTGAATACCCAAATCCTCACAAAGCAGAGAACCCAGCTGGAGCTGGTCCATCTCTGGATGCCTCAGGATCCTCGCAGGGTTTAGCGTAGCTGCTGTTCATAATATTCGCAGGCACTAGATGATAATGTGCATTTAATCAGATGTACTGGAGTACAAGGTTATGGGATGTATTAAGTGTAAAGGCTAAAGAGATGTGTCTGAGCCCCGAACACTGTCAGGAAGGCTATTCCAAAGTTTAGGAGCTAAATACGAAAACGCTCTGCCCCCTTTTGTAGACTTTGATATTCTGGCAACTACCAGAAGTCCAGAATTTTGAGATCTTAAGGAGCGTGATGGATTGTGTCATATTCGAAGACTGGCTAGACATGTGGGAGCTAAACCATTTAAGAGCCTTGTGCGTAAGTAGTGCTAGTTTGTAATCAATTCTAAACTTAACAGGTAGCCAGTGTAGGGATGATAATTGGGGTTATATGATCATATTTCCTTGACCTGGTAAGGACTCTGGCGGCTGCATTCTGGACTAACTGTAGCTTGTTTATTGAAGATGCAGGACAACCACCTAGCAATGCATTATAATAGACCAGTCTGGAGGTCATGAATGTGTGAACTAGCATTTCTGCATCAGATACAGATAAAGCTTGGTTCCTAAGCTTGGCAATATTTCTGAGGTGGAAGAAGGCTGTTTTTGTAATATGGGAAATATGATTTTCAAAGGACAAGTTGCTGTCTAATATTACGCCCAGGTCATATACTGTTGAGCTAGTAGTAATAGAGCATCCTTCTAAGTACAAGTTGAATTGTGAGAGCTTGTGTACTGGTTTTTGGACCAAAAAGTAATCTCTGTTTTATCAGGATTTAGTAATAGCAAATTATCAGTCATCCAATCTTTTATATCTTTAACACACTCTGTTAATCTAGACAATTTAGATATTTCATCTAAAAATGTAATAGCTAGATAACCAGACATGTAAAATCTCCAGTCCTGTGTTTACGGACGCGTCCGGCTAGGCAAAGAAGTAACAATTATCATAATGTGACCATATATGGTGAGCTTGTTTGTTAGTTGAGTGTGTTAATACAGGCTAAGAGAAACAAGTTGATGATTATTATTCTTTTCTCACCAAGTTTCTAGTGTAGCTTGTGTCATAGACAAAAGTTCTGTGTAAGTAATCTAGAGAATGTTTTGGCATTGAGCTTCTGTGTTCCCGCCATCACATGTAAAAATAAATAAATAAATAAAAGCCTACTCCTATAATTTTCCGCAGTATATTTAACCATACAGTGTCAGCATGTTGTGCAAAAATTAGCATTGAATAAATCAGTAGGAAGTTTTTTTTCTTTGTCTGGTTGTTAAACTTACTTGTCTGGCAGCCAGCTGTGAGTAAAAGACTAACTGCCGGGGCACAAATCTGCTTGTCCCTGGGGCGCAGGCTACTGATATGTTTATCCCTGGTTCTGCTTTAAATATATCAGTGGAAATAAAATACATGGCCAAAAGCATGTGTACACCTGTAAACTTTCACACCCAGATATGCTTGTTGACTTATATTCAGCAAAAAATGTTCATCAAACTACTTTTTAGCATATCACATTTTAGTGTGAGCACTGCTTATGGGAAAAGTGCTAAGCTTAATTAGATACTGTATTCAAACACATTTGTTCATGTTACTCAGTATCAGTCATAAATCTTTCATTTAATAAAGGTTTTAAACTTGTATAAGCTGTAGTTATGGCACAATTTAACTGAAATTAACCAACGTTATTGTACTTTAGATTAAAGAAACTTAGTGGTTTTCTTGAATTTTCAATCAACAGAACACTTCAGGTCCACCATAACAATATTTCTACACTGTATTTATGCTAAGGAGATTAAAACCATTCAATTTAACAGACTAGGCAACAGATAATAACTAAGATCTCAATAATTACACTAATTTTAATTATAGTGGATTGTGATTTCTGTTACTGTGTGTAGCTTTAAAAAAAACCATGCAAAGTCCCAAGCAGTTCTGCTCTTCTGGGGAACCATTACATTTATAGTCTGAATGAGTAATTTACGTTAATGTCTGGAAAAAGGATTTGTATTTACACTGCCAGTTCTGTGTTTCTTTTTAATAAAAAACAGGCAGATTATTATGCATGGCTGACTTCAAAAACGCTTTGGATCGCAGTTAGTGTTCTGATTTTCACTGATGGCTCGATCTTCCCCTTAGTTACTTTGTATTAATTGCTTCGAGTTCCACTTGTGTGTACTTGGAAATTTTTTTTTTAGCCGTTTCCGTTTGCTGCCTCTCGGCACACAGAATAAAGCTCGGTTTAATGAGTGTCAGTGTTTCCTGGGGAAATGTTTAATGATGCTGGAAATGAATGTCCATCATTTTGTAGGTCATCAGTATCCTGTTCGTTTAATTTTTCTAATGAGACCATTTGTCCTCTTCCCAACAGCATGAGCAGTATAGTAGATGCTGTTGTACCCAGTTTTTTCTTCAACATTGCGTATATTTATTCATTCATTCATTGTCTGCCGCTTATCGAACTACACTCGGGTCACGGGGAGCCTGTGCCTATCTCAGGCGTCATAGGGCATCAAGGCAGGATACACCCTGGATGGAGTGCCAACCCATCGCAGGGCACACACACACTCTCATTCACTCACGCAATCACACACTACGGACAATTTAGAGATGCCAATCAACCTACCATGCATGTCTTTGGACTGGGGGAGGAAACCGGAGTACCCGGAGGAAACCCCCGAGGCACGGGGAGAACATGCAAACTCCACACACACATGGTCGGAGGCGGGAATCGAATCCCCAACCCTGGAGGTGTGAGGCAAACGTGCTAACCACTAAGCCACCGTGCCCTGCGCGTATATTTATGATTTATGGAATTTGTGTGATTTCGGCACAGGGTGGAGCTTCAGATGCATGCCTGCTTTACTGACTTGAGACAGTAGATTCATTTAACAACCTCTGCCATCATCATATCACCTTCTTTAAGTCTGTATGTAAACTTTGTATGATCCAGTGATGTCTCGCTCAGAATTATTTATTAAAACTTAAAAATAAACATTTCACTCAAGAATGCATGAGCTAATGTTAAGCCAAATGTTTTTGTGCTATTTATCTATCTATCTAAGGACCATATATTGGCAGAAGTAAAATATTTTATCTTACCAAATAATAAATGGAAACCACACCCAAAAATGATATTGACTATAAAAGTGAAATGTTTAAAGTTAATCATTCTTCTCAATTCATTTGATTCCTTATTGAACATTAAACAAAATCAGACTATAGAGAAAACAGACAGCAGCACAAACCTGAATCTGGCAGCCTAGCTTGGTAGAATGCCCACTCATTTGATATTTCACTGACACTAATTTGTTTTGTGCTTACCACTTTAATAACACGCTCATAAAATCTAGAAAACATTAAAAAGGCAAAGGCGTGTGAGCGCTGTGTGCACTTGACCCCCTGCTCCCACTACACATCTCTATAAGCAACATCACCAACAGCAGTTGGCAAGCGAGGTGCAGCTGAAAGCTTGTTTTTGAGATGCGCTCACACGCAGAGTGAGATCTGCAGCACGTCCTCTCCTTCACTCACACAGCTGTGTGTGACACAGCAGCTGTGTCTTTCTCCTGCTGTCATTTCTTACTGCTTTTTTTTGTAGAATGGAAGTCGCTTTGTGTTGTAAATGAAGATAAGAAACGTGTGGCTTGAGAATTCTCACTGTTCTGCTAGAGATACTACATTTATTTAATAATGAGTGTATCTATTGTGCAATTTCTATCCTGATTGGGGCGGAGTCAACCTGGAAGTGCCCACTCCCTTCATATGGCACAAGGGGTCACTGAACGCTTTGAAAATAATGTCAGTCCTATGCTATGATTTTCATAATCACCAGACTTCAACCTATTGGTCCACAGTTTTACCATGAACCTAAGTATATTTTCTGTGATTTATTTTATCCACATTTCTTTATTCATTAGATATCATTTACTTTCCCCCATTTTAGGTGACTCCTACACTCAGTTCAGGTTTTCTGAGGAGAAAGACTGGGAGGTGGATTCACTAGGAACTAATCAGGTACACTCATATATCTGATTACCTTTACTTGATTTATTTGCTATTTAACAGTCAAATATAACATTATAGTAAGTTTATATCTCAGAGTAATATATCCGCAACTAGGATTCGTCAGTCTGCATTTTTTTTTTTTTTTTTTTTTGTTTATACTTGAAATGTTTTTTTAAGTACTCAGATGAACAGTATGTACAGTACCACACTTCATCCAGCACTTTTTTGGACCCACTAATTTTATATCTTACCAAGAATACAAACAACCTTTTTGGGTCCCACAGGATCAGTCTTGAGGCACACGTCTAATGAGAGCGACAATTTAAATTTTTTTTAGATTGACTTTTCATACTTTCTACATATTAACTCATGAATCAGCAGAATTCATCCTTTTTTTTTTTTTTTTTTTTTTTTTGGTCCGGTCCCATACCTTTTCTATATGTTCATTCTTTTGAGCTTAGTCACTAGGGTGCTGTCACATTTGGATGGTTTTGCTTGCACTCTAACATGCTTTCTTCTTATTTCTTAGTGACTCAGGCTGTCCCAGTGACTAATTGTCTAACCCTAAATGTCTCGGTTTTAATTATGCTGTTAGTCAAACTGACATCTGGATTTGGATTGCAGGTGCCCGCTCTCTTTGTAGACCTGGAAGTGTTAGCTCGGTCTCTTCAGGAGCTGCCACTGCACCAGAGGCTTGATCTGGAGCCCAGTCTTGTTCAGGTTAAAAAAAACAAAACAGATATGGACAAGTTTTTGGGTAGAATAAAGTAGCAGTTACACAGTGTCTTATTTTGAGTTGCTGTTGTCATGCTAGGAGTCGACTCCAGTAGAACTGCCATCAGTAGCGGTACTGAACAAAGTGGGTCCAGTACCAAGTGGGTTTAAGCCTCCTGCTCCAGCACACTCAGGTCACAGGCCAGTCTCACATGGATCGCGACCTGTCCAACCTGTTCCAGGCCCCAGTGTGTGCTCCCACACCTCCAATGCAGTAATCAGCCCTGAGAAAGATGCAGAAAAGGAGCTAGATCTTCTCCTGGGACTACAGAAACCTGTCACAGGCCTTTCTCTAGCTGAGCCAACAACCTCGGACTCCATAGAGGGAGAAGCTGTTAACTCAGGGAAAGGTGAGTGCTTTTACCACAGCACTCTTCAATTCTTGAATCTTATTAGCTAGAAGGTGTTGATGATTGTAGTCATGCTATTGTACTGAATATCAGCACACCTGAGTAGTACCTTTCATACAACAGTTCTGTAAACACTGAGTAACTGACATTTTAGACATAATATGGCCAAATATTTGGCACTCTTGTAACTCTACTTGTGCAATACAATTATTATACAATTAACTATTGTGTTAACTTCAAGTGGCTGCTGTGCATTAAATGTAACTGCAAACATTTTCATTAATAAATTAAAAATTCAGAATCGTTGCCAGATTTGCTTTATTATAAGAGGAATGAAAATGTTGGGACATGTTGTTGTTTCCTAATGTAACCGTGAATTTGTCTTGATAATGTTTAATCATTTCAGCTGCATCACCGGTAGAGGAGATGGAAGAACAAGTGGTTGAGGTGGACCAGGCAAAAACCCAAGAGGAGACTAATACAAAGCAACAGAAGCCTGAAGAATTGCAGCAGAAATCTGAGCTGAGTGCATCAAAGCAGGAGATGACTGAGGAAGATCTCGAAGACTGGCTAGACAGCATGATTTCCTAAACAACCGAGCACATCTCTGAGTGTTGAAAAGCAATTCTAGACATGAACACGAACCTGCATGTTGGTAAGGACATCTCTGAGCCTCCGTCAATATCAGAATCTGTGACTAAATTAAAAACCTGTTGTCAATGTGTATTGACGCCTTATAGATTAAGGCAGATGCTTTCAGTCAGAAGCCATTACTGTGTGTGGGGTATGAATCAGTGCAGTCTGGATCAGGAGCTGTGTATCTGTATCTGTGTGTATGCAGTAAATGACAGGCACGAATTATTGCATTGATCGCTTTATTGTGTTTTTTTGTCCTCTTCTCCCAAATGAAACACAATTCACCAAAGCTTCTACATACATAGAAATGGCCAAACAGTAATGGTTTACAATTTTGCCTTGTTCCTATTAATGTGTTACCATACCATGTTCTCAGCTTTAGGTTGTCATATCGATTTCCTTTAACGCCAGCGGAGATCGTAAGCTTTGGCTATTAAAAAGAAATCAAACAAAAAATAACCGCAGTTGTGCATTTTTACTTAAACATCCACAAAACTAATCTAGGTAAGTTCATCTAAAATACAGGCTTGCTACACATATGAGGAGGGACAAAAATGTTTTGCATAGTCGCTTTCATAAGGCACTTTGACTTTTGATGAAATAATCTAATGGGTTCATGTATCTATGTTCTGCATTTCGCCGTTCTGCATGCCGCCTGTTGCGTTACTGTGTTATAAGGCTTTGCACATTCTACAACATAAATGTTCATTCTTTAGTTGAATAAGAAGAAAAGAAGGTTGTGCATATTTGTTCATTCACTCAGCATGTCTAAGGAATACTTCACTCAAAAATATTTCGGCTATTAATGATCAGTGGCTGATAGGTTCCTGTTAGCGTTATGTGAAATACAGAGGGCCAACTGCTCCTGACTAGCATTCACTGATAACTATATTTGATATGTTGTGTTGTCTGTTTTTTTTTTCTTTTCTTTTTTTTTACTTTTTTTTTTGTATTTTGTATATATGTTTTAATAATATGTTCCTCAGGTGTGTGCTCTCACTGTGCAGTATAAGCAGATAAAAGGCAATAAAATGTCAAAAGAACCAGTGAGGTCTTTAAGATTATTAAGTCATGTTTTGGCAGGTAGGAATTTGGCACCATATTTGTGTTTTTTGTTTTTTTTTACATTTGTTGCTCAATGTCTTTTGTCTTTGTCTTAAGCAGGTGATTGGAGATCGTTTTCCATAGCCGTGCTTTTAAATGAAAAGTATAGTCAGCAGCATGTTTTACACTAGTTTCAGCTTCTTGTTCAAGTTGGAGTTTCGAATCTCATTAGCATGTGGGTAAAGGGCAGTTAGGGTCCCTCTAGCCCAACTGGTCCTCATATTGTTTGCGGAAACAGTCTCCAGCAGGGAAGAAGTCCCAGCACCTCTCCTGATACATGTTCCACACATAGGACTCCTGTGGAGAAATGAAAACAACACAATGGCAGTACAACCTTTAATGTCATTTTTTGTTTTGTTTGAGAGGAGAGGTTTACTACGCCAACGTACCTGACCCGTATGTTCAGTTTCATCTTTATTAATGAGATACATCAGGAAGAATCTGTTAAAAGGAGAAACAAGTAATGAAAGGGTCATTGGAAGTTAGGCTTAGTCAAGTGGAAAATGCCCACTTTAACATTTTAGAATTGCTTCCTATTGCAGACAATGGTCCATTTCAGGAACAGCACATTAACAGAAAGGGACCATTTGTCCATGTGTAGGCATGATTGAGGGTGTAGACTCACAGATAGTTGGCCAGGTTGTGCTCTTGTAGAGTGTGGGTCTCGAAGCCATGTGGTGTCGTGTCAAAATAGTCATTTCCAATCCCACAGATAAAACACTTTGTCTAATAGAGAAGGAAAAAAATATTATAAAGTGATTGTCTTCACATCAGTTGGGTAAGGAGTCAAACATGACTGAGCATGATTTTATAGGAAAATTAGTTTCCTGAGGACCCTAAAGTTGATTATTTTTCAATAATAGCAATTCCTGGGGTGTTTTATTCCTTATGTACCACAACAATTTGTTAACCCTAGCTATTTTTTGTTTATTAAAGAATGACAGATTGTGCTTTTTTGTTCATAATTACATTATTTACAAAACAAGCTAGTTCCTGTTATCTGTAATAGTGATTTCCTCACCCGCCCACTTTTCTCTTTCTTAACAAGACCTAACATTAAGCTCGTCATGTTACCAAGAAACCAGAAAGTACAAATAGACCTATCCTAAAATCTGCCTGAAAATGTATATCTAGCTTTATCTCTTGACAGTTACAAAGTGCTGACACTGGAAATTCCTCTAATAAATAAATATCTCACAGAAAGCTTTACCAAAGTTAACAATTACACAGTTCCTGTGTGAGCGCTTATACAGTAGACACAATACTGCATTAGACTGAGCACAATAATATAAGCTTTGTGGTTAGTACTAACATCAGCTCCATGCTGGTATATTAAGTTAATCAACAATAGGAATAGAGCATTTTAACAGTGCTGTGGTGTTATGTCCAAATAAAAAAAAAAAAAGCACTCACCTCCATATCCTCCTTCACTTGTTCTTGCTGATCTCTCAGCTCACCAAAAGCATCAATGATCAAACCTGGTTTGAAATGTACAATAACAACAATAACATGACATCCACTTCTAGTAAGAGGGTAACTTATAACTATAACTTCAGCAACACCACCAAGTGACATTTAAAAAAAAAAAGATGTTCTCAGTTTTGTACAAATTAAGGACTTATTAGGGGATAATAAAGCAACAAATTCAATAGACTGGTTTCAGTAATTTCTTGGATATGGATAAACTGATTCCTGATTTTCAACAATGTGCTGATTCAATACAGATTCTGAGTAACAAAGGTGAGTCTCTGCAAGGCTCCTTTGGCAGTTTATATGAAGCATCATATACATGTATCGTGACATATCCTGTGTTCATGTGAAATATGTGTTATATCAGTAAGGCAGAATAAAATGCATCAGCGGTTCAGAAAATATGCCAAATTAGATGCTGATCCAGAGTTTTAGGCTAGTATCAGCTTGATGCATCCCTATCCCTATCTTCTGGATTCTCCAATGTTCTCTGATGTATAGAAATTAGACTGTAGCATTTCTGCAACTGGGCTGTTGTTATTTTTTAGTAGACAAGCTCCGCTCATAACAAACAAACTCAGGACTCATTTGTATTTACCCTGAATGATGGCCAACAGGATGACAATGACAAAGAAGAAGAAAGTAATATCAAAGAGGATGCGGTAAAGCTCATAAGGGTCTCCGGCTGGATCTTCAATCTCATCACCGATGCCTCCACCAGCTCTCACACCCACATACATGTGGAATAGGTAGCACTGAAGAGAAACAGTGTGATCATTTCATCATTCAACTAACTACCAACTGATTCTTAAATCAATAACATATTACTAGCACTTCAAAAATTTAATCTTCTACTTTCTATCCAGGAATAGTCGTATAACTAATTCTGAGAAATTTATTTGTGATCAGATCCAAAATAATCAACTGAGCCTTAACTCACAGTCATCATATCATCACATTTCATGTCAGGCTGATCCTCATCCTCGCTCTTGTTGTAGAACTTGCGGAAGAAGTTGAATGCCACAACAGTGTACAGGTAAACCACGACTGCAAGCAGGCCCACAGTCAACACCAACTGTTTACATAAGGAGCAGAGAGATGTCCTTTTCAGGTTCGCGCACACACACACACACACACACTTTTCTTTTCAAGGCTGGAGCACATGCACCACCTGGTGGTAGAGACTTGCCTGTTTGCCGTTGTGAGTCACAGAGGACAGGATCGTCCTCAAGGTCTTGAAACCCATGGCAATATCCAGCAAATGAGCAGCAAAGAAGAAGTTGTTGTAATGGCCCAGAATAGACATGGTGGTGTACCAGATCAGGTAGAGGTAAGACTGTGTCAAGAGAAAAATGTTTTCGGATGAATATAGTTTTCACCAAACACTCTATTAGAAACATGTAAACACCTCACATTCACACAACTTTCTAATCAACAATTCTTGTTGCAGCAGCACAATGCATAAAATCATGAAGCAAGAACTTCAAAATATAGAAAAAGGTATCTCAGTGACTTGGCATGGCCAGACAGGCTGGATTGAGTATTTCAGAAACTTTCAGAGCTCCTAGGAGTCTGGTCTTTTTCCCGTCTGCAACTGTCCGATTTCAGTGAGTTTGTGTTCATTGTATCTTCAGAGACCTCATCCACCTCTATGTTTACAGTTGTGGTGAGAAGAAAAGGATCACGTCAACGTATGGAGTTCAGCAATACACGCAGCTTCATTCAAATCTCCATAATTAATAATGACATGGAAATGCAAGCTACAGCAGGAGTCGATGGATGTACATACTCATCATGTGATCAGAGATATATTTACCTCATCTGGAGCTTTTCAGGTTTACCTTCCTCTTGATGAATTTGTACCAGTAATTATTGGGAAAAGACCTGAAAGTTTCAGTCAGTTTGTGCCCACTGTAGCCTCAGATCCCATCACTCAATGAGGCCTTCTGCTTTTGTAGCCCCTCCACCTCAAGGTTCAATCTGTCGAGGATTCTGAAATGCTTTTCTACTCAGCACAGTTGTAAAGAATTCATATTTGAGTTCCAGTTAGACGTCTTGTCAGCTCAGACCAGTCTGGTTATTCTCCTCAGATCTCTCTCATGTGACCACTCAGTGGATGTTTTTGCACCATTCTGCATAAACTCTAGAGAGTGTGTGAAAATCCCAGTAAATCAATGTTTCTGAAATATTCGCCTCAGCCCATCTTGGTCAGTCACTGAGTTCAGAGTTTCTCCATTCTGATGTTTGATGTGGACATTAACTGAAGCTCTTAACCTGTATCTGCATGATATGTAAAGCATATTGTATCACAAGGCTGTTGTGGCGTTTCACGTACATTGTCAGTTAGGACAACTCCCATTTTCCAGATGTGGTACTTCGTATCAATAGAGCTCAGCCTGCAAATGAAATGGAGATCAGAGTCCCAAAAAACCTCTGTAAACTTTCTCCATTTTATTTTACTCTGTGTATTTTGTCTACTCAAACTCACCAGGACAACAGAGAAGCCTCTTTGACCACAGCTTCCTCAGTAGGATCAAAGTCAAGTGCACTCTTATCCAGTCCAAGGAGTTCACCAATACGCTCGGCTCCATACAAATCTCCGTATTTATTGATGACCTGGAGATGTTTGAGCAGGAGTCAGAGGCCATACAAACACATCATGTGAGCAGAGATATTTACCTCAACTGAAGATCATCTGTGCCATACCTTCCTCTTGACAAATTTGTCCCAGTAATTATTGGGGAAAGACCTGAAAGGAAACAGAATCATTTGTAACAATAAAAAAGCCTTAAACATTTGATGATGTTTATTTGAAAGTGTTTTTAATTGGGCCCTACGGAGTGGCAATAACCAAACGATCCCATTGACCCTTGATATCATCATCAGATGGCTGCTCGGTGATGTACAATCCATCAAACTCAAGCTTCCTTGCGATCTCTTTCTCTCGCTTAAACACCACCAAAGGAACCTACAACAAGAAATTAAGACGCATTGCTTTTTTCAGAATTTAATTCACTTTTCTTCTCAGATGTGGTATTGTGAAGAAGTATAAAGAAATGATGTACCTTGAGGCAATAATATCCCACCACACAAAGGAGAGAAATAATTGTATGCAGTACAGCTAAGAAAGTCAGAGTTGGAGCCATATAGCCTGTGCTCTCCTGAAGTACATAGAATTCTATATCGCTGTCTTCATCATCATCATCATCATCACTGCCACCCCAGGACTCCTCCTCATCCTCAGCTTCACCAGTCACCTACAATACACGCCATTACAAATCCCATAAATAATGGTTTAAGTGAATTAATGATTTTCATACGATTTCCAGAACTACATGAATACTGATTCTTTAAATCAAAGCAATATGAAACAAACCTTGTAGAAGAGCAGGATGAAGTTAATTGCGAACGCCACAAACAGTGCCAGCATCCGAAGGTTGTAGAAATTACGAGCCAAGTAGTTCTGGAAAGTATTTAATGAAAAGTGAATGGTTCGGTTTTAGCAACAAACCGCATGTACTAAATATTTCCATGCAGTAAGATGTGGATATACAATTCATTTCAATTAATTTAAAGGTCTTATATTAATCACTTACCAACATCTTGGTCTTATAGACTTCAAGGCCAGCAAAGAAGGTGGTCATTAACGCAGGAGGTTTCTCCTTGGTTGGGCCATGGCGTTTCCTTGGAGCTGGTATCTCCTCCACAACTGGCTCTTCAGGCTTTTCCTCTTTGGCCTTATCTTCTTTTTCATGAGTCTCTGTGCTGATAATTCAAAGATCCATTCGTGTTTAAAGTTAATTTAGCTTTGTTTACAGAACCTCGCAAATATTTTTTTTAACATTTCTAAGCTTTTACATTTATATTATCAAAGTAAGGTAAAATCACAGTACACAGGAGGTCTTTAAGACTTACTCAGCTTTCTCAGGTTCAGACTCCTCTGGTGCAGCTTTCTGTGTAAAGCACAAAACAATATTTTTTATTATATAAAGTGAATCCTAGGTGTGATTGAATGTTGTATTGTGATTCACAACCCTGACCAGGATAAAGAAGTTCACTGAAGATGAGTAAATGAATGAATAAATCTATTCATGAGCACACTTATGATCCTGAGTGTGTAATATCACTATATCTGACCTTCCCATCCCAAGAGCAGGCCAGATTATGCTCTCTTGAGTTCCAGCCACACTGTCAAGGTTCTAACTCATGATCTCCACAGACCAAACATTTTAATATTTCACCAAGTGCCCCATTTTTTTAAATGATTTTGAAACAGTATGTGAAAATGACTGAAGAATAACATGTATTTTCTATATCTCTTGAGAAAATGCACACCTGGCTCTTCTTCTTTTCAACACGAGGGCTGGCTTCTGTTGTAATTTCTGAGACATCCCCGAGTCCAGGCTCATGTCCATGCTTTCCCTCTCGTTTAGTCGGTGGACTTATTAGATCTATGATGGCATCAGGTTCGAGTTTGTCCACTGTGCCAGCCATCTGTACCATTTCTGTAGATACCACTATTTCACCATTCTCTGCTTTCTCTGGCTCTGTGACATCGCCATGAATTCCAAACTGAGTAGGATCTGGCATGTTGCCCAAGATGTCCGTTACCTTCATGTTTTTAGCACCTTCAACAAGGCCTCCTCCAAACATTGAGGACCAGATTATATGGAAGAATCCAAAGATCAGGCTAAAAATGCCTTTAAAGAACCCAGTGAAAAGCATCCAGAAGAATGAAAAGAACCCTGTGATCATTTCCTTAATAGTCAGTTTTTTAAACTTCTTGAACTGTTTACGCAGGTTCTTAATGGTCAGCATTTGACGGAAGTGGGACGCTTTTTTCTTCACAGAAGCACAGGCAACAGTGAAGGCAGAAGCGGACTCAAGGGACTGATCTTCCTCTTCGGACAGATCCTCCAACAGACTGTGCTGTTCCTCCTCCTCTTCGGGGCGTTCTACAGGTCCTGACTCAGATATCTGGGAAGCCAGCTGCATCTCAAAAATCGTGTCTTCACAGAAGTTTACAAACAGTTCCATCTTCTCACTTTCACTACCCTCATTGACCATGTCAAAGATGAACTGCCTCTTGGACTCTTTCACCTGAGGTTTCTCCCACTGCTCTCTACTAGATTCACTGATCTCAAAGTAGACGCGTTCGATCCGCTTGGCACCGCCCATTATCTCGATACGGCCCAAATAGGGCTCAAAGTAACTCAGTACACTCTCAGCAAGGTCCAGGAAGGTGCTGAGGCGTGAATCGTGGGGCATATGCTCAGACAGATTGGTGAGCAGCACGGCCACGTTGAAGCCAATATCCTTCGCTGGCTCGTGGAAGCGTTCCACAAATTCCATGTAGTTAAACATGTCGTTTTCATCAGCCTCAGCACAAGAGAGAAGAAACTCGATCTCAGATTGTGTGTACTGCTTTTGGCTTTCCATTGACTTCTGGAACTCCTTTTTAGAAATAATTCCTTTCCTTTCAGGGTCATACTCTTTAAAGTTTTCAGAGGTAGTAAGATCCTTTAGCTTGAGGAACATATCAAAGAATTTGAGGATCATTTCCACGTTACTTGAAGACTCCACTAATGTGTCGACCATCTGCTTCCCAATTGTGCCATTCACCACGTTACCTGCCAACAAGAATTTCAGTACTCATTATATGAGTTTTTGTTATATGACTTGTTTCATAAAGAGATGTCAAAGAGTGCCTACCCTCCAAAAGTGACAACATCATGACCACCATATCCTTCTGCAAATCCATTAATTCTTTTAACAGCTCAATCTGGCTAGAGTCCTGTACAAATCCAAAATGAGAGTTTGTTTCCAATATGAAAAACTATAAGTCTAAAAACTCAGAATGCCACTCGAATGTACTGGAGTGTATGTGTGGGATTACCTGTGATAGTTTCATTTGCATGTTGGCAAAAACGTGCAGGAATCCAACCACAGCATCCCACAGCCTGCTGTGTGCCAGACTCTGCTGGTTCCCAATACAAGGACCCTGAAAAACCAAACAAATTACCACCCACAATGCAAAAGCATCACAGAACCAGTTGAAGAGCTGTGTTTTCTCCACAGAAACTACACCACTTCTAATTTGAAATCATTCCAAGATAACAGTTTTCAACACCCTCTTAATACTCTGCCCAGCATCCTGGCAGTTGATTGGTGGATACCTGAATGTACTCAGTGAGTGAATTGAAGATCTGTTTTGCTACTGCCAAGGCTTGGGAGAAGTTTAGCTGTCCATGCTCATCAATGATATCTTTTCCAGAGTAATACCAGTAGAAATCACTTATGGATTCCTGGAAACCAAAACATTTTGTGTTACATCAGTGTAGTGTTGAAATGCTATTATGTTTAGATCTTTTTATTTATATGTGCCTGATACCTGCAAACGTAGGAGGTAGTCCACTGTGCTAATAATTATATTGACTGTGGTTGTATTTCCTGTTTGAGTTCGCAGGAAGTTTTGGAAATCTGTGGAGTATTTAAAGAACAATAATGAGGCATTTTGATGAAGAGCTTTCTTATTAAGGTGCAATCAAACAATTTTTAACAGTCTGCAGAACACATACACCATTACCATAAAGATATCATTAGTGTTACTCAAATTACAAAAGTATTTGATTTAAAAAAAAAAAAAACACTACTGCATTGAAGCTCAGTATGATATGAATCCAATACTAAAATCTTACCATTATTGTGGCCCTCACATAACAGCTGCAAAAACCGAAATAAATCCTTTGTAAATTCATCATTTTGTAGTACTTTGGAACCTTGAACAGTGGAAAACAGAGATGGAAATAGTTAGTGAACCATGTTGAAAGCTAATAGCTTTCACCATGAGTGTCAAGCAAGCATGATCAATTGCTTCACAGGAACCTCACAGCCCCGAAATAAGGAACTTTAGATTGCAGGTTTGCAACTGCATCCAAAGAGCTGACGAGAGAAAGAACTGCTTGGAGATTAATATGCACAACAGAACGAGTTTTCTAAAAGCTGGGGTTAGCAAGGTTTCTTTCACAAGTATCACACATTGTAAGCCTCAGTGAAGGTGGATCAAACGGCTAAAGAAATATTACAATGCATTATTTTCATTTATTGCACGAATATGCCAAATTTGAAAGGAAACGTGTTAATACACTGTTATATTTAGCATACTGTGTCATATTTGTGAAAGTATACACAAAACCAGCTCTGTGAAATTCGCAACCTTTAAAAAGCTCACGGTTCATTTCATAACTTTGGATTGAATTTGACCTGGAATAGAGCATCAATCTACGAGAATGCGCTGTGACAATAAGTGCTTAATATTGAGGCTGGATTCAGCCAATGAACACATTTGAGTTTAGTACCAAGATATAGCTAAATAGTTTTATTGCCTGGCCCTTAAGCATCATTCTGTGTATGATCAACATGCATGAATCTCTGCAGGACAGTTTATGAGTTAAGAGCACATCCAGGTCAATGGAAATTAAGTTCAAGAAAAAATGATTTTTAAATGGTTCCATGCGAAGTGAGAGCAAAGCGAAAAGAGGAGTAGCTAAACTGTATTTACCCCGCTCACTCACGTTGACTGGCATCCAAGAATATAAAATGATAGAAGACACACAAAGAAAGCAGACATAAGCAAAGAAGAAGACACTGAAATTTAGACAAAAATGAGAAAATGTGACCATCTCTAATTAAAGAGCATGCAGTTAATGTGAATGTTACGTTAGATTAGGAGGGGTTTAGAGGTGTTTGATGGAAAGCGAGTCGGGTTAATTGCTTACAGCAGCACAGAGCAGAGCAGCACATGGCACATTCATTCATTCATTGTCTACCGCTTATCTGATCTACACTCGGGTCACGGGGAGCCTGTGCCTATCTCAGGCGTCATTGGGCATCAAGGCAGGATACACCCTGGACGGAGTGCCAACCCATCACAGGGCACACACACACACTCTCATTCACTCACGCAATCACACACACTACGGACAATTTAGAGATGCCAATCAACCTACAATGCATGTCTTTGGACTGGGGGAGGAAACCGGAGTACCCGGAGGAAACCCCCGAGGCACGGGGAGAACATGCAAACTCCACATACACATGGCGGAGGCAGGAATCGAACCCCCAACCCTGGAGGTGTGAGGCAAACGTGCTAACCACTAAGCCAACGTGCCCCCCCACATGGGCATATTATGCTTCATTAAGCTGTAATACAGTTAGATTTGTTGTTGGTTTAGTTGATTTAGTGAAGAGTTAAAGGAAAATCTTTTGTTTGTAATATATTTCTGTAGTCTGTAAAAATCCTACTGATAGCATGACATCCTTCATTGCTTTCCTTACAAACTTTTGTCCATAATATTTAATGCAAAAAAAATTATTCGTTGCATTTCGGAAGTATTTAGAAACCTCAGGAACTTTTCCCACTTTTACTTTATCCCTTGTTTATTCTATTTGCCGTTAGCTACAGTGTGCTAGAAATTGTTAGGGAATTAAAACATGACCATGAGGGAAAAAAAATGAAAATCTTCTATAGAATCCTGTAGAAATCCTGTAGAATTTCAGAATCAGTCCTGGGTCAGAGGTGTTGCATGAGAATTTGGGGGAAATTAGTATGTAGGCATCACACACTCATCTTATATACTTTTACCAAATTATCTTGACACACTTCTCTTCTATACTCTCACCAATTCACCATGCCTCAACAAGAATCTGACTGCACAGTGACCAGCAGGAGCCACCAGGGGATCAGTGAACAGGGAGAGTGAGTGTGTGAACAAACAGAGCAGAAGAGAAGAGAGTGAAAGAATCTGAGGCTAAAATATTATAGGAAACATCTTTCAGAACTGATGTGGTATGGAAGATGTTGATTAATATCTTTGTATATGTGAATTTACAAAAGCAGTAGTGAATATTTCAAATCCTTTGCTTTGTTAAATCACCTGCTGTGAGGTTTAGCTCAAATGCAAACACTATCTGGCTCAGAACTTACATTTTAGTTAGCAAGCTAAGGTTATATGTCTACTTCATTCTGTTGTTTATGATACCACCAAATGAGTGCACCACAAAACTGGTGATGCACAGCTACTGCGGCTTGATCAGACAATCATAGTAAGATATGACTGAATGACGGTTGCTAAACTGTGTAGCTCTTCAGAGGTTTTGTGCTTGCATATGGTACTCAATAACTCTGAGAGTCATACTAATGTGAACAATAAAGAAGTAAACCTGAATACAGTTGGATGTGCTATGTAGGCAGAGTACTTAGTACATATAATAAAACACGGCCTTGAATTCTCTCTTAAAGTGTGTTACTTGACTCTCTGTGAGTCAAGAAAACAGCACATACACCCTGTAGTTTTAAAATACAAACACACTGAATATTGCATTTGATATAAGGAAACTGTTATTTTTTAAAAAATCTGATTTTGTATTCTGTATTTAACGTGAATCATCTGCCAGTATACCTTCAGGCATGTTAGAAGTTCCTTGGAACCAGTGGCAGCTTGTCCATAGGGACAGGTGGGGCATACATCTCAGCCTTTCAACAAATATTAATCTTCTTAAAGTCCACATTCACAACCCTATACTTTTTAAATTCTGCTGAAATGTTTCAAGTTGTTACCTAATTGTGGGGCAGCATACTTACTGCCCCACTGAGCTTAGTAGAGTTATCAATGCAAATAATGGTCAAAAATGGAAGCCATATCAAGTACTATGAGAGGCCTACTGGAGCAGAAATCACAGTGACCCTGGTCAATGACCGAACAACATATAGGGCAGTTAATAACTGTTTTTCCTCGCTCACTGTGGAAACGGCAATGACTTACAAGAGTGGAGGTAGGAGAACACAGGTAGACTACATCCTATGTAGAAGAGGCAATCTGAAAGAGATTAGTGACTGTAAAGTGGTAGTGGGAGAGAGTGTAGCCAGACAGCATAGGATGGTGGTGTGTAGGATGACTTTGATGGTCTGTAAGACGAAGAGGTCAAAGATAGAGAAGAAAACCAAGTGGTGGAAGCTGAAAAAGGAGGAATGTTGTGAGGAATTTAGACAGAAGTTGAGGCAGGCTCTGGGTGGTCAGGTAGTGCTGCCAGATGACTGGGAAACTACAGCAGAAGTGATTAGGGAGACAGGGAGAAAGGTGCTGGGTGTGTCATCTGGAAGGAGGAAAGAAGATAAGGAGACTTGGTGGTGGAATGAGGAAGTTCAGGATAGTATCCAGAGGAAGAGGTTAGCCAAGAAGAAGTGGGACATGGACAGGACTGAAGAGAATAGACAGGAATACAAGGAGTTACAGCGCAGAGTGAAGAGGGAGGTGTCTAAGGCCAAGCAGAAGGCATATGAAGAGTTGTACACTAGGTTAGACACTAGAGAAGGAGAGAAGGACTTGTACAGGTTAGCTAGGCAGAGGGATCGAGATGGGAAGGATGTGCAGCAAGTTAGAGTTATTAAGGATAGAGATGGAAGGGTGCTCACAAGTGAGCAGAGTGTACAGAGGAGATGGAAGGAATACTTTGAGGAGCTGATGAATGAGGAAAATGAGAGGGAAAAAAGAGTAGAAGGGGTGAACTCTGTGGAACAGAAAGTAGATAACATTAGAAAGGATGAAGTCAGGAAGGCTTTGAAGAGGATGAAAAGTGGGAAGGCAGTTGGTCCTGACGACATCCCGGTGGAGGTCTGGAAGTGTCTGGGAGAGGCAGCAGTGGAATTTTTAGCTAATTTGTTCAACAGGGTTTTAGAGAGTGAAAGGATGCCTGAGGCATGGAGAAGAAGTGTGTTAGTGCCGATCTTTAAGAATAAGGGTGACGTGCAGAGTTGCAGTAACTATAGGGGGATAAAGTTGATGAGCCATACAATGAAGGTATGGGAAAGAGTAGTGGAAGCTAGGTTAAGGAAGGTAGTGGAAATTTGTGAGCAGCAGTATGGCTTCATGCCCAGAAAGAGCACAACGGATGCAATTTTTGCTCTGAGAATTTTGATGGAGAAGTATAGGGATGGTCAGAAGGAGTTGCACTGTGTGTTTGTAGACTTGGAGAAAGCGTATGACAGGGTGCCAAGAGAAGAGCTGTGGTACTGTATGAGGAAGTCAGGAGTAGCGGAGAAGTATGTCAGAGTGGTGCAGGACATGTATGAGAGGAGCAGGACAGTGGTGAGGTGTGCTGTGGGTCAGACAGAGGAGTTCAATGTGGAGGTGGGACTGCATCAGGGATCGGCTCTGAGCCCCTTCCTGTTTGCTATGGTGATGGACCAGTTGTCAGAGGAGGTCAGACAGGAGTCTCCTTGGACAATGATGTTTGCAGATGACATTGTGATCTGTAGTGAGAGCAGGGAGCAGGTGGAGGAAAACCTGGAGAGGTGGAGGTTTGCGCTGGAGAGAAGAGGAATGAAGGTCAGTCGTAGTAAGACTGAGTACATGTGTGTGAATGAAAGGGAGGGAAGTGGAACAGTAAGGTTACAGGGTGAAGAGGTGAAGAAGGTACAGGAGTTTAAGTACTTGGGGTCAACAGTCCAGAGTACTGGAGAGTGTGGGAAAGAGGTAAAGAAGCGAGTGCAGGCAGGTTGGAATGGGTGGAGAAAGGTGTCGGGAGTTCTGTGTGATCAGAAAATATCAGCGAGAATCAAGGGGAAGGTGTACAGGACAGTGGTGAGAGCGGCCATGCTGTATGGTTTAGAGACAGTGTCGCTGAGGAAGAGACAGGAGTCAGAGCTAGAGGTAGCAGAGCTGAAGATGTTGAGGTTCTCTTTGGGAGTGACAAGGTTGGACAGGATTAGGAACGAGTACATCAGAGGGACAGCTCATGTTGGACGTTTGGGGGACAAAGTTAGGGAGGCCAGATTAAGATGGTTTGGACATGTTCAGAGGAGGGAGAGTGAGTATATTGGTAGGAGAATGTTGGACATGGAGCTGCCAGGCAGGAGGCAAAGAGGAAGGCCAAAGAGGAGGTATATGGATGGAATTAATGAGGATATGAAGCTAGTGGGTGCAAGGGTTGAGGATGCAGAAGATAGGGATAGGTGGAGAGAGATGATTCGCTGTGGCGACCCCTGAAGGGAAAAGCCGAAAGAAGAAGAAGAAGACTGTGGAAACGGCAACAGGAACCAAACATGCTGCATCAAATTTTCTTTTTAAAAATCCATTTGAAGGTTATCAAAATGCACACTGTCTATTCTGTAGTTTATAGTTTTCAGTCCTTTCACCTCATCAGACAGAATGTGATTAACAAGATTAACTAGCTAGCTATGAAATTAGCAAGGTTGTTGCACCAGTTATCTCTTATATCATCATAACATAAGGATTTAATAAAACAGTCATATAGTAATCAAAACAAAGTGAAGAGATTCACAAGCTAATTACGGAAAATTAAACAATTAGGTATCATGATTACGTCAGATTTGTTCAGTTTGAAGGTACTGTTTGACCTTTTTGTTTGGTTCTTCCTCTGTGCTTGGGGGCACGGGCTTTAAGACCAGGCTGCATCTTTCTGTTCTCTCATTGAAACTGGTGAATATATTTAATTAGTTGCTCCAGGTTCTTGTAAAATTCTTCCTCTGCCTATTGACAGCAGTTCATAGTAATCTATACCATAATACAGTAGCCTCAAGTGCATCAGCCTCTCAAATTTTTAGCTTAAAAATTTGAAGTTTTAGATGTTGTCATTATTAATATGGTCACGCCTGCTAAACCCTGATAACTAACTAAACAGGCATAAGCAAGTGCACCCGGAAAGAATTTATATTCAAGTTGGCTAAATGGCATTGACTTACTTGATCCTTCTTCTGTTACCATTCCAAGGCTCTCTGCCTTCTTTTGTCTCTCAAATGCATTCAGATCCAGCACACTGAAGAATGCAATATAATAAGCAATGTACAATAAAACACTGTGAAACACTAAAACCAGGGAAAGCAGATTCATAAATCTTACACACCTGCAGGACAGCATCAGTCCAGATAAACTTTTGAAAAATCCAGCATCTCTTTTTTCTTTCAGGTAGTCCAGCATTTTCTAAAGACAGAAAATGGAAAATAATGGCTTAGTAAATAGTGTCGCTCTAAATAAAATCGTATCAATTTGCAATGAATTGCATTGTACCTGCTGAACAACTACATTGCCTCCATTGAGAATAGAGATACCCAGTTTGAGAGTATACCTCACCATAGGGCCAAGACGTCCTGAAACAAAACAGCAAGCCTGCATTATTTCTATGTACCTTTAAGCAAAATAGTCAAGCCTAATTGTGAATATGCTAACATCAGATAAAGACTAGTTTGAGAGCAGAAGGGAATGTGGCAGATTTATTTACCCTTGCTTGCACTGATCATCTGGAGTACCATCTCAGCTGCTCCTCGAGCATGCAGCCTGGCCTGCTGATACAGAATTTTCTGCTTCTCCATCTCCTTCTCCTGCGATTTGTAAACATGCGTGCACAGATCAGATCTGTAACAACTCGACATTTTGCCTACATTTATGGAATACAAATGAAACAGTTCAACTAATAATTATTCATTTGTTTTGTGTGGACAAAAACAAAATCATCACACCAAGGACACTGTATCTATGTTTATATAAGCAGTTATCTTTCCTGCTAAACTAGATGTTTAACCATAATTGAGCTACTGTATGTTCATAAAATTAGAAGCAACCACAATGATCTTTTTTTCTACCTTATTAATTCCATAACTCTTAACAGTCATGATAAAATGTTGGCTTGTTTGGGCAGCTGAATTTTACCTGCATTTGACAAGTGGCCAGGTGTTAGTTTCAAGCTCTGTGAAGTATGTTGCAAAACCTAGGACTTTAATCACTCCAGACAGCAGAGTAATAGGATTTCAACCATGCGCCATCCATGCCTAATTTCTTTGACAATGAAACATTACATTCCCGTTTTTTTTTGTGTTCTTTGCATAAATAAAGGAATTTAACCTCACACACAGACCTCAAATGTCTTTTCTTTTCCTTCCTCCTCCTCCGCTTCTTCATCCTCAGCACAGCTCTGTGAAGGAATCATTTCACTTCATCACTGCCTTGTTTTGTCCTCACTCGTGTGTACTGTTCAGTGAAAATCTTCCAGTGTAAATATAATCATTGATTTCACAACAGAACGGCAGAAATACCTTTGCCATCATATCTGCATATGCAATATACAAGGGATCTACTTCCTGGACACTAGAGAACAGAGGGAAAAAAACCATCATGTTAGTAATGATGGTTAATTTAACCATCCTTATACGAAAAGGATATTAAGAATTGCAGTGTATGCATGTGGTGGATGGTGTGGGACCTTCTCTCAGTCAGGGCATTATGACTAAAGTGGAGGATGAGCTGGTTGAGAGGATCCGGCTGAACCTCAGCCTCTGCTTCCTCTTCTTCCTTTTCCAGAGCCATGGGGGTTTTCTGCAGGCAGAGCCACACAAGTCACGCAAACCTTCAGCCCACATTTCAAGCATGCATGCTCTCATTCTTCACTAATGACACTTAAGACACTTTCACTTCTCTCTTACAACAGTCTCTCACTCAGACACTGTGAGAAACCACTGACTCACTCGCTATACTGTCACGGAGCAAATCCAGAGGTTTAAGCTTTGAATACAAACACACAAAGACAATGAGCACATTCTAGCAGATATCAGTATACTGGCTTCCGCTCACTTCATTGGTACAGTGTTTCTTTTTGTTTGTTTGTTTTTCTCAGGCTTTCTGAGCATTTCATTAAATACATTGCAACCATTCATTTGAAACAAGGCACCTGCCCTCTACTGTCACTACACTCACTAGACTCATGCCTTAGGTCACTATTCAGCTGAGACCAGCTTGTTCACACATAACTCACATGCAGTTTTATTTCCACTTCCACATGATGGCACAATGAAATGTTATTTCAAATAGTGTCTCTCATCTCTGGACATATGGAATGCTCTGATTATACTTATAGTACATCATAAGCACATCTGATTCAAATCCAAAAATAATCATTCTTTAATCATTAATATGTGCTAAAGATTCATTTTAGACCTGGTCATTTCATGTGTCTTGAATATCAAGATTGTGACTGATATAAATCCACTAAATCGACAAAAAAAAACATCTTCCAGTGCATGTCATTATGCATGTTGTCTATGTTTTTCCACTTGCATGAAAACACAAATGCCTATCTGGTTAAAATCTTATACAGGGATAAATGACCAAGTTTACAGTAAATAGGGTCCAAATCTAGTTTTGTGTAGCTCTAAGGCCAGAGTTGAGAAGCACTTGTTTAGGTGGCATGCCAGAAACGAGCATGGCCATTGCCTGATGTGATGCTCCAGGACTGTGTCCAGGGGAGGATACTGTTAAAGTATCAATGACCAGCTCATGAAAGACATGCATCATTATGTTCTCATACATTAATGAAAATGGCAGTGCAGTGTGTGTTCAGTGAAGCGTAGTGATAACGGAAAATCTGGTGTGTGTTTTTTTTCCTTCATAAAATGAAACCATTTTGCTGATAGGTATGTTCTATATTAGGTTGTACTCACACGTTTATTTAGCTGTTTGGGTAATTCTTGAGCTTGATACTGTTATCGTGCCTGTTTTACTTAAAGTGCCCTAGCTGTAGAATAGCTAGTTTATAAATCAGAACCATGTTTAAAGGGATACTCCAGCTTTTCCCCACCAAATTTCTATCCACTGCTTCTGTATTGTGTGTGATTACCACTGACATTCATTTTTGACATTTATAGTAAGAAAAGAACAAATAACAAGAGACACGTTTTGAAGTTAGAAGTGAAAAATTATAGAATAGTTGAAAGTCATGAGACGTTTTTACTAAATTTGTCTATATCTATATTTAACCAACATTTGAATGCTAAAACAATACAATAAATTGCAGTTCTGGATATGTAAACACGCAGGTACAATCCAATCAAACTGATGTGTTTATTTTGAGCTGCACTGATTAGTTAATACATGAATAACCACAAATATCTAGCTTTGAAAAACTAATTATACAGATTATACAGGATTTAGTGTAATATCCAGAAATAAAGTGCATCAAGAGTCAGGTTAATGTATGAGCTTAAGTCAATTTCCCTGGCTCCCCATTCAGGTTATGCTTTATATGTGTTCAGTTCATGATACTGCGCTTGCAAGATTTTTCTTGAGTAGAAGTGTTTGAGACGGGGTTGTTTCAAAGCATCTAGACCTCTACACTTGCTATTAAAAGTGAAGTATAAAATAAAATGCAGTCTAAAATGCAGGGTATAAAATGCAGTCTGAACAACAAAAGAGAGTTATTTTGTCTGATGTAATATGATGCATCATAAAAGCAATAGACTATTTAGAAATAAATTTAAAAAAAAAACACTAACAACATCTTTTTGTCAAAATGATATGCTCTCTTGTTAATATAAAATAAAATAAAATTGCTCCCAGGTTTTTAAGAATAGAAAACACTCATTTGCTTCACTTAAACTCAAGTAAACTCTTGTGTAGGTTTTTTTTTTTTTTTTTTAATAAAAAAAAATTCTATGCATGCCTAATACAATTCAGAATATGGTCACTAATAATTTGTTAAATTTATTTTTATTAATTTGTGCTTATTTTAAACTATAATACCTGTTCTACATAAACATTCTCTGACTACCATATAAACAGCCTTACTTTATAAGTGTATTATGAAAGAAGGATGGAAAAAAATTACCATTTTTTATTGCAGGCAAACAGGTCAAAAGTTCTTACCAGTGGTATTCACAGGTACATGACAGATAGTAGACAAAGACTGAAAAAACGCTGGAGTTTTCCTTCAACACTTGTTTGCCATTTATAGCAACTGTACTGCCTGCACCTACACAGAGACATGATTTTCTAGATGAGGTGAACATGCCACCGACTCTCACAACTTACAGTACGAGACTTACGAAAGGAAAGACGACACCCAAACAGAGAGGCAGAGTGTCACAGGGCAGACCTGCCCCTCTTACCACTGCTGCGCTGAGATACACTGCTCTATGCGGCCTCAGGCTCAGCCCAAACTCATGCAGGGCCTGTCGGCTGCGCACACAACCAGCTGAGCCAAACACGGGCCAGGACGAAGACGTGAGGCGAGCAGGGACGCGCTGCCGCATTTCAGCGGGCAAGGTGCTGGCCACAGGGCAAACAGAGAGGGCGCCAGCAGGCACACACGGCACACAGGGCAGCGCCAAGGCTGGCCCAGTACTTACTGCCAGGTCCTGCACTAGCTTCTCCTCAAAGGAGTACTGCTCTGCTACTATCCAAAGTTTCTGATAGCCCGTGAGGAAGAGGTTAATTGAGCGATGCCTGAAGATTCAGGGGGGAGAGGGTGGTTAGGAAAGATAGAGGCAGGGGAAAAGGAAGGGGTAAAATGGGACAAGGAAAAGGGGATGCATTCTGGAAGGGAGTGAGAGAGATGTACAGCCCATGGCCTCATCTGATTGGCCACCTCAATAACTGACTGAGGTACACCTAGGAAATCAGCACAGTTCAAATGTTAAGTAAAAATTAGTCAAGGATTTTTTCTGGTTTCTGATCCAATCCTACATTTATTGCAACAAGCTGCTTTGCCCAAATACTCACCATATCAAATATTTGAAAAAAAAAGTAGATTATTCTCCCAGATTAACAACTTTATTAAATGTGACAGTTAAGGACGGCACTGGAAGGTGACCATTCAGAATGCAGTAAAAAAATTGAATGTTTGTGCTTAATCCTTAGGCTGGGAAATGGACTGAAGGAAGATGTTGGAATCATGAGGTCTTTTAGGCTCACTTTACCGTTAGCATGGAGAACAGACCGTCAAAGCTGGAGGTTTGGTACAACTTTTCCAGCCAAACGTACCCATAGCCATTCAGGAAGTAATTATTATTTTTGAATCTAAAGTATATTATAGAGACAACAAAGAGGAGAAATGTTTTAGAGCTAATAGGAAAGGTGTATGGAATGGCCTATACTGAAATACTGGATATTTCGCTCTGTCAGACAGGATGTTAAAACATAACATGGTTTGGAATAGGAAAGATAACTAGAAATAAGAATTTAGCGTTTATACTAAAGTAAACAGGTGACGAATGGTAAGCCACATAGGTCAAAATCAAGAAAGCTTAAAGCATGTAATCTACCTCTTTATGCCTATAACATGATAAAATCATCCCTGTTGATGATTAACAATTCATGAAGTTCCTTCAGCACTCACCTAGGGAGATTGTACAGAGGTGCCATACGGAAACAGGCAACCACTGCACGCTTGCGCTGTTTGGACAGCTGCTTCTGCCATACCAGTTTTTTACACCTGAGAGGCTGCTCCACCTGAGGGGATAAATGACCTTAGAATCCAGCATGGAGACTGAAGCTAAGTGTTTGGAATTTGGGATTGGCATTTGAGACTTTGTGTATTCAGGAAAATTCTAGTGTTTGCTGTAGGAGTTCAGTGTGCTTCTAACCTGCTCAAGATGGAAAACGGCGGCTGAGATGCCTTGGATCTTTTCGATAATGTGGTCAGTATTTAGAAGCTCCTCGCTCTTCACCTCCACATCCTTATAGAGGTTTAGTTGCCACTGCACTGCCGGATCATCTGTCTGCAGCATGGATAGACGGCTACTTTAATCAACTAATACCATTATCATTTGTACGTAATGATCATAGCTTGATTATATGTAACTTGCCTTCTGTTGAAGATGAAGGTTCTGTCTAAGATGATCCTTCACCTCGTCATCTGTGTCTTTCTGCAGAAGTCAGAACACTCATGATTTGCTTTCTAAAATCGAGTTATGATACGTATAAGGAATAAATCACTACAAAATGGGCTGTAGGTTCAACCCCAGGGATGTTTCCAATAACAGCACATGCTGCAGTGTTTTATTTCTCTTATACTACAGAAATTTGCCAACGATTACAAATTTAATTGCATATGTCATGCTTTTTTTGCATTTATAGTTACATTTAATGTTATGGAACATCTGTGAGACGTTATTTCAGGTTATCATTTACGTCACAGCAGCTACAAACAGTCATCAGCCTCTCTCTAGCAACTTGTCATGTTGCTGAGAAACTACTGAAGACCTTCCCATGGTTGAAAGCTTACTGACTCTTACAAGGTACAGACACCTGAGACTCCTTTCATAAATGTTACATAATTGTATTCTTACAGAAAATCCAATAATCCAAAACTCCATAATATTAACAATTAAATATCTGTTTTGTTAAATATCAGCACATGTATATACACATACAAATACATATATATATATATATATATATATATATATATATATATATATATATATATATATATATATATATATATGTATACATACATAAATAAAATTAGCCTTAGATTATATAGACTGTCCTCCATATAACCCCCTGTAAGTGAGCTGCAGAGCTATGAAAATGATAATGCATTACAATGAGAACATTAATATAAACCATTTGAATTACAGCTGGCTCCACTGTTATGGATCATTTATTAACACTTTCTGACCAATCGGATTTGAGAATTTTAAATCGGTAAATTCAGTTTAGTGTATTAAGATAATGTGGGCTGAGAGCACAATTAATGTCACGCTCACCAGACTGTAGCGGATCTTAGCCAGAGAGATGAGTTCCTGGTCTCCGGCTGTGCACATGTTGAGGCCGATAGGCAGCAGTTTCTTGTGTGCTGCCACAATTAAGGACGTCTGAATAGAGTACAATTCTCTTTTTCTCTTCTTCCCTCTTCTCTCCTGGTCCTGACCTCCTGACTGCAACAGGTCACACAAACACAGTATGCTTTTTTCTGGGTTCATGCACTCTCAGTTTCGCCTGCATTTTCCCCCGGCGTTAGAATGTTCACTTCATGTGCCACTTTGCTCAGTTTGATAAGTTTTAGCATCCTGTTTTCTATCAGTTTTGTTAATGGTATCATATCATTTTACCTGGATTTAATCAAAACATAACTTATGCATATAGGCTTTCTGATACTGCATGTACATTTCTAACTCCTAATATTTAAAAAGAGCGGATTTAAATATAAAAGAAACAAAACTGCCTGAAACATTTTACACAACGTTTGGGACAGTCACATCTTTATATGAAAGTTATCTCAACATGACTCTTTTTATTTAATCTCAGTAGAGATACCCTAGTTCACACATACAAAAAGAGAACATGAATAATAATTCAATTCAATTTACATAAAAAACAAAAACCTTTGGAAAAAAAACACAGATGTCTGAATGAGTGTGAAGAAACACATAGCAATAAAATCCTTCTGGGCAAAGTTCAAGCAATGCGGAATATATTTTGAACTTTGACGTGAAGAATGCAGACAAATTATAGGTTTCTGAAAGGCAAGTAAAAAGCTGTATAAAGACAGCGACAAGTTTCTGACTCCTTCATGGTAGACGACTGGATAAATAGGTTAAACGCTCACTCTCACCTTTGACATCTTGGTCTTGTTGTCTCCAGTGAGGAAGGCAAGGTTGTTGATTTCATTTTGCACCACAAAGTTTTGCTCTTCCCTTTTGAAATTCTGTTTGTAAAAAGCAAAAGGTGTTGTGAAAATGTGCAAATCACATAAAAAAAATTGTCCAGCTTCATATTTAGATCTTACATGAGATTTACACCAGAGTATGAAAATCTCTGCCACCATGTTGAAGAGTTCTGTTGAATCTGCATTTGGTTTCTTCAGCCATTTGGATCTGGGTAAAGGAGAAGATTATGACACAATGTTCACAAATGGGGATTATTCATCTTCCTCTTTTTAAACATTAATAGGTATAAGTTAAAGTTCTTCTAAAAATTTTGATGATGCTCATACAGAAAATATGAAAGACCATATTTCACTTATTCTTATAAGCACCCAGTTTGAAGGAGCTCGAGCTGGATTTTTTGAGTTTAATTCAGTGCTTAGTCAGTGAACAGTGATGATACCTGTTGTTGTCCACGTAGCGAATGAGCATGGGGTAAAAAGCATACAGGTCTCTGCAGAGGACAGCAAACTCATCCAGGATCTGCAGCTCGGCCTCCTGGGTGTCAGCCTTGCTTTCAGCTCTTATCATCTCCTCCTCAGCCACAATCTTCACTGTTTTCTTCTTCAGCTTCTCCAGGGTGGGGAGGAAGTGAGTTCGTAAGAGATCTGCTCCTGCCTTGCTAATGATTGGCTGTGTGTACACTGTATGAAAAGAGAATTGCACAGATCTAACTTTTTACACAAAACCTGTACTTGCACATTCTGGCATTATGAACCTCAAAATATTTCAATTTCGTGGCAATGAATGTATATATGCATTCGATAGAGATAGCAAAAAGATGTTCCTTTCACTACTTTGATGCATCATTTGCTAGAAGAGAATCCAAAACTATTATTTTGATGCCAGAACTGACAAACAAGGAATAATGAAAACTTATCACCACTTCACTCACCAGCTGAGAGTATTGACATAAAATAAGCACTTACAGGAGAAACAAATCTAATGAAAACTTGTTTTAATAATGATAATATGGATAATACTGTTAAAAAGCTATGTATATTGATGCAAACTATGTAAATCATACACTGTTGGTTCTCATGAACCTCAGTAACCCCTGGGTGTAGCCTGAAGTCACTAATCTTGAAGTCCTTATTTCCTAGTTGTGTATAAATCATTGATTGCCTTCAAGTCAGATTCTTATAATCATAATAATTCTCATAAGCTACTCATAAGCTCTCATAAGTCAATATTTTGCACTCCCTTTCATTTCCTGGCACTGAGCCAGTACAGTCATTAACCTAATCTATCAAGCTAATTGAAAAATACTGATTTTATGCAAAAAAAGATTTTGATGAATACACTGCAGTACGTTGATGCATGTGTTTACATGTTTGCGTGCAGTTTTATTTCCTGTGAAATTCTATGAAAGGTGATTTTAGTATGATATAAGCCACAAAAATAAGCAAAATAATCCTTATTAATTGGGTTTTTATTGGAATCACACTCACCTGCAAGCCTCTTCATCCAGGAGGCTTCGTCTATACCCAGGTTGTTGTTAAGGATCTTGAGGATGTTGCCCAGGATGAGGCTGAGGTGCTCAGAGGTGACAGTGGTACAGCAGCTCTCATGACTCGGGGAGTTCTCAGGGCCCTTTTCCCACCAGTAAGAAAGATAGTTACACAGCAAGGGCAAGATGACCTCGATGACATGTGGCATCTCCGTGTAGCGAGCCCCAGACTCCGAGATGTCGTGGATGTCTTTCATCAGACCATCCAAACGTGGCATCTCAGGACACATCTCCTCCACAGTGTCAGGCATGCTCAGAACTAGAAGCAGACAGGTCAAACATTGCTATGCTAATAATAATATAGGACCCTACAAAGGATTCATTTGAAGGAGTTATTTTAAATAATCTATCTAAAACATATACACCAATCAGTGAAGTGAAGCATCGATTATCTCATTACACTGGCACTGGTCAAGAAGTGTTGTATATTTGATAGCAAGTGAACAGTCAGGTCTCAAAGTTGGCATGTTTGACGCAGGAAAAATGGGCAAGGCTAAGGATCTGAGAGACTTCAAAATGCCAGCTTTTGTGAGGTGTTCCCAGTATGAAGCAGTTAGTACCAAGGAATAGGCGTTTACTATAATACTACATGCACTCACTTGCTCTCTCTCGTGGTGTCTTGGTATTGAAGACAGAGCGTGGGTTGTGCATGTTCAGATGAGGCTCCAGGAAAGCTACAGGCATGGCTCCCACCAGAGTAGCCAAGCTTTCTCCCAGCACAGGAAGCTGCCTGTTAAAATGTGAAACTCAGACATGAATAACTCAAAGAAATAAGTGAACAACCAGCTCAATAAAGCAATCAGAAAAGTGCATTACTTTTCAACATAGATGTTTTTGCCAGTTCCCAGGGAGTACAGGCTGGTCAGAATTCGATAGCAGGACAGTTGAACATCATCCACTGAAAAGCAGTGACATAAAACAATATTACTACTTTCTGGAAAAAAGATCCCATTTTAAAAAAGGCACTGAAACTGGGGTTTATGGTACAAATGCTTATCACTGTGGTGCTACATTTAAGGGAATGTCTACTGTACATTTAATTAGAGAAACGTAATAATAGAGAAATATCATTTAAAAGAGCCTAAGGAACTTTTTTCCTGACAGTGTTGAATGTAGGTAATGGTCGTCCTGTCAGTATTTTGCATAATTTGTCCTAGAAATTTGACATAAAATGTCAGACGGATCTAACATAATGGAAAGAACACTTCACTTTTCTCATTTTTGTAGCTGCTCATTTATATGTGACTGACTGTCGACTTACACAGCAAGTCTGCCCCAAACTGGTGCTCAGTGATGTGCTGAAAGAGAGCAGTAAGAATGGGCAGCAGTGCCACTGAGGTGTAGTTGATGATCTGAGCCACTCCTTTCATCTGGGTGCGAGATTGGCCCAGTTTGCCCAGCTTTAGGTTCTCCATAGTCTTCTCCAAGTCTTCTGCAGCATTCTCAAAGAACGTCCTGACTCCAGCCTTCACCAGCTCTGAACCGGACTTCATCACTGTCCTAGAAAAAGGAGACCATACATGTCATCAGCCCAACACATATTCCATGAAGTGCTCTCAGAGAATGATAAAAATGTTTAAAATTACAATTTGGAGATATGATCAAGACAGACATGATCAAGAGAACCTGTGAGATCTTCACACAGACAGTGACCTGAGCTCCGGATCAAACCAGCAACTCTGGAGCTGTATGCTGCTCACTGTGCTGCCTTGTTTTAGCATTAAATAGATCTAACCTAGTTACCATGAACTAGAAACTGTCCTAATTACATTTAAAGATTTACAGGTCAAATACAAAATGTGTTTTTTTTTTTTTTGCTTCCAGAGGCGGTAGCTCAGTAGTTAAAATGTTGGAATGCTGATTATGATGATTAATGCTGGTTATGAGTTCAAGTCCCAGGACCACCAAACTCCCACTGCTGAAACCATGAGCAAGGCCCTTACCTTTTAACTGCTCAGTTAAAAAATAAGATAAAATGTAAACTGCTCTGGATAAGTGTGCTGGCCAAATTATTGTTATGTATAAATATTAAATAATGTTGGTCTTAAATAAAGCTGTCTATCTGTATTTAATTTAAATGTATTTATTTGTTTAAAAAACATACAAGGCTTCTGTTAAAATTAAATTAACATTACTGTGATAATCAGTACATTACATTTACAGTATTTGGCAGACAACCTTATCCAGAAACTGTTTATCCCTCTATCCTCTATCTATCTATCTATCTATCTATCTATCTATCTATCTATCTATCTATCCATCTATCTATCCATCCATCCATCCATCCATCCATCCATCCATCCATCCATCCATCCATCCATCCATCCATCATCTATTTCAACTGAGCAATTCAGGGTTAAGGGCTTTTGTTCAAGAACTCAACAGTGGCATCTTGGTAGTGTTGGTATTTGACGGATTTTAATGCTGACTAAAATCATTGTGAGTATAGCTACATTTCCTACTACAACAGCAATCATTTACATAGATTTATTTTTCAAATTGAAATTATGAGCTTTAGCAAAATTGCTTCAATGTATCTGTATTTCATATATATGGGCCACAAAGCAGTATATCAGTGTGTATGTGCTCTTACCTAAAGTCCAGTGAATGTGCCAGGATGTGAAGACAGCTCACCATTGTAGCAGAGTCACTTCCTGACAGAGTAGCATCATTGAAGTAAGATATGTTAGAAGTTAGAAGGACTTAAAAAAGATTCTGATGATCAAACTGTGAATAATGATCCAGCCTTGTCTGGCCTTACCAAACAGAGAAATCCTATGTCTAACCAGAGAAGCCAGCTTACAGAAGAGACTGTGAGAAAATAGAAGATGAAAGACATCAATCAGAACATGAGCTCTTCCACGTTCAATTAACTTCTAATGAGCTTTCATGCCTCGTTATCTTATTAACAGAGCCTAATTCTAAGTATGTGTGCACATAATAAACTAAACCTGGTGATCATCTCCTTCTCTTTGTTAGAAGCATAACCACTGCTGCTTAGGTTGATGTTGGGAGAAGACAGGAAGTAAAGGCAATGATTCTTAAAGTACTGGTCAAGCAACGGCAGTAGAACCTGCAGTAAACAAACATTAAAAATGATTATATTGACCTATTATAGCAAGTGAAATGCATATTTATTATTGTATGCATGATCAATGGCTAGGAATAAATGAACATATGTTGTGTTCAGAGGTGTTACACCTCCAATATTACCTTTGCAAAGAACTTTATCTCTTGCTCATGAGGTGATTTGTCGGTTTTTCCACTGGTGGCCATAGCCTCTGTAAAGGTTTTACAAAAATAAGTGCTCAAATAAGATGCTTTAAAGAAATGCCATCTAATACACCTGCAGTTCTGTGGAATGTGTGTCCCAGACTATAATTTCAACATTTTATGTTTCCCTGTTCTGAGGAAAGAAGGACAAGCCCATTTTTTTCTTCTTACAAATCTATTTGTTCACTTGTTATGAAGGACAGCCAACATTTATATGAAAACATATTTTTTGTAGAATTGTTTCATGGCTTTTTAAGTCAAAGGTATTTGGAGCTGACGATCTGTGTATATTCTGTGTACTGTATATAATTAATATCTGTAGAGTTTGGCCCTTAAGAGATGAGAGATGGGTTTTTTCAGAGGGATTATGATTGTGTTAGTAGTCCACAAAGCACAATTTAATCCCCATCTGCCTGATGCTGTATGGACAGCACAAATCCTTCGAAAAAGCCAACGTAGCTTCTCCTGTATTGATTCAGTGTTGGAAATGCTTCTGTATTAATATGATATTCTCTAATGTTTGTCTCATATTAAGACAATTATTATTAGTGTGTAATTAGTGTACTTTTGTACACATTTTAAATGTTTGTTACCAATATTCAACAAGTGTGTTTTATGCAATTTCTTAAGTTTCAGTTCATTTCTCAGTTTAGCACAATGTGTCTAAATTCTTGTTTGTTGTAATCATTCAAAAGCATTTAGTGGATAATGATTATCACTAAAATTATGTAAAATATACATAGATAACTACATCTGGATTTTTACAAATGTTCTTTATTTAAACTCACCCAGATGGGCTATGAATTCCTGTGCTGAGTCTACATAACTCAGCAGCCTCTTAAGGAACTTGTAAGCAATCCTCTTTTCCATAGAGGAAGAATCATGTCCCAAGTCCTTCAAACCTCTAGTAAGAAGAATCATCAGTGGATAATCAATACAAGTGATAGCCAGTATGCATCATAATTGTAAGGAGTGTCCAAGACAAAGCACATAATTCTTTTACACAAAATACGCAAAATATGGACACATGAGAAAAGAAAATCTAGCAGAAACACGTGTACCTGCTTATTGCATATCCATTAAACTGCAGGAATTTGAAGAGCTCCTGAGCTTTTTCTCGGTCTCTGAACTTCTCCTTCGCTGTCAGTGTGTCGTAGGGTACCAGCAGTGGGTGAGTCCCTCCTCCTGCATATAGAAACACAACTTATGTGGTGAATTCTGCAACATTATATAGTACAAGTAAGTCTTCAAAAAAACAAACAAAAAAAAAAAACACTCCTACCTTTGCTGCTTAGTTCCAATTTCTTTTTCTTCGCCCAGATATTATGGTAATTCTCTGCTACAGCCTCTACCATACTCTGCAGACAGTGTTGAGTAGCATATGTCCATTAGATCCATTGCATGCAATCTTATGCATATCTATACAGTATAAGTAGAGTTAACATTGTAAGTATTTCTTATATTTACAGTGCACAATTTATATACATAAATTAAACACATAACATACATAAAATACATAAAAAAACATTAAATACATAAAAAGAAAGCAAAAAAAAACCATTAAATACATAACAATTTATATAGTCTATGTACAACTGTCCATCACAAGCATAAATCACTCGAATGAATCACAATTCATTCATTCATTGTCTACCGCTTATCCGATCAATTCTCAGGTCACGGGGATCTCAGGTGTCATTGGGCATCAAGGCAGGATACACCCTGGATGGAGTGCCAACCCATCGCAGAGCACACACACACACACTACGGACAATTTAGAGATGCCAATCAACCTACAATGCATGTCTTTGGATTGGGGGAGGAAACCAGAGTACCCGGAGGAAACCTCTAAGGCACGAGGAGGACATGCAAACTCTACACACGGCGGAGGTGGGAATCGAACCCCCAACCCTGGAGGTGTGAGGCAAACGTGCTAACCACCGAGCCACCAAGCCACTGTGCCCCCTGGAAATATATTGTATCTAAGAAATACAAAAGTTTCATGTAGTCTGTTATGGGTCAAATGCTTTCTTTTTGACCTTGTAAATGTATGTGGATAAGATTTATTTGTTTCTTTAATTTAAATGAAAAATGTTTCTAAGCAAATGAATCCTGTTAAAACAGTACAAAATGAAGTGGAAAAAATAAAGTGGAAACAGGCAGTTCTTACATTATAAGAAGGCATAAAAAAAACTTTAAATTTCCATCATTCTTATCTTTTTGATTCACGCTAGTGACTAAGCAAATAATATGGACTAAAAACAAAACAAAACAAAACAAAAAATATATATATAAATATACCTGTAGCTCTCTAGACAAAGTTACATTTTCCAAATCCACAGGTGCTGGATGAAATCCATCACCCTTTAAAAGAACAAATGATGAACAAAGACATCATAAATATATTTAAAATATTATTTTTTCCTTCGTTGTATCTTAAGTCTTCCTACCTGAGAAGCCTCTGAGGTCTTAAGCTGTTTCTCAGCTTCACGCTGTTGGAACATGGCATCCCCTTCTTTGGTCCTTTCAATGGTCCAGCTCATTGCCAGCATGCACTTCAGAGATTCCTTCACAGGATAGCGGTAGGTCTCCCTCTCCTAGACCAAGTCCAACAGATAAAGAGGAGTTACCACATTATCATTTCTGTGAATAATTGCTTTGCACTGGATATTTTAGAAATCTGCAGCTACCTTCTCACTCAGTGCTTTGTATGGCTTCAGTAGAGGGTGGGTTTTGGCTTGTTCATCTACTTTCTCACCTGCAGTCCAGCCTAGAGCAAACTGTCAGATGACACATCATCATATCATATGTGCAATACGCTGGGTGTTTATTTATGTACATGAAAAATGTTTCGCTGTTTTTCAGTGAACAGATATTAACTTACCTTCTCAGAAGACCATTTCTCATGGCAATGCTCAGCATACTTGTTGGCAATGTAATCCAGTTTTTCAGGCAGTGAGATGCTGCATATAAAAAATAATATAAACATTTTTTGAAAGAAATATGTGCATTCTTATAAATAATGGAAACTCTTTGTAACTGATTTGAAGTTGTTGTTTTTGTTTTTTTTGCTTAATCTGTTTATTAAACTTTTACATTAACAACAGGATACAAATACAAGAAAATAGTGAGAAATATTATCCCCAACCCACCCCTAAGTCCGAACAAGCTAAAACACTAAAAAAAGAGAACAGCAAAAAAAATTAAATAAATAAATATAAATAAATTAAATAAATAATAATAATATTGTGCATTTTAAGCATTTACAAATATTAAGTATACATGGACAAATACTTTAAACATACATGCACATAAAATCAAAATCGTCTCAACAGATTCAAGACATCCTTATTATAACATCTTAATGTTTATGGTGACAGGATATAGAAGTACTACTAGCATGGAGGAAAGATGGGGGAAATACTACTAGATGGAGGAAAACTTTGTTTCCATAGCAGGAGTATGCGGCGTCTGGCCAGTAATGTTAGGAAAGAGTTTGCAGTATACCCAGGTAGACCAGTGACCTTTGGGGAGAGTCCAAAAAGTGCAACCAGAGGACAAGGCACAATCTGTATCTTTGACACTATGGAGAAGCAATTAAAAATTGACAGCCAGAAAGACGTTATAGACGGGCATGACCAAAACATATGTATTAAATCAGCCGGGGCCTGATGACAACGATCACACGAGGGACCAATACCCTGTTTGATTTTTGCTATCCTCACTTTTGTCCAATAAACACGATGAATAAATTTTAGCTGAATGAGGCTGTGTCGTGCACAGATAGAAGAAGTATGGACACGGGACAAGATCTGGTTCCAAGTCTTGTCTTCAAATGTACGGCAAAGATCTGATTCCCACTGCTGTTTAATAAAGGAGAGAGAGGAGGTGGTGATGGTGGAGATCAGTCTGTATAAAGTAGACAATGCACCCCTTTTGTCTAGGGCTACTTCAAGAATATGGTCTATCTAGGATTTTGGAGGGTGATCCGAAAAGTCAGGGAATGAATTTTTAATAAAGTTTCGGAATTGCAAGTATCTAAAAAAATGTACATTAGAGAGGGGAAATTTTTGCATCAGCTGTGTGAAATTGGGAAAGATATTATCAATGTAAATGTCGTTAACAACTGAAATCCCTGCTGTTTACCAAGCATTAAACGCTTTGTCATTAAGTGAAGGAGGAAATAGAGGGTTACGATTAATAGGTGAAACCACCGGCAAACACTGAAGGCCAAAGTGGGTATGGAATTGGGACTATATTCGTAATGTTTGCCAGACAATGAGATTACCATACGGACAACGACTAATTTGACGTTTCATTAAGCAACATTTTGCAGTTGGGATTCAATTTTAAAATAATCTTGTATATATATAGTATAAAATCTCCTAACTCTAAATTTGTTGCCACAATTTTTTTCAAATTCAGATCAAATTTATACAACGCTACATTCATGAACCCCAGAAAGACAAATATGCACATATCCACTCATTTCCATTTACAGGCTTCCCACAATGCATTACAAATTGCATTCCGTAAAAATCTCACCGAAAATTATAGTTATTTAGGCCAGTATTGTACACTGCAACATAAAGTAGGCTCCTGTCAATCACTGCACAATCCACTGCACAGCATCATATCTAAACAGAGGAGCAGCTTCAGTGACAGGTTGCTGTCAATGCCCTGCTCCACTGACAGACTGAGGAGATCATTCCTCCCCCATGCCATGCGACACTTTAATTCCACTCGGTGGGTGGGGTGGATGGTGTTGGGAGTCAGTGCTGACTTTACTCGCTGTCCTCTCTCTCTGGTTTGCATAGGACTCTTCAAAACACTCAGATTTGCACAACACTGAAGTTTTTGCACATACCCAGATTTTGCACATTACCTCATTATCTTTATTACCTTTAAATTTTTAGTATTTATTACCTTATTACCTATGTTTGTAGATACTGCTGGAAGTTGTAAATTTCCTATTGGGATGAATAAAGTATCGATCGATCTATCTATCTATCGATCTATCTATCTATCTATCTATCTGTCTATCTGTCTATCTATCTATCATCTATCTATCTATCTATCTATCTATCTATCTATCTATCTATCTATCTATCTATCTATCGCCCCTCATGCACCAATTTGCAGATTCATGCTGTAAAACATCTCATGTTGTCACACTGCTTCAGTTGTTACACTTCTGTTGTTGCAGGTAAGACTGCTTTTATAATGCATGCATATATTGTACAATTTGTACTTGGATTCTGTTCACGTTACTTCATGTTAATGAGGGCGCTCAGATGAGTGACCTGGAATTCCAGATAAATTCACTAAACTGTTTAGTGCTTACTTGGCAGTGTTGATAGGCTTGGGATCAAAGTTTCCTTGAGAATCCACAGAGACCTGCTTTACCAGAGTGGTGGCTGGGCTCATGTCTACATAATCAGGTGGGAGGGCTCCACTGATGGCACTCAAGCACATCATAGCCACTTTGAAAAGCTCTGCGTCATATTTCTGCAGGAGAGATTATAGAAGGAGATGCATTGTAAGGAGTGCTGTGCAGCTGTGCTGTCCCATACTATGAATAGTAAGCAGGGATAAAGGCTGAGTGAGCAAATGGACTCCTAGGAGGCAAACATGCTGTGAGTGCTTGTATGTGAAATAATTCATTATTCAATTGACTTTTAATTAAAAAATTCATTACAGATCAAAATCAGCATGGCAGAACATATCAGTGATTCTCAGCGTACAGCTCACGCCTGGCTTCAAAACATTTTGAAATAAATGCAAACATTTCAAAACTAAAAAGTGATGTGTAGGTTTAGCTTTTAAATAAATAAGGAACAATGTTCCCATTGTACATTAATGTCACCATTTGACTGGCTGATGAACTACTTACTACCTTCTGAGAGAGAGCATCAAAAAGACCCCAGAAAAGTTTCGTGGTGAGGTGGAGCTCCTCCTCAGATGCCATGCCATAACTGCCCAGGCCCGAGGGCAGGCAGTAATATTTCCAGTTCTGTTCATAGTGATTGGTCAAAAGCTACAACAAGAAAATGCATGTTACCAAACTAATATATATAGCAGCATCGTATTTATTTCTTCAAATGGCACCATACTTCGTAGAATTTTATCATATTTACAGGAATATTTTTTTAAAGGCAAACATCTTCTGGCTCTTTAAGGCTCTTTACTCCTACTAAGGTGAAACCATAGGTATATAGGTATGCAGTCTAGCAGTCAATGTCACTGTAGTCAGTGTAATTAGATTTTCTTAGTAATTTACTAGGAAATGCTGGTGTTTCCAAGAATTTTGTCCTGTTCCCATTCTGATTTGACAATATTTTTTATAAATCATTTAGCAATTACATGCTTAACCAGAAACCATCTAGATAAATCCATCTATCTATTCATCCAGTCCATCTAGATTAACTGTAATCACAAGGTATGTATGATTTGCAAATGACTAAAAACAGTGTCTTTATTGCATCACCTACATGAGCAGCAAGAATATTGTATGTTTGCTTTCCCATGTCAAAAGCACAACTTCAAAAAAATCCATTTGTATGGCCCACATTTAAAGCATTCAAATTTTTTATAATTTAACAGATCTGTGAGAGCACTATGTATGCAAATGCTCTTGCCAAATCAGCACTGCTTCCCAATGACCAGGAACCTGGGGGTTATCTGGAGTTCATAGAACCACAATTACATACTAATTTACATAATTAGCACTCTATCTCCCTCTTAACCATCTAGGGGTGATGTCTATCACCTCAATAATTTCACGAGGATCCACCACAGCTTAGGACTAATTGGAAAGGTGATCAGAACCATGCTCACCACTCTGTAAGATGCTATGTTTGAAACTTGTAAAACCTGAAAATGTAACACTTAGGTAAAAGTATTGCAGACTTCCTGGAGCGACAAGCCTTTAAGTAATGTGGGTAATAGAGCGTCATGGCATATGAGAATGTCTATATGCCATGGTGTTGATGCCGTCCAATGAATAAGCCTGTCTGTGTTCAAACAAGGAAGCCTCATTTGGATTTTCCCTCTGGAACAAATGGGCAGCTGGCCTGCAGATCGAATGTCCACCATCTGGTCTAAGTAGAACTTTACTTGTTGGCCTTTATTTGGGTTCACAGTATAAAGCCCTGTAGCTTCACTTTTACTGAAAGCTGCAAGGTCAACAAATTGCCTTGCATGAGGTCAATAGATCAACTTGTTAATATGACCAAGTCCTTGGTTGGACGATAAGATCACCCCAGAGTCTGTCAAACAAAGCATGCAGTCTCTTTATGCTAGGGTATCTGCTAGCAAACAAGCAATTTTTTAAATTTAAATTCATTTCGGTCAGAACGGCATGTAAGGAGGACTTATAATGGCAAAATGGAGAGATCTCAGACTGAGCTCCTGTTGAATTGTAGTAAATGGTGTTGGAACAGGTTTCTGGTCCCCAGAGGGATCCTATCCAAGGAACTGTAACAAAGGTTATTACTAACAGAAAGTGTATCAGCATCCAGTCAACAGACTGCACAACATCTGGAAAACAAACTTCGACCTAAACACTAATTCACATTTTTCAGAATGTGATATCATAGCCACCAAAGGCATACTATGCAAAAATATTATTTACATACCTTTTTTCTACACATATTTTGCATGTGATGTATTTCACCCTATTATTTATAAATCAGATAATCTTTATAAATCACTACACAATATGCCCAATATTTGCACTTCATAACTTGTACTCATTAGCTTTTTGATGGATAACTCAAGGTCTTCTATACTGCAGATCTTCAAGCATAGAGGTAACTGGCTGTCTTGGTGTGAGACTGATGGCATGCAGTAGGTTGCTGTAACACATCGGTAGTTGAGTGTATGCTTATATGTTTACACCTACTTTTCAAAAGATCATGCCGGATCCATGATGACAGTTGGATCCGGTGGCTTGGAAGCCCATGGGGTGTACATGAATGTATATGTGTGTGGATGTGTAGTGGCAGGTGTGAACTGCTAACACTTTTTCAAGTCTGGCACTGAGCCTTTCAATACACATTACTGATACAGAAGCCTATAAAGATAAGATTTGCACCCCTAGTCCGTAATAAATGTCAGGGCTGAATATGACATAGAAAAGAATAACAGAGATATAAACACAAAGCCTATAGGATTAAATCGTACAAGTTTCATTTCATTATCTAATAATGCACTAAAATCTTAAACTTTACATTTGAAATTGTAAAGTTGTGACATAATAAAATATTGATGCAGAATTTCATTACTAATAAATGCATTTAATATTGAAACAAAAATTTAATGCTCACCTTTATGGGCATCTTGCAGTATTCTGTTAGTAGTGGCACATCAAACACCAGACGGCGCAGGAGCTGCTGCAGCATAGATGGCCGCAGGTGTCTGAGTAGATAAGCAATTAAAGCATATTTATACAGACCTAGGAACAGAACTGTTAAATTTCCACATGAAAGCCTGGATTAGAACATGGCTCTCACTTGCAGATGGCAAGAAGGCACTCCTCGATAGAGTCTCTCTGGGCTTTGGTGAGAGAGCGGCCCTTGGACAGTCTGTAGATTGTTTGAAGTGTGGAGTCCATGAGCGTAGTGTAGTGCTCCGTATGAGCAAAGAGAGACGCACATCGTGTCAGCAAAGGCAGCACAGCTGAACCGATATACCTGTTCAAGGCCAGTGCTGTTTCTGTGGTGCTCAACACCTCCTAGTTTCAGTGGAGTAAAACACAGTGTTAATCACTGATAATCACTTAATCACAGAAACGATTAGACTGACAGTGTTTTGAATAGGACTGACTGTTATTGCTTCTTAAAGCTATAAGAACCCAGGATGCAAATGGAGGTCAGACCCTGTATGGATTCTGGCATTATGCTGCATTTGACTAGTTTTCTCTGTGCTGACTAGGAAAACAACAAACAAAAACCTTGAGCCACTCACTGTGTCCAGAGATGCAGAGACCCTGAAGTCAGGCAGGAAACCCACTTCCAACAGATTTAGCAAGAAGCTTTGGTCCTCAATACCATACACACGGTCCAGGAAGAGCACCATTGGTGATTTGTGCTCCGGACAGAAACTAGCGTTCATGTCTGGCTCTGTGACACTGCCATCTGGAGATGCAAAAAAAAACTTTTAAGGAAAGGACAAAATGGACCACATCTTTAGCAACAGATGCAGTATGAATAAGGTGTTCTAATGGGGTTTTTAGGATGATGCAACTCACAGACCAGGGAACAATGTATGACATTTAACTTGAGTGCTAAAAGATAGCGTTCTAAAATGAACACTGGGTCTGATGCAATGCTAATATAAAGTCAGTAGCACATTTTGCTTAAAAATAGCTGGGCTAAAGGAGGTGGAACAGTATATAAATAGTTTTTTTCCCCACCCATGTGTGTACAGTGACTTAGTAGAACAGCAGAAGACATTTAATGGCACTAATAAGTCATGGTGTCCTGCCTAGAGATTACAGAAAAAAAGAGTTCTGCTTTAAAGAATAAAATACAGATAAATAGTTCACAGTATGAACCATGAAATTATTAAGTTACAAAAATAGTCAGTTTTGATTTAACGTCTTCTTTAAGAGGTTGCTTCCCTAAAAATGTGACTAACCTTTGTTGATTATTGGTACTTTGAGTGGGATGCTGATGATGCCCACTAAGTCTTTGGTAGGCACTAGAGAACGCAGGATGGCACGGATACGCAGAGCTTCACCCTTGCCCGTGTTGATTAACTGTGAAAAAATCAATGATTAAATGTTCATATACAGTATGCATTGTGTCAGCCATCTGATAAAATCTTTCTGGATGTTGCATGCTAAAGACCTAAAATTGATGAAGAGAATAAAGGTTTAAAGCTTTTAAAGAAAAACTGGCATGTGGGCAGAACTCACATGCATCTCAGGAGCACAGCGTCCCAGCAGATCAATAAGAGCTGAGTAGAAGGACATGATAGAGTTGCCCATGTGTGCCACCTCTTCCTCCTCCCCTTCCTCCCCAGGCCTGTCACACACACACACACACACACACAAACACACAAACACACAAAGAGTACACACTTAATCAGTCACTTTCATGGCTTTCACTTGGAGGTCAGCGGCAGGACAACAGAAACTGCACTACATCAAAACTCTCAGTGCCTTGACTAAGAGCTACTGGTTTGGAGATGCCTGTGTAATAAGCAGGGATTTAGATTTAGGATTTTAGTACCTGTCTGATATGCTACAATAAATTAATATTAAATGTAACTATTAGTGAGAGAGTTCATGTGGATTCTTACGCAGGTGCTCCTCCTTCAGGCAGGTTGGGCAGATCGAGAGCAGGGTCCTCGGAAATCTTGATGGCCTCCAGCATGGCAGCCAACAGACCTTGTCCCCCCTCTCCCCTCAGAGCAGGGCCAAAACACTCAGGACGCCTGATCAACAACTTTACAACCACATTGGCATTCTCCTCTACACTCTCACCTGAAAAAAACAACAGCAAACATTCAAGTAGCCTGATGCCTGTTTGTGGTGTTTAATACTGTAACCCCTTATTCATCAAATTAGACAATAGCAGGAGATCTGTTATAGTGAAGTGAAGCACACCATTAACAAAGACAGCAAATCGGAGGAAAGACAGGTAACGTTCTCCTTCTATAGGATTCCAGCCGATGTCAGGGTATCCCTTAGCTACCAGCATAGGGCAGCTCTGTAGACCACAACCAGCCAAGTACGTCACCACCTGAACAGATTAGAAGCAGGAATTAGCTTCATGGTACTGAACCATCTATAGACACTTATTTACTGGTAAAAGTACAACAAGCATCAGTATCAGTATATATTCTTTTCTGTTCATGCACATTATATCACTTTAAAATTTAAATGAATGCAATTTAGTCATGCACATTACCTTTTCCAGGTCTGGTTCCTCTAAAGCCAGGGCCAGACTGTTGTTGTCCATCACTGAGGATGCAGCCACATCCAGAGGAGTGGAGCCTCTCATGGCAGGGCAAGCTGTAGACAGGAAAGCTGTTATAGTTTGTCTCATTCCATTAAGCACTTTAGTTTCTTCACCAGCAGGGTGCACTCTTTCCTCAGCTATGTGGAAATACTACGTTGCTATCTTTGGTGTCATAGAAGGTTTGGGATGTATCTAAAGACATCTCTGAATCTTCATTAGTCTGTGTGTGTGAATAGGAATATAATTAAAAGGGGCACTATATGTGTTTAAAAATATTATCTAGACTTGCAATTAGCTTATAATTTCAAAAAGATCTTAAAGAAACTGGAATACTTGTGTTTAAAGCGTCTCCTTATATTTTGCTAGCCCAGAAATCAGCAGTACCACTTGCTAAGTTCTTTCTATTAGTTCTATTAAAATGGGACTCTCAAGGCAGTGTCAAGAGAGGGGATTTCACTCAGTTTACCCAAATTTAGTTACTTTGAATGTTGCATGATGGTGTTTTTAAAATGTGTATGAACTTGTACAGTATTTTTTCATAATATTGTAAAATATGTAAATGCCTTAGAGCTAAAAGTAAATGCTGTAACCCATGAAGCCATTAGACACAGTACATAGAGCAATGTTTTACAATCCAGTGTCTAGTATTCCTGAAATTTCCTTAGCTACTCGGTTATGAATGATCATTTTTTGTATTAAACAAATCACACTCTGATGTGATATGGCTTTAGAGTTCATGATCATTATTTGACTGCTTGCTAGTTTGACAGGAGGAAAATGAGAATTTGCCCTAGGCTGAGCAATAGTGCTGAGATGTGGAGATGGGGAAAGGTTCCGCAAAATCAGACAGTCTTAGTCGCTGGACCCATTTCTCACACAAGCCCAAGAACCCCAGCAGCATGGCTTCCAATATGCTCTGGTGTTAATCAGTGTGGCATTAAACACCAGATATGTACAATGAGTGCACCAAGCTCAATTTTCCCCTTTGTATTTAACATGAAGGACGACATCGTTTCTAGTAAGAAACAATACAGAGAGTAATAGTCTTGCTACAGCATGCAGTGTACTGTACACCCATAATCTAACCGGTACATGAGGTACTTACCAGTTTATAGTCTTTGCCATCAGTTAAAATTCAAACCTCCCCAAATATACTGGATTAATGAAATGTGATCTTAAAAGAAGATGTCATGTTTTTAAATCAGTGCAAGAAAACAGTAATGATAAATCCACTACTAAACGTGTGTGTGTGTGTGTGTGTGTGTGTGTGTGTGTGTGTGTGTGTGTGTGTGTATTTACCCAGCCCCACACTGCTATTCTCCAGTAGGTAGCTCAAGTGTTCAAACATGGCTTTCTGATTCTCACGGCTGATGCGACAGAAGTAGCAGAGGAAGCGGCAGCAACTGGCCACCATTTTGGGGAAAGCAATCTCCTGCAGAGAGATAAAAACATTCTTTGTAACTACATACAAAAGGTTGGGACCTCTGTTCATTCATCTTCCCTATGTCCCCATAGACTCTTCAATCTAGTTCTGTGTCACCAGAGTACTTAAATACTTACTATATCTAGGATAACCCTTTGTTTTCTGTCTTGGTGTTTCGTGAATATAATTAGTTCTTTTTATATACAGACTAACTCTACTACCTCTTGCACTGGTATTTGTCTTTAGTCCTTCAGATTATACATTTTTACAGGTTGTACTGGTACCTTTTACTGTTGCCTTTGTCATTAGTTGATCTGAACCACAGTGTCTACCAAATTATTTAATGTAAATATTTCAAGTATAAACTGTTTAAAAAGGTGGATTTTATCTGTACAAATTTGAAGAATCAGCCACAACCATCAACACATTTTGGGTTTACACAGATGTGCAAGAGAAGAAAGTGCTGTGACTGCTGTGTCTCAGCTCATATATCTGGTGTCCATGTTACCCACCTAGAAGCCCCCTAAATAAAGCTGCCAAGGTGACATGAGAAGTAGCAGGGTGATGTGTCACCCCATGATCTCTGTCCCCAAAAAGCGTCTACATTACAGGCCTGTCACCTGGTGCTGCCCAAAAAGGAGCGGCATCAGAGTTCACTTTTTCACCTGATGCCTCTTCAATCATCATGGGTATTGAGTAGTTAGACTTTGCAAGTCTTTTTATCTGCTGAGCTTTGTGACAGATTTTTTTTTAACACAGCTATTGCCTGAGCAGACACAAACCTCTCATCAAGAAGCTGTGATCAACAGTAGTTTCTTGTCAAGATTAATATGCAGTTCATTTAGAGTAGGCTTTGCAAGTTATGGTATATCACAATATGAATCTCAGTCAGAGTCAGTGGTAGCTTAGTGGTTAAGGAATTAGAATTCTGATTGGAAGGTTGTGAGTTCAAATCCCTGCACCACCAAGCTGACACTGCTGGGCCCTTGAACACGGCCTTTGACCCCTCAATTACTCAGTTGTATAAATGTTGCTCTGGATAAGAGTATTTACCAAATGCTGTTAATGTAAACTTCATTAGTTAATATGAATGTATATAATATGTTTGTTCTGGAATGGTAACAGCACAAGATCCACCATCTTAACAATACTATACAGTATAATAACCATAATTCACATAAAGTCAGGATTTTACTAATTATAATAATTCTATCTCCAATGATTAGAGCTCACATGCTTAGGTTTAGTGCATACAAAGTGGCAATTTGACGTACAATTTAAATCAAATAGTCAGAGTAAATATGATTACCACAAGCTCTAATAGAAATTTTGTGTTCAAAAATGTGTGTTCATTTGCTCTACAGAAGAAAAAAATGTCTAGCGGTATTCTGACTGTCTAGAACCCGAGAACAAAATGCAGGAGAAAGTGAAATGTACCTTTGATTTGTCTCCTCCTAGCACGTTGACCATGACCTCCATGACTGTCTCATGCATGCCCAGGATCCGCATCAGATTTGGATGCTGATAAAACACTTTGTTGTTCATTATATCCCTGTGAGACAAAAAGTGAATATTATTCTAATGTCAGCTGGCATGAGAACTGTTTCACCTCATTCCTAAACCCTTCAACAAAGTTTCACCAGCTACACGAAATGTGTCTGTCCCAGATGTCCCTACCCCAGGCCATCGATCATGAGCTGGCCCTCCTCTTCACCCATTCGAACGCTGAGCAGAGAGCGGATCTGGCCCAGCGAGGCCAGTAGGTTAATAGCATCCTGCACAGATTTTTCACTGATGGTGTAGCTTTTTCTCATGGCACGCAGCAGCTCACCAATGCCATCGTATTGCCTTCGGAGCAGGCTGAACATGCTTCGTACCAGCTCTGGGTTCTGAATTTTGCATTCCTGGGCCCAGCTCACCATTGTCTGAGAGATCAGCTCCTTCAGATTTGCTAATGGAAAAAGAAAATACAGAGAGACGTTGAGATTTTCTTTCTGAGCAGTGGATTAAATAAATTGGCTGTGAGAGAGAAGATGCACAAAGAGGCCTCGGTGTCTTTAACATGGTCTCTGTGAGGTCGAAGTCCATTAAAATTCCTTTGAGTGTAAAATAAATTTCAGATTATTTAGTCACATTATTTAAATGTGTACAATAATATTTATGTACAATAGAACAATATTCTATGTTTCTATATTTCTATAAAGCTGCTTTGAGACAATGTCCATTGTTAAAATATTAACAGCCGTTTAATTTAACAATATGGCATCCCTCTTTCTTATGCAGCACTTGATTCAGCACATACAATTACTTTGCATATTATTTTGTCTTCCAACAATTAATTAATAAGCTCAACCTCATAATGATGCAAGATACCAACTCATACAATCTTATGTGCGTGGGTTAAAGTGGGATATCTGTCATGTTTTATTAAACTATTTTGAGTCGTCAAATAAATAAAATAATGCCAATATATATATATATATATTTTTTTTAAAAATGTCAATAACTTGCCAGAAAATGTACTTAAATTGCTGAAAAACCTAGCTCACAGTAGACTGGGAACTGGCTGTGAAGTACTGTTAAGTCATTTTTAGCAACTAATTGACCATGTGGTACCACAAATCATTATGTATGTATGCACATTGTAACTGGATGAGGAGTAGTGCTGATGATTTCCAGTTTTCACAGCAGTTTAAAGGTGTAAAACTGAAAGCACTATTTGTGGATATGTTAGTTTATGTCAGAAGCACACATGGTAATCCCTTAAAAAAAACATCACTGTTTAAGGGAATTACACTGACAAGCGTATAACTGTGTGGTTCCAGCTGCATGTTAATGGTCTGTAGTTACATGTCTTACCGATGTGTGCAATTTTGGTATTGGATCCTTATTATGTGTACATAACACAAGCCCTATAAGAACTATATATAACTAATTATAATAATGTTGATTATGCTTCACAGTCCCCTGGGTGTAGCATACCTAGCATAAAAATAATTAATCAGATACTGAACTTAGAACATAATGTACATCTTGTTGGGCTGAGTAAAAGGTGTCAAAGCACCTGCTAGAGCAAAAAATATATATTTAATACCCCAAGCAAGTTAAATCCGAAGCTGCAGTGAGTGGCTGCCATCAAAACACTGATAGAAATTCAGCAGTGAGCCTATAATCTGGCTTGTGCTGTCATCTGCTAATATACATAATCATCTGCTACAGTGATAAATAACAAACCGTCAGAGTGTGGGCAGAATAAGCTGAAGGCAGAGTTGTACATCAGAGTCATAAATCTGCAACTATAATGTCTTGTCTCAATTTGTTTTTCTGGTAATATTTTTTTTTAAATTGACGATGAGGAAGCAAACATGAAGCATTTTTACCTGCATTGTTTAAGGGATCAGCTTCACTTCATTATGGTTAAGAGGGAATAGATGCTGGCTCAGCTGAACTGATTTTAAGCTCTCTTGCATCTGAGAACAGGTTTAATTTAGGAGCCCATTAGAGCAAATGCAGCAGAAAGGTAACCTTTCATTCATTACTTCTGAAATCACTGACAATATAACTATTAAGTCAGCAATTAGCCTTTTTTCACTCAGGTTTTTTGTCGGTTCATGCTTCATGTGACTATATTCATTTACTTGGCCTATTTTTTAAGGTGTCTTTAACCTTAAATCCACTGCCAACTTATAATAATAATAATTTAATGCTGTACCCTTAACTAAGGGAGGCTTTAGTTTTGTTTTGTTAGCATTAACATGAAATATGAACATAGAAAACAATGTAATAAAGAGACTGGTTTTATATAGTGATATTGCCTTACTTGGAGCTGCTTGCTCTTCCTCTGATGGTTTTTCCTCAGTTTTCTGTGGGCGGCCTTTGATTTTATATAACAAGGAGAGCAGACGGCCTTTTATAGATGTATCAGGTTCCTCCTCTTCTTCTTCCATGGGAATACCTGCAGGAGTACACCAACACAAGATTTTCCATATCTGTGTACTGTTTTTATTTATTTTACATGTTCTTACATATGATACATATGAGAACATACAGCACATATAGAACACTATACACTGTGTTTGTGCGTGTGTGTGTGTGTGTGTGTGTGTGTGTGTGTATAATGTGCATATTGTACACCGTGTGTGTGTGTGTTATGTGTATATTTTACACTGTACACTGTGTATGTCTGTGTACATTGTACATTATACACTGTACACTCTGTGTGTGTGTGTGTGTGTGTGTGTGTGTGTGTGTGTGTGTGTGTGTGTGTGTGTGTGTGTGTGCTGTGACAGGAGTTGTACCACAGTGGAGTCTCAGATCATCATGGAAGACATGAAGCTCATCTTGAATTTCCTCAGGACAGGGACAATCCTCTCCAGCACTGAAGTCCAGAAGCATGTTAATCTGATGGAAGCACAAGAGTTTGCTTAAGAGCAAGTCTGGGCTTGTATGTGAACTTTCATGAAAAGGCTACCATCATATGGTTAGTGGGTGGTTGATTTAAATAAGCAAATAAAGAATATACAGGATTCAGAAACTGCAAACATTAAATCGCCGCATCAGCTCAGTGATGGACATGTCGGTTGCCCTGGATACGAGTTTAATTTCTAGTCACTGTGTAATATGGCAGAATTTGTGAGCCATATTATTGCGTGAGATATTAAAAAAAGATTGATATTGCAGAAAAGCAGACCACGATTCTGTTACTGATGCCCCATCAGTGTCTGTAAGATGAATGGAGTCATGAGAGATAATGAATCTGCTATTCAGGGGAAGTGTAATTAAAAACAGAAATGTAAAGGGTTCTGGGATTTGATAGTTCTCACTCATTTCTGGACCACTGAAGCTCTGGAGCTCTAATGACAAATCAGAGTGAGAGAAATGACTAAGGCAATTCTTAACAATCCTCTCTATCTACCTCAGCTAGAATACTAAATTAGATTTATGTCGAGGGTTTAATGGGAAACGTGCACAGGTTCTACCTGCTCTTGTGGAGGAGAGCGAAATTCCTTGGTCTTCTTGGCAGTGACAGCAGCAGACATGTTGAGGGCCTGCATGAGTTCATTGTAGCGGAACTTCTGGTTGTACTGCAATTTGGCCACAAAATGATCTGAGAATGCCACAATAGACTCGATGCGCTGCTTCAGCTCACAGTCACAGAAATAGTGCAGGAGTTCACACATCTGCATGAGAAACAAATATTAGGTGATATGACACAACTAAAGGGATTTTTTTCCCCTAGATCCTGTAATATCAAGGGCTTCTGTATTCAAGGTGTCACATAATTAATAAGTCAGAATATCAGGTTATATCAATTATTTGGATGAGATTGTGATATTTAAATTCATTTTCAATACATGCAGCTTCTCTAAATAAGGGTTCTCAAAGGTTTATACAGCCAAGGGATCACAGATTAGATATGAATAAAAGTATATGAACTTTAAAATGTAATCATAAAATTGATTAATTGATTGATTTTATTGACTGCAGAAATCCTGCACTGGAACTGCGTTTAATGAAAAGATGTTGACGTGTTTTTACACTTATTTCCGCCACTGTATAACATGGGTAATTAATAATGCACTTTTAAAAGAACATGAGAAGGTTTTATAGAGCTGTCCCTGTATGGGAACCTTTTTTGTTCACCGTCATCAAAACTACAATTAAATCTTGGTCCCATTGGTTTTATGTCACAGAGCCCTGCAGGTCCCCTTTGAGAACCATTGCTCTAGTGAGCTTATTGCTTCCACAGAATTATAAATTGATTTTGACCTGATGTTTGACTGACTCAGGCAGGCTCTTCTCCAAAAGGCCTTTGGGTGGCTGCTTGTGTTCTTTGCTCTCTTCCTCGCCTGCCTCCACAGCTTTTTCCTCATTACTGCTTGCCTCTTCTTTTTCCGCTGGCTCTTCTACAGCCACAAGTTGTGTCTCCTCCTCCTTGCTTTCCCCGAACACATTGGGTTCAATAAGCAGGAGGATGATTCTCACCTCCTCACTACTCAGAGAGCCCATAATCAACAGTGTCGCAATCAGCTTGAGTATAGGCACGAATTGGTACTCCACGCTGCCCCCTACAGGATCACGAATATGAACTCCTCCACCTTGCACTGCTTCTGTCAGCATGCTAATGGCCTTCTCCTTCAGAATACCAAGAGGGATCTGTGGACTGTAAATGTGCTCACGCTTAGTGGTGATGAAGCACGCCGGTGTGAAGTTAAGCCAAGGGCTAAGCGACGTGCTCAGACCCACGCCTGGCAACGTGTGGCATTTGGAGTCATCGGAGAAGAGGCGGATGCTACGAGTCTCATCTGTGATAGGTATGATAAACTCATTCTTCATCATGAGTTGCGCTTCTTTTGCTGTCTCCAGATGGATGCTGATAAGAACGTCATAGAATCCCTCGCGCAGCTGTCCTGTCAGGTATTGGTTGTCAATGGTGTAAAGGAGCTGTGATTGGTCTAGGTGGCTACAGAGGGCATGAGCCACACGAGTGTTTCCCAGAGCACAGAGAGCACAATAGAGCCTCAGAGTGTGGTAGTGAAACTGTCGCAGGTCCTCATCCTCTGAAAGTTCCATGATGTCTATGCACCTGGACATCATTCAGGAAAAAAATCACATCAGAGTTTAATGTTTATTTTTTTTCCATCAGGGTTCTACTGAATATATGAAAAAACAAGTAACTGTTTGTACACATTCTACATTTAGCTGTACATGTAGATAAAAGATATTTACAGAAAATATATTAAAAATAAAGGTATCTGTTAATCTGTTCATTATTAATTTAATCTTCATTACTGGAGTTGAATGTGCATTTGAGTGTGTGCAATCCTACTAAATTGGAAGTTAAATACCCACATTATGTTCTTGGCATCATCACTGTACCAATTACATTAAAGTAATGATTCATCTACAAAACCTAGAATGAGTAAATATGGCAGCAAAACTGTATTGTTGAATTTACTTATAATAGAAATAAATACTGATAATCACTTTTTTTCATAGACAAATGATTTAATGATGATTCAATGTATGTACTCTATACTAGGCAATAGTTTGTGGACACCCGCACATGCTTTTTGAACATTTCATTCCAGATTTAGTTCCATCTATTGAGATAAAACATCACTTGCCTGTTTTCCTCAGGAATATGCACTGCCATCATCTGCAGGGGCTCCAGACACTGCACCACCCAGCCATGCCTCTCGCTGACCCGTGCTGTCTCCACTGAGAGGAAAGTGTTGGGCATCCTGCTCCACAGAACAGCTACAATGGTCTGTACATCCAGCCTTGGAGGACACTGTGGCTCTGGGTTATTGCGAAGACTTGTGAAAATGGCTGAAGATAATGGCATGGCATCCTAAGTGGAATGAATATATATAGATAACTATTATTATTACTATTATTATTATTATTATTATTATTATTATTATTGACAGAATTAACTTTTCCACCTCAAATGATTGACAGATAAGGAAAGACTTACTTTGATTTTTGGAAATTCAAACTGAAACAGGTTGGGGCTTGTGGGCTGAACAAACACTGCAGGGAACAGTTTTGTGTTGGGCTCAACCTGCCAGATAAGAACATGTGAGAGAGAAATAAGAAAAAATAAGCACACATTCAACTTTTCTTCTTTTACTATCAAGAACAATGTGGTATTCTTTGAGAAGCCACACTAAATCTATACTGCACTTAGACAAGTGCTCCCTAGTGCCAATTTGGATCTGGCACTGGTTCAGCATCTTGATTTATAGCCTCAGGCAAACTAAGATCAGAGAAACATAAGAACTTTATTCTGTAAGGCAGGCTCGCTGGAACTTCCAAACTAATATCAAACAAGCTTTGTTATATTTAATAAGTTGCTTTCGGCTGCTCCCTGTTCAGGGTCGCCACAGCGGACCAACTGGTCCGCACAACAACTTGGCAAACGTTTTACGCCGGATGCCCTTCCTGACGCAACCCTCCCATTTTTCCTGGCTTGGGACCGGCACTGCATCCAGTGGCTGGGGTTGAGGCATTGGCTGGGAATCAAACCCATCGGCCTTCCGCGTGATAGGCGAGAAGCCTACCACTGAGCCACCAATGCCCCCTTTGTTATAGTTAATACTTGTCAGAATTGATTATGTTTTATGTTTTTATGTTTTTAAGCATTTGCCGAATATCCATAACAGAGAGATGTTCATTTTTACGCTATTCAGGATTTAAATCTATGAAGTTCCATTGTGCGATATACACTGCAATGAGGAAATCTATTAAGTGCACAGCTAATGTGTGAGAGTAGACACAAACGCCTATGATTAACATGGCAAGAACTAGCCATCAGTCTGTATGTGTTCTTAATATTAGATGTTTATTCAAATGTGCAAATGTTTATAATTTCAGAACAATATGCTTTACTCAGAGAATGTAACCTGTTTTATTAGTTTTATAGTTGTATCACCTGCTCATTTTGTGTATGTTTTCTGTTTTGTTTATTTTTTTCAGGGTTAAAAACCACAGAGTGCAAAAGCCCATATCCTCAGCGCAGAAACATCTGGCAACCTCAGTTGCATGAATTGAATTAATCTTAATAATCTGAAACTTGACATTTCTGAAACTGGAAATTTTCCATGGGACGTACATGCTGAACTTAAGTGACTGACTACATTCCTTAATTATTAAGATGTGATTCGGAAGACAGTAACCTGATATGCAATAGGCAGCTCCTTGTTGTTGGCAGTGAATGAGACAAGGCCAGAGGCAAGATCAATATGACATCCAATTATGAGGTCAACATTGCTTCGTCCAGAAGAGCTACTTGAAATATCGCCAGCACACACCATGTAGCAATTACTCCTCCTCACACTGGACAAACAGCACAGATAAAACACAATGAGTGAATCACTGGATTGGCTTTGTGCACAGGGGCATTGTCATGCTGGAATGTTTGGGCTCCTTACTTCCAGTGAAGGGGAACTGTTAATGCTACAGCATAACAAGACATTTTAGGCAATTGTGTGCTTCAAATCTTGTGGCAGTAATTTGGAGAAGGCCTACATATAGGCACGATAGTCAGATTTACACATACCTTCGACCACACTTTAAAGAGCATGGCATGTTGAAATACACTTTGAACAGGAACTGCAACAGCTTGCTCTACACTTTCTATAGTTTGGCATTCACCAGTGCTATCGTAATATCAATGCCAGCACATCTCGATGAGCATCATTAAGTCTCACTGATTCTTACATTCTGACCATGCAGATGGCAGACTGACCTCTCATGAACGCGGCCACGCTCATCCCCCAGAGTCACAGTAACTGTACGCACTTTACTCAGGTTAAATTTCTTGCTGTAGTAGTGGTAGTCTGGTGTTACCCAGCCTACCCATACTGAGGCAGGGTCCTGGCCTGCAAACACTCTCAATGAATAGAAAAACTGAAACACAAACAATGAAGAAGATAATTTAGACAATCAGCAAGGAAGAACTTCAACAATTCTTCTACAGGCATTCTGAGAACTAATGTATACCTTTGTAATGCTGCTATAATCAGTCTTCCCACGGTCATCCTTCTTAGCTTTTTGTCCATCACCGCTCACCTCATTCATATTAGTAATTTTCCTGGGACTGGAATAGAACTCGACAGGCATGCTCAAGCGGCAGTAGATCATGTCGTTGTTGCTAGCTTGAGTTCCAAAGGTCTTATGGCTCACCTTCAGACATGGTGGAGAGTCCACAGTCCCATCAATTCTAGTCACCTAACAAAAAATATGTAGTTTAAATGTATAGATGCATGTTTAATAAATAATAAATCACCTTCAAGTCAAATATTTTCCTGTTCTATTTAGCAGTACCTCAATGTGCTCATGGTCCACTGGCACATTGACAAACGTAGGAAGGCGTTTGCTGAACCACATAGTGATCTCTCGGTTCATGTTGACAGCAAAAGGCTCAAAACCCTCCTGAAGGCCACACATTGTGTAATATTTAAAGGTGCTGGCATCTTTGCCCAGGTTCATACGGCCAATCTGCGATAGCCCGAGGCTGCAAACTGGTATGAATCCTAAAGAAAGGACAGATCATTAAGATCAAAAATGCTTCATAATACGCAAGATCTGCAGCTTGCCCTCAGGCCAATTTATGATTGGACCATAAAACCAGAAGACACCATTTCGACTGTGACTATCATATGCTCACCATCTTCAATCTCAAAGTCAGTGAAGCAGAGCTCAGAGCCCTTGTTGGTGATAACGATCTCTCCATTGAGAGTAAAGATCATGGACTTATCCTCCATGTTAATCATGCATCCCACCACGTCACCCTTGTTCCATGTTCTCCCAAAGAAGTGGCTGCCCATGTGTACCCGGCGACCCTGCAAGACATAATTCATTATAAAGAAACACCCAAATGTCACAATGTATTCTGATGGAGCGGCACTATAGTAACACTTACACGGTAGCCATCAAAAACATAAGCTTTGTCATCCATGCCCAGTTCGACATCAGGTCTACAGCTGGGCCGAGCCCAGCCTACGCACATTTCTCCTCCAGTCACAGCCTCAAACTCAAAATACCATTTCCCTGATTGCACCGCATAGATCTTCTCCACACGGAAGAAACGAATGTTTTCAACACTCTGCTTCTCCACCACATGGGCCACTGTGGACAAAGACTCATTATCATAATTATACTTTGATGTTAAATAGTGGTTTGTATAATAACAGCTTGAGAGTCACCCTTACCCTCTTGATCTGGGGGCTCAATGTTGTATCCATAACCAATTAGTGTTCGGATGGCCTCTCGAAGGCTATCTCTGTTAGACTTCTTTGTGCGTTCATCTAACAAAGAATATGGCACCAGACGAGGATTGCGTCTGCTCTTTAAATCCTTTAGAAAAGAATGCAACATTAGACTGTGTATATCTCAGTAGTACTTTGCTTTTTTTATCACAGCTTTACTGTTATCTTTTATTGAAGTTTAAACATTAAAATGTACCTGCTGAATACCATAAGTCCATCCTTGCTTAATGCGATCTTTGGCCCAAACATTATGAGCGTTTTCAGCTAGTTTATCAACCAGAACTTCCTGACCAGGTGTCAGTTTCACATCAGAAAGTTCTAGTGGCGCAGGTTTATAACCATTTGACATCACATAGCTATATGACAAAGAAGGACAAATTAGAGCTATCACTCATACAAATTTTGTAAGATTTTACAATCATTACCAAATGTTTCAATGATAATAACATCCTCTAATTTAGATTCATTTTTATTTCATTCTATTCATTTACTTATTGTTGTAATTTCCAAATGAAAGTCCAGTTGCTATTATTTTCCAACCACTATGAATGTGTCCTGTATAAACACACATAATATAACAAAGTGCAAATTCCAAAATGTCATTAATGCATTATCTAAATATAATACCCTGGAATATATTTTCAGTACATTAGATTTATCACATGAATTGTTACTATTAGTAACAGGCCAGTGAAGCAGTGCACATAGGGACTTACTCTTTAGGAAGTTTGATCTTTTTCAGGTCATCTTCAGCATTGATATTGATTTGTACTACATGACATCCCAAAGCCAGTAAGGTCCTGCGTTATGGGGTAAAGTGTTCGTAGAATCAATAAGCATAAGCATTTATTAAAATAAATATTTTAGTATTACACAGAGAGCTACATGGCATCTAAATATAACACACCTAATGGTACATTGTTATTCTTTCTAACATAAATCTCACTTTATGTACAAGTACTGGTAAAATGTGTAAAACAAACACAAGGAGGAGGAGTACTACTGAGTAAAGAAGTGAGTGAGATATAAAGAACAGAGGTCTCACATTGTTAGGAAAGTATAAAAAGTAGAAATTTAAGGATTAAGACATAAATGTCACATTTTAAAAAGACTTAAAGATTTACAATGTCTGATATTTCATTAATCCAATGCCTAAAATTGATTCACAGAGTACCAAATCGAAAAAGTCACCATGTAAGCATTTAAGCATAGATCCTAGGGTTAATCTAGCTTTAATCCTAATTGTCTAATTGTTCATAGACACTTACTTTAAAGTTTCTGTTGACATTTGAAGGTTATAATTTTTTTCAGTTTCAGGCAGCTTGGAGAAGTCAACCAGGCAAGGATGCTGCCTCTTGTTGTCATCACGTACCTTCAAAAAGAAAAAGGCAGGCATTTTAAAATGCAGTGAGGAACTATGCTTATTAGATTTCCTGTAATCTCTGACTACAAGCAATGTTGCAAAAATTAGAAATTTAGAAATCTATCCTATCCTAATTATTTGTCACTAGTGGTAAGTTCCACAATCTCAAGTGCAGAACAATGTCACATTGAGCTAATGAGCTCTCATTAAAGCTAGATTGATCTGTGAACATCTGGAAGGTTGATATCTTTCTCCCCCAGTAAATGATTAGGTTGCACCTCTGGAGTAATGAAAGCGCTCAGCCCTAATGAATTTCTCCTGCTGGGCACTTGGACAGTGAGCTGCTCACTGAGTTTGCTTTAAGAGCCATTGAAGGCTGAAGCTCAGCTGCAGTGTGCTCAAACTATACATTTGTGTGTGTGTGTGTGTGTGTGTGTGTGTGTGTGTGTGAGAGAGAGAGAGAGAGAGAGAGAGAGTTGCTGCTGCATTAAGCAGTAGATATACATTACATCATTGTACTCTTGTCTTTCTCAGTCCTACTATCTGAAAATGAGATCTACATGTCCATCTGCTAGGTAGCTATTTGGGATGCTTAACATTAGCCAGGCACTCTAAATTCAGGGTGACTTTTTCAAATATACTTACCTGGCTTTTTCTAGCTAGTCAGTGCTTGAGGGAGAAGTGAAATGTTATGAAACAGAGATAGAAATCTCTGGTCTGAATGAGATGGTGTCACTGCCTACACAGTATATTTGAGATGTGGATTTCCTTAGCTGAAGTGATATTCAGACATGTCCTTGGAACATCATTTGGGTTTCTTACCTTGCCATAGGTCCAGCCAAGCTCGATTTTGTTCATACCCCAGAGTTCATGGATGTTCTCGGCTAGCTTATTGCGTACATTTTCAAGGTGTGGAGGCAGAACAATCTGACAAAGGTAAAGATCATGTTTCTAGTCACAGCGTGTGAATTGAAACCATATGAAAAGTGGTACATTTCTAAAAGTATTCAAACAGTAGAGAGTAAAAGAAAAAAGAATAGATAGTAATGAGAAAGGAAAAGGAAAACAGAGAAGATGTGTTGTTATGGTCTCACCTGGCTGGTATTGACAGGAACAGGAATGAAGGACGCTTGAGACAGAAATTGGGTGGTTCCCAGCAAGTCCCTCACTCCCTCTGCATCCCTCTTATACTCCTTCACAGGCTCCACCCGCATCTTTTCTTTGGGGAGAAGGGCTTCATAACAAGGTGCATAGCCAGCAGGGGGTAGGAACTTGAATTCACCATGGCGACCACCCAACAAGAAACGAACCCTGGTGAAAGACATGAAGTGGGCTTCAATTATTCATATCGTCCTGTATGCATCCCAGTGATTGGAAATATACATTTTCCAGATATGCCTCAATCGTGGAGATGGAGTGTGAAAATCTGTGAGGCTCAGTCAGTAATAAATCACTAAAAACCCCTTTGGAGCCTCAAGGTGAAAGGTAATGGATAGGAAAAAATACCCAATGGAAAAATCTCTGCAGTTCAATGTCAAACTCCAAGTTCACTGTTGACGTAAATAGAGCTAGAAATTAACCTTTGAGCATTTCTACAGGACCCTGTGTCCCCATCAATAACTGTAACCAAGTACACATGTCTCCTGTCCTACTTCAAACTCTTCAAAAAGAAACAGTTTAGAGCATTATCAAAAACAAACCCTTCACCTCTTAATTTCCATAATTTCACACTCTTGCATATAAAGTGTCCTCATATTCCCGGCGGTTATTTATGTATAAATACAATAACGCAGGACAGGTGAGAAGTCTGTGGTGATGCTGACTGCATGACTCACTTGACCCCTGCTGAGAAGCTGACAACTGGGAAGAAGAAACCGTCCGTGTTGAAGTCCTCGAACATTCCCTGCACGGGCTGGCCGTTAATGCGGAAGGACATACTGGGGGCACTGAGATCCAGGCAGCAGCTCACCACATCATCAGAGGTCAGCAAGTGCTGGTTAATAGAGGCCACGGCCCGTTGGATTCTCCCTGTAACACGTTATCACAGTGTCATGATGAGCTGCACCATTATCTAAGTTACTAAGGACTTTAACCGGTGTCTTCTGTTTAAGCCATTCATTCATTTGTATGGTTTTTTTTTTTCACATTTACAACTTGTCTTTAATTGTACATTTACACTGAATATACACCAGTCAGCCATAACATTATGAGCAGTGCCAGGTGAAGTGAATAACACTGATCATCTCCTCATCATGGCACCTGTTAGTGGGTGGGATATATCAGGCATCAAGTGAACAACTAAAGTTGATGTGTTAGAAACAGGAAAAATGGGCAAGTGTAAGGATTTGAGCGAGTTTGACGAGGGCCAAATTGTGATGGTTAGATGACTGGATAAGAGCATCTCCAAAACTGCAGCTCTTGTGGGGTGTTCCCGGTCTGCAGTGGTCAGTATCTGTCAAAAGTGGTCCATGGAAGGAACCGTGGTGAACTGGCGACAGGGTCATGGGCGGTCAAGGCTCATTGATGCACGCGGGGAGCGAAGGCTGGCCTCTGTGATCCGATCCAACAGACGAGCTACTGTTGCTCAAATTGCTGAAGAAGTTAATGCTGGTTCTGATAGAAAGGTGTCAGAATTCACAATGCATGACAGGTCAGGGCTGTTTTGGCAGCAAAAGGGGGACCAACACAATATTAGGCAGGTGGTCATAATGTTGTGCTTGATAGGTGTATATGTTTGTTTACTTATTTACTTATTTATTTATTTGTGTATTATTGCTATGAATGATATGGATAAGTAGTGGACTGAACCTGAACTTAACATAAGCCTGAAATTACAGAGAACAATTATAATATAGGAAGTATATTTTTGTGAATTATGCAAAGATTTTTATAGATGATAAAACATTCCCATATAAACATTTAGGATACACATTCCCTACAGCGTAATTGAAAATGCAGAATGAGAATTATTACGCTATACTGGTATTATTCTTGTTGTAATGGTTTGTACCTTTGTCTTTTTTTGTTAAGTTTTCCAAACTAAAATACCGACTTGTTCTGTGGCAACAAAACATTCTTTAAAATAAAAAGAAGAAAAGAGTTGTGCATGCACCTGACCACAGATGAAGTCCATCAAAGGCATAGGAGTAGAGATCATCACCAACACCGTTGCCGCCCCAGCCCTCTCCACCACCAGGATAAGGGGCATAGCCTTTATTGCTGGCCCAGCCTACACGAAGATGAGTGGCTTCACTGGTTACAAAATGATCCACCTGATCAATTATCAGCTCATAGTACCACTTCTTATACTGAGCTGAACCCTCACTTATGCCCAGGAAGATGTTGGGTCTCATGCTGTAGAACAGAAGAAAAATGTCAGAAATGTTTCATTAATAAAAGCATGGCAGTTTGGCTTGTTTACATAATAAAAGTATGGTAGTAGGCACTGTTTAAATAAGAGCTGTATAGCAGTTTAGAATGTTTTATTAATTAAAGTATGGCTGTAGGGAATGTCTGTGTAATAAAATGTAGTTAAATGTGAAGGATATTGAAGCATTATGTGTGAAAAGAGAAATTCACTATATGGCCAAATGTTTGTGGACACCTGATCATCACAGATTACATATGGGTGTAAAGGTCATATGTCCAGAAACTTTTGCCCATATAATGTCTGTACAGGACACAGTATTACGCTGTTGTTACCTTTGCACATCATTGACCAATCGCGTTTGCAGCAGCAGATCTCTTCTGGGAAGCAGGTGGTCACAGATGATGTTCTGATTGGCTCGGACTGCCACTCCATTGCAGACACAAAGAGAGCAGAGGATATCCAGAATCTGCAGGGGAAGACATTATCATTATGCGCAATTTTAATTTAGAAGCTTTAGACTACACATTCAGTATGGATTGGCTTAAATATGATGCAAATGGTAATAATGAGGTCTTGCCAATTTTTAAAAACAGATTTGTAAGCATCTATTTGTGTTATATGAAATCCTATTGATTTTGTATATTGCAATATGTAATGTTTAATTCATTTGAAACAGCATTTTTTTTACTGTGTCTTATCATTGTGCAGTATTATGAAACCTTTAGTCCAAGATTTTCTGTCTCCACTATTTCCTCATTAATATTACATTTTAACATTGCTGGAAAATGTTAAGTGTGAAAAGAAGCTCTTGCTTTTATGTTGTTAGGACACTAAGAGTAAAATCTGAATATTAAACCTTATGTTTGAGATTTTTAAACACAGTGACTAACTACTCAAAAAAATCATAAATTTAGTTTTAGACTTTTAAAACTTTCATCTGTGTTTCTTAACCTGACATTAATTTTCTTTAACTATAAGGGTGGCAGACCTTTTCACAACAGAAGACAAAAGCTCTAAATATTTTCCATTATACATTGGGAAAATCTGTTTTGAAGCAATGGTGCATTTTCACTTATTTATCATTTATCAGTGGCATCTCAAGCAGCAGCAGGTTTTGTTGTGCAGCTTTGTGTGTGTGAAGTGAGGCCAAATGCTGACCTTATGGTTGCGTCCATGTTTATAGAGAAGGGAAATGATGGATCTAATGTGGTCTCTCTGGATTATGTTAAGGGCCTCTGGACTCTCTGTTAGGATGCAGTGCAGCGCCTCCAGAATACCTACACAGACAACCATTTGTTTATAACACAGATCATATTATAAGTCTGTACACACATACTTTGAAATAATAATGCAGAGGATGCCAAAGGTGCAAGCAAAGAGCAGAGGGTTGAGTAAGCATTCTGCAGCTTCCTATTAATGTGCTCTGGGCCAAGAAGCAACAAAAACCAATTATGTGTGCAGCTGCAGCTAGTGGACCACATGACGGTGCGCTAAACTAAGCTACTGCATACAGAATGAGGGTACTTAAAAACCCATAACTCTGCCTGTAAAGTACCTGAGGAGGACTCCAGTCGCTCCAGTTTGCTTATCAGCCAGTCCAGTCTGCGGGAGAACTGCGTACAGTTGGGTCTGTTTCCTCGGATCAGGGCAGCTGCAGAACAACAGTAAATGAAAATAAAATTGTTGCATTCTCAATTCACATTAAACCTGTAATCAGTCCTTTGTCATTTCCTTTATACCAAGGGCTGCTTGAAAACTATTTACCACGGTGCTAAATACAGTGTAAAATTAAGTGTGATGAAAATTGTGGTCTCAATTAAGTTGGGTCCTTCCACTAAAAAGAATTCATCAGCAACTAAAGACAGGAGACTGGAGAAACATTTATAACAGGGTCCAAGATCCTGGGGCTAATTGCAATAATAGTTGTTTAATTAGTTAAACACCAAATACTAAATTATAAAATTTTGACAAATGATCAAACTAGATTCCATATTTTCTACTTATACTATTTTAAAAAATGTAAAAATTATTTACTCATGATAATACATGCATACTGGTGTCAGGAAAAATTGCTGTTTTTGCCAACTGTACATCTGTGCTTTCCTCTGTTCCTGCTTTTAGTTTATTTGTTTTTCTTAGTTCTAAACCAAGTCACATTTTACTGTCCTCTGTGTTGACTTTTGGCTGCTTTGTGAATACTGATTATCTATGATGACTGGCTGCTTTGTCAATACTGTGCTTACCTGTCAAGCCTTTTTATACCTGTGTTTTCAAACTCTCATTATGATCAGTCTAAATAGAGACACTGCATGTACATCATACTGCCTCTGGCTTCAACGTGTTCCAAAAAGACTGTGTTATTTGAGTCATCACAAGAAGTTGGCTATTAAGTTACAAAAATGTTTCAGAGCCATTACGTGCCCAAAAGTGAATGATGTATAAAAATAAAAAAATAAAAATAGACAGATAGATAGATAGATAGATAGATAGATAGATAGATAGATAGATAGATAGATAGATAGATAGATAGATAGAGATAGATAGATAAATATGTATTTATATAGATAAATAAATATAATTTATAATAATTTAAAGTGTATATATATACATATACACACACACACACACATACATATGTGGTACAGACAATGGAAAAAATAAAAATAATAATAATTTCAAAAGCTTTTTATTTTATACTGCATTTCACTTTCTTTTCATTACTGTTCAAGTAAAAACAGTTGTAGTCGATCTAGACTTCTATGTCTCATGTCACTCTAAATTGAACACACCCAAGCAGCAAGGCAGTAAATGAACCTGTCAGAGACACTAAAATGGGCTGATGTCAGCAGACTGATGCATCATGCTCCCAGTCCTGCGCTCTAGCCTCTCCTGAGGGTGACCTCCACATTTCACTGAGAGAGAACCTAAGGCTTGTTTAGAGTCGCCATGGGGGCCTGATGTGTCAGGCAATTAAAGTGAACAGTGGCAGGTTTTCACAATAACACACACTGGCAGGTTTTCATAATAACTACCTCACAACAAAATCACAAAATGTCACAAAAAGCAAATACTTTCCCACGGATGTATTTAAAAAAAACCTGACAGAGTTTAAACTGTGTCTTGGGGTACAATAAGGAGTGAAAAATACAAGTAAAGATACTCAAATAAAAGCTTATCTACTTTTATATATGCAAAAAGACGACAATTATAAAAAAGTAATTCAAGCCTTCTGAGGACTGGGCAAAAAGAGAGCTCTCTTGTATATTAGAGAAAGTGACCTCTAATGTCACAAATGCATTTAACTCTGTTCTGTAACACTGCACATTAAGTGCTTTAACAACATGTACAGATGTTTTGCTTTTTTATGTGTGTAAAACTCTCTCTATGCTACAGCATATAAAAAGTATAGAGAGCTTAACGGCGTCACTGCAGAAGCAAAGTATTGAGAAAGCAGAGTGCATAGAATGCACACACAGTACAGAATGCAAACCTAAACCTTATTCAGGATTCACTTCAACCCCATGAACAAAAAAGCCCCTAAAAGAAGCTGGAATTTAAAGTGTCTCTTTAAAGAGTATCAGAATTATCAGATTATGTGACTAAGCTATAGAAAATAGCGGTGATGCTTTTTTATTAATTATTGGTGGCTTGCTCACAGGGGCAAGAGGGTACAAAGGGTGGATAGGGCCATCATTTATATCAGCTGTTTAATAAATATTCTAAAGATTCTCATTCACAACTCCATACATTTTTCTCCAATTCATTTTCTACTACCTATTATCTCTCTGGAGTGACTAGTAAATTTGTAGGTTTTTATTTGACAGATTTTTCATTGATTTACCTTTGTAGGTGTTGCACAAAGGGCAGAGAACTGCAACAAGCACTAATAAATGTCCACGGATTATCTGTGGAGGATAATAATGTCCCTGTATCATAACTGCTTGTACACCATGCAAGGTGAGGTGGGGGAAAAAACTGGCAGAAGTTTTTGTGCTAGATCCAGACTTTTTGTGTGGCTTTTGAGAATTGAAATTTTGCTGAAACCTTGAAACCATGTTATTATCTCAAACACAGGTCAACAAAGGTCATCTCATTTCATCTGCCTATTACAGGTTTATGGGTTTACAGTTTATAGTAGCCTAAGTCAAGTGTGATAACATCATTGTTATTAATCTAATCCTGCTTTACCAAAAGCTATGATCATGAGCTGCTGCTATAACCAATATAAATGTAAATTTATATTTATAAATGTACCTTTATATTAAATCTGATATCCTGCAATTTAACGAAAAACAGCACTGTTTCATTTCATGCACTGAAGTAGAGGTAATGTCATCAACTTCCTGTCATCAGTCCTAGAGAGAGAGAGAGAGAGAGAGAGAGAGAGAGAGAGAGAGAGAGATGTGCGTGTGTGTGTGTGTGTGTGTGTGTATGTGTGTGTGTGTGTGTGTGTGTGTGTGTGTGTGTGTGTGTGTGTGTGTGTGTGTGTGAGAGAGACGGAATGCCTACCAAGCAGCTCATAGAGGAGGTTGAGGATATCCTTCCAGGCCTCTCCTGCCTCCTCTCCTGCAATCTCCTCAAACTCAGCAGCACTGTTGTACATGTTGAGCCGGTCGATGCAGATAGAGACCAGTGTAAGCATTCCCTAAAATAGGCAGGAAAATAAGGAAACATCATCCATCACCACATTCTCAATTCTCTCTTAGGGTACTACAGTATCATTCTCCCCCTCAACTCAGGTCTATATAAGAATTGGGCAATTTCAGTTTAAGTATAACTTTATTTTCAGTGGTGCAGTGCGTAGTGATGCTCCAGAGACCCTAGTTCAATCCTGAACTTAAGTGTGATTTTGTGTGTGTGTGTGTGTGTGTGTGTGTGTGTGTGTGTGTACTTGTACTGCAACAGACTGGCGTCTCATTTAGGATCTATTCCAGCCTCTGACCAAAATAAAGCAGTTACTGAGGATGAGTAAATGAATGAAAAAGGAGCCATGCATGCCCTTTATGCTGATATTTAATGGAATACTCTAGCATTTGTCAATTTCCATTACACGCTAAGTGATTTTCAAGAGAATTATTTTTCTGCTCTCTTCTCAGTATAGTAGAGATGTAACAGAATACTAATACATTATTCAGATTGAACAAATAATATGCAGATACAAATACAGATATGAGAAGAAGACAAGCATCATGACCTCATACGAGACAGCAAAAAAAGGAGGTTTTTACTACTCATCCTGACACAAGCAATTTATGAAACTTAAATGAAGACCAGCAGACCAGGTCAAAGTGGTTCAAATTAGACTACAAGTAAAATGGGTAAAATTTGTGCTATATAAGGCTGAGGAACTGGGATTTCCAGTTTTTCTTTTTTTTTCTTTTTTTTTAAGGGAAATGGTAGTTAATATGTCATTAAAAAAAAAACTTCCAGTTTAAAACATACCCAAAAACAAACACAGATACAGATATAGATGTATGGAGGTCAAAATATGTGCAGTTACAGACGGCATACAGCTACAGTGGCATTACATTACACCTCTACAATACAGAGAAATATGTTACAATGCTTGTTTTTTCTACTCCTTATTATCTCTCTGGAGTGACCAGTAAATTTTTAGGTTTTTTGTATTTGACAGATTCATTTGCCTTTGTAGGTGTACAAAGTGCAGAAAACTAATATAGGCCCATGGATTATCTGTGGAGGATGATAATGTCCCTATATCATAACTGCTCGTATGCCATGCAATACAAAGAAATATGTTACAATGCTTGTCTTTGGTAAATGCATTTAAAATACTGAAGAAATGAGACCATGTGAACACACACTTACCTCCTCTTTGAAAAGGTCCTGGCGTTTGATAAGCGAACGCAGCTGCCTCTGCTTCTCCTCGTGCTCCAACTCTGAGTCAGGCTGTTGGAAGTAGGTGATAAGGTCGTCCAGAGTCTGTAGTACCTCTACCACTGGCAGATACACCCCTGATGCTTTCTCACCCTTCAGTTCATCCAGCCCCCTGGCAAACAACAAAAGAGCGAAGGTTTATTTTCCAATCCAGACCATCTCGTTTGGTTTTATATCATTATAGATAAAAATACCAATTATATTATACATCCACTGAGTTCAACTGAATTATAAAAAAAATCACTATAAAAAGTAGATCAAGTAATTTGAACTCCTTGTCACTGCCAAGTCAAGCATAATTACTATAATATACATTATATGGCAAAAAGTGTGTGGACACCTGACCATCACACCATGGCCATTATTATGGAGCTGGCCCACATTTGCACCTACAGCAGTCTCCACTCTTGCGCAAAAGGCTTTTCACTAGATTTTGGAGTGTGTCTGGGGGGATTTGTGCCCATTCAGTCAAAAGAACACTTGTTGGCACTGATGTAGGGCAAGAAGGCCTGCCTTGCTTTTGATGTGCAATGTGCTTTGTGCACAGGGGTCAAGAAAAGGCCTTCCCTAAACTGTTGTCACAAAGAAGAAAGCATTTAGTTGTCTAAAATGTCTTTCTATGCTGTAGCATTAACATTACCCTTCATTGGAACTAAGAATAACATTGAAAAACAGCCGCAGACCATTACCTCTCCTCCACCAAACTTTACAGTTTACATTACGCATTCTAATAGGCAGCCTTTTCCCGCCATCCACCAAACCCAGACACTGTCCATCAGACTGCCAGATAGTGAAGCATGATTTTATCACAACAGAGAACAAGTTTGCACTACTCCAGAGTTCTGAGAAGGTGTGCTTTACACCACTCCAGTCAACTCTTGGCATTATGTGTAGTGATCACAGCTATTCCCCATGGACAAAAGTTTCATTAAGCTCCTGTGCACTGATGTTACTTCCAGAGGAAGATTGCATCTGCGTAGTTTGTGATGCAACAGAGGATAGGCAATTTTTACGTGCTCTACACTTCATCACTCAGCAGTCCTGCTCTGTGGGTTTACATGATCTACCACTTCATGGCTGAGCTGTTGTTGCTTCCGTTTCATAATAATGGCACTTGCAGAAATTTTATGAACTGATGTGTGATAAAGGTGGCATGTGGTATCTCAAGTGGTTAAGGCTCTGGGTTGTTGATCCGGGTTCAACCCCAGCATCACCAAACTGCCACGGGCCCTTCATTGATGTGCAATGTGCTTTGTGCACAGTGGTCAAGAAAGGGCCTATGACCTGATACAACAGAGAGGACGAATAGACATTTACTGATGCGAAGCTCAAAATCCTCATCTTTTTCTGCACAGTTTCAAACCAGGGACCTTTCGCATGTTAGGCGAATGTGATAACCACTACACTACAGAAACTACTTAGGTGCACCTCAGGGTCTCAACTTCAAGTAAATGAATAATGAATGAATAAAAAAAATGCTTCAACATGTGTTCCCCAGAGCAAATGACCAGCAAACATGAAAACCGGCTCTCTACAGAAACTATGTGGGAGTCAGGCAGGTTTCAGGTTGTTCTTTAAAGGCATGGCCGATACACAGCAACAAACTTAATTCTTATTCGCCGGCCTTAACCCTCTTCGCTCCAGGGGTGCGGTATCATGGCTGGCCCTGCGCTCTGACCCCAACCTCCAAAGTTGGGAGATGCAAAGAAAGAATTTCACTGTGCTGTAATGTATATGTGACAATAATAAAGGCTTCTTCTTATTATAGTGCCTGTAAATTAATGGATAAATGAAATGCCCGAACTTAAATTAATTAGGAGGGGTGTCCACATACTTTTGATCAATAAAGCCAAGCATATAAGAAAATTATTATTCAATCACTTTCTGTAAACAAAAAAAACCTTTTAAAAAGACCACTTTAAAAGAGGTCTTTTTGTCACAAACAATCAGCTATAGCAAGGAAATAAAGTAGTACCTGATGAACTGGGTGAAGAGAAGAGTGGTGTTGCGGATGATGCGAGCCGCTCTGGACTCTTCATGCTGGCAGAGCTGCAGAATCAGCCCATCATCCATATGACCCTCTGGATACAGGAAAGCCTGCATACAACACACATTTACTTATTTAAAATATTCTGAGAAATAGCTTTTCAAGTAGCAATTACTACAAAGTCATACAAACACGTAAAGAAAAATGCTCAGCACCTTTTGAAGCCCAGGAACAGCTACGTCTTACAACAGCTAGCCTTAATTCCAAACTTTGTGAAAGTGTTACCTGCTACTAAGCTTGATATAAGTGTTTATAATAATAATCAAAAGTCGTTAATCTGACTGCTTTTCTTAATTGGATTTTGTTTCAGTTATGATATACACATGATGTGCCGCTTAATCTGAGGCTACTAAGAAATAGATTAAAAATGTATTGTTATTTTATGATAAAAAAAACAATCATTGTTCAAGCTTTCTGTAAGGAGATGTTTAATTTCACATTGAGTCTTAAGTCGCAGTGCTTTGTATCATTCTGCACATTTCCAACCACAGAAGAGTCTTCAGGAGAGTGTGTTTAGTATTTTCAGCTTTCTGTTTAGCATGGCATGCACATTGTTTGTCTCATTAACTTTATGAAAAAAGACATGTATGACATGTTATAGCTATATGTAAAAATAGAACATTCCACATGTTGCCATATTTTATTACATCACATATTTCTACGATATAATAGGGGAAAAAAAAATACTTTGGAATGTGCGGTTATTGGACAATAATCAACTTATCACACCACACTGTTGTTGATTATTTTATTCTCCATCATCATTTATCCATTACTTAATAACCCATGGCAGGAGTGAAGTGATGACTGCATGTTAGTTGTACTCAGTATACATTTTTAAGAATTTGCTTAAAAAAGTATTAGAATAAAGTTTCTCTAGTGCAGGGATGCCCTACTCCACTATAGTGAAATTGCTGAGCTTTGCCAGACTCTGGTCCTGAGCTTCAGCACCCTTGCTCTAGGAAGCTTTGGTGTCTATTTGTTAGGATATTGTTCAATATGTTCTCAGGAGCAGCATTGTTGTTTCTGGACTCTGTCCCAGAATCAAGCAGCATGACACAGCGCTGAAAAAAGAAACTCTGAGTCAGAATGCCTAATCCTGACCACTCTCACAAAACACAGTGTCACTATGCTCTCCGCATTATCACATTTAAAGCATGGTGTGGATCCAGAGTCTGCAGTTACACATGCACATGCTGACGTGGGGCAGTCTCACAAGCTCTCTAATCTGAGCACAGGCCATGGCTTGGGTCTAGACAGAAGCAGTCATTCAAACCCACGTGATGTTAACGTAGGATCAAATTCTGTTCCTGACTTTATGAACTTATACGGTGAGCTACACGGCATCTTAATTATCACACATCATTTATTTCCTCACCCTTCTCTTGAGTGGCCCGAGGCGAGAGGATTTTGCATCTGGTGACTGATAGGACAACCACAGCCCTGTCGCTACATGCATGATGAAGGAGACTGAATCACCGTACTTGATTTCTGCCACCCCCATGCCATCAACGTCCCGCTTTGGGCCAGAGTCCACTTTCTCCTGCAAAGGATGAGCAAAAGAAATGAACCAATTAGAGACTCAGTTGATTGTTAGTGCTCTCCATGTCTCCATCTGGAGCACTAGGCATGATTGACTTGAAATATTTCAAGCCTTAAATTAAATGGATAGTAATTTGTAAGTGTAAAGTGTAAATGCTGTTGAGACTGAATAAATCAAAGGCAGAGAAAAGCAGGCCAGTGACCTTCCTGCGTAACAACATGTCACAGCAAAGGCATGACTAATTGATGTCTATAATAATGATAAATTCACTGTTTAGCATTAAATAACCAAGAAGGCACTGTAGCAATTATACCCCTAAAACAGATATAGGTGTGTGTGTGTGTGTGTGTGTGTGTGTGTGTGTGTGTGTGTGTGTGTGTGTGTGTGTGTGTGTGTGAGAGAGAGAGAGAGAGAGAGAGAGAGAAAAGAGAGAGAGAGAAAGAGAGAGAGAGAGAGAGAGAGAGAGAATGCAGTAAACCACAGACATATAGCACCATGTAAATTATTCATATCAACCATTTTGAAAATGATTTATCACAGAAGGAGACAGGAGTTTGAAAATCTACCGCAAACTGATCTGTAGGTTTTATAGGAGATGAATCAAACCTTGCTTGGCCTGAAGCAGAATGAGGTGGCAGAAGTGTCAGACTTCTCTCTGTCCATCAGTACCAGGCCACGGTCCTCTGTCTGACCCAAGTAGTGACCAGTGGAGAGATGGCGCAGGCGGAAGGGCTGACCCCACCGAATATGGCTCCCACTCCAGCTGTGTGACATAAAAGGGCCCACAAATAAAATGTGTAAGTCTCCCTGTAATGAAAATATATCCTATACATTCACACTTTATTAGGAACACCATACTGAGTTGGTCACAGAACAGCCTTAATTCCTAATTGCATGAACTCCACAAGATTTTGGAAATATTCCTTGGGGATTATGGTCTAGCTGACATGATTGCACACATAAATACTGCAGATTTCTCAGCTCTACATCCATGCTGCAAATCTCTTGTTCTACAACATCCCAAAGTGCTCTGTTGGATTCAGCTCTGATGACTGGGGAAGACAAAAACCCATTATTGTTATTTTCAGAGAACCAGTTTGAGATGACTTGTGCTTTGTGACAGGGATTATTTTCAGGCTTGAATTAGCCATTAGTAGATGAATAAATTGTAGTAATAAAGAAATGCACATGTTCAGCAACAATACTCAAATAGTCTGTGACATTTAAATGACTTATTGGTATTAAAGGGCCCAGTGTGTGAGCCAAGAAAACATTCCCCACACTATTATACCTCCATCAGCCTGAACTGCTGACACAGGGCAGGTTGGATTCATGAAACCATGCTATTGATGTAAAAATCGGGCTCTACAAACTCTCTTCAACCCTACAATGTTGCCCAAATTGTATGTAGGGAGCAAAGGTTGACCCGTGTGATCCGATCCAACAGACGAGCTACTGTTGCTCAAATTGCTGAAGAAGTTAATGCTGGTTCTGATAGAAAGGTGTCAGAATACACAGTGCAGGACGGGTCATTTCTGTTTTGGCAGCAAAATGGGGACCAACACAATAGGCAGGTGGTCATAATGTTATGCCTGATCAGTGTATATCCAGGATAGTTGAGCCTGTGCTCACTGTAGCCTTAAATTCCTGCTCTTTGCTGACAAACATTGTACATTTCAAAAGGGAGAGGGTCAGTGACATGACAGGCATTTTTTCTGTTCAAGTTAAATGTTTTCATATATGATAATTAAATCAACACATAAAACGCCTATCACATTACTTTACAATATGCCCTGTATATGAATTCAATTTCAGTTACTTTAACCATATTTGGAGATTAAATAACTATTAAAAAGAAAAACATGCATGGTTTTAAGGATGAGGAAGACCTCAAGCGGCCTTAACAGTGCAGTGACAAGGTCAGTAGGTGTCCTGATCTCCTGTTATAGCCATATAATTAACTTACACCAACCATTAAATGTTCATCTGAATTTTCATGAAAACTTTGACACTTTGGTGATGCAGTCGAGGTCTGGTGTTTGGCTTGAAAAATGACTTTTTTATGAGCATAAAAAATAAATTTTTTGGTAGCCAAGCAGACAAAAAGAGATCGTGAGAAACTCCACACAGACAGTAACCCAAGAATCAGGGACCCTAGAGCTGTGAAGCGCCAACTATACCAGCTGCTTCACTGCACCTTCCATAGGACACATCGTTCTTAATATTGTTCAAGTTTATTAAAGTTTTTAAATAGATAATTTACCTCCCTCAGGACATAACTGTTAACATCTAGTCCTGAGTTACAGAATCATTGTAATGTTTTTTTCTTTTTGGACAGAAGACATTCTCCTAAACATTCTCTCTCTTTTGCTAACTGAACAACTCGTCCATGCATAATTGGAAGAGACAGCTTAGAGATGGATTAAATTTTAGATGTGCAAGTCATTTAAAATTTAACAATCACTGGGGACGTTGACAGTTTTGACAGGTTTGACCTTGTAGGGACATTTGGCTGGTCCCCAAAAAGAAAACGTCAGCTTTATATTAAATAAACATGCAAAGCGTCAAAAGGCTTCCTGTTTGTCACTGAGATTAAAGTAAGGGTTAAGGGTAGGTCCTCACAATGATAGTATGAAAAACTGTGTGTGTGTGTGTGTGTGTGTGTGTGTGTGTGTGTGTGTGTGTGTGTGTGTGTGTGTGTGTGTGTTCAGTCACCTGATCCGAAGTGGCTCTAACCTCCACAGAGACCTGGCCCTGGACCCTGATTTCCCAGTCTCATAGTTCACCAGCCTGTGAAAAAACATTGATGTGTATTATTCACACAAGAGCATAGTTGCTAATAATCATGACTCATATATATTGTGCAACCTAAAATGTTATTTTAAATTCTAACAGTTCAGGAAGAGTGCCGCACCTCTGCTGCTCGGCAGACTGGTCCGCTCCTGGTATAGTAAGGCTCTCATCATGTCCACGGAACAGACGCATCACATGTCCCCCCAGTACATATCCTAAAGAACACAACATGAGATGATTCTTTAACCAATGTATATAAATCTGTCTTACAAATGAGTTATTTTTCTAAAGCTCAAGAGCAGAGCATCTTTAGAAATGCAGCAGTAGATATAACATCTTTATGAATAAAGTCTGGTTATGGAAAAAACAATTGTTGTCATTCTTTAATATTAGAAATAAACTGACCCACTGCCACATTGCTGCCGGAGCAGGTAGGCTGCACATTCCACAGGGTTTGCATGAAAGAAGCATCCACTTGTATGTTTCCATTGGAGATGGATAGATGCTGCAAAAAAACTGGCCTAATTATTTTATGTAGTGCGTGTGTGTGTGTTAGCTCTTTACGTAGATCAAATGCTTCCATGACAATCAAAAATGCATGACAATTTTGACTTTTTGTTTGATTTCAGATTATTATGAAGAAGACTTTTTACTGGCCAGTAAGATTCATGCACAAGGACTTTTGAGAAAACCATAAATTCATTCATTGTCTACCGCTTATCCGAACTACACTCGGATCACGGGGAGCCTGTGCCTATCTCAGGCGTCATTGGGCATCAAGGCAGGATACACCCTGGACGGAGTGCCAACCCATCGCAGGGCACACACACACACTGTCATTCACTCATGCAATCACACACACTACAGACAATTTAGAGATGCCAATCAACCTACAATGCATGTCTTTGGACCGGGGGAGGAAACCAGAAGTACCCGGAGGAAACCCCCGAGGCACGGGGAGAACATGCAAACTCCACACACGCGGAGGTGGGAATCGAACCCCCAACCCTGGCGGTGTGAGGCAGACAGGCTAACCACTAAGCCACCGTGCCCCCTACCATAAATTCAATATAGTGCAAATAACAAAGTATTATTACATACAGAATATCCGAAATCTTTGTAGTAAATACATAAGACAGAATACTGTATATGCTTGACATTTTAGAAAGTACAGTAATATAGAGAAATGGACATATTTTAGAGTATGTACACCATATATATAGAAAGTTCAGCTAAAAGTGATTACAATATAATATTTCCAAACTCATTTGGAAGTGCACAATAAAACCATAATAAAGGTTGACACAGATTGCAGTGTATACATGTAATGTAAATTGTTTCTCACCAGGTATCTCTCTGAGGACACACTGACCAAAATGAGATCATCACCAATGCGAACCTTTTCACCCTCAGACCTCTGTTTGGAAGCTGGATGAATGGTCCACCAACAGGGCTCGCCTTTGAGAAAGAAAACAAACAAGAAAAGCCTCATAAATAGAGGAATAGAGTCACAGTTCCTTTCAGCAACATTTCTCAAGTGCACATAAATCATAATATGTGACAGTATACCATGATTAGATCAAACTTTTGTGAAAATAGATCAAACCAAGTGAAATACATTTCCAAAAGATACATATCAAGATATCTCATATGGGCGTCTTCCAGTGGTGGCCTTCTCAAATAAACACTTCTGACGTTCCCAGTACATAAAAATAGCAAAGGCTCAGTGTTCAAGTGTGGAGTGCAAGCGTCTGAGAGCAGGCTATTGAACCGATGAATGAAGTTGCATCTTATTTTTATTGGAAAGTCACAAAGGACAGAAGCCTGTTGAGCTGTGACTCAAAACAAGCCTTAAGTTGTTGAACACTATTTTGTATTTGAAGCCGAAATACCTGTCGAGTCTTCCTGTAATCCTACATCAAATGACAGCTTGTCTGTCAGAGACCTTGACGTCTTTAAACAGGCTAGATACTGTTAGGGAACAGGCAAGACAGAAAGTCATGTAAAGACATCTCAAACTCAAATAACAACAAGACTTACGAGCATTTCTAAAGCACACGTGTCACATAAATTGAAATGATGACAGAATGAAAATCTGCTCAAATCCACCATGTAAATGGATTTCCAACAATGTGGTAGCCATTAATTACAGTGTAACTGACTAATCAGATCCTATGTTAATGCATTTATATTAAGCCTATTTGTATAATTTATACAGCGCTCACTGATAATAAGATTTGATGTGTGATTGCAACGGGGGGCTAATCCTCCCTTCAGTGTCTTTAATCGGTGTAGCACATTCTCACCATTCCACTGAATGAATGCCTCAGTAGGATGGCGTGACCATAGAGCAGTGTCCGATGTCCACCCCCCTGTCCCGCCTGCAGAGAGAGAGAGAGAGAGAGAGAGAGAGAGAGAGAGAGAGAGAGAGAGAGAGAGAGAGAGAGTGAGTGATTTAATAAGACGAAGCAGTGTGAATACTGATGGAAAGAAATGTTACTATTTTAACAGCAAGTGATCTCTCAAAAAAAAGGACAGGAGAAGAGGAAATCTTTTGTCACTTTAACAGTATGAACCATTTTTATGAAAACACTGAACCGAGCACATGCTGGGACACTCAGTTGCACGTGTTAGGGGAATATTTCCTGTTCATTTAATTGAACAGGAAAAAATTTCGTTGTACCGTAGATGAGGAAATGTGATAATACATAAATTATAATTTTACAAAAATTATGAGATTGTAATAATAATAATTATCAAATATACCACACTACTTTGACAAAAATGCTGATTAGAAGAGTTATAAAAATTACTTACCCGTCTTATAAACTTCTGAAAGCATTCAGAAAAAAAATTTCTTTTTAAATTAAAACATTTTAACAATAACAATACACTGAAAATACCAAACTAAATCAGACAGGAAATGTTGCCGAAGCAACCGAAGCTATATTATTTAGTGGGCAGAAATGAGACCTTTCAGAGAAAAAGAAACTGAGTTAACACTCCCAGCTGTTATTTCTAGGCTGTGCTACATATTTCTTGGCTGACACATTACTTGGGGCTCGGTGACCTTTGGTTGCTGGTCACTCTGATATCTTACTATTAAAAGCCCACATGAAACAAATTTTGCTTCATTCGCAAACCCATTACAGGAAAATCACATACATTTCACAAATGATTATATGCTATGTAAAAAATAGATGGAGAAGTCATATGGGCTAAATCTTTTAAAAAATGTAGAAAAAAGTAGAAAATGTTTTTGTCTTAAGACATCTTCACTCTGGAATCAAGATTCCAGAACATTTCCTCTTCTTTGGTACCCGTGAAATTTGTCTGGTTCATATTTCATCTGTGAGAAGGAAGATTTTAAAACTCACCTCAAGTCTAGTTTAGGAAATTTTAATACAAGTCTTGCAGCTTATTATCAGGAATATTAATCAGTATTCTTTAGCAACATGACAACTTGTATGTCAAGTGTGAACTATGCTATAGTGCCTATGTTGTATCACTTGTTATATAAAGTTATTTGTTATGTTGTTTTTTATTAAAGGTTTGTGTTGTTCTAATCTAATATGGTTTGTGATGTTTTTAAACAGTAATGTTAGCAAATGAGCTGCACAGAACTGAGACAAAATAGCTGAAAAAGAAACTCAACACTCTCGTTTCAGAATAACTTTATCATCAAGGGCCATACTAATTCATCTTCCATTTTGGTCTAGAATAAGCTGTAGGAAAAGTCCTACTTCAGGACACTGATTTCTGACTACTAGACTTTTATTACAGAAATATTTGCTTTAGCCAATTGCACTTGTGTCCAATCCTTTGTAGATACACTTTCCAACCAGTACAGAAGTGCCCTGTTTTTGATGAAAAGAGAGTGTTGGTGCTCCTAAACTAATTAGATTTGTCATTTATTAGTTTGGTTAGTGTCTCAATAAACAAATACTGTAGTATCTAACAAATACTACAGACAAAAAGAATGTATTTGAGTATTAAATGTTGTTGATTTATAGGGTGATATTTGGTGAGACAGTTCTGGACCACATGAAGGTTAGTTGTTTTGTTGTTGTTTTTTTTAAATTAGCCTTCGTGCATACTGTCGAAATGGGGAATGAACTGTAGACATAACATACCCATCGCTCATGATCAGGATTCTAGCCATGTTGAACAAAAAATACAGATGTACAGTTAATAAAAGTAATAATGCATTTACTACTTTGATCATCAAACTAAGCTTGGATTTGTGATGTTGTGGAACATTTCAGCATTTGCTAACATAAAAGTCAGTTATGTCACCAAGTATACCAATATTAACTTATGTTAAGACAAAGACTAAATCTATATTTAGTTTCATACACAAGACAAGTGACACATTAAAGGAAAAACCGGCAGCTGTAGGGGATTTTAGTTGCCGTCGTTTGGTCCGTGATAGGGAAGAGTCACTGCAAATCAATACAAATACCCAGGATGACTCCACCCCATCCACAGTGGTTGATGGCTCACTGAAAAGATTGATTTTTTGATACTTTATTTGTTCCAGATGATGCTGAAATCCCTGTTATATTTGTACTGCCTGAGTTATGGGGCTTAAATATGTGCATGGATATGACTTTATTTCTTTTTTTGTTGTTCTTTCAGCTGCTTCCTGTTCGGGGTCACCACAGTGGATCATTTGGTGCACATGTTTTGGGTTTTACACCGGATGCCCTTCCTGACTCAACACTCCCATTTTATCAGGGCTTGGGACCAGCACTGTGAGTTAACTTTTCAGTGGCTTGGTTAGATCCCTGCCCAGAAATCGAACCTGGGCCACGACAATGAGAGCGTGGGATCCTGCTGCTGGACCACCAGGAGGCGTATAGCTTTATTTCTTTTAATAAAAATAAAATTAAATAATGTAATAATAAATGATCATAATCAGTTCCATGATGACTGAATATTCCTGAGTAAGTAGTAACCATGGTATACTCATATATACTATCAGTCACATGTACATCATGGATATGGTGAGAAAAGGTAGCCAACTTTAAGAAGTAAATTCATTTCTGGATTTGTAAAACCCCCCAAACTGCCACAGACAATCAGAGCAAATTGTGTCATTACTAGGAGAGTTACATGTCTGTGTTGTGGAGCACTCTGTAAAATTAGGCAACATAAATATTGTATTACAGAAAGATTTGGACTACTATTGATGGCCCAGGACCTTTGCCCTCCCTGTATACTTTCTGGATCACTTGATATTCTGATATATCATAATTAATCAATTAAATTGTGTGATAATTATGAAAATGATGGAACTCATATGCTATGGTCTTTACAGTTACCAGATTTCAACTTAATTGAACTCCATCACCACTGCCAACACCAAAACACAATCTGAGGAAATGTCTTTTGTAAGAATGGTGTTCATTCCTCCAGTACAGTTGCAGAGATAGTAAAATTGTGTAATGTAATTCATGATATACTGAAGTTGCTCTGGCAGCTCATGGTGGCCCAACAAGACACAGTAAGATGTTATGTTGGTTTTTCCTTTAACTTCTCACTCATCAACAGATTATTTCTTTCAGTCAGTATTGCTAAAATACTTGTAGATTGAGTTGATACAAACTCAATATATTGGTGTATCTTGGTACATATAGTCCATATGTTGGGATATGCTGAATATTGATATTTAAGGATTTTTAAAAAATCAAAACATTTATTTAAAAAAATGGTCAAATATTTAATAAAAACAGATTCAATGAATTTGCTCCAAAAGCACAAATAAAGTCAGCATAACTGCATATCAAGCCATTCTGGTAGTTCATGGGATTCAATTTAGCTAAAGAGCTAATGAGTTAGGTACAATACCATCATAACCAGCATGGATCTTAATGATAGTATGTACCTTACTTGCAGTGTTAGTGGGAGGAACTGTTGATGATCATGTGGGGATGTATGGTGTAAGACCTCGTATAGAACTTTGTAATCTGATAATTCCTATAATTCCTTTCAGTAACTTATACATTGTTATAACTTTTCTCAAAATTAAACATCATTCCCAAAAAAAAAAAAAAAAAAAAAAAAAATAATAATAATAATAATAATAATAATAATAATAATAATAATAATAAATACATACATACATAAATAAACATGGGCATTGGTAGTAATGAAGAGTGTTTGTGGAGACATATGGGTGGTCAGTGCTAAATATATATCATGAAGAATCATTACTTACCTGTAGCCATAAACAAGTGAGTAGCACTACAGCTGAAAGGATATTGGTGTGATCTTTTTAATGTAACTACAGTATGTAAATCACACGAGCAGACTGCTGCTAGATGACAGCACATAAAGCTGCTTCAATCATTTAAATTCCTGTACCTGCTATGAACCTGTCAGTGAACAGTTAAATGTTTCCAGTAGAATACATTCCCCTGCAAAGGTACAAGAATAGCTTTCATTTTTGCTGTACAATGAAGACATTTGTGTTTGACAATATCTCAGATTTCAGAATGCAACAGTTTGGTGATGGCAAAAATACGGAGTTATTTAACACATCTATGTGTGAATATCAATTACTAAAAGCTGAATTTCTATCATCTCATACTCATCTTCTGAGCTCAAACCAAAATGTCTTTAGTGTTCAGCATAAAGAAAAGAATTGGCCTTGCTGTTCCAATACTTTTGGAGAAGGTGGTACATGCTGTGTTTGTATTGCAATATATAACAGTAATAGATACTGTTTGAGTGAGTTGGGATCAATGGTATTATAACATATATGAAACTTTCATTTTACTAATCAAGCATCATAATAAGGACTAATTGAGCAGAAATATTCTCTAAAACGTACAGCCAAAGGCATATCTAGTAAGAGGGATTACAAGTTTGAACACTCAACCGATTGGCATTGTGAATTTTCCATTTCTCTGTAAAAGCTACTAGCAACACCCTGAGTATAGGGATACTAGAGCAATGGCTGATGCAATGGTTCTGGAGCTTTGCTGCAGGAGAAGTAAAAAAGGTAGGTCTGTTTCATGTTTTTCCCCTTTACTGGCATGTTATTTTAGCATTTTTCAGTGGAACTATCATATAAGGTATTTTATAGCAATGTACTTGTTGTAATGTTATTAATATAAATATAAATTGCCTTAAATAATTAAATAACGCATTTGTGCCATTGAGCTTCCACTGAACTCCACCTGAAACGCATGAACATGTCACATTTGTACAGATCACAGTGATTTTATTTGTCAGAATTCCTCGCTTCATCACTGGTTATAGCACTCTAACAGCATTATATTAAGTATGTTACATAATAAAGATTTTTTACACATATGGCTATAACAGTTAGTGAGGTGACATATGGCTACTTACACCTTCCCCATTTTGGTCTGTGTTAGCCAGCATCTCCTGCAGGGCTCGCACAGAAAGAGACTGTTCCAGCACAAAGTTACAGATGCACAGGTCAGGAGGAACATACTGCACAGAGAGTGAGAAGCAGAGACTCAGAGGTACAAGGTCACAGTATTTAACTCGTATATTACAGACAGAATACAAAATTCAAATTATATTCAACAGCACAAAGACTCTATTAGGCAGCTGTATTTTAAAATAATTGCTAAGATGATTATAATGTATTCTAGAAATCCTTTAACAATCCCTTTCCACTTTTTTTTTTTTTTGCATTTTTGCAAGTACAGTGCTGATGTACGACCACATACTGTTCTGTTCCAAGAATAATTATACATATTAATCTGAGCAGTGTCCAGAGCTACACATCTTGCTCTCTTAACTGCTCATATTTCATATTAGTTTCACTAGAGGGACTGAATAATTTATAGTAGTTAGTGAATAATGTTTTAAAAATTAATAACTCAATAAGTATCTAGTTTTTATGTTTTTATGAGATTTGGGAATATATTTACTAAGAGAAACCCTAAAGCCAATTCGGCCAATCATTTTCAATGGGGCATGTGGCCACCTTAGCAGATCATCTATATCTGTACAAGTACAGGAATCCAGGCCTACCTCAGCTCATTACTGTGGGTTTATACAGTATAAGCAGTGTTTTATGCTTTTTGTACAATAAAATAATCTAGGCCTTTGGACCATAGAGCATGTATACATGTAGACCAGCATTCTAAATACAATTATATAACTAGATCTTTTTTGAAAGCCAAGTACAGTAAAATTACCTTTTTATAAATTGCTAAAGATAGCGTATTTATATATATCTATGCAAATGAACTCCTATCTTCTGTTCTCGCATTTCTAGATGAAAAAAAAGTGCAGGGGGTTCAGATGTGTTGGTGTTGCCATGGTTCTCAACCACACACATTTCTTCCCATTACCCTGATATATTCCAGGAAACGAACACTGGTATTTTTGAACATGTTAACAAAACCCTATTGCCCTTAACAAAACCCAGCCACAGTACAAGAAAAAAATGCTGCTGTTCCATAACAACAGGTTTTATATTTGTATTTATTTTCATTTTAAAATAAAAGTAAATGTGGAATCCGCATTCTGAAGAAGAAACGTATTCATTTAATTATTCACAAGTATTCTCCAGAGTACTTTTCCTGAGTAAATACTAAAACTATTCAAATTATTTTAACAAATCATCCAAATCTTGCCAATCCTACCTTAGCTTCTGAGGTGGGCTCGAGGTAACATAGTCGATTTCCAAGTCCTTCTGCAGACAAGCAGAATTTACGATTCTCCTTCTGAATAGCAGCAACACACTGGAGCACCACTTCATCATCCTGCCAAGGAGGAACACAGGTGGAGGATCTGGTTAGTTTAAACAATCTGAAAGGCAAAGCTTTGAAAGCGTAATTAGGTATGGGATGACAGACTCCAGTGCCAGAGGGTCACAGACTGCAGAGTTTAGCATTCTACCTTATTTAAAACACAGAACAAAACAAAAAAAAAAAGAAAAGACAAATCTCTGTAGCAGGGCTGTGCAGAGACCCTTAAAGGGGAAGGTGTTCAAAAATAAATCAGGGCATGCTGATCAGGACATTAAAACACCAGTGACGGCATAACATACTTAACTACAGCAACCGATATCCAAATACAACAAAACAAAACACTAATTATATGATAAAACTTGCATTATAGTACTTATATAAATCTTTTATAATAGACATAATGAAGATAATGAAGCATATGTCCTATTTAAATGTTAAGCTGAAAAGTAACCTAAACACAACAATCGTTGAGTCAAAATTCTAGATAATATTGGATTCTTTTCATAGCTAGAGATATATCAAATATGCATACAAATTTACAAACTATTAAAGAAGAATCTATTTAGCCAGCACTGACACTGGATACACAGATTACTGCACAATCTCCTAACACTATGCAACACTGTAAACACAACACAACATGCATACAAACAAGAGTCTAAAATCTCTACAGTACACTCTCTACATTACTAATACTAGCTATAGCAACAGACCAAAGCCTTTTATTTAACTGTTAAAAAAAAAAAAAAAAAAAAAATGAATGTAATTATTTTTCAATTATTATTTATTAAAACGTCTCTAAAAATGGGCACTGCAGACAGCAAAACTTTCTTATAAATAATTTAAAACCTTAAAAAAAAAACCTGTATCACAACAGCCCAATGTAATTATACTTATATTTACATTTTAGTTTTGTCCAACATTCATTCAAACTTTTTTTTAAATATTCCAAGTCACATGTTCAACAGGAAGCTGCATCATATGAATTTCCTGAAGATATTAATTGGGTTATTTTGTAAAACCATGTTAGCCAAATTAAAGACAATAAAATATTATCTAACATGATAATTCTACAAAATAAATAGTCAATTAAATAATACAACTTATGTCACTGATTAGCTTCATTACTGTTCTCATGCCATTAGTACATTCTGTATATTTTGTGGGTCTGGGCATTTAAAACTCAACTGTTACTTTCAACCCTGCAACAATAGTAAAATGAGACACTGTAAAAATGTTTTGGCTGAGATTGTTTTTTTGTTTTAAATAATTTTTAGAATAATTTTAAAGAGTTATACTGACTAAATGGCACCTAATCCTGGATTCAGTGATGTATCCTCTTGTTGCTTATGCAAATACAACCTACACAATAAAAAGTAAATATCACAGATACAATGGTGCTGAAACATGCAGTCTAGTGAAGATTCCCTTGAGTGTTTCACTGAGGAAGAGGAATCATCTGTGGGATCTTCGCAGACAGTGACTCCATCATTACGTTCTATGGTGCAATTTCACTCAAGGGAGGATTATTGATTTGGGTCTCTGTGGCTTTTCCTGCTTGGCTGTGCTCTTTAAGGCCTTTATTAAGCACATTAATCCAAGCTGATGGTTACCATGGCTCTGTCCTATCAGAGTAATAACCATACATTAAGCACAGAATTGCCTTAGAAAGCTTATCATTCAAATTTTAACCCCCAAAATACACCTTGGCCATTAAAATGATATAAGGACGAGCAAGAAAGTTCAAGAGGTGACATGAATATTTAAAGCCAATGCAATGCAACAGCTTAATTCTGCAGAAGCTCACTAAAACTGGGCAGCTGCAAATTGGAAATAGAACAGGTGATGTTTTTCTGTGGTCCTCATGATTTTACGCAAGCTGCTACTGCCACCAGATTGACTGATTGAATACTAACATGCTCAGTCGCTGTTTTTTTCATTGAGTATTTGTTCATATAAATGTCACTCTACTTTTAGTGGTGTAATGGTCTCAGTTACAGAATCTGAATGTAATTAGGGTTTTAGGTAAGTAATTAGGTAAGTCCAGATGCCAAAATGCCTGCTGATGTATAACTTGTTTTAGCCAACATGCTAATAAAGCATTTAATCATTTTATTACCTTTTATACACAAAAATATATACATACTCTCCCAAACACACATAAAGACCACATGAAGTGTAAAGTGTGTTTCCCACACTAATCACATTGGTGCAGCTGACTGCAGTCATTCTCCAGTTAATTGTATGCCTGGTTGAGCCAATGATTATTACTACAGCATAGCAGTCCACAGTTTAAAAGCTCTAATATAAAACTCTTGTGATTTTTGCGTGGTTGATCAAAAACCTCTGAACTCAAAAGACGCATTGCATGAGTAATGTATAATCAACAATGCTGAAAACCTCAATTAGCTTATTCCTACCGTAGAGCACTGAGAATTAATTATGTTTACAAAGCTTTCCAGATCTCTTCTGCAAATGCATATCAAAACCATCATTAATTAACATGTATTAGTTTCTATACTCGGCAGAATATGAAATCAATCCCACAGAACAAATGCATATTGAAACAAATGATTCAGAGGATTTAAATAAAAGTCATTTTTAGGTGTGTGGAAAAATTGTAAAGCATTTTTAAAACCTTGGTTAGCTTTCATAGTGTTACGTCTTTGCATTGATTCTTGCCTTCTGGGAATCCCTCTGCCAAATCACTCACTGTCTCTAGTTCCATTTGTTCCATATCTTGGGATTTGACCAAGCGTACACTCTTAGAAAAGAGTTTCCACATATGAGTTCTTCAGTTTGTCCCTCAGTAAATGGGGGAAGATTCTTTGTAGACCCCAACACCATTTATTTTATTTTAGAAAATAACTCTAGAACCATCAACCATCAACAATAATAAGCCATGAATAACTTTTTTTTTCTAAGTAAAGCTCATTAACTCGTTAAAAAAACCTTACATGATTAAAAATAGATTAAGATTCTAATATACCTCAAGACTCTCAGCTTAGTAATATTCAATACACAATGTAACGTAATATTGTAATGTAATGTTTAAATAACAGACACAGAACATTGCATGTCCTAGTAAAAGCAAAACTGTAATTATAAAACCACTGCTACAGTGATCCTGATCTAGAAGGGACCTCCAGCCCCATATCTTCTTGCTTAAATGTATCTTGTGCCAAGGAATCTCGTGAATCTGTGGCAAAGTGATCCAGGGGACAGCAGCAGAGCCATCTGCTAGAGAGCTGAGAGTCAGCATCACAGTCTATGTATAGGGCCAGGGGTGTGTGTAAGGTGCCAGGGGAGGGGTGAGGTCCATCCTAAGGGTGACCCCAGCCCTCTCTCTTTAATACTCTTAGATCCACAGCCAGTGAGACTCTATCAATGCTATCATGCTGGTAGTCAGACCTTGCTCGTCACATTCCCAACATCATGCCTGTGGGTTTAAAAAGCAGGTGGGACTGAGAGACCATGGTTTCCTCAAACCCCAACTCCCTTCCTTCCTCCCTCCCTCCCTCCCACCTCAGAGTATGTCTTTAAGGACATGAGCAGGTGCGTGCCTGCCTCGGGAGGCCGTAACCCGAGAGCTCCTGATGTGCTGCTGTACCAAGCAAACTCGAAAGTCACCACCCAGCCCCTGTCACTGACATGAACTTGGGAAAAGGTGAATATACTAAATCTGCCTCAAGCTTGCTATTTTCACACACATGCTATGCACATGCTCAAAACAGCAGAAGCTTAAACAGAAAAAGTGAATCGGACGATTGGCAGTGTAAATTTGTTCTGGGAATAACTTACCCCTTTACCCTTGGGAGACCCCCTCCCCGTAAGATATAAACGCTACATCTCAGAATGACTGCGCTCATAAATGTCAGGCAAGGTGATAAGAGGTTGTATCACATTAGAGGTTTTTAGCTTGCTTTGCCACATTACAGAATGATATACAACTGTGAAGGAATACTACCCAAGACCTGAATATACTATCATTACCTGATCAAATGTGGTGGAGAATATTCTATCTGCTTAATATGTTTTTAACAAGCAATCATATCTATGTCAAATTTTAGCTCTGAACTGACTTTTCTGCTTTCTATTTATCTGGATTGACTGCATCTTGTTAGGGTTGTCATTATGTTTGTATTACAAGAGATAATACAAGGAAAACAATGAATTCCTCTGATTTTCTACTGTGTAAATAACTCATATTTTCCACTATCCAGTGCACGACTCTGGTCAGGCTGCTCCCACTCCTGTGTCTGACAGATTAATGAGATAGCTGACTACATGCAGCTTAAATCTCTGCCACCTCTGTTTACTGCAGTCTTCCCACATGTTTTGAATAAAAAACACTGCCCTGGGTGGGGAAAAATACAGGAGAAAAACAAAATGATGGTACATACAATATTCATATTTTTTTAATACACTCAGGTGGGTATCTGTTAGGGGTTCAATTCTGAACCACTCATCAGTGACGTGTGTTGTTTCAGGGATAAATTTCAAGAAGTAATTTAAAGAGACCTTGCATCTATAAGGGTTATTATTTAGATTCTTTTCTAATGGCTTAATAAGAAGATTTCTTATAGGTTATCATTTAACATACTTAAAGTATACTGAGGCAACATCTCACAGCATATAAAACCAATAGCACAGTGCATTTCTATCACTGTAACTAACACTCCACCCCACCACCCACCAGCTCATACTTAACAGCTGATAAGATCCTCAAAGGTCTTAAACCAAGACCATCCTTTCAGAAGAATTGACATAAAAAGGAAAATTATGCAATGCATAAAAAGCCATTACTCTTATATGATCAGTCATGCCAGATGGGAGATTTTAATCTCCACTCTGTGAATGACACAGCGAAAGCCATATTGTAAAATTTTAATATAGACACAGCCGTGTTGAAGCAGTGCAGAGAAAATGAGAACGCAGAGGTTCAGCAGCCCAACAGGATTACAAATTGGATTTTCCCAAGCTTACTTTCCATGCATATTGCTTTAAAACAGCATTATGAAATAAGAAAAATGGCTCACAAACACGGCTGAGCAACCTCCATCAACACTGATAAATGGAAGTGCCAGACACAGGGAGGGTAAGAATGAAAATGGACAGGATTTTTTTTTTCTACTAGGAACACATTGTTACGAACTGAGCAATTCAATTCTGCATATAAGGAACAATGTTTAATAGGGGTAAAGGATGGCACGTGTACTTTTATCTGAAGGTATTTAGCAAATAGGTTCAGAGACTACAATGGTAAGCAGCGTGCACAAAACTAAGTTCAAATGTAAAATACTCTACATACCAAATAGGTGTCCTGAAGTGTTTAACCGAATCCGGTGTGTTAGATTATAACCCAAGCTAATCAAGATATAAAAAAGGATGAGCGATCCATTGTCTCTGATTCAATTCTAAGTTTGTCTTACTGTCTGCGTGGAGTTTCACATCTTTCTCCTCATTTGCATGGGTTTCCTCCAGGTCCTCTGGTTTTCTTCTCAACTCCCAAAAATATCTTAGTACGTGACTATGCATAGCATAACTTTGGCAGTTATGCTAAATTGCTCCTAGGTGTGTGAATATATGTGTACATGGAGCCAGGGCTACATTACAGCCAGGGTATGGATACAGAGCTATGACATAACCATGAAATCATTTCTCATTTACTTATTAATCTTCAATAAGGACTTTATCCTGATCAGCATTATAGTGGATTCAGCTCAGAGTAACCCGAGCTTCAGATCAAACCAGGAACCCTGCAGCTGTAAAGCAGCAAAGCTACACACTACACCACTAAGCATCCTATTCACAGTTTTATGAACTGTAAATCCATGTGCAGATTAGTACATATGCAGCTTTGACAGTAATCTTGGTTTTGTATGTACAATCAACATATGGTGCTAATCAATTTGAATAGAATTACAAATGATATTTACATTTAACTTTTTCACTGCAACGTCTCAATATTGCAGTAGTTTGTTGAAAGGTGTCTGAATTGTGAAGAAAAACAACTACAATGAACTGAAAGTCAGTAAATGGTAAAATGATAGTTGCAAAACCTATAAAACGAGATGAAAAGTAAGAACTGAATGTGAGAATTATTATTCTCATGTCACATTTGAAGTGTGTTTTTAGTAGGCAACACAATTGGGGTTTACTCAACTGATTATTGATTTCAGTTATAGAATTTGGTGTTGTGTTTGTGTTTGCTTAGGAAAGAAAATTGCAAGGTAGCAGATCTGCAAAAATGACATTAATCATCCCCTGCAATACCGCGTACCCAGTTAATCTGTCAACACAGGCTCAGACCTGACCACAGACAGTATCTGATATCTGGCACATTATTCCTTTGCATCATAGGGAAATAAACAGAAAGAGGTTTAGTGCTAAATAAAGCAGCAATCAATCAAATGCAACATTTTGAAAGACAGAAGGTAGCCCATTTTCTTTTACATGGAAGAGCTAAAATCATGTAATTATCTCTATGTATCAGCCCATAACAAGTTAGTAGCTGAATATACAGTAGAGCTACTTTGTTACAGTACATCCATCAAGCTTAGATTAACAGCTCAAAAATGTCACATGATGCACGCAAACCTCTTAATCTTAATCCAGTGGAACACAGATTCTTTCTCGGAGGATCAAATCAACTCAATTACATACATATTAAACCTTGATTGCACAATTATGAAGGTGATAGATGAAGGAAGACAGTCTGTCCTTCAGCACAGATGGCTCCAAAACCTTCAGGACCAAACCCATAGCAGGGATCACACCAAAGCAGTGACGGCAGACTCTGTTTTTAATCAATGTGAAGGAAACTAAATTCAACACATGCATCTGGAAAAGGTCAGAAGCCCCAGGGAACATTGAATCATGTGATCCAAAGTCACAGTCTGCTCACGTATTGTAGGATTTCATCACTGGCCCTGAGCCTTTACCTGGACATCTCTTCTAAGTCACAGCCACGTTTCTCCATATCTCCACTCAGCATACTTTCTACGTCTTTTTGTAAGTAGACAGCTGCAGAGTGTCTACTACCCACTGACAAGCAGGAATAGCTCTAAAATTAATCTGTCATTTTGCTTGTCTCCTCTTCAGATACCGATCTGAGATATTCTAGCAAGAATCATCAAGACAGTTTCATGTCACATCAAAAAAAATCAGCACCAAATTGTCATCTGAGAGAGAGCATGTGTAAAGTGGATTTAGAATAAGCCTTCCTGGGGCATGAAAAATGATCACCTTGGGCTGCAAGGAGACTAGAGCAAAACAGAATATAGAAACAATGTGGCTGGTTTATCATTTACCGCCATTAAGAGCAGTCGGGAAGACAAGGAAAACTCTGCAAAGAATTACATAGGCAAACTTTTTTTTAATCTCACTGAGTACACTGTATGCTTTTATACAGTACTAAAAAATATAGCTGAAAATCTTTCATTGTGTGAGGATAGTCTTTTGTACTATCTACTGTAAATAACAAAGCATTCATCTGTTTAAATGACTAGGGAACAAACAAGGGCATTTAGAAATTATTCATTAATGCTTGATGCTTGTTTGCTTACAGAACATTAACTAATATAGAGATGCTTTAACAGGTTATGTATAATTTGGTTGTGTTTTTTCACTGTTACATTGCTGTGAATATATAATGTAATTTATGTATGTCATTTTTAAATATACATGTATTCATCTATGAATGTAAATGGATTAGGATTCTACATTTTATCAATAGGTAATTTACTAAGAACTATGGTAGATGTGTATTCATATCTTTCCCAAAGGAAATACTTTGGCTACTCCAGTTTTTATACTTATTTATTTATTTATTTATTTGTTTATTTATTTATATATTTATTTCTCTTAAGTTTAAAAGTTTAGTGGCCAGCCAATATAAGAGCTAGCTGATGCAATGACCCATGTGTGGGCTGATACCAGAAATCTCTGGGTGTGTGTGGTGGAAAGGAGGCTAAATTTAAACCCCAGAGTATTCTGTTATTATGTATAGGGCTACCAAAACTACGTAATCTCCAAATAAGACCAATCTTTCTGTATTGGCAATGCCAAAACTGTTGTATTCTAAAAATTTTATTATTATTTTTTATCATGCCAGTGCCACAATATGTAATAATGCACAGAGAAAAACTTAGAAACCTCTAAGGTATTCAGATTGCTCACAGAACCTAATGGTCAGTGCTACAATAATGTCATATACAGTGCAAATTAGTGGCAAATAACAAATCACAAGTAAAATCAAAATCAAAATATAGAGAGAGGTGTGGCGTATTATACACTACTCTAAATGTTCATACTGCTCATACCCTTCAAGTACTTGCAAGTTCAAAGTATATAACCTTCACTGCCAACTTTCCCACCTTAACACCATGGTGAAACGGTGCACACCTGCCTCATGCAGGATCTTCCGACAATCTGTTAGAATCTTTTAACACAACATTGTGGATTATTGTGCAGGCAATTAAGCTGAAAATCAACTACAGCGCATGTGTTGTATATCCTAAATATACACCCTAAATGTCTGTAAGCAATAAATATTAAATAAAAACTAAAAAAACTAAAATTGGTTTACTCACACAAGGGAAATGTGTGCAACATCTGTAGAGCTGTCTGTTAGAGTGTAAAACATCCTCCCATATATTCACTTAAGCAAATTAAATATAAAAATATTTATTTCAAGAAACCATTTGAGAAACAAAATGTGACCAAATGATTTCACACTCAGATGCATAAATGTGAGAAATTCCCCATTCAACCAAACAAATATAGTCTGTTTTCGACCATGACCTTGTTCAATATCTCCTATAGTAATCATTCACTCAGGAATTAGATCACAATTTTCAGTGTCATCAGATTGTCAGCATGCCACTGACACATGGAATCTGTGTGTTGTGGGTTATAGTATAGCAAGCATGCCAAGCACTCAGAGGTGACAATTATTAACCCATGGAGAATCTCAACCAGCTGAAATAGCTAATATTGTGGGGGGGAAATCAAATCACAGCTGAATACTCCATTTCTCTACAGCACAATAATCTTACAGTGACAGACATTACAAGGGAGATCAAGGAAATTCCAACAGAGAAACCCGACTTAACTGTACAGTAGCTGCCTTTTATAACTACACTACCATATACAGGCTGAGCTTGGTGAGACTGGAATGCCCTATCATTACGAACAGCTGAACGAATATTAACAATATCTGAATATAAATGTCAGCATTTTCATGGCTAACAAACGATGAGAGTCATTACAACCGGACGAGCTCTCTGCCTCATATCGATTACAGAGAAAACTGCAGCCAATGTCATTAATCTCCGTCGGACAACCGAAATAGAAAATGCCTTATGTGTACTAGAACTTAACAAACACACATGCTTGTAACTGAACCCACAGCATGTCAAATCAATAGTCAATAGATTTAAGTCGCTTTAGTGATCAGATGCAGTGTGAATTGGGGATAAATTGCGGTTTATTCTACATGCACAATTTCAGAATGGTAACGTGTAATACAAAACGACCAACGTTTCTTTTTCTTGAAAACCAAAAGCTACATGAATTGAAGAACTTTGAAACTAGTCTGAGAAGCAAGTATTTTTAAGTTTCTTGTGTGCATGCAAACCCACCAGCCCAGGTTCGCATCCACAACCTTTTCACAGCAGGTGCGTCACATGCGTGTGCAACTCGCACCCGAGTCCGCTTAGTACCTTATTAACCTTACAAACATTAGTAGCACATTACTGGCAGAACATCCCAAGTCCAAAGCCAGCGAATCAAGCCAGCGGTGAAAATCCTCCTCGATCTCTTAAATCTGATCTCTTTTGTGCTTCTAGATCTATAGAATTTATTTTACGCGGAAACGTTTCAAAAGGCGTTAAAGCAGAATTCGACTTGGTTAAGCACAACCGTGTTCCTGTACTTACAGTTCGCAAGAACTGGATTTCATCTTCCCCTTCTCCCCCTTCAGCCATGGCTGTAGTGGCAGAGCCTGGCGCTGTAGACTGAGAGAAGCACCGCTGACAGCGCGATATGTGCGCACAGCTCCATTCAGAGCCATATAGGGCAGAGCAGGCAGTGCCACCCCAGACTGGCATTCACACTGACCACTGATGGCACACCAGACCTCCTGTCTGTCTGTCACTCGCATAATCCAGCTCATTTACTAACAGGTTGCATACAGATTCAAAAAGGTGTTTGACATTTGGGATACAAGCTATAACTAGGAAGAACAGGAACTACATGCCTCATCTAGAGACTTATCCTAAACATAAAGCACAAAACCATCAAATCATTCGAATAGCTTAATTGTCCTTCATCTTAGTGGCACTACATCAAATGAAATTACATTTTAATACATGTGTAACAATGCTTTGCTGAGATTACATGCTTGCGTCTGACAATGCAGCTAGGCTATTTTATTTCTTAGCTGTACTACCATCCACACGTCTTCATACAGAATGGCTAGAGAGCCACTGTATCTCTATTCTATGAGCAACAAGGCCATCTGGTGGGAAATTGGGGCCATTGTTTTCAATACAAGATTTGCGGTGGGTACATATGTAAGGTGGATCTTCACTTGGTCAAAACCAAGCAGATGTCAAGAAAATCCTACAGAAACAGTTAATCTTTATTGGAGGTTAATCAGAATAACTTCACCATCATACTTCTGTGTGACAATTGTTTTTGAAAATGAGATTAAATGTCCCAAACCCCATTATAAAAAGGTGTAAAAACTTATGCAGCACATATCCTTTTTTTATTTCCCTAAACACAATTGCATTTGCTTATCACTTGAATTGTTGCCAAGCATTTTACCAAGAGAAAAGGGAGAAACTTTGCATTCCACTTGCACTAAAAGATTCCTTGGCCAGCTCTACCTTTATACTCTAATCTACTTGTGGACAAATGAGAAATGTGTTATCACTTTGATAATCAGCATCATCCACATCAGTCTTCTTCAACACCTGAAATAAAAGTCATTAGAGCCGTTTAAACAAGTCTAATCTTTGTCTTTTCGATCAAGTGATTTCTTTCTGCTAAAACTAGAGGTGAAATCATTGATTAATGCTATCAGTTTTTGTTCTGTTCTTGATATTATTGTCTTTAGTTCATATTAACATTTTAAAACTTTGTTAACTGTCATCTGTAAAGAGTGGATATGCGCTCCTCTCTGGTATTTCATTACAAACTGCAGTGATGAAATAATTTGAAAATATAATATATATTTTATATACTTAATATATATTTTATATATATTTTATTTATATATATATATATATATATATATATATATATATTTAGTCAGTAAGGGTTTAGACATATCTAGACAGACTAACTGGTTTTCCCACTACACTGGTAAACTGGCTCCTTATACAATGTATAACCAAGGCATTGTTAGATATTAGTCAGTGTTTTACATCCACAGCAACAACTGATGGAATTTGTCAGACCACCACATCCATGTACTTGTAACTGTGAACACTGAAGATTCTTATTTAAAAAAAAAAAAAAAAAAAAAAAAAAGAGGTACGTATTTCAACCCTTACAAGCAGGAGTAGTGACTGTGAAGGAAAAAAGTCAATAAATAAATAAATAACATTTGTATTTGTGCTCAGGTTAATTAAAACTATGGTGCATTCCAAACCCTATTTCATATGTACAAACCAATCAAAAGAGGGTTGGACCAGAAAGCTACAATGTTCAAGACTACTCCTAGGAAGGCATTATTTCTTGTGAGATTAAAATCTTAATTGGTCATAGCATTAAGAAGGAGGGACTACTAACAGCAAAGAGTAGCAGCTTTAGTAAGACTGATGAAGTCAGAAGAGGTGCTTACAGAAGCACAATGAATGAAGGACCTGTTGACTGTATGCAGGTTACAAAGCCAAGGTTGCTATGGGGAATCAACGGTGCAACAAGAATTCTGGTCTCCCTAACAACTGGGAATTTCAGGGCGTCTGACAATGAAGGCAGCAGCTGAGCCGTTCCAGCACCCTACCGTATACTCTTCATATCTCTTCATACAACGTGAGAACATCCCACAGAGGACCAAAAAAGGTTGTGCATGATGGATACTTGATATCAAAGCTGTGTTAGAATATGGTTGACTATGCATCTGATATAGCCACTGAACTAATGTTAAAAACTTCATCAAAGATCATCAAGAAAGGAAATGAGCTGGACTTCTCTCACATCCTCGACTTCTTTGTATAATAATTTATAATGCTGTGTATTTTTTTTTATTTAATCTCCAACAGATCACATGGCACAGGAGGTCATACATCCTGCAGTCTAGAAGAGACCAAAAATTCTGAAATGGATGGAGGCTTAAATATAAAGATGTCAGAATATAACAACAAAGTCTACTTTGGGGCTTGGACTACACAAGAGTCTGGGGATTTACAAGATGCTATCCAGCTAAGGAGCTTAACAATAAGCTCTACAAAGCTGGGCATTTTGGTAAGCGACGAGATAGTGAAAAACAGCTATTTGCCTCGTGGGTTTGGGTTCACAAAGAAGTTGGAGGATGTAATGCATCAAGCAAACAGCCTTACTTTGAAAAGCATAGGCGAAGAATTATCTGTACCTCAGACCCACGACTCAGAGCGGCATCAGGAGATGGTCCCCATGGAAAGGCTTCATATTCTGGAAGAAGATCTGAACCAAAATATCCAGAGAGTCCTTAAGCAAGACAGGCTCTTTGCAAAGTGTAGCAAGAATCCTGATTGTACCAGACACCTTCAAATGAAGGACATTAGATTGGATGCAGCATGGAGACAAGAACTAGATACTAAACAACGGAAACGAAAATGTATAAGCCTATTTATCTGCCAAAAGAACCAGGTGGATTTAACACACATCAGATTTAACATCAAACCAAGAGGAAGGAACATATTTGCCCTGTCTGCCCTTACTCACTTGTTCAGAACCTGCAGCCAGGGCAGCATGCTTCCACTTGTTTCTCTTTGTTCTTCAGGAATACCAGTGTTACAACACAGAATCCTATTCCTGCTGAGAGATGACAGAAATAAAAGGAAAAGGATGTTCCAGTTGCAAAGTGACAATCCAGCAGTGGATTCTAGCCACTTGAGGACACCTATGACTGCTCTAACGCTGAGTGTTAATGAGCAGAATACTCCGTTACCAGTCATGTCCATCTCACTTTTTGAAGGTGGGCATATTCTTCTCTTGCTTTCAAACACGTAGCCATAGCATACACATTATGTTGGGATATTTTAGTGAAAAGCCTTAAAATGTTTAATTTACAGCATGCACACGGGGGGGGGTGAAGGCTTGGTAGAATGGATCTTTTTATCTTCACATAGTCCATGCTCACTGAGCTGTACAGGCCCCTGAATTTGAGCCTTGTGATAGTTGTTATGACCAAGATTAGCACCAAAATCTGAAACACTGATTTAGGATTTCACATCAAGGGCCCTGGAGCATGCTGTGTCTGGACAAGCAAGTCCATATTTTTCATGTGATTAAAAAGATCAAAAATGCTCAGTGGTGCTGAACTCATTAACCGAATAACTCAGAAGAGTCTTCAGACGATTCTAGTAATTTACATTATAGATGCCATCATGTAAAGTTGGAAAACACTTACATCTTAAATGGTTTATTTAGGCACTTGGAGTCTATGTGATAGAGGATCTGTGTATTTTAAATCACAAACTGGTAACAGTAGCATTGTCACTGTAAATGGTGTGTTCTGTGGCTTCAGAGCAACAATGAAATGAATATACTTGATGCTTTGTAAAGCTAAAAGAGGTGTGGTAACTTCATTGAATTTTATAAACAAAGCTGAAGGTGCAATTACCAGCAGTCAGTAATGAAATAACTGATTTAATTACACTTCAAAATCAGTTAATGGCCTGACTGTAAACATGGACTATCTATAAGAATTCATATTTAAATATAAATGGTAAAACTGAACTTCGAAAGAGGCTGGTAAAGAAACAAATGTTTATAGTAGGTATTATAAAGTGTGTGATGACTTGTTTTACATACGGTCCTCAACATTAAACATAACTATAAACAAATGATTTGCCTTCTTTGAGACTGCTGTGGTAAAGAGGAGTAACAATGATTTCTCCTGTATCTGTCACACCCTCATCACATTTCACTATGAATATATAGTGTGAATATATCAGACAGAGGCATTTGAGCAGCTGACAGTTGTTTTCTAGTCATAGTCATGGTAGTCTAGATGTTACCTGGATTTGAAAGGACACTGACACTTTCATTTAGAGCAAAGGTTTCCCACGCTACCTCAGCAGCAGCTATGGGACAGGCAGCCAATAATGTTCCTTTCTCATCAGTCTTTCAGGAAATTAAATCTCTCAAGACATCCCTGATCCCTAATGCGATTAGTGCCAGACAGAGAGATTAGTGTGTGGATTGTGACACAGCAGGTACATGTCTATGTGTTTGTGCTTGGCATTAAAATCTATTTGGAGTATACGCAAGATAAGCATAGTTCCCCATGTTTACAGACTCTTTATTGAAAGCAGAGGTTTTTGCAGAAACATTATCTAAAAAGTTGTTGTTCGGGGTTTAGATCAGTCTTTTCAGAAATGACAAGCAATGTCATGTAGACACAGAGCCTTTGCATTTCCAAAAGCTGACACAAGCAGATAGTGATGTCAGAAAATAGCAAAAATAAGCTCAGCATTGATGGAAATAACACTATACTGTGAATGTCCTCTACATCAATGAAACTTTGCATTTATGGACAACACATACCCAGCATTTGTTTAATTATTTATTTTTATTTTTATTTTTATTTTTTTTGCACAGGTGTGTCATTTATTTGTCTTTACATTTGGGTGAGTTTATGTGATGATGATTATGATGATAATGATGATGATGATGGTTGTTGTTATTTATTACTATTATTATTAGTAGTAGTATGTAGTAGTGTGAATATTCATTCATTCATTCATTCATCTTCAGTAACTGGTTTATCCTGGTCAGGATCTAGAGTCCATTCCAAGAACATGACATTCTTTATAGGACTACTTGTTTTTGACTTTTGGATTAAGCCAATTTAAAGCCAGTCACAAAGCTCCTCTAATGACACTGTGGTAGACACCATAGCTATATGATGTATAATAAGTTATGGTTATGGTATGTAAAGCTGGCAGGTACAAGTACATGCAATACCTCTTCATATCCAATGGGTGGCAGACTAGCAATTCCCATGATCATCATTCTCTATTATTCTCTGCTACTGGTAGTAGTTATCTCTCAGAATTATTATTATTTATCCTCCTGCTATAAACATTCAGACACTAATCAGAGAATTTTTTTATTTCCCACAAAATATATAAAACTTATTAATATCCTGCAATTTATCCACACAGGTGAGGACGCTTGCTTGTTGTATGAGGCTCAGTATGTGTCCTGCTGCCAAGCTGTGGACTACACCTCTAGACACAAACACACTGACTTCCTAAGAATATTCTCTGCTGAGAAAGGCACCACCAGTGACCCATTTACCTCCCCCAACCTGGTAATAACTGTAAGAGAATATCGATGCTTAAAGCAAAATTACATAGTCAAGCTGGAAATACCTGCGCAACACAAATGCAAAGCATATATTGTTTCAAAAATAGTCCCTATGATTAAGCCTAGTTATGATAGTTAGTTTGGTTTTGACTGTATCTGTGTAGATTACTAGCATGATGATTTTTCTTTTGTAAATGATAGAACATTTACTTAAGTAGTTTGGGATAAAGCCATCTGCCAAATACTATAAAATAGGGGGGTTTTTTGTTTTGTTTTTACACTGCCACTGAAATACGTTAAAAGTTTGTGATAACATCAAATACACCCATGCATAAACACGTTTTTTATGGGACAAATCAGTACCAAAAAAAATACAAATTTAACACCTTTTATGTCATTTCTGTGTAATGAGGAGGGGTTTATATAGGAACTATGGTTTAGTTGTTTTTGAAATGTATACAAATTAGTTTTCTCATTTAAAGTCCAGATCTGAGACTCTTTTGGTCAGTCTGATACAGTTTGGATGTTTTCGAAAACTACAGTGGTTAGAATTTTAAAGATACCATAGAATCTGTTGTTTATAATAATGTAATGGATCTTGATGAATTGAGAAGTATAAATATTATGGGTAGACTTGAGGTTAAAGCTTTTTTTTTCAGCTTAATCTTACATTACTTAATTTCAGAGACAATTTTTGTCAATTGCACATTTTTATGGTTATACATCTTCATCTTAATGCAAATATGGATCTATTCCTATGCATACTGACATCATTCTTAAAGGTTATTTCTGATTAGAATCTGTCCTTTCAGTCTGTCATGCTTCTGTAGTAAGAACTGAGGCATATTTACACTACAGTTCCCACTAGATCAAACAAAGCACAGTAATCCTTTCTCTTTGTCCTATCCTTTCTTCTATGTCCTGTAGTCTTAATGCTCAGTATTTAATGGAAAAGGCAATTAAAAAATATTTTAACGAGCCTCTGGCAAATGGCTATTGGTGATAAAGGTGTATATTCAGTACCCTGCATTTATTATAAACATTTTTGTACAAATCTAATTTACTATATATTAAACCTGACAAATTAACAATAAAAAAACAAAGTAAACACAAGAATAATTCAATAAATGAACAAATTCTTTGTGTAGCCACTTAAACATATTTATGTGGTGCAAATAAACTTTATTAGTGTGGTGGTGCAACAGAACAACTGCTGTTTTCTACTGCACTAACTGTTTATCTGTAGAAAAAGCCATAAATCTATACCTAAATAAGGGAAAAAATATATTGGTATTCTTTTTATAAATAAATGTTCAACTTGTTTTCAAATTTTCACCTAGATATTCTCAGTACAGACTGTTTGAGCTTTTGAACTATTAAAGGGTTAACAAGAGTTTTGGCCTTCCAAGGACATTTTAAAACTAATTTCTATGCTTATAGTGTCCAGTATTTGTGCTGTAGCAGTCCCCTTTCCCACCCATTATATGCTCTGGCAGAAGAACAATGCAGCTAACCTCTGAGGGCATGGTGGAGTGTGGAGTGTGTGATTCGCATGGCAGCCATGTGCTGAGGTGTGAAGGTCTTCAGCTGACCAGGGCAGAGGGTCTATTAAATGGAGGACACTAAAGCAAGACATGCTTTACTGCCTAGGCGTAAACTGTGTGTGTTTGAGTGTATTGAAGGTTGTATGCAAACAGTGTGTCACCAAGAAAAAGAGAGAAGGTGGAGCATTTGAACTAGGGAAAGAAGTGTACATGTGTAAATAGGATCATATTATGTTGTGTGGTGTTTCCTGACATATGGATTAAAAGCAAGAGGACCTGCTGATTCTACTGGTACAACTCAATCTAAACTGGAGCAGAGACAACCGAGTGAAGGTAAAGGAAGATCAGGTGGATCGTCTGTATCAGTCGGATAATTAATTTACTCCCAGCTCCAGTTAAACATTTGTGGATTGTCATTTGTTTATCTCCTTAGGACTTACAAGACAAACAAGATTTTGCATCGTTCTCATAATGTGATTTTACCTGACCTCGTCTTTCTGGAAGTTTCTTTTACAAGCATACTGGAAAAGAAAGATTTGGAGAACAGTTCTGGTGAACAAACGCATGCACAAGAACAAAGCTTGATAATAGATGTTGTACACAATTTAGAAGTCCAGTAAGACATTGATTTTGCATTGAAAAAGTTCTGGATTCAAATATTAAGTTCTAGCATGAATAGACATGCCAACAAGACTGAATCAATGCAAACAAAAATAAAAAGGAACTATTCTTCTTATTGGAATTTTGAAGTCTGCATCTAAACCATAAAATACTTGCCATTAAAGTGCCTTGCCTGAAAAATGGATAGTTATCCTGCTAATTCATTCTTTAACAACTTCACTAAACTTTTCAATCGTATAGAGAAAATTGAAGACACACCGGTTCTTTCATCTTTTCATTCTCTATCTGAGAAAAATACTGAACATCAGAACATCAGCATCCAAAAACCTCAAACTATTAGATTTGATAATGATTCATCTGTTGAACAAGATTTCAAAGCAATGGATTTTTCTAGTCAAATTAATAGCAGGACGTCATCAGAAACAGAAGTCTTAATAGAGACAGAGGTTGTTTTGGCACAAACAATTCAGCCTAGAGATGAATGCAACAGCCATAAAACTCTGGATCAGACATCTTCTCTGGTGCACATAAGGGATAATAATGTTGAAACTCACATTAACACAAGCATGGACAGAGATGAAATAAAAACTCATACTGGAAAGGAATTCTTGGTCATGGATCTGCCAGTCAGTATGGATCAAGGCAATTCATGGAAAGATTCATCCTTGGCATACGAAGGTGACCAAAAGGTAGCAGATGGTCAAGCTGACCTGCTGTCTGAATCATTTTGCCAGGAATGTAATGATACTAGTCTGAGTAACACAGCAACAGCGGAGAGCCACAGAAGTGGAGATCTCTCAGACTGTATCACCAAACAGATTGCAGAGGGATTACCAGACAAAGTAATGCAAGATGACAACACAACTAATAACACCAAAGAAGGGTATGAGAGGAAATGTCAAGAATGGACAAATGAAGTTAAAAATATGCAGACCTCAGGAACCCAGGAACCATCATGTATGACAGAAAATGAGGCACTTTACTCAGAGAGTGCATTTAAAACAAGATCTACAGACATCAACAATACAATCTCTGCTGTAGCAGTCTCAGATCAGGCAGATGACGCCATGTCTACTTTTAAAAGTAATTTGGTTATACCTGCTGGAGACTTAGGTACAAAGACAGAGTGCACACACTCAGACACAGACAATAATAAGATCCAGCCAAAAGAGCAATTCTGGAGCTCCTTAATTCTGGACACATGTACTGGATGTCAGGTGGCATTAGATAGACATTCCTGTTCAGAAACTGGAGATACATTCCTGAAAGCCAAGTCTGATCAAGTGCTTGTAATATTAGAACCAACAACTCCAGACAGCCTCAATAAAACACAAAAGGAGAGAGGAACAGAATATGTACAAGAATCAAGTAAAGTAGAAATGAAGCAGAGTGGTGGACAAGATAGAGGGGCAATGATGATTGATGACAGTGATAATTTGGTACAAAGAGAGGGAGAAAACAAAGAAATAATGATGAAGGAAGAGAAAATGGATACATTACAAGAAGAGAGCAATTCAGAGACCTCAGTTGATCCATTTGCTCCTGGGAACCTAGAAGAGCCACTAAACAATGAAAATGCTTGTAGGCCCAACAAAAGAGTTACCTTCTCTCCAGGCTTAAGGTTGGAGAAACCTCCTCAGCTACCCTCCATCTTTAGTGGACTGAAAGGGTTGAAAAAAGAAGTGCATGACCAACCGAAAAAAGCATTAAACCCTGAACCACCTAAGAGTCCTTTCTTGATGAAACAAGCCTCTGTTAAACGGGCACTATTCTTTGAGAAACCTTCCAAAAGTGAAGCAAAAGGGAGCATCCTTGAGCAGCTCTCACAACTCTTGAGCTTTGATGCTGGCAAAGTAGGAGCAAAAAAAACACAGGAACCCATAACAAGTCCTCCACTCTCACCTAGCAATGAGGGCCCAGAAGAAGAAATGCCTCCAGTAGAGGAAAGTGTGAAGGGTCCTGATGCTTCAGAGGAAAGTGGCAAATTAACAAATACAGAGACAACCCTCAATGCGTTTAAGGCTTTCTTTACCCCTAAACCAGCTAGGAGGAACACCTCAGACAATATCGACCTGGATGCTGTAAAGAGGGCATTCAACCCAGAGACAATCCGATCTATCTTTGACAGAAACTCTAGCAAGTCTCCAGACAACAGGAACATTTCTGATAATAAAGTATGCACTTACAAATATGGTTTCTTATCGTAAATATTCTGTTAACCATTTCATTATACAGCCAAGTTATTCTTATTCTATTTGTTTGTATTTGGCTTTCATTTTGGTTTTCATTAAATTAAATAAAAAAATTCAATTCAATTCAATTCAATTAATGGAGTCTACATGAAACATGTAGAGTCAAGGTTGATCATGTTATAAACACTGTAAAAGAACTGAGTGCCATTTAAACTCATTTACATATTTACAGATGCTTACCTTTACTTTATATTTGTACAGTATTATAGGACGTGACTACTTGAAAAGTTGTATTAAAAAATACAACTAATATGATTTGTCTTCTCCTCCAGTCTCCAGAGAGTGAGGAGAGGACACCAGGGCGTCTGCAGGCTGTTTGGCCTCCTCCAAAGCCCAAAGATGAGGAGGAAAAAATTGGGTTAAAATACACTGAGGCTGGTAAGTGGTTCCCATGTATTCATGCATATTGGCATGTGAGTAAGGTAAGGCAAATGTTTGTCCAGAGTGAAATATTTGCTTTTTATGGAATGGTAAAACAAATACTAATACATCTCCGCCCTCACTGATTCTTCAAAGAGAAGGTTAGATCATTTTTTTTGGTCAATTATATCATTTGTGGTTCCATATTCGAACTCTGGTTTACTCCTAAGTAAACACACTGTATTAAAATACACTCCTGTACAACGAAAACAAGTAAACTTGTGTATTTTGTTATTCCATCATCACATGTTACTATTGACATTCTGTGTGTAGTCTACCAGACAAATATCCTGTAATCCAGCAAGGTCCAGAGTCTACAGACACACCTTAGTACACACAGTAAGAATAGTCATATCTGAGACATGATTAAGCCATTTATTAAAGGTGGGGTTTATGCCAGAACACTTTTAGCAATATTTGGTGAAGTTCTTCTCACATTCAGGTAGCTGGTAATAAAATATCTGCTCATAGGAACAGAAGCTCTCCGAACAGAACAGTCTAATCATGTGGACTACCAATAGTCAACCAAATAGAACAAGAAAACAGACCCTTCATTCTGGTTGACTGTCATTTCATAAAGTTCCCCTCTGAAACTAGCATTTAGATATTCAAGCCTCAGTAATGCATATGCATGTCCTTAGGTGTTCCCTCGGCTTCTGGGAACCTATAAGAGCCACTAATCACTGAAAATGCTTCCAGGCTTCTAAGATGTTCTAGCTTCAGTAGTGCATGTACATGTGTTTAATGGGTGTGACTTTGAAAAAAAACATTGAAAAGAAGGGATGTTTGCTTTGGTTTTAATACACCCCGCTTCAGCTGACGTAAACCAAAAGCACTTGCTATATTTTTATATTGTTTACTATTTCACCTTTCCCCATATAGCTGTACTGCCATCTTCTGAAAGGTCACTGGTCACTGTTTTAGTTAGATCGATCCTGATCGGATTTGCCCATTCAGCCACAACAGCATTAGTGACGTCAGGCACTGATGTTGGGCAAGAGGGTGGAACAGGTATTCCAGTTCATCTGAAAGTTGTCCAGTAGAGTTGAGGTCAGGGATTTGTGCAAGCCACCCGAGTTCTTCCAGTCCAACTTTGGTAAACCATAAAGAGAAAACACCTCAATGCTTTCAAGGCTTCAACCCAAAGACAATACGAGCTATCTTTGACAGAAATTATAGCAGGTTTCCAGATATCTAGAATATTTTTGAAAACAAAGTATGCACTTAGAAATTACTTTATCATTGTCCATGAAAAAGTAATATTTATAAAGATATAGCTTGAAAATAACTGAAAATACTTTGCTGCAGAATTTTACATTTACATTTAATGGAATCCTTCCATCCACAGGAACAGAACAGTTACTCTTAGTTATTCTTATTCAGAGTTGTCTAGTAAGGTCAGGGCTCTGTGCCAGCCACTCAACTTCTTCCAGTCCAACCTTGGCAAAGCATATTTTACCAGTTCTAGTGAAGAGAAATTGTAATATTACAGCACTCAAAGAAATTTTTAGACAAATAGAACAATAATATATAGATATTATAAGTCATATAGGCAGGTGACAAATTAAAAAGAAAATGCACCTGAGTAAAGTCTTGGGTCAGAACAACAGAACAACGTCCTTGTGCCCTTGCAGAGAGGTGGCAGTGGCCCAGTGGTTAAACCTGTGCACTATTGATTGTAAGGATTTTAGTTCAAAACCAGGGACCATTAAAATACCACTGTTAGGCCAATGAGCAAGACCTGTATCCATTACTTGCTCATACCAACTTTTAAATAGCTTTGGATAAAAATGGCTGCAAGTGCACAGCTGAAAGTCTGAAACTTTACTGATGGAATGAACACAATTCTTCAGACAGTCTCAGACAGGGTTGATGATTGTAGTCTAATGTGTTAATCCAAACTCTCCCACTGGTGGTCAATTGTGAGCTGGTGACTAAGAGGAATGCAGTATATGATCAAGCCCTGTAGAATGTCATCCTGGAAGAGGCCACTCCCATCAGGATAGAAATGTTCATCATTGGATATCAGTCAGGTGATCAGTCAGAATAACTTTGTATTGATTTGCATACAAAGTACATAAAGTACAAATGGACCCAAAACATATCAGCGAAATGCCCTCAGATTAATAAATCACCATTTTTTCCCTTTTGTCACTAATCTGTCAATCATTTCACCATTGTTGTTATATCTGTATCAGCTATAAAACCTAATACACAATTGCATTTTTGGAATACGTTACATGTATTTGTCTTCTTAATTTTGTTCTAATGGCAAACCTTTGCTACATAAACTGTAATATGTTAACTACATAAAAAGTATATACACTATGGATAACTTACAGCTCTGCACAGAGCAAGCATGTCTGACTCCATGATAAGTTTTGGATAAATTCAGTGTCAGTATTTTGTAATTGCAGAGCATCAGGCAGCCCTTCTCCATCTAAAAAGAGAGTGCAAAGAAGAGCTGGAGACATTAGAGGCAAGTTACAAACAAGACATTCTCTTAAACCAATAATTTGATGTTCCTAAAAAGTATTAAGTGTGAGAGAGGGGCATAGCTCTGTTTCTCAGTCATTTAATCTAATTGCACATACCCAACCATATTTATCAAAGGATTTTTGAAACTTATCCCCGGCTCCCTAACATGATCCTGCACAGGCGGACTATAAGCTCCAGCTCTACCACCTCAGAGAGGAGAATGAAGAAACTGTGTCCAGACTGCAAGCAGCAATTGTGGATTTCAAAAAGGCTGCCAAGTGTTCGCATAGTGAACTCAGAGATGCGGCTGTATCAACAGAAGACTACTTCACACCTCGCATTTTTCGAACGGTGTGCATTCAGACAGACCGAGAGACTTTTATTAAGCCTGTCGAGGAACCAGAGTTAAGCAAAGACCTTTGTCCTCAACCACATGTGCCTAAAAAACTTGATCTTGCATCAATTAGTAGTAGTTTTTCGAACAAACAGGAGCCTGCACTGCCTCCTTTACTGCCATTGCCAACACCACCACCACTGTCCGTTCAGTCAGGACTTGATAGTGTAACAGCTTCAAAACCTTCACCATCGCTGCCTGGTTCTTCTGAGAGTTATTCAAAACTTACTCAGTCAGACGAGTGCCCACCACCCACACAAGCCAGTGGTCCACCCCCTCCACCACCACCTCCACCAATAATCAGAGCTGGTCTTTCTCCTCCACCACCCATACCAGGCCCTGTGCCCTCCCCTCCAACTGGAGGTGGATTGTTCCTCTCTAGAGCTGAGGAGAGACTGCAAAGAAAGCCAAGAGTGGAACCCGTCTGTCCAATGAAGCCACTCTACTGGACACGGATACAGATTCAAGACAGCAGGTAGTACTTGAGCAGTCCCATCACCAACACACACATGAGAAACATAGATAAGGATTTTTAGCTTATCTAACTCATGATGGAAGGGAAATACACTGATGTAAGTGACAATATAAAAACTTTGAGCTACAAGCAGACTCCTTAAGGTTTTTGTCCTGTACCCAGTGAACACCAGCTATATTGCATTATTGTAATGTTGATTTCTTTTTGTTAGACTGAGTTCACCATTATATTTTTCCATTGCAAAAATCATAAATCCCTTCATAGAAAGATGTGTGAAAGTAGGAAAAAGATATTTTCAAGACTTCCTGATCAGACATCAGGACAGTATAAGTTTAACCACAGCAGCCTGAGGTCTGTCTTTGGGGCCAGCAGCCCTTCCAGGACCTCTAGCGGTGGTGTGGATTTCTGTGGGATTCTGTTTCCAGGGTCTCACACTGCTGCTGCACTGTTATTTGACTCTTCTTAAAAGCCTTCTTCCCTCACTGAGCAACCAGCAAGCCAAAGCTGAACCCAGTCAAGCTTAGCCTTGCAGCGCCTTGCTGGCTCTCTAATTGTTTTCATGGGAGCAAAAGTTTAGCAAAGCAGAGCACTCGTATTTGACCTCCTACTGATTTTATGTGTTTTCAGGCATGGTTACCGAGAAACAGTAATAGTGTGTTTCCATTAGTTTTTGCATTTGCTTAGTATTTGGTAGCCTGCCTGCATGCTGACTTTGAAGTGTGAAAACTGAGTCTTTTTCTAGCCTTTTGCAATGAGAAGAAAAACCTTAAATTACTCAGGATTATGATAAAACAGTGGGAGGGAGAATGGCATATAGAAACCAAACCTTGGTGGTGTCTGGATGTCTGTCTTCATCTCTGTCTCTTCTCCTAGAAATGATACACTGTGGAGCACACTGAACGAGCCGGCCATAATAAATACTAATGAGTTTGCTGAGTTGTTTGCTAAAATGGCTTCACCCACCAAAAGGAAACCCCTATCTGAGGCCTACGACAAGACAGCCAAAGCCAAGAAGGTATAAATTCCTCACTAGTCATCAGGATAACGGTGATTGAAGGGCACTTTATATGGTTGAATAACATTTACATCATAATCAGTCAGCAGTTTTTATAAGCCCTCTGTAATTTACAAGTCTCATAAGCATGTTTCTATGTTTTTAAGTTGGCTTGAAGTTTTAGACTGAAGATCGTCCAACCACACTGTACAACTATTTGCATCCTTAAATATCAAAAAACTGAACTGTCACAACCTTATTTAGCAAGATGACGTACAAAAATAAAGCACTGTGCTAATCTTGTCCAGCAGTAGCTAGTTGAAAGAGACTCTAACATGCTAGGTAAGTGTTGCAAAAAGGCTATAAAATGCACCTATCTAGTTAACATTAGGCTTTTATATTGTAGCCAAGTCCATCAACAAACTCGCTAACATTAGGATAACTATTATATTGTCCAGACTGTGTTTATTAGCAAGAGCCTTCACCCTCAAAGTGCTATCAAAGGGTTTTGGGCTATTAAAGCCTCCAGCAACTACACTGAGTGTAAATAATGTACATTTCTATTCTAAAACAAATGCAGACATGTGTCTGTGTCTTAAAGTTTGGGTATAAAAGCTTTTGTATATTAAGTGTAAAAAAGTTTTTGCTTTTATTTTAGGTTCAAGGTAATAGTATGGTTTCACTGTTTTGCTGTTAATCAGATTTTAATAGCTAAATGACTTGATGTTTCCTATTTCAGGCAGAATAAATTTGACTGAGAGACATTATTTGTCTTAATAACTGGAGGCCACAATTGCTGTTTCTGAAACTGACACATGTAATTATGTTGGGATAAAAACACAGATTCTTGCCACATCATTTAAGAGTTTATTAAAGATAATTACAGTACTGTTACTCTTGGCCACACTCTTATTCTTTTTCCATTTGTAGCTGTCCCCAGTCTTGCCTAAAAAATCTTTATTTTCCCTCAGCTCTGACACATGATAAATTAAGAGTCTTTTGGCCTTTCTGTCCATTCAGATTATTAAGGTGTTGGACAGTAAGCGTTCTCAAGCTGTGGGAATCTTAATCTCAAGTCTTCACCTGGAGATGAAGGACATACAGCAGGGTGAGATATTTTTCACACACAGCTGAACACGACAAGTCCCTCCACAATATTAAACCATCAATCATTGTTCAGACCTCTACTGTAATCAAGTACACAGCTAGATACATAAATTCTACATTTTACAATAATATAAGCAAATGTATTTGGGCCTTGGATTCATGTTTGGGCTGGATAGTGAGTAAAAGCCAAGTCAACGTGTTGATTTTAGACAGCATCCAGTAGAAAATACATGAGTTTGGTTTTAAATGCCTTTTATTCTGCTTAGTTGAACTGCCTTGTCTGAGTAATAGCACTGAAATGCCTTATTTGGAAAGTGTTACATAACCACATGGTCTTTCCCACATTGGCCTTAGATGTTAGATTCATCAACAAAAAGCAAAAAGGGCCTGAATTGAGACCTTTCACTGGTATAGATCGATTAGCCAAGATCCCACCTCTTTTTCATTAGACCAGTAACACTTGGTTGCAATTCAGTATATTTAATAACATATTTTATATTTGTCTTTTAACCAAATCCTTTTATTTCTTCCCATACTAAATTATATAAGCGTGATTCCTCTGAAATTAATGTCTGTTAATGCATCATTTTCGAACACTTTGTGTTTTTAAAAGCAACAGCAAAGGAAGTTACAGCGACAAGAACAGTACAAGTCATGAGTTTTGTTGTTAATTAGTGATCATTTTATTGCTTAATGAACTGTTTCATTTGATGAAAGGCAGTGACTCAGCTATTACTTTACCCAGGGGAAGTGCATTTCACCACCTGGGTGCCATTACGGAGTTCTGCATATAAAAAACAAGCCGAGTCATCATTGCCTAGGCTTTATTGCCAAATATTAACTGTCCAACAAAGTAAAATTAAATAGAAGTACATGAAAGGAGTACTCCGTCCAGGGTGTATCCTGCCTTGATGCCCTATGACGCCTGAGATAGGCACAGGCTCCCCGTGACCCGAGTGTAGTTCGGATAAGCGGCAGACAATGAATGAACATGAAAGGAGTTTTATAATACAGCAGACCTAACTGAGAGCATCTTTGAAGAATTATTTAATTTTACTTTCAATCAATATTTCAGCCTTTTGTTACAATGTGTAATTTTTGACCATTTTTGGTGAAGTCAAAGCATCTCCTATCGATCAAGACAGAAAACAAGGGTGCAGCATCAGTGCATCTTTCAACCACTAAAGGGACAGGCCAAAATATTATTAGTGCGAATGCAGCAGTGGGAGCTGTGGGAAAACATGAGTAAAACAAAAACAAGTTCTTTGAACATCATTCTGGATCAGCTGGAGTAGTGGAAGGACTTGCCAAAATCAAGTTGCAGTAGTTCAATCTCAAGATGACATGGGACTCAACAAGTACTTGAGGGGTTTCTGTGGACAGAAATGGCTAGATCTTCCTGATATTGTCAGGGAGAAACATGTACAACCCTGTCAGGTTAGCTATGTGAGAAGAGAACAGTAGTTGGTTGTCCAAAATTTCCCCTAAATTAGGCAATCCAAGAGTTATTCCGGAATAACACAAAGTCTTAAGGATGCATTTCCAAGGATTAAACAGCAGCTTAGTTTGCAGGGATTGTTTAAGGTAATAAGCTGCCATTCATGATAAGACGTCTTGCAAATATGCTGAGATGTAAGGATACAACCTCAGTGAGTTGGTATTAAAGGAGAATAAAAAGGGGAAAAAAGGACTTAGCCCTGAGCCTTGTGGGACACCAGGTGAGTATATGCATGGGCAGATGTGGGCACCATTCATGTCAATTAATATGATCATCCCTTTAGGCATGAAGCAAACCTCTACCATCACTATTTACAAGGAGCATGTACTCTTGAGGATGTACAGGAGAATCTTGCGATAGCACATGTCAATGTCTGGAGAAACGGCAAAGACAAATACAGATGATAATGTAGTTTGTCTGATAAAGCTGCATGAAGCTTCTCATTAACAGATTTAACATGTGCTGCTGTGAAGACAGATGGGTTAGGATCTTGTAGGTTATGAATAAGGATTAAAGACATCTGACTGTGTACAGCACATTCATTTTCTAAGGTAAAGGTGTGTATTATATTTTATTTGTTTATATTTTAAGAAGTTGCTTAGAAAATATTGCAGACACACAAACAAAATCAATACTTGTAAGAGCAGATTGGATTGCTCAAACTTTCTGCAGGAGGAGGCGGAATTGGTCATGAGTATCTTGATAGCAATCAGTACATTAGCAGATGCTATGGAGTCATTTATGATGGAAGTAATGCAGGTGGTGTCTGGCAGGATGGTCTAGAGTATTCTGGAAGGATGGCATCCAGCAGGCAGGTGTTACATTTGCTAGACAAGAGAAGCTGCAGGAACTAAAAAAAAAGATAAAATGGCATTGTGATAACTTGTGCAGTTATTATAAGGAATTGTGCAGTGTAGGAACATGGGAAGGGAAAGATGGGCTAATTAAGTTGGCAGAACATCACAATAAAAATGGTGGCAAAGTCATCAGTAGTCAGGGAAGAGGTAATGGCGGTATAAGAAGTGAAGCAAAAAAGGTCATGAGCTCTCTAATGAAAGGATGGATTATAAACAAAACAGTTTCTGCTCTGCTGGAGTCTACACAGTTTTCCTCCATAATTGGCAAATGATTTAAGTATCACCTGCTTTCACATATACAGCAGTAGCCTCAAAATCAATATATAAAACATGAAAAATTATTCAGTTCATTTCTGTATACTTATAGTAATTTCTTTGCTATAGCATTGACTTGCTATTGCATTGACTGGATTTTCTGCTGCTAAATAACTGCACAAACAAATTAGTTCTAAATAAAGGCTAAATAAATCTACTAAGTAGCATAGCCTTTCCTTATCTTTATTTAGCTAGCAAGGTTGTGCCATTGAGTATCTGCATTCTCAACACTGCTCTGCTCTTAGTCATGATCATTAGCAGCCGACTTGGAATCAAAAAGTGGTTTTATTTTTTAGCAATATGCTGAATTGGCCAGCACGGTTTCTCTTTTCACATGCTTCCTCTACACTCCACTTTTTCACTTTCTCCACAGTATACATGCTTCCACAAACTGACAATTGAGACTTAATTTGAAAACCTGATGGACGAAACCAATCACAAGTATGGTCTCTGCGCACTAGCATCTTATTGCAGGGTGTTACTGTGTCTCCTGTGCTAAGGCGCGTGTGAGAGAGGAACATGGGAACCTCCCTAAGACTTCATCATACATCATTAAACAGCACAGACTGTTAAAAGAATCCTAGATTTCAAAGATCCAAACGAAATAAATTCACTAGATCTCACACTCCTATTACTTAAGGAGCATAGGAGGTCATGCATGGCTCATCTGTAGTAAAGAAAAAAATTGTAGAAAAAAATTCCACATTGCAAAATACCATGATCATGACAAATTTCCATGTGCCTCAGACCTCACACATTGACACACATCTTTTGAAAATGTTGACATTCCAGTAAAAACCCCAGACATACCTGAATTCAAAACAAACAAGCTTCACCAAACTATACTGACCATACAAATATCTTCCTTTACACATCTTCTTCCCAATCCAGTCTGCTGTTTATCTCTCTCCACGTTTCTTGTCCCATTTCCCCTCAACACAGTAGTTTGCATTGTATTTCATACCATTTCAGTTAATACTGCCCTCTAGCTGCCAAAGCATGTTCTAACAGTCAAGCTATAGTGTTTTAGTGGAGAGGCTATAAACAGGAATGTTATGGAATGCGTACCACTAGCAAGATTAAAAAGGGAAGAATTATTATTGAAAAATGTTTAATTTTAAGATATACGGTATAAAGATTGAATACTAGTAGGTCCAGCCTGTGTTAGTCTGTGCTCTAAAACATAAGTTTATAGTTGGGGTCATACACCACAAACCATCCTTAATGGTCTTCACTGATAGAACTGACATTTAAACATTTTGCTTGGAAGGTATTAGCAAAATGAGCTAATCTATAAAATATTACATATATTTTTCCCTCTCATAGCTATTTTGATGATGGACAACTCTGTGGTTGATCTGGATGCTATTGAAGCCCTGTATGAAAATGTAAGTGTTATTTCCACTATTCATATTTGTATATGAATTAGGTGTGCGGAGACCTCAATAAACTGTGCTGTGCTGTTGAAGTGTTTACACTGGCAACTTACGTATTAATGGGAATTGAAAATTGATAACCGGGGCTAGTTTAACTGCGAAAATGAAATTTAAACCTCAGATTTAGTTGCTCAGCCAAGACAATTTGATTTGATGTCTGATGTTTGCTTCTTTGGTTTTGACTGGAGTATCCCAGAGCCCATGTTACACCAAATTATTAACATCTTCAGTATGCTTCAACATAAAAGTAGTACCTAGCATATCATTTAATCCAGACGTGGCTTGCAGTTTTATCGTTGTAAATTATAATTTTTCATGGGGTTAACAGGAATAAGTGGTCTTATTAAAACACAAACACACACACAGTTAAATAACTTAATGTTTGGATAGTTCTGTTTTGAGGTGATTTTAAAATGTTCATTTTCTTAGCTGCATGTCTGTGCATTTTTATGGTCCTCAGAGTGCTCAGCCTGAAGAGTTGGCGAAAATAAGGAAACACTACGAAACCTCAGATGAAGAGCATGTCAGACTGCTGGACAAGCCTGAACAGTGAGATACCAGCGAGATTAGTAACATATCCACTCTTGACATAAAACAGGAAAATCATGTCAGTGATTATGAAACTACAGTTGCTGCATGATGATTGTTCCGTTTCACAGTTCACATTGGTACCAGAGGGACAGTTAATCTGCCAAGTCCTTTTGTCACAAATTATCCATTCTATTTTCCAGATGTTTTTAAGATTTCAATATTAAATGTGCAGCTACACAGCCAAATTTATTAATTTAATATTTAGTGCTCATTCTGTGGGATGAAACTGTGAAATTCAATACACCACTGTAAGTTATACTGTGTATTAATTCTTCCAGGTTCCTGTATGAGCTTTCTCTGATTCCCCAGTTCTCTCTAAGAGCACGGTGTATCATTCTCCAGTCAACATTCACTGATACTGTTGCGTCTATCCAGCGCAAATCAGACATGGTTCTCCACGTGTGCAAGGTGAAATGCAGCTTTCAGTTTTATTATTGATATCAAAGAAATGATCACAAGACTCTTTATATCTTTACATATGTATATATTCAAGTGCTATACATAGAGTATCCAAGAGCTACAAGAATTTTAAGTTAGTCTTCAGGGAGTATCCTGATGTCAGGGGCACAGAGTGAATATTAATAGTCATGTGCTAATGTGTAACAGGGACTACTGGAGAGAGACAGCGTGAGAGAGGTGCTGGGGCTCGTCCTCGCCTGCGGGAACTATATGAATGGTGGGAGCAGACACCGAGGCCAGGCAGACGGCTTTGGACTTGACATTCTCCCCAAACTCAAAGACGTTAAGAGCAGAGTAGGCTTTTCCAAGAATATGATCCAAATATAAACTGGTCAATACATTCCCATTGCACAAAACCCTGATCTAAGCACAACTGAAACACACCTCTTATCAATATAAAGACACAGGAGAAGCTTGAGTGTTGGCCATGCTGTACACACAAACACAATTTCACTAAGCTAACAATACACATGCAGTAGTGTCAGGTATTTATCCAGCATATTGAGTAATAATTTACAGAAAAAGTATTGATTTTCAGAAAAGCTGATTGGAGTTCAGTATTTCAATAAAGAAGATGAGATTTTGGGATGTGCATGTGCTTTTCCCTTTAAATAAAGACACACAAAGTCAGTTACTGATAAATCTTTTCTTATAAAGGACAATTGACTAGTATGACCCATACCTTGATCCCATCAACGTTTACTTTTTACTTTAGATTATGTGTTATAGAGATGTACATATCTGGAAAAGGCTTTAAAACAAAAAAAAGTATGTCTAAAAACAGCTATTTGTCAATACACAATAAGACACAATGTCTATAAGTTTAGGATTGTTGCTACTCTCTCTAGGATTAGGTATCCTGCAAAGATCACACCCAAAGTACAACAGGCAATCCTGAAAAAGATGCCAAAAACCTGCAAAAACAACTCTACAAACCAGGAAAGTCTTTGTTCATGTGTTCACTATCAGAAAACACTGAACAAGAATATTGTAATTAGAAGGACACCACAAAGGAAACCACACCTGTCCAAAAAAACATTGTGGCATGTTTCAAGTTTACCCAAAACCACCTGGATGTTCCACAGCGCTTCTGGGGAAATTTTCTGTGGACAGATGAGACAAAAGTTAACCTCTCTGGCAAAAATGCACAATGCTATGTTCATGGTTTCAAGCTGCTTTGTTATCTTAGAGCCTGGATGCCCTGCAGTCATAAAGGGAAAAATTTATTTAAAACAATATCAAGATCTTTTTCATGGACAATAGTCCATAACCTCAAGTTTATGAGAGGATGTGTAATGAAACCAATGAGACAATGGCCCAAAACACACACTTAAATCAACTAAAAATGACTGAAAAAGCCAAGTCACAGTCCAGACTTTAACCCAGTTGAGATCCTGTGGCATACTCTATAGTGGGTTGTTCATTCAAGACATCCCAAAAATATTCATGAGCTGAAACAGGAAGAATTGTCCAAAATTTATCCTCGTCATTATGTCAGTCTTATACACAGACACAGGAAAGTAGCAGTGATTGTTGTTGCTAAAGGTACATCTACAAGTTACTAAATTCAAGGGGTCACTTTGTCCAGGATACATTCTGAATGATTACACAATATGCTCAATGACGACTTAAAGATACTACTGTTTGTGTAATTAGTTTAATCAGATTGTATTTGTCTATAATCATGACATACAGAAAAGACCTGCAACTATATGTAATGTCTTTGCCAAAAAACCTCCACAGGATAACCGCATATGTCTGATGGATTACATAGTGTCTTACTATCTACACAATCTCGATAAGGTAAATATTTTCGATTTTTCTTATTAAACTTTTTTTGACATGAAATACATGGACAATGTTTTGTTCTCTTATATAATCTTTCACTGTCTTTAGAATGCTGGGACCGAAAACTGTGTGTTTCCATTGCCTGAGCCTCAGGATGTCTTCCTTGCTTCCCAAGTTAAGTTTGAGGATTTATCCAAAGAGCTCCGAAAGCTGGGCAAAGACCTTGAAGGTGAGAGCCAAGCCTTTACAAAATCTCTATAAGCTTACCATGTTTCTTTTGGTCTGTTTTTTTTTCTTTTCTTTTTTTTCTGTTGTTGTATGATTTGGTTGTTTTTAGTAAACAGTTCTAGCTATTGTCGTGAGTTTCAGTAATCACTGTACTTAAAATATGCAATCAAGATTGTTAGTATGCCTGTAATCAATCAGCTTTCGTCCTGGTTTTGCATTGTCTCAGTTGTGTTTTGGGGTTTCAGGGCTCTGATGGCTTTTTTTCATGGTCAGTATTTCACAGTAATCTACTTTTTCTAAGACTGGGAAAGTTACAACCCTGTGCCTTTGCTTTAATCAGAATAGACTGAAAACCATTTTACAGCAACAAGTTTGGCTCTCAGCCATTGCCCAAAGTCATTACAGAGCCATGTTAGGATTTAAGCAAGCCATTACAGAGCCATCTTTAGACTGAAGGCTTACTTGAATATGAATTGCCTGGCATATTTATTTTTCTTCTGTTCTTTACCTTCCACATTATTGTAGTTTATTTACAGTGCGTTCCATATGTAATCCTACCTCTCTGTAGCTTGGCATAAACCACCACTGTAAAACCTAGAGCTTGTCTTTTCACTAAGGTGTGGGGTTGTGTGTGTGTGTGTGTGTGTGTGTGTGTGTGTGTGTGTGTGTGTGTGTGTGTGTGTGTGATGATGTGTGCATGTTAGACAAAGTGGAGTCTTTGTGATTTTGCCATGGCGCCTTTTAGATATGTCTTTAATCCTGCCCATCTGATGCTTTCTGCTATTGTATGATTTCAAGGCTTTGTTGCGTATGTCGTCTTTGAGGGTCGCAAGTTTGCAGAGCTGCTGTTCTTATGTAATCTGAGGGAAGAGCAGCTTATCTTCCCGCCGGCCGTTCTTTATCTCTGCACAGATGCACCGCAGTTCTCCTGTTACACTGTATCAGCTTCAGTTCAGTGTGGCCGTGCAGATTTGTGTCAGAGATTCTTTTCTTTAGCTCTCAACAAGCCCTCCTTATCGGGCGACTGAGAGACTGCCAAATCTGGCCCATCACGTTCTCCCCTTTGTCTCACTGTTTGAACCTCCCTCATGCCTGCAATGAACCATGTCTTTTTTTGTTTTATATCATTTTGTTTTTTGTTTTTCAATGGCATGTTTAGTTAGTTTGCCCCGAGCACATAGTTTACGCTTGCTCTCTCTTTGACCGCATTTATCTCCCATGCTATTCAGTGGTATGGGGAATTTCTGATATGTAAATGAGTCACTCTGGGAATTTTATTGTTGTGTGCAGAGTTTTTTTTAAGGATATAGCATTTTTTTTCATTCAGGCCTAATAGTGCATTATGGACTTAATACACAGACTCCTGGGTATATTTGGAAAAAGAAATGTTTGTCACAAAGACATGACACTGTTTACATTCTGGAAGATTGCTTAAGTAATCTTCCTTTGTATCCTGGGGGTTTTATTGCATAACCAGTCACGCCACAGTTTACACAAATGCTGAATGAAAACAGTGGCATGCGTAGTCTTATCAGAGACAGATGCAGATGGACTGAATCCAGCAGGCCTGGGCTCCCATCGCTCTCTATTATGACTGGGACAGCAGTCTGGCCCCTCTGATCCTTGGATTGGACTGAACTGACGATGAACAAAAGGCGCAGCCTGGTGCCATAGGGGGGAGTGGCAGATATCTGCTGCCGCCATCAGCAGTGCCACAGAACAGGCTCTGAATCTCTGACTCCACCACAGGTGCAGCTTCTTCCCCTGGCTCATTTGAAAAAAGTGCCTTTCTCATGCTTTGAGAATACCATAAGCTATGAAGGGCAGTCATGCAAAACAAAATGTAAAGCTTAATTATAAGTTGACAACTTAATGAAAGTTGACAGCTAGTTCGTAAGGCATTTTAAAGTAAATAATATTTGATTCATCTTCAGTGACTGATTTGTCCTGCTAGGAATAGCACTGTTTCAGGATCTCTGGAAGACAGATTCCAGTCCATCTCTGGGCATCGTGTAAACATTCACATGCTCATTTTTACCTAGGGCTAATTTATTGTAGCCAAATCACCTACTGCCATGTTTTTGGAGGTGGGAGGACACTAGAGAACCCAGAGGAAATCCACACAGACAGTAACATGAGCTCAGGCGTTAACTGGGGACCACTGGGTTTACTGTCTATAAAGCAACACTACCCACTGTGCCACCCTGCCACCCATTAAATAATAATGATTAACAATAATAGCAATAACAGCATTACAGTGTTGCAGATAGTCAAGAAATGGTAAAACAGTAACATGGTATAAGGATAAGGCAAAATATTTATCAAATTTGATCCTCAGGCTAAGTATAAATATGGTCTTTTTTGAATGTTTTTTTAATACAGATTGTGAGAAGGATGTGCAAAGAGTGTGGTTATCATCACCTCAAGAATACATCTATCCCTTCAAGGAGAAAATGGAAACTTTTATCTCCAGTGGTAAGCTAGCGGTAAACACCTACAATCACACTGACTGTAAGAGATGTTCATGAGTCTGAAACACTGTGAAGGTCTTCTCAACTCTGAGTATATACACTGTTCGCATATGCTATGGAAATGTGTTTTATGTTAGATGTTCTTGGTAATCAAAAATAGAAATTGTTCATTTGGATAGGTTTTTTTGACTTAAACTAGCTAAGGCACTCATAATTGAGCTTAGGTGCATCGTGTTAGCCTTGATTCTCTGTGGCACATCTTGAGATGTCTGTAAAACTTCAGTAGAGTCCATTTGGGGAATACAGTTGATTCAATATAATTTAGAATAACACACACTTATGTGTGCATAAAATCCTACAATTTAGAGTGCATATAAGACCAAAAACCATGAAGTCCAACAAATTCTCCAAAGACCCAATTGTAATCAAATTGTGTTGAGAGATTTGAGCCAGGAGCAAAGTGGGCTCCATCACTGTGAAATGGATGAAGTTTTGAACTACAGGACTTTTCTTATAGCCAGCTGCCCAGCTAAAATCTGTAACCAGGCTAAAATACACTTGGTCAGAGTGGTGACCAAGAATCTAGAATTCATTGGCCTCCAAAAGAGCTTCAGAAGTGTTCCACAGAGATGTGACAGCCTGCCTTAAGGCCAACCACCTCAGAAATACTTCATCAATCAGGCCCAAGATAACCTGCTCCAAAGTGCACACGACCTCAATCTGGGGTGAAGTTTAATCATTCAGCACAACAACAACCTGAAACATACAGCCAAGACAATGCTGAAGTGGCTTTAGGAAAAAACTCTGAATGTCCTTGAGTGACCCAGCCAAAGCCCAGCAAAAGCTCTGACCCCACAAAACATATCTGGAGAGACCTGAGGATGGCAGTTGTCAAACACTCCACAGCCAATCTGATTGAGTATGAGACTATCTTCTAGGGGGATTGGGAAAGAAATTCAGTGTTCAAAGCTTGTAGACTCACAAAAGAAGATACAGATCTGTAATTGTTGCCAAAGGTACTTCTACAAAGTTCTGAATAAAGGATCTGTATACTTTTGTCAATGAGATATTTACATTTTTTAATATAAATGTGCAGAAATGTCTGAAAACTTTTTAAAAACTCTTTTGAAACGTTTTTGTTTTTCCATTATGGATTATTGTGTGTAGAATAAAGTATACAACAAAAGACAGCAATTTAATACTTTCCAAATCCACTTTATATTGCAGTGAAGGTTAACAAAACTCAGCAGTACACACTGAAATGCTCACAATAATTACTCCATTATCTCTGCTGCACAGTAAAGATCTCATTCAGTTGCCCTGGAGAATATCTGTGATTGGCCCTTTTGGGGACTTGATAACTGTCTGTGGTCTTCACTACCTGTGTGAGATAGCTAGCTGTCGGGTTCAGAAGGCAGACAGACAGATAGGGATCAGAGAGGCTTTGGCAATGAACAAGACTTTCAAGTGACTCGACTTATTTGCTTCAACCTCATTTTTATGGTTTCTTTAAAAGTTGAGTAAAGCCTGAACAGTGAAGAACTTATATACCTAAGTACATGGAACAAATTATTTTCTATCAAGTGGCAGCCATAGTTATGATAGAATCAATACATAGTTTTATCACTTGCATCACTAATTACAAGTGATTACTAATTTTAAACACTAATTCAATGAATGAAGTTAAGTTCATTTTGCTCAGTTAACTCCGTGTTCATTTCTAAAACTCACATGCTTCTCTACATGGAAATATACTTTTGTGTTTACAGCCCAGAAAGAAAAACAAGCAACTGAAGATCATCTCATATCTGCCCAAAAATGGTATGACATTATTTTCATTCTTGTTACCTTTGAATAGTTTTTGAATTTATGATGGTCATTTAGTGTTTCTAGTAAAGCCACTGTTTTTTTTTTTTAATAAAGACATTTCATTCTATTTATCCATTTTTCTGTTGCATGTAACATTGTGGAAAAGAAGGTCCTCTTCTCACTTAGGTTATCAGCTATTATCAGTCATTTTCTCTCTTGAAGTTAATATGACAAAAGCTTTTCATGTTGCTGAGCTTTTTATGTTACCAGGAAACTACAAACGGCTTACTGTTACAGCTTTTCCCCAGATTGTTACAAACACTGATACTGGAGTCTTCTTCCAAAAAATACTCAATATAATAAGCCAAAATAAGTCTGAACATACAAACAATTATATACATTTATAACTGGTGAACATGGAGCATCTGGTATACAAGTCACCTTTGTAAGTTCGATATACATATATAATATGAACAGAATATACAACATATTTGTATATAGTGTATTAATATAAAGCTGTGATTTATTTTGCAGTCAATATATACAACTACTGATATTAGATCATAAATGGTATCATTTCATAAACATCTGTGTGTAATCTGAGAATCAGCCTTTCTACATACAGTACTTCATCCCTACTTTCTTTCTTTCTTTCCTTCTCTTAGCTTCCATGACATGGTGCAGTACTTTGGGATGAAGCCTCGTTCTGGCGAGCAGGATGTCCTACAAGGCCATGTTTTTATGCTCTGGTTTGAATTCTGCAATGACTTCAAGACCAAATGGAAGAAGGAGAACAAGGCCATTTCCAATGAGAGGTGAAAAGCCTATAGTTGCCTAGAGCATGAATGTTGGTCTGGATGAAAACTTCCATTTATTTTTTATTTTTGGTCTTAATAGCAAATTATGCTGAATTTGATTTATATCACATAAACACATTTTGCAGTGTCAAGTGAAAATTATTCTGTATGACATACAATTACATTAATTGTTAGGAATATAAACCGCACTGATTGTTGCTTTGTGGATGATTGAAAAATTTGTGGTTATTGGAAAATCGTGTGTGCCTTCACTTTTAGCCAAACTTTTTCTCTACACTCCAGACTGAAAGAAGCCAAGCAGTCAGTGCGCAACATCACAGCAGACAAAAAAGTGGAGACCAGGCAGGTCCATGCAAATGGCCTGGTAAGGGTCTAAATTTGTTCTACATCTATAGTCATAAGGAGTTAATATAAATTCTTGTTTATCAAAGACACAATAGAATAAACAGCACATTAGGGAACAGAATAATCATTATAAATATCACTCTGATTTAAAATATTAATTTAAGCCAATAGCTGAGAGTCTCCGTTAATTTCCACTTGTGGAATATACTGTTTGTGAAGGCAGATCTCCAAACCAAATTTGACAATATTGTTATTATGAGGGGGAATAAGGTCCATCTCTTGTGTTTCTATAAGCAATTATTTTAAACTTATTTTAGGGTCATTTTCCAGATCACAGCTGATTGCTGTCAGATAGGATCATCACAGGTTACATGTCAGGTGTAATTATAAATAGTGTGTCCTGCTTAAAAATATTTAATTTGCAAAAGGCCAAACAAAATGCTGTTTTCTTTTTCTCATGACAGAAGGAAAGATTGCGCCTTAAAGAAGCAAGCTTATCCAGCACCTGAGATGCAACAGACCCTCCACAATGACAGTATACTTCATATGATTTATAAACTCAAGTCTGTTTATTTTTTTTACTTTATTTTCATTTTGCATCTACATGTAACTTAGGCTTGTTTCTGCATAAAAATGACATGTACTATTTCTGCTTGGACACTCCTGATTGAATGTGATGATTAGCATGAGATCAGTTAATCTCAGTTCAATTTTATTTTTGTAGCACTTTTAGCAATAATAATTGTCACAGTGCAGCTTCTTTAATTGGCAAGCCTCTGGCAAGGAAAAAGTCCCTGAGACAAGATATGGGAAAAACCTTGAGAGGAACCCAACTCTCTCTCTCTCTCTCCCTCTCTCTCTCTCTCTCTCTCTCTCTCTCTCTCTCTCTCTCTCTCTCTCTATATATATATATATATATATATATATATATGAGTTGGGTCCCTCTCATTGTATATATATACATAGTGAGAGAGAGAGAGAGAGAGAGAGAGAGAGAGAGAGAGAGAGAGAGAGAACAAGAGAACACACTATGTGATAAAAGGACATTCAGTATAAACTTACGGTTAAAGCTGCAGTAACCAAGACTGGGAACCAAGCCGAGTGGATTTGGTTTCATTTAAATATGGATAGTCTAATATTCCTAGCTTCAGTACATTTAAGAAAAATAGCACTTTATAAACCTCAGGACACTCTCGCCAGGAACTTTCTCTGGTCAGATTCCCCACAGCACATCCACAAATTCCTACAGACAAAAGGTATCTTTATTTTGCATGTTAAGTATATTGTATTTTTTGAAATACTTGTATTGATGGATAAAACACTGCAACACACTGCAAACACAGCATATAAAGTCATAGTCCCTTGATACTGTACATAAAGTAAACATTTGAAAATTGAAATTTTGTTTAACTTATTGGATGAATCCAATTTTAGTAGCAATGAGAGGTTTAGTTCAGAAATTCAAATACAAAATGGAAGGCAATAAATATCCATATTAATAAAAAATAAAAAATAAAAATTCCAGCATTCAGAATCCAGAATTATAAAAAAATATATATTATGTACACAAATGGATCTTTCTTTTCATCATTCCGGAAGTCTTCATCCACATAGTGTAGACTGACAGGATTTTTCAGTGATTGTTGGAATACCATATATTTACAGCTGATAAAAATAAACTTTGTGCACAAAACAAGGCTCATGTCTGTGTTACTAAAAGCCACATTCCTGCAACAGTAAGCGTAGCATGCATCATAAAAACCCACAACATGGTTTCATTCAAGAAAATAAAAAGGCTTGATTGCAAAAGGGCGCACAGAGTTAGGGGAGCTCCAATAGACCCCCATGATAAATAATGGTGGTCATTTCCTAAAATGTACTAATACTGCTTGCTTAATATACTGGTTAAATTAATAGCTTGTGTTATGGACAGTCTTTGAACAGTACTCTCTCAGAAAAAGGGGTATTATGCGGTACTGTACCTTTCCTTTTCGCTGAGGTGGTACCCTCAAGGGTACATCATTTGTATCTTTAGTGTCTATTAGCTAGAAAGGTGCATGTAGTGTACAACTTTACTTTAAAAGTCTATTCATCATTAATCAACCATAAAGATATCCATGTTTCCAGATGAGAAATACACATTAAAGGTATAAAAGGGCACCATTCCATCGACAAGAAAATGTATACTGTATTCAAGCGCCAGTCAGCACTTAAGCAAACTTAACATTGAAATAAACTTACAGAATCTCATGAACTGTGTAATGTAACATTTCAGATCGCTATTAATCCAAGTCTATGGACGTACAGCGGCACTGTTTGACGCGCCGCACACGTTTCCGTCTGATTCTCGGGATCTGACTCGGGCATATCAGTGTGTAAGTGACGACGGTGAATGTTTTTGGTTTGCAGAAGGAGCAGGACTGGAAGGCGCTTTCTTCTTGGTAGACGTGCCGCGGAATGTAAAAGGAGTTGCACTGGCCGTAGCAGAAGCTGTTAATGATGGTACGGCTGATGCAGCCCTCTTCCTCTAGCGTCTGCTTCAACGGCTGCGTCTTGCACCAGTCCCGCTTCAGGTAGTGGCGCTCGGTCACATGCAGAGCCTCCTGGCTGGAGTCGAGAACCTCCTGAGTCGGCGCATGCGCAGACGCTCCCGTGGCGACCCAGCTCGGTGCAGGCTGCGCTGTCTGCTCCCAGGAGTTAGGGCTGAGTTTAGTGTGATGAGGAACGGCGCCTTGAAATCCGCTGCTGCTCCAGCATTTCACAGGACAGCAGATTAGACACAGACCCAGGATCACAGCAAACGATACCTCTTTCGTCATCTTTTCATGTAAATACAGAAAGCAAAACTACTTATACAGGGTGTAAGCATACAGAAATGTTAAATAGGTCTGGAAAAAAAATCAGTAGGCTACAGACTATTATGATCAACATCGACAAATGTATACAATCCTCATTTAAAGTAAAAGGTTGATCTGTTTAAAACCAGCCAAAAAAATATCCAGAAGGACTCTATATAACCAGGTAATGTGGTTAAGCATAAAAGCTTATGTAAAGAAAACAACAAAACACCACAACAAGAAACAGTACTACTACTACTACTAATAATAATAATAATAATAATAATAATAATAATAATACTTCAGTTAAAATAAAAATCCTTTTCAAAACATTGATGATAAAATAATTTATTTACCTCGTGAATTCCCAGTTGTTGTCAGTTGAGATAATTATATGTGTAGCCTTGAAAAAAAAAGTCAGTGGAAGATCCTAAAATATCCAAAGCTCATATCATAACCGACAAAAATTGCGAGGCGTCCTCGCCCCGTTTTAAGTGAAAGTGGGCGGGACCCAGTGAGACAGGCCACGCCTCCAACTCGGCTTGCGACAGTGATGCGCCACTGACTCACTTCACTGATACTTTTTCAGTATGCTCTGTTTCTATGCTGTTCATAGGTTCATAGGTGTGCGTGTTTTGTGTTTTTCCTGCCACGCCACACCTAAATCAATTCATGGAGGATTCGATAAGTTAGTTAGTTAGTTAGTTAGTTAGTTAGTAACAGAAAACTGGGGAAAATGGCAAAATTTTGGCCACCTACAATTTATTGGACAAACAGTCAGGGATCTACGTTGTGGTCAGAAACATACTATAAATTAATTCCACTCAAAATGTTGGCATTTTCTTAGTCATTACATCAGGCTTTTCTGAGCATTATATCCCCGACTTACACTGTTGCATTACTGATAATAACAGTCAGCTCATTTAAAACTCATCTTTAAAATCCATTTTCTCACCAATTGTTTAATCACAAAAGATATTATATAAAATATAAAGCACTGGTTTGTCCCATGAATTTATAGTGACAGTGTGTCATTGTACATACAACTATTGCATGACACACAATACTAAAATGGCTAAACATAGCTAAACTGTATTGTACTAATATACTAAAAAAAAAAAGATCAGAACAGCTGTGTCTGGAAAATCCCACATCTGGAAAATCTGGTGACTAAATGAGAAATGTGACAAATATGATGTGATCAAGCTCTTCTTAACAAGTACCGGATGTCCATTATTGAAAAAAGTCCATTGCAACATTTTAGAAGAACTTTTTAAAAACACATCAAAACATTTTTTGCACATGAACATTTTTGTTTTATTTAACTTTCTGAAAACAAAGAATTATGTCAGACAAAAATACATTTTAAATGATCACTATCTTCAGTTTCATCAGTTTCATCTCATAATTCAGGTTTAGTGGATTTCATTTTAACATGCACAGAGAGATACAACAATTCTATTATGTAACTGTCATTATAATATTATATTCAGACTTGTCTTGTAGTGGTTTCCATTTCTTCCTCCTCTGAGAAATGTGGCACAGATTTCTTAGCCACCACATTGTCCAGTCTCTGTCCCATCAGATATGGGTTGGTGCTCTGAAGCAGAAAACAGAGGGGCGTCTGTCAGCTTTTCCCTTAACGTGATACAAGCACAAACTGTCCTTTGGTCAGGGATTTATGGTTTTACATTTTCATGGTATGATCACCTAGCCTAAAAATAACATGGTTTCGTGTTATTATGGTATTAAAGGACCATTTAAATAACACAAGCTGGTATTGACAATTAAAGAAAAATGTGATTTCAAAATGTTTAGATGAAAGTCTCTCTGCACATTTTATTATAAATAACAAAAATATAAAATCACCTAACTGATTAAAAAAAACTTCCATTAAATCTTGTATATTGATATTTTATTATTATTTATTAAGCTGAAAGAAAGTGGCTGTGATGAAAGGCAGCACTCAGCACTCATTTTGTGAATTTTGGGGGAAAGTTGCAGTCAGGAATATAATGGATGAAAACCACTTGGAAAAAATGACAGGTAAACAGGTAGAGTTATCCGTCCAATTATAAACTATGACTAAACTGTAAAACTGTGACACCATGACATGGTAACAGCCCTATTAGTGGGTCATATACATCTCACATTTAGCTAAAACAGGTAAAGAAACATTACAATCTTAACAAACCCTTTTTCTTCTTTTTGGTCCTCCTTTCAGTTTTTCATACAACAGCTTTTTATTCTGGAAGCACATTCAGAAATAAGAATGTCAGTGAATGCTTGAATAAATATTTTGCATTTTACTTGAAAAAAAATGAAGTTCTTGCTTTTTTCTCAGCGAGTATAAAAATATCTGGAACTCAAAAAAAGAAAAATTTAAGGTTAGACTTTGTTTTTATTTTTAATATAATAACTTTACTGATTTGAGTCAGTGTTCTCAACAGCAGCATATAAACTCCGTTCCAGTTAGAGATTTTGTGCTGGGCTTGCACCAGATGTTGAACAGATGCTATTTGTGACTCTCTGTCCATCTTATCCACACTGTAACTCACCCATTTGGCCAGTGAGGGGTAGTCATGTTCTGGGTCATAGAGGTGCTGGTGCTTCTGAAACTCTCGGCTGAACTCAGCTGTGTCTGGCGAATTCTCCAGGCACCCATCAGCAGCTAGAAAACAAAAGAAAAGTCATTGTGATTATTTAAGAAGAAAATTCATCAGAAAATCTATTTTAAATAAATGCTATCTATTCTTGTTTATTCTAACGGAGCAGTGATAATACTAAATGAAATTAAATGGATTATTATTGTATGGTGTCTTATAGGGGTGGTATATAATAATAAAAAACATTTTCAAGCATAATATTTCAGTGGGTATATGGCAGGTGCTTCTAGATTCATTGTATACCCGTTTTTCCCAGAGGGCATGGGTTAGGTGGATCAGGATATCCATGGTCCTGGCTGAAGTCTTTCGGGACATTGTCTCCAGTCAGTTCTGCAACAATATTAGGGATGTTCCCGTAGGGGCCGAGATGCTGAAGTCCCTCATGAGCACCACCTAGTGGACACACACTCCTGTAACTTGACTTCCAGACAGAATTAACAACAATAGAAAAGAGAAATCTGTCTCTCTCCAGAACAATCAGTTAATAAGGCCCATCATACAGCAGATGTCCCAGTCTACGAATCTGAATGGACAAGTGCAGTCCCATGGGAGCTGATATTTACTCTGACTGCTTGTGTAATATTTCTTCATTTGATCAAACAGGTTTAATCAAATGAAGAAAATGAATTAGATGTGCAAACTACTTAACTTGATAAACTATAAATCACACCACAAATCAGTAACAGTTGCTTCTCATGCAGAGAAATTTAACATACACCATAAAATCAGCCAATAAGCAGATGGCATTTTACTTTTCCAAAAAAAACTTTTATTTTAAAAAATTAAAAATTATTTTCAATAATTTTTTCCTATTATGATGTTTGAGCATTAACTGAAGCTCTTGATATTATGATTTCATGCACTGTGCTGCTGCAACATGATTGGTTGATTAGGTAATTGCACAGTTGCACATGTCTTACTAGTAAGTCTCTGTACTACGTTCTCTCAGAAAGTACGTAAAATGCAAAGGCTTCATTTTTAAAGTTTAGATTTAATGGAAAGATCATTGTTGTTTTAAAAAGCAACAGAAATGACAAAAGAAGTATAAATTAATGGCTGGGGTGTACTTTGTTCTCTTGTATTTTAATATAAAAATTCTATACGTTTAAGTTTCCAAAAATATAAATAAATAAACAAATAAACAAATAAACAAACAAATAAATAAATAAATAAACAAATAAATAAATAAATAAATAAACTTAAAAACAAGCAAAAAACGAGTTATTTGTACTCTACTTTCACCTTTTTGAGTGTAACATTATTTAAGCACGTAGATATTGTTAATGACAGGCTGTGTGTGTGTGCTGTGTGTGTGCAGTGTGTGTGTGTGCGTGTGTGTGTGTGCTGTGTGTGTGAGTGTGTGTGTGTGCGTGTGTGTGTGTGTGTGTGTGTGTGTGTGTGTGTGTGTGTGTGTGTGTGTGTGCAGGTGTGTGTGTGTGTGTGTGTGTGTGTGTGCAGTGTGTGTGTGTGCGTGTGTGTGTGTGCTGTGTGTGTGAGTGTGTGTGTGTGCTGTGTGTGTGTGTGTGTGTGTGTGTGTGTGTGTGTGTGCAGTGTGCTGTGTGTGTGTGTGTGTGTGTGTGTGTGTGCGTGTGTGTGTGTGCTGTGTGTGTGTGCTGTGTGTGTGTGTGCTGTGTGCTGTGTGTGTGTGCTGTGTGTGTGTGTGTGCGTGTGTGTGTGTGCGTGTGTGCTGTGTGTGTGTGCTGTGTGTGTGTGTGCATTGTGTGTGTGTGTGTGTGTGTGTGTGTGTGTGTGTGTGCAGTGTGTGTGTGTGTGTGTGTGTGTGTGTGTGCAGTGTGTGTGCAGTGTGTGTGTGTGTGTGTGTGTGAGTGTGTGTGCAGTGTGTGTGTGTGTGTGTGTGTGTGCAGTGTGTGTGTGTGTGTGTGTGTGTGTGTGCAGTGTGTGTGTGTGTGTGTACCCTGGATGCTGAGCGGGCCTGCTACATTAGCGGCTTGGTGCGCAGTGAACTCCTCGCGTGGTCTCGCGATGCCCAGCTGTTCCATCACCCCGTGCAGGAGCCGCTCAATGTCCGCGTCAGCGCGCGCGCTCCGTCCGCACACCAGCGCCGCCATGCTGAACACCAGCGCCAACAGCAGCGAGCTCATCCCTACAGCACCACACACACCACACACACCGCCATGAAACCACACCAACACAACATGCTCGTTTCTAGCTATATTTCTATCCTCAAAATGTAAAGTCTGGCCTGTTTTCTTCTGATTCACACACACACACAGAAAACAATACAAATGTACATTCCCTGTGTGTTAAACTGCATGCACTGTAACACTCCTCAGATCAGGACACATCTCAATGACGCACACACGCATCCGCATCGGCGATGCCATTGCTTTCTTCCCCCACACTGCGCCACCGTTAGCAAACAGGACACGGATAAAGCAACCCAAGCGCAATTTTTCACATTTCTCTAATGCTCAAAACGACGATTAGGATTTTTGCTTATAAAAAGAAGCCTATATGTGAGTATAAATAAGACCTTACCGTCTAATGTGTATGTGGGAAAAGGTTATGAGGATCAGGAGAGACGTTCTTCCTCCTCTCTTCCGGAAAACTGCGCTGTTGCTAAGCGACCCAGCTCATCTCCTCTGCCCACAGTGCAAAATGACACAGGCCTACAACTCCCCCTGTTTTTACTCATCCTTATTCTTAGAATGTTCCTGACATTATACAAATAAATCGTATTTTTACAAAAAAAAAATACAGATCATGCATTATAATTACATAAAATGTATTTGTGTGGTGAAAAATTCAGTTTGTTCTGAGCATCACAGGGAGGTTGTTTTCTTCTTTTTTTTTTTTTTTTTCAGGATCACGGTGGCCCTGCAGGCCCAAGACAGAACAATATTCACCACAGATGGGATACCAGCTTATCTCAGAGTATCATGCACACACATACACTATATTGCCAAAAGTTTTGGGACACCCCTCCAAATCACTGAATTCAGGTGTTGTTTTTCAGGGCTTGGGCTTGGCCCCTTAGTTCCAGTGAAAGGAACTCTTAATGCTTCAGCATACCAAGACATTTTGGACAATTTCATGGTTTGAACTTTGTGGGAACAGTTTGGGGATGACCCCTTCCTCTTCCAACATGACTGCACACCAGTGCACAAAGCAAGGTCCATAAAGACATGGATGAGTGAGTTTGGTGTGGAGGAACTTGGCTGGCCTGTGATGTATTACTTGTGATGAATTAGAGTGAAGACTGTGAGCCATTCCAAAACTGGGATGTTTACATGCACATGAATATAATATGGAGTTGGCCCGCCCTTTGCAGCAATAGCATCTTTAACTCTTCTAGGAAGGCTTTCCACAAGGTTTCGGAGTGTGTTTAGTAGCTAGTCCTGCTTGTTATTTGGACGGGGGTGAAAACTAGAAAACCTAGAGGAAATCCAATTGAACACAAATTGAAACTTCACACAATCACCCAAGCTTACACTATAACCAGGGCCCTTAGGTGGCATTGCTACCTGCAATTCTTATCCTGTGAATGTTTTCATTTCTAGAATGTTTTAAACACTTTTCATCAATAAAAGACAATGAGAAACTTGAATACTGTTACAGGAAGATAACTTTATTACAATAGTACATGTATATACAGTAATTGAAACAGTACAAATGCAGACAGAGGGGTAAACAGAAGGATAGGATAAGCGTTTAAAAGCATTTCCTATGGACAATGGAGGGGCCAGCCTCATCATATTCCTGCTTGCTGATCCACATCTGCTGGAAGGTGGACAGGGAAGCCAGGATGGAGCCACCAATCCATACAGAGTACTTACGCTCAGGGGGAGCAATGATCTGAAAATAGGAATAAACATTATCAGAGTGTGCATAGACCAGATTCAGACTGCTTTTCTGGCTTTATTCAGTAATTTGATCTCTTACCTTGATCTTCATGGTGCTGGGGGCCAGAGCAGTGATCTCCTTCTGCATGCGATCAGCAATACCAGGGTACATGGTGGTACCACCAGACAGGACGTTGTTGGCGTACAGGTCCTTGCGGATATCAATGTCGCACTTCATGATGCTGTTGTAAGCAGTCTCATGGATACCAGCAGACTCCATACCTGTGAAGTAATGTCACATCAGTAAAGCATGTAGTTACCATGAATGGAATGTCATGCTGTGTGTAGTAAGCATGTCAACAGTAGGGTGCAGTGTGGGACAAAGTAAGTGTACTGTACTAGCAAGACACACCAATGAAGGAAGGCTGGAAGAGGGTCTCAGGGCAACGGAAACGCTCGTTGCCGATGGTGATGACCTGGCCATCGGGCAACTCGTAGGATTTCTCCAGGGAGGAGGAGGATGCAGCAGTGGCCATCTCATTCTCAAAGTCGAGAGCGACATAGCACAGCTTTTCCTTAATATCACGCACAATCTCACGCTCAGCTATGGAGGACATATTTTAGTGAGAAACTTCAGCTCATGAAAGCAATACTAATGTTTAGTAAATTAGTCTAGTCAATTTTTTTCAAATTTTAGGTATTTTAGGAATCATTCCTCATAAATATCTAATGTTTTAACTTTTCTTAAAGTTCTGTTCTATACCCACCAGTGGTCACGAAAGAGTAGCCACGCTCAGTCAGGATCTTCATCAGGTAGTCAGTCAGGTCACGACCAGCCAGATCCAGACGCATGATGGCATGGGGGAGAGCATAACCCTCATAGATGGGGACATTGTGAGTCACACCATCACCAGAGTCCAGCACAATACCTGTGAAGCCATGCAAAAGAGTGTACATCTTGTGTAAATTTACATACAGATAATATAATAATAATAATAATAATAATAATAATAATAATAATAATAATAATAATAATATAATAATAATAACAGCTTTATTTTACAGTGATTATTTCTGGAGAAACTGACCAGTAGTACGGCCAGAGGCGTACAGGGACAGCACAGCCTGGATGGCCACATACATGGCTGGGACGTTGAAGGTCTCAAACATGATCTATAACAAATGGGATGTTTGTCATTTTCAGTATAATTTAACGTGAAGCATGAGTGTCAACAATGTATTTCAGGGTAGTGTACTCTGTATTCTGTATTTTCAGGGTTTAGTGTACTCTGTATTCTCTACTGACCTGGGTCATCTTCTCCCTGTTGGCCTTGGGGTTGAGTGGGGCCTCAGTGAGCAGTGTGGGGTGCTCCTCAGGGGCCACACGCAGCTCATTGTAGAAGGTGTGGTGCCAGATCTGTGAGGGTTAAAAAAAAAAGTAAATAAGAAAGAAAGAAAGAAAGAAAGAAAGAAAGAAAGAAAGAAAGAAAGAAAAAAAAAGAAAGAAAGAAAGAAAAGTTTTAAAAAAAACTTGCCATGTATTTATCAAAAACTGACAAAATGTATAGAAATTACATTCCTTTGCTTAAGCCACTACCAATACTCAAAAAAAGTTTTAGCACATTATTGATATTCTGATTTATTATAATTATTAGTCTGTGTGTAATTCTTGAGGTCTTTGGCACTCACCTTCTCCATATCGTCCCAGTTGGTGATGATACCGTGCTCAATGGGGTACTTCAGAGTCAGGATACCTCTCTTGCTCTGTGCCTCATCTCCAACATAGCTGTCCTTCTGACCCATACCCACCATCACACCCTGTTGGGAGAATCCATCCATCAGAAATCATTCAGTCTTTTGCACTTTAACACAAGTAAGCATGAGTATGTGCTGTTGGTTGTATGTTGTTTCTGCATTGTGTTGTCCTTTTGACTTACCTGGTGACGGGGTCTTCCAACGATGGAAGGGAAGACAGCACGGGGAGCGTCATCACCGGCGAACCCAGCCTTGACCAAACCAGAGCCATTGTCGCACACGAGGGCGGTGGTCTCGTCGTCGTCACACATGGTTAGTTTTTTCTGGGATGGTCTAAAAAGAAATAGATAACAGTAAAAAAACAATATTCTCAACACCGAGGGCTCCTATGTTTTAGTATACACAGTACAACCTATATGAATGAAGTTTAACATGTACTACACAATGTAATAACAAAAAAAAAAACTAAAAAGAAAATTTGTGCCATATTGTCCAGTCAACCATCATAATTTCATCACTAAGCAGGATAATGTTTTAAGCATCACTTTGTGTAATCACAAAAAGGTGGACCTGCAGAGCCCCCTTATCTATGACGTTACCCCTGAGGCGATTACACAAATGAAGGAGATTGTGAGCTGACGAGTGACAGCATGGTCCTGACTCAGCTGTCAACACACAGTAACTGTTCTCTGAGTGCTCTTACTACCACTACCACTGAAAATTCCCTTTGCTTCATTAGCCAGCAGACTCTGAATTGGATATTTGAATTTCATTTCTATATTTCACATTCACTGATTTTAACTGTCAAACTTGCCAAAAGAAGTGCTTTACAATCCTTTCAGACGTCTTACAGATTTCTGAATATTTCTAGAAAGTGAAATCAAACTTAAGTTGGCTTCCTATAGAAGACGTATTCCCTATAGAATTTCTCTACCTGTCTTCACAGAGATTGCATAAAAAGTTTAGTTATGTTACCAAATATCAAAAATTATAGTTGATCCATCATCATCATCATCACGTAGATCTCACGATTTTGTATCCTAACCCTGTCCACCTCCCTCTTCCCTGTTGTAGTCCATGAAAATAAAACACAAGGCACTTACCAAGCTGTACTGGAAGACTGGATTTTCCACTGGGACAGAGGGTGAGTGTGAGGGATGCTCCTTAAATATACCAAGGGGGCCGGGGGCCGGGCGGGCTCAAGTATTCACACAAGCCTAAATAAGAGCTGGTGAAAAATGGCTCACTAGTAAGGGAATGCAGTACCTGATCTTCAGCGGCAGGAATCTACTAAAATGGAATGGTGATTTTTAGGAAACTGGAGTCCCTCCCTGTGGCAGAACTTGTGCCTTTATTTGTTTATGAAAGTGGAGAAGACTGTAGTTCCTAGCTTACACTATTCCCAGTTCATTCATTTTAATTCTTTTTAGTTAATAGTTGCACATAGTGTTATTAGTGTTTAAAAAATTTGATATTTGAGCTTGTTTCTCTCACAGAAGTTGTATATAATGGACCAACCTGTGTAGTGTTTAACAAATAATAGACCAGCCTGTGTAATGTTTAACAATCATGACTGGATTTTCAGCCATGTTATGATAAATATAAATTTCAATCTGCATATTTTTCATTGTTGCCGATATGGATATGATGCATGATGCAATTTTTATGTCTCATTCACTGCTCAAACATTGCATAAATAAACCATCATAACAATGCAGTCAAATTAAATTTAATTCAGTCAAACTTTATTTTTGTAGTGCTTTTAACCATAGACAGTGTCACAAAGCAGCTTTACAGAAGTCCAGTTAGAACATTTTTGTTCAAATTGTCCATTCATGTGAAAATATTACGTGAGTGTGGGAGGAGGTGTGCTGTAATGGTAAATGTTTCAGATCTTGTTAAGGAACCAGCCAGGGGGCCAAATGCACAGCACGATGCAATGCTGCCAAAGGCATGTGTGATGGGGCCCAAAACATGCCAGACAGCTGAGGTGAGGTTTAGGTGGCTGAATGGAAGGGGGGTGGATGAAGATCTCTGTCCCTCCTTCACAACTGTTTTCTGGACAGTGTGGAGCTGCTGCACTCTGATTGGCTCTTACGTGTCCTTTTAGGGTCATGGCGTGTAACAGGTGTCCTCGGGTGCACATTAACGCAGCTCTTGACCACTGTCAGCTCCTTATTTGTCAGCACTCTCTACTTGCTAAACCCTATGAGGAAAGGACATAGGCTTTTTTGTGCTCTATTTAGAGTGTTAGGCTTACCTAGACTGCATACCATTAATCACATATATGAATTTCTACAAAATATTTCCATAAAATATATTATGTTTTAATTTTAATTTGATTAATACATACTGTAGATGAATCATCAAACATCTTAGTAATCACAAATAGTCAATTTTGGAAAATAAAGTAAATGATAGTCCATGCATTTGAGCTACTAATTCATATTCAAGGACTTTTGTATACTATATATGAGGTTTGCGAAACATTGTTGTCTTTAATGATGCCATTCATTAATGCCAGATAAAAGAGTATGGACTCAGTTTCATAACCTTATTTTTTAACCATGCTTAGTTCTAATCAGCTTATTTGCGGGATGTGCCTTTACACGGTGCAGTTTAAATGGACCAGAGTTATTCAGTAGATTTGTGTTCCATTGGGTTGTGCCATAGTCGGATTATGTGTGTGCATTTCTGTGTAGCACAAAGTTTCATCCTCTGGTTTAGAGGCACTATACTTAGAACATTTTCACACTAGATACACAGATAGATAGTGAGCACAATCCTCGAGGATTCCCTTGAACTCCAAGTGATAATGGCAGCTCAGAATAGCTCTGATCAGGCTCCGTGTGGCTGATGATATTCAGAACGATACCACAGGCAGTGGGGTCATTTCTAATATGGCTGCTGTGTAAATATGCTCGGCAGGAATTTCCTCTATATGTGTAATGTAAGGTTAAAGACATGCAAAAGCAAATATATCTTATATCTACATATGTGTTTACTTACATGTCTTTTTAAATATTTCACACAGTGAATAGTGCGATCACAGACTTAGAAGTAAGATCTTGGGGGGTTTATTTACCACACTGCCAGCTATAAATATCTAGAATAGTCTGTTGTTCTGAAGTGGACTAAGTGGTCTACAGCAAGAGTGCATTTGGGGGAACTGAGGTCCTTAAAAGGGAATGTATGAGGTGTTAGATTGTTTAAAACAGCTGCTCTTCCTGCCCCACCAGACCCTAATCTGAAACACAACAGTTGTTGGTGACAAATAGATTTTTAAAATTTATGGTGTTAGAGGCAATGGTTTGTTGACCAACCTGCTTGCCTATAGATGAGGCAACAATCACTCAGAGTATTTACAACGCCTTAAATAAGTATTCGCCCACTTTGAATCTTTCTACATTTTTTGGGTTACAACTTGGAACTCCAATAAACAGAAAATAACCCATAATATTGTATTGGCAGGAAAAATCAATATAGTTTGCGAATTCTTTTCAGGTGCAACCCAGGCACACAATAAGTTGAACGAATTATAACTGGGTGCTGTTATAGTGTTATGTTATGTGAATAAAATACCTGTTCCTAGAAGGCTCTAGAGTATGTAAGAGAGCAAACCTAAATTAATTACATGTTAATGGCACATCTGTTGTTCTGCCTGGAAGAGTCTTCTAAAAGTTAGGGACAGGGTAAAGAAGGGATTAGTCAGAGAAACAACAGGAGGCAGAGCCACTATATATCAAGGTTTGAGAGAATATTTAACAAAGAAGTCACTTTTAAATCTACTTTTTTAATATGATGTGCCGATTAATGTACTGCGGCTTCTAGTTCATTTTTTCATGGCTACAAAATAATCTAAAGATCTAGTTTGGGGGCACAAAATATCTCATTTATAGCAACTGTTATATTTTAAAATGAGTGAGACTCTGAAATCAGTTGAATTGGACTATTGTGACCACAGGAACCTAAGCCTAGAGATGGCTGGTGATAGTACACTTCAAAATCTTGGAATAAAACATAAATACATACTAGATTCATAAGCATTGCAAAATGGATATACCATTTGCCACTTTTTTCTTAAAGTGAATGCACTTTTTCAAACATCTCCTGCCCAATTTAACAGAGGCTACATTTTAAGCATAATGTTCCCACAGCATAGCAGCAGTGGTAACTGTGGTGCAGTTGGTGTTCCAGTTCATCTAAAGGTGTTCAGTGGGGTTGAGGTCAGGGCTCTGGGCAGAATATTCAAGGTTTTTCATTCCAACCTTGGCAAACCATGTCTTCATGGAGCTTTGTTTGTGCACAGAGACATTGGTATGCTGGAACAGGTTTGGGCCCCTTGGTTCCATTAAGGGAAACTGTAATGTCACAGCATACACATCCTGTACAAATGGGGGAATGGCCTACAAATAGGTGTGATGGTCATGTGATGTCCTCTAACCTTTGGCCATATAGTGAATATATTTTTTTTTGGAACAGGAATAGTGATTATTTTTTTGGAACAGTTTGCCAGAAATGAATAAGATTACAGATAAATCAATAATTTCATTAATCATTAAACAAATCATTTTGATTTTAGTGTCTTTCTGGAAAACCTATAGCTGTCAAGCTCAATTCTGTTATCAGAATTAGCAATTTTGTGTTTTTTATAGTACTTTTTATGATATTCATTCATTCATTGTCTACCGCTTATTCGATCTATACTCGGGTCACGGGGAGCCTGTGCCTATCTCAGGCGTCACTGGGCATCAAGGCAGGATACACCCTGGACGGAGTGCCAACCCATCACAGGGTACACACACACACACACACACACACACACTCACAATATCACACACTACAGACAGTTTAGAGATGCCAATCAACCTACAATGCATGTCTTTGGACCGGGGGAGGAAACCGGAGTACCCGGAGGAAACCCCAGAGGCACGGGGAGAACATGCAAACTTCACACACACATGGCGGAGGCAGGAATCAAACCCCCAACCCTGGAGGTGTGAGGCAAACGTGCTAACCACTAAGCCACCATGCCCCTCTTTAAGATATTATAACAATTTTTATTTGAATTACATAAAAAAAAAATATTGCGTTGCACAGTACCTCACATACACTAATGTCCAATATAGTTTACTATGCTACTAGAGCGCAGACCCAAATCATTTATACATTCCCTGTTTTGAGTCATCACCAGTGACATATGGTCTCAGCAAGGTCTATTGTGTGTTGTTGTCAATTGAAGCAGCTGTCATCAGAAGCATAAACGTCAAGGAGGACACAATGCTGACAGGCATGCTAATCAGGAATATCCACATGAATAAACACTACAGTGCAGTCAGTTACTGCACACACTGGCTCCAGAACAACACCACTCACTTATGATTTGTAGCAACTGGCATTGTGCTGTGTGTTCATTGTAGTGCTGTCGAACACAAGTTCTTTCAAACCATTCAGCCTTCGAGTGGGAAATAGAAACTAACATCAAAGCAGTATATTATTCTTCAATACATCTTTAAATTGTTATTGGCTTTTTTTAGTTAATTGGAATATTTGTTATTAAATGTAGGTTTCACATTTATTCATTGCATAAGTGATGTAGTGATGCATAAATAGAATTTTTAGTCTCAAGTTATGTAGGAAAGGAATGGCTGTTGTGTATTTTTTTGTTTGTACAGATGAAAGTCCACACACATGTGCAGGATGTGTTTATAACCCTTAGATGGGGGAGTACATTTGGCTGCTTCAGCTCATACCATGAGTGCCCTAGATAACAACAGTTATAAATATATGCAGGGCTTTGGAAATTTCCATGCAATATCTTGTTCTTTATTATGGATTTATCTACTAATTGTTTATAAAAAACAAAAATCTACACCACATACCTGTTTACTTATGAAAGCTAATTTGTGCTATATTTTTGTCTTTCTGTTTTCAACCTATACTATGTTGCCAAAAGTTTCAGGACACCCCTCCAAATCATTGAATTCAGGTGTTGTTTTTCATGGGTTGGTCTTGGCCTCTTAGTTCCAGTGAAAAGAACTCTTAATGCTTCAGCATACCAAGACATTTTGAACAATTTCATGCTCCCAACTTTGTGGGAACAGTTTGGGGATGGCTTCTTCCTGTTCCAACATGACTGCACACCAGTGCACAAAGCAAAGTCCATGAAGACATGGTTGAGCGAGTTTGGTGTGGAGGAACTTGACTGGTCTGCAGAGTCCCGACCTCAACCTTTGAGATGAATTAGAGCAGAAACTGAGAGCCAGGCCTTCTCATCCTGCATCAGTGCTTAGCCTCACAAATGGCCAAAAAAATCCCAAACACACTCCTAAACCTTGTGGAAAGCCTTCCCAGAAGAGTTGAAGCTGTTATAGCTGCAAAGGGTGATCCAACTCCATATTAAATTTATGTGCAAGTAAATGCAATGTTCCAAAACTTTTGGCAACACTGTACATGCTTTACATTAAGTACCTCTTGAGAGGCTAAAGTTACATAAAAATTTTGCTTGTTCTTTTAAACATTTCACACAATCAGTGGAGAGTTGGCTTTGTTACTGTTTGTGCATGTTCAAGCAAATTTTAAATATTCACTGTACTTAAAGAACTTTCCATTGCCTGGTCTGTGCTTAGATGCTCATCCACTTGTGATTACATTTACTGACAAGAGATCACTTCATTTTTCCAGATTTAAGAGCTGCAGAATGTCATTTTAGCCAAAAAGAATAAAAGCAACTAACAGTTACATTTAAGCCAAGAGCCATCACAATGACAGGACCCGAGTACATTTGTGTTCAATTAAAGTATAAATTTAAGGGGGAAAGGTTATGGCAGGTTTACCTTTTCACATCTAAACATTTATATTAAATCAAATTAAAACTTAACATAAGTTGATGCTGGCATCAATCACAGTAACACAAACCCCTTGTAATGCCTTCATAAAGTGCTAGTTGAGAAAAACCTGATTTATTGCATGTGTGGTCTGATCAGCTTAGCTGCACCAGGATTAAAACAAGCCTGAGTTAGGATACAATTAAATGAATCATTCTTTTGAGGACCAATTACAACCCACAAGATCTCATGCTACACTTTTCCATCAGAATTTTATTTACATTAACAGCATCCAAAGGAAAGCAGTTGGGTAAGGAAGAGGACTGGGTTAAGGTAAAGTAGAAATAGTTTGTACATCAAAATATCATTTGTGCAAGCTATAAATATATTTTAAAAAAAAAAAAAAAAAGTCTTCCCAACTGCAACACAAAACACAAAGTAAAAACAAAAATCATCTTAACTGTATTTACGTACAACGGATTAAAAATTAACACAGCAATAATGTACATTAGATTTTATAACATTTTACAGTCCTGCTGAGTAGCAATGTTGTTAGCAAAATATGGAGGCTGTCAAGGGAGCATCACCTCTTCAAGTGTTAATGTTTTGAAGTGTCCATTTTCTCAGAATTTAGAAGTCAGCATCAAGCCGGAAAGTGTTGTCTGTGGGCCCAGACATAACTCCCATGCGCTGGTACTCTCCCACCCGCTTCTCGAAGAAGTTGGTCTTTCCCTCCAAGGAAATGTTCTCCATGAAGTCAAATGGGTTCTCCACTCTATAGATCTAAAGGGAGGGAAAAATACAAAATTGTCAACCAGCCTCAAATAAAATCAATTCTGTCTTTCCCTAACAATTCAACACCAAAAGGCTATTGATCTGCTCCTTTCAAACTGCATATGGTCCATTTTAGTTGAACAATTGTACAGCTGCCCTTTTTTTTCCCCCCTCCACAAGCATGAACAAAACATGCTTGGTGAGGTTCAAAACACTAAATTCTCCAGTTGAATTTGGTCTGACTACAAATGAGTGAAGGATTTCAGGACAATTTGTTGTTTTGTTTTTAAATTCCCACAAGTTACAAACAGAGTCAACAGAAGATAGGGTGGACTGAGAGAAGCAGAGATGAAGGGCATACCATCACAAAACAGGGAAAAAGTGAAAAAGCTAGACATGGTACATTAATTTTAATATTACCTTAAAGAATTGACATTTAACTGACGTGAGGTATAATCACACTTGGTTAGATTTGTTAGCTGTGTTCCCAATGTGGTTTCAGCCACCTTTTTTGCTTTCTGACATGTTTAGTTGTATGCAATATAAAAGCAAACCAAATAAATGAAGTGTTAAATTTCATTGACTCAAGATCCAGGACATGACTAAGTATGAAGAGGCCCTAAATTTCCAGCCATCCTGAAAGTTTCATACAGCATTTTTAAGGTTTACATTAATAGAGCTTTACCTTGTTGAAGCCCAGCTCCAACATAAGTCTGTCCGCCACAAATTCAATGTACTGCTTCATTAAGTCACAGTTCATGCCGATCAGCTTAACTGGCAGAGCCTTGGTCAGGAAATCCTGCAGACCACGAGAGGACATTTTATAAATAAATAACACTTTTGAAGCACAACTCACAATACAGACTATGTGCACCTGCATGTACTTACCTGCTCAATCTGAACTGCATTCACAATGATTTTCTTGACTGTTGCTTCTGAAGGCTTGTTCACCAAATGCTTGAACATTAGACAGGCAAAGTCACAGTGAAGACCCTGAAATTCAAAAGACATTAAAGATCACTGTACTTCAACACAGCATTCAAAATAGTTGCCATTTTACAACACAATGACTTCTAGCTACCTCATCTCTGCTGATGAGTTCATTTGAAAAGGTGAGGCCTGGCATAAGGCCCCTCTTCTTTAGCCAGAAAATTGCAGCAAAAGAACCAGAGAAGAAGATTCCCTCTACAGCAGCAAAAGCAACCACACGTTCACCTGCAGAAGAGAGTTCATATATTAAACTAAAACATTAAAGAGGTCCCATGGCTTCAAGCAAGATTATGAATTTATGTTTGTCCTTTATCAGCAAATATATTTAAAAGAAACAGCAAGTACAGATTCACAATAATAAAACTCATCCTTAAATGGTGTAATCCCCCCCCCCATGTTTTCAAAAACAAGACCAACAAGTTTCAAGCAAATTGTGACATACCAAACTGGGCATCTTTGTTGCCAATCCAGTTTAGGGCCCAGTCAGCCTTCTTCTTCACACAAGGAAGAGTCTCAATGGCATTGAAGAGATATTCCCTATAAATGAGGAAGATATTAGCCACAAATCTCCACCCCAAACAGCCATTTTAAATTTTCACAGTGAGGGCTCAGGAAAGGCGACAGTTTCATGCTGGTGTCCTTCAGTCAGTTGACCACATGCCTACTGATCTGAAGTCAGACACCAGCACTCAGCTCCCATAATCAGCTGAGGTCCGTACCCCTGCGCATCTCATCACTGCCCTCCTAGCACATACAGATTTAAGGAACTTGCCTCTCTTTTGGATCCTTAATATACGTGTCGATAAGTAAGCTGTACATCTCTGAGTGAATGTTCTCCATAGCAATTTGGAAGCCATAGAAACAGCGTGCCTCAGTCACTTGTACCTCTTGGGTGAAGCGCTCCACCTAGTGTTGAAAACAATCAGAAATATTTCACAATGCTAAAAATTGATTGGAAACACCAGCAAGCAAAATGGCCTCTGAACTCACTAGATTTTCATTGACAATGCCATCACTTGCAGCAAAAAACGCCAGCACATGAGAAATGAAATATCGTTCATCATCCTTTAGGGACTCCCAGTGCTGGAGGTCTTTGGAGAGGTCAACCTACAAGGGGAGAGAAAAGGTGCATGTGAGAAAGGCCACCTCAGCATTATGGCGATCTTCAGGCACCATGGACCTGGACCCACTTTAAACAAGATGTATACCTCTTCAGCTGTCCAGAAAGAAGCCTCTGCCTTCTTGTACATCTGCCAGATGTCATGATGCTGAATGGGGAAGATGACAAAGCGGCGTGGGTTTTCCTTCAGGAGAGGCTCTTCCTCTGTATTGACTTTTGGCTTCTCCTGGAACAAGAGAGGAGAAAAAGAATTAAGACCAATATAAAGGCATTTAAGAAATGTCCATTTACAGCAGTGGGTCTTCAATCTTATCCACAATGGGGCTTCATTTCAACTAAACAGGAGCCACAACAGATTGAATATGACCAACCAGTTCTACAGTTTAACCATCATCCTTTAAGTGTACATTTAACTTGCTTGCAATGAAACTCGAGCTACACTGGACATTTGTGGATAAAATAGACGTTTTGAGATTCAGGGCCAGAAACTTGGGATTTTAAAATACACTAATTACACCCAAAAACGGATGTTTCAACATGTGGTGAATATCATGTTCATAACAGTTCCCCTGGGGACTTAAAACGCATTAGTATTTTAATTTTACAGTAGAAATTCAACACGTTTGTTCACATCTTAATACTTAATGATATTACTTAATGTCACTTTGTCGTGTACATTAAACACAATAGGCTAGCTAGTTAGCGCGGTAGCACTACTACCGCCAAAAAAGGTCAGCTGTTAGCTTTGCTAGCCTCTGTCTAGAACAAGTTGGCTTGGCTTACAAAATAAAGTGTACTTCTGCTTAAAAAGACGTACATGGTTGTGTCAACAGTTTAGAGAATGAAAACTTAAAATGGGTAGCTTAAAAAAAAGTGTGGAAATAATTGCAAAGACTGTGTGTTAATCCACCAACCCATCAAAAGGGCGCGTTAACTAGGTAAAGTTAAGCCTAGAACCGGTTTAGGATTACTCACTTCAGGCTCCTCGAAGATTTTGCGCGCGGTTTTTGTGGCCAAGATCCGTGTCGAGTTCAAACTTGGTGGCTGCATGAATAAAACAGCATTACTATATTAAGCATTATTAGACAGAATATTAGGAACTGAGCATTTCGCTTTGCTAACTTTTAACTTCACAGCATTTCCCTCCACTTTTGATTCAACAAAGAACTCTTGCAATAGACATACAATGCATGATTTTCATATTTAGATAAAATTACTCACCGTGTTTTCTTTATCTCCCAGAGACATGCTCCCCAGCTTAGTGGAGACGACGTTTTCATTCTTGCTTTTAAGAGGTGAGCGAGTGGACAGCATGGTTAGGCTGAAAGCAAATAAAGTACACTACGAATCTAGTAGTAATCTAAAACGGGCTTTAAAAAAGCGTGACTAAAATAAATAAGAAGAAGATGCAAAGCCTATACAGTGGAGGGAAAAGACTAGCACTATCTGCTCCAGCTGCTCCTTTTTATTTCGTTCTTGGCGCTCGATCCGCTCAGCCAATCAGGAACGAAGCTTGGGCTGGCTCTTTAACGCCTTTTCACGGCGCCAACCAATCAGACACCGTAACGTCATCAGCAAATTGCGGGAAATTTCAAACGCCTTGGGGGTTCTGTGTCCTATAGAAATATACGGCTTTTCATATACAATTCTGAAAATTTGGCGCGCTTTTGCCATATATAAGCGATTAAACTATTTAAAGGACATGTTTTTATTTTACTTTAATTGGTCAAATAATGTTATATGGATGTTTATTTGTGAGTGAGAACGCCACGAATAAAAAACCTAAAGATTTCCGCATAGGTATGAACATGAACAAGGATAAATAACACCGTTATATAAGTAACAAATAAAAATAAACTATCCATCAACAGCTCCTGATACCGGATTATAAACGTTCGAGCAGGCGAGGAAGAATAATTCTTAAAAACAAGCGAAAAAACGTGTAAAAAAAAACACACAAAAAAAAAACATTCATGATACTTTATCTAAAGAGCTTTCCCGCCAGATTCAGGAGTGGCTATTAATAATATCTTTTAAAATCCCGCAAGACCTTCTTAATGACATTCCTACCCACTCTCACTATTTCATGAACTTGTTCGTAGCTCGTCATGTTGTTTATTAAATGTGTATCTGCAACAAATCCGGTTTATTCATAAACATTTGGTGCGGATGCAACTAGTAATAAACATCCAGCTGCAGCAAACCCAACAACCCAGTTTTCTGTTTATAAAGCTGTTGTCTGTTGTGAAAACTGTTATTGATAACAATAAATGACCGAACCATGACTTTTGTTTATCGTAAAAGCTGAATTGAGCTGAATCAAGTAATCGTCCCGCTAAAATAATACACCAATTATAATACGTAGTCGGCTAATGGTGTGTGTGCATGTTTACAAAGAAATTAATGTAGTACATCTAAGAATTTCTTTAAAATATCCATAGAAAACTGATTACAATATTTGTGATCAAGTACAACCTTTTGATTTGCGTTATTTAAATAATAATATTAAAGTTATTTTCCTGTACCGACAAACAAAAAGGCGGATCCAACGAGTTGCACCCATAAAAGCAAGAGGTGACTGCGTGCGCAACAGTATGTCTGTAAGCCAGGGTCAGCGCCTCACAGTGGTTGGAGGACCAAAACACGGGGGGGGGAGTCTTGGGCTGAATCCAAAATGGCTCCCTTTTGAACACACATTACATGGCCAAAAGTACACTACATTGCTAAAGGTTTTGGCACACCCCTCCAAATCACTGAATTCAGGTGTTGTTGTTGTTGTTGTTTTTTCAGGGAATAGGCTTGGCCCTTAGTTCCAGTGAAAGGAACTCTTAATGCTTTAGCAAACCAAAGAAATTTTGGACAATTTCATGCTCCCAACTTTGTGGGAATAGTTTGGGGATGTCCCCTTCCTGTTCCAGCATGACTGCGCACCAGTGCACAAAGCAAGGTCCATAAAGACATGGATGAGTGAGTTTGGTGTGGAGGAACGTGACTGGCCTGCACAGAATCCTGACTTTAACCCCATAGAACACCTTTGGGATGAATTAGAGTGGAGACTGCCAACCAGGCAAAACTGGGATGTCTGCCTTTATATGCACTTGAATTTAATATGGAGTTCTTTAATATGGCCCATCCTTTACAACTATAACAGTTTCAACTCTCTGGGAAGGCTTTCCACAAGGTTTTGGAGTGTGTTTATGGGAATTTTTGACCATTCCTCTAGAAGCGCATTTGTGAGGTCAGGCACTGATGTTGGACGGGAAGGCCTGGCTCACAGTCTCCGCTCTAATTCATCCCAAAGGTGTTCTATCAAGTTGAGGGCAGGACTTGACTGTGCAGGCCAGTCAAGTTCATCCACCCATATTTGGCCATTCCAAAACCATGGGCACTGACATGGAGTTGGTCTCTCATTTTTCTGTTATAATAATATCCACTCTTCTGGGAAGACACTTTACTAAACTTTGTAGTATGGCTGTGGGAATTTGTGTACATTGAGCATTGTATTTGTGTTCATACAAGAGCATTAGTGAGGACAGTCAACTGAAAAGGTGGAGTGCACCTTCAGTGCTCAAGTTCATTCCAAAGTTGTACAGTGGGCTTGAGGTTCAAGGCTCTGTGCAGGCCACTCAAATTCTTCCACTTCTGGCTTGCTTGTCTTCCACTTTAAACCATGTCTTCATGGAGCTCACTTTATATGCACAGGTGCATTGGCATGCTGAAACAGGTTTTTGCCCCTAGTTCCAGTGAAGGAGAACCTTTACTGGAAGTAATGGAAAACAGTTTGGGGAAGAACCACATATGTGTGTGATGGTCGGATGTCCACATATTTTTGGTCATGTACTGTATAATGTACAATACATTCAACAGAATTTTTAACTCTGTTTTATTTTGTATGTGCATGTATGTACCAGGGGGCACGGTGGCTTAGTGGTTAGCACGTTTGCCTCACACCTCCAGGGTTGGGGGTTCAATTCCCGCCTCCGCCGTGTGTGTGGAGTTTGCATGTTCTCCCCGTGCCTCGGGGGTTTCCTCCGGGTACTCTGGTTTCCTCCCCCAGTCCAAAGACATGCATGGTAGGTTGATTGGCATCTCTACATTGTCCATAGTGCATGAGTGAATGAGAGTGTGTGTGTGTGCCCTGCGATGGGTTGGCACTCCGTCCAGGGTGTATCCTGCCTTGATGCCCTATGACGCCTGAGATAGGCACAGGCTCCCCGTGACCCGAGTGTAGTTCGGATAAGCGGCAGACAATGAATGTATGTATCAAGGCAAGTGGGATTCAAGTGTAATCGATTTATAATGTTTTAAAAGGTTGATTAATTACCTTCAGTGTTTTAATAGACTTTTTTTTAAATGATACTTGACTCCTTCTCATCTGTGGGTTGTGGTTTGAGAGTTTTTAAACAGTGCTTGTCCATTATACAGATTACATTAGTTTTCAGGCAACTTAGGGCTGGTTTTGAATGATCATTGTGTTGTATTTGTCAGTAAACCTGGAATCCATAGTGAAAAAATACAGAATTACTGCAGAACAAATTAAATATAGATAGATAGATAGATAGATAGATAGATAGATAGATAGATAGATAGATAGATAGATAGATAGATAGATAGATAGATAGATAGATAGATAGAAAAAAGAAAATAGATAGAAAAAAGGAGGGGAGTAATTGTGCAAATGACAATGAAATTGAGTCTGTTTGTAATGGCAAGATATGCAATAGTAAGAGTAACTGAGCATACTGAGTCTAAACTGATGAAAGAGTTATACATGTAGCAGCATGATGCATATAGCAGACAAGCCTTAGCCTAGATCCACATTACCATATCCCTGTAGAGAGGTGTTGAGCCGAATGGCTCTGGGAACAAAGGATATCCTAAGTCTGTCCGTTGAGCAGCTTTGCGACAGAAGTCTTCCGCTGAACATACTCCTCTTTTTGCAGAAAACTATGTGCAGTGGGTGGTTGGGGTTGGCCATGATGGACTGCATTTTGTTTAATGTCCTCCTCTCCGCTACTTCCTTGAGAGAGTCCAGCTCCACACCAACCACCGAATCAGCTCTCTTGGCCACCTTGTCCAATCACGTGGCATCCCTGCTTTTCAGGCTACCTCCCCAGCACACCACCGCGTAGAAAAGCACACTGGTGATGCCTGATTGATAAGACATCAGCAGGAGCTTTTTGCAGATGTTAAAGGATCCTCAGGAAGAATAGCTCTGACCTTTCTTATACAAATAGTTAGTGTTCACTGACCAGTCCAGCTTGTCATCCAGCTGTAGCTGCAGGTATCTGTATGATCTGACCCTCTCAACATCCATTCCCTCGATGGAGACAGGTAACAGGGGAGGCTCGGACCGACGAAAGTCAATAACCATTTCCTTGGTTTTTATGATGTTCAGTTGTAGCTGGTTAAGATTGCACCACTATACTAGATACTATTTTATCCTAGTTTTATCTCTAATGAGCAAGCCTGAGATGATATGAGGAAGAAACCTTGAGAGGAACCATGCTCAGAAGGAAACCAATCCTCATTTGGGCGAGACTGGACAGTAAATAATGTAAATGTAAATAATGTCCTTTATACAACAGCAACCAAGGAGGAACTAATAGGTCAGTGTAGTTTCTGAGTTCATTATGGACACTAATTCCTTACTGTCGCAAGCTGACAGATGCAACGGCAGTTCAGTGACAGTGTGATAGTCTCCAAGTGGTTCTGTCCACAGCAGTCCCCTGGGTCACAGTCTGTCCATGCAGATCTATCCATAGTAGCTGTGAGCACCACCAAGTGACGAGATTCCAACCAGGGGTAGAGTGTCTGGATGGATCAGGCAGGTCCAGAAAGAAGAAGTGGTCACTCTATAAACTCAGAACACTGGGAGCTTGGGAGTGGGACGTATAGATCGACAGGTATACAAAGCTGTTACATCATGTTCCAAAGCATCAACTGTTGGCTCAACTGAGCACAAGTCTAAATAATATTAGTAGGTTCTCTGTGGCATCTTTTGTAAGCAGTAAATCCATGTGCAATTATGAATATATCTAGTGCACAGGCCTTAAATCGAATTATATGACGAGACATAAATGTTAGCCCTACAGATAGTGCGTAGTGAGGTGGGGAAACAGCAGGGGTCGCGCCTCACTAAAGTATCACATTATTACCAATGAGGCATCTCATGATTTTATAGTTTTTGTACTCAGCCACATGATATCCTCATTGCATCCTAAGCTCCTCCTCTGATATCTGCATTAATTAAAATACCGCAATCGACTATGTATACATTTAAATCGCATAACCAGCCACAGACTATACTTTTTTTTTTTTACCGGATGCAGATCATATTTGCCTTCTAAAGAGCTTAGAGGTGTTTTCTATCAAGGCCAAAGGCAGGACCAAGGCAGGTTAAAGTCAGATATGGAAATATTTTTTCATCAGATTTCTCATTCTAGTAAGAAAATCACGGGATCTTATGCAGTACTATCTTATTACCATCGTCCAACATAAACATTATACTATACGTTATTGTGCTGAATGCACCGTGCAGCAACACACATTAACAGATGTGGAGTGAAGTACACTATTTATCTGTGTATCACACAACACACAGCTACGAGTTATTTTTTAAGATGATGTACAAACAAACACAAGGTTTCTTTCTTTCGTGGAATTCAAAAATCTAAAAGCGTCGTTCAATTCTTCTATAATTCTTCTTATTATTTGTATTTACCTTTATGTTGTTTATTGATCAGCTCATATGTATTTAATTGTCATTTAGAACGTTTTGGGGATCAAAATGGGGAGAAAACATAACATGTTGTGACCCCACCCTAGGCCTGAATTTTGCTTCCTTTATTCTATTTTTTTGTACACATTTTATAAAATTTCTTTATCTGCGCTTGGTGAATACAAATAATACACAACGTACACTAAACATTTCTACTATATACATGCATTGTTTTAATCAACAGTAACACAATCAATTTTATTTCTCCATTTAAGAATATCGGTCAGTAAGGCAAATAGGCGGGCACAACATTAACCAATCCGTTAGTTCATTAGGGTTCACAGATATCTGTGATTGGTCGCGCCCACTAAGCGCTCTTGAACGCTGTTCTGTGATTGGATAGTTTGTTACTGGGTGTTAAAGGGAGACCGCGCTCACGCTGTTGTGTAAGTGCGTCCAGAGCGCACTTGCATAACCGAACTTGCATAACTGAAATTATAATTTTTGGTTTTCTCTCCATTTCGGTGTTTTCGATATATATTTCACCATGAATGTTTTTCAAATCAATTGATACTACTTTATTGTGTAATATATTTGAACAATTATACTGCGTGGAAATTGCACAGGGCGTGTTTTCTAAGGTCTTTGTTCGATCTCGACTGAGATGCTGCTATTCAAGACATTTAAATATAATTACATTTCATGAAAGAAAACTCACAATACTACATAAACGTGAAGGTTTATTTGAATCTTCAAATGGCCATTAAATAATATTCAAAGTAGGATAATAGGTAGTATCACAGGTAAGAATACTGTTCATTTAACAGAAACTTAACATTTATTTATATATTGCCAATAAATGCACGTTTGAATACACATTACATTCATATAGATAGTTAGATTTATGTACAAATATACAATGGCATAGAATAATGTAACATGAACCAACAAAGACTTTGGCAAATGAAGTGCATACATTTTGGGAGACATAACTTATATATTTAAAAAGAAAAAAAAAGTCCTTATAAACATCAACAAATGGTAGGAAAAGAAATCCAGTGCAACCGTCTCTTTTTTGTACATGGATATGTAGCAGCCTTGGTTTTCATGTTTCCCCTGTACAATGGTCAGTGGGAGGGAGATTGTCCTGAGGTGAAAGAGTGGCCCTTGTTTAGGCCTAGTTTGAGGCGGGTACGAGGACACTGAGGGAGACAGAAGACTGTGATGACGGACGCTGAGTAGAGGCCGTCTTGTTCAGCTCACGCACGTCTGTGGTCCATGTCGAAGAACGCTTGGTGGTCATGTGACGGCGAGTGTGCTTGGTCAAGTGGTCACTTCGCATGAAACGCCGGTCACACACAGGACACGCAAATTTCTTCTCACCTGTGTGTGTGCGGCGGTGCCGGGAAAGCTCGTCGGATCGTGCAAATTTTTTGTCACAGCCGTCCCAATGACAACTGAAAGGTTTTTCACCTAAGGAACAAAACAGTCATTATCAGAACAAAAGCTTCTTTTAAATAATAAAAATAAATAAATTTTGAATAAAAAAAAACCAAACAGATTATATTTATAAACTAGCTCTCATATTAGCTGAGAAATCATATTGATTTTTAGATTTATTAAACACAATTGTGAATTCTATTACATTTTCTAAATCCTATTTATTTATTTATTTTAGCCAGAATAATTAAATCTGTGTGTGTGTATGTAAGAGGGAGAGAGAGAGAATAAGATAGCCTTTCCACAATAAACTGTATGATCTGTATAATAAACTGTATGTATGAAAAGTATGATCATTTTCAAAGGTATTTTTTAAAAACTAAAGCTGGAAAAAAAAAATTATAACAACCTGTGTGGGTTCTCAGATGAGCTTTGAGGTGAGAACTCTTGAAGTATGTCTTCTTACATCCTGGGAAACTGCAGACATAGTTGCGCCTGCGAGAGAAGTCGGTGTGTGTGGTGGCCCCATTCTGGTTTGAGGGTATGTAGACTGGTGCAGGGGCCAGGGGGAGGAGCTTAGTGTTGCCAACAGTCACAACATTTTGTTGGCAAGGAGGAGCTGGAGACACTGATGTCTGAGGGACTACAAGCATCACTGTACCCTGAGCCATTGATGGACCCATTAGAAGAGGCTGTGAGAAAGAAGTGGACTGGGAAAGGATTGGCTTCGTCCCAGTGCTCTGCATCTGAACGTGGGTCTGAACAAAGGCAGAGATGATTCCAGTCTGCCCGTTCACAGGAAATACCTGGCACAGCACTGGACTGGTCATGGGAGACTGAGGTATGATTGAAGAGGCTTGTGATGCAGGAGTGGAAGGGCTTGTAGAGGTGGCTGAGAGTGCAGTGCACTCCACATCTGCAGTAGAATTTGTAGTACTAATGTATGTCTGTGTTTCAGTCAAGATGTTGATCTGGGCTGTAGAATCAGAGGTGATCTCAGTCTGTTGTGCAGGGCTTTCTGAAGACCCAGGACACTCCAGTCCTGTGCTAATGTGATAATCCAGAGACGTGTCTGCAGTGTGTCGTATCACACTAGTGGCCCTGCATTGTGTGCCAGGCTCAGACGGCTGAGGTGGAATGGAGTTAGGTAGGAATGTAGCGATGCCAGCCTGTAGACCACAGGGAGTTTCTGCCTTGTTTGTCAAGACAGGGCACATTCTGGGCAGTGAGACACTTGGTTTAAGGCCCGAGCAGGCCAGAGGAGGCATGGTGCTGATGATAGCAGACGTGGTTGAGGTCTCAGCAAAGCTGGGGCTGTGTGGTGGGGTCATGCACTAGGTAAGGTAGAACAGAAAGTTAGCATGTGAGCTGTCAGTTTTACATTAGCAACACTTTTATTTCTCCTTGAAAAATGACAAATTTTATAAGATCTCCAATTTCAGTTTTAATGATTTCAGTTACAGCATGCTAATATGGCATGACAAGGAAATTATAAACAATGTTACTTCATGCTGTATTGGTATAAATGATGATGCCACAATTTTAGGGGGAAGTTCACAAAAACTAAGCACACACTTGTCATGAATTTACTTACAGAGTTGGGTGGGGTGCATATACTGTATTATGCAAAACCCATGATTGCTGCTTCAGTAGTTTCAAGGAAATTATAAACAATGTTACTTCATGCTGTATTGGTATAAATGATGATGCCACAATTTTAAAGGGAAGTTCACAAAAACTAAGCACACATTTGTCATGAATTTACTTACAGAGTTGGGTGGGGTGCATATACTGTATTATGCAAAACCCATGATTGCTGCTTCAGTAGTTTCATATGTCTCATATTTTCATATATCTAATGTTCTCAAACAACAATAATACTAACTTCTATGGCCGCTCTGTGAACATAACATAAAACATCTAAATAAATCTGAATATTTTTCATCTGACTTAAACTCACTAGTGAAGAGAGGGAAACGAGATCTTTGGGGGACTCCAAGGTTTCAGGGTGTAGACTAAGCGAGTCACATGAGTCTGAGGTTGGGGTAAGTGGGCGTGCTTTGTGTGACCTCTGAACCCAGGAGCTCATGCACACCAGAGCCTCAGCTGCCTCAAGGTCATGATACTCCAGAGTGGAGGAGCAGGGCTTCCCATCATTGTACCTGTTCCTCTCCATCATCACCTCACAGATTCCCACGTAGCTGCTCTGGGGAAAATAATTTAAGCAAAGCATGCATATGATCAGAAAAGGAGGCCTAAACGAATAAGTGTTGTTACTGCTTCTTGCATACCAGCAACATTGGTACATGTAATTATTATGAAAAGATAAAAGACAGAGGTAATTGTTTCATTTCCTCAATGGCCGAAGCGTTTCCTCAAGTGTTTAATTTCAACGGTTGAGGAATAAGGGCTCCTGATTCAGCTGTACCACTGCAGGCTTAACAGCATCATCAGTCTCCATTTGTGTATCCCATTCTTTCTACCATTCAACTTGCACCCATTTTACTTATTGCTCTGGTCAGTCCTACTGACAGTGTTGAAAGTGGGCTGTGGAGCTGCTTATCAAGCATCTGCTGAATGCTGAAGTGCACAGAGATGCTGCCACTGAGTGATATAGAGTGAGAGAGAGAAAGACAGACAGAGAGAGAGAGCGAGAGCGAGAGAGACAGAGGGGCCCAAGTGTTTTAGCCCCTCCAGCTATGAGGTCTGCTGGGAACCTCCCATCGCCCAAAAATAGCCTTAAGAGTGACGTGCATCTAACCAAAACTCTGGTTAGCGAGGGTGGACACCCACATGAGGAAGTAAAATTCAGACTAGTTCTTCTTTTTTTTTTTTCTAACAAAGCCTCCACAAAAGAATGGACACCTAACGCCAGTTTAAAGCACACAGAATAACGGGGCGTAATGTTATGAAACTAAAGCACCCGCCTCTACAGGCTAGAGTTTGTGCACACAAATTGGTAATAATAAAGTGGTTTAATTAAACTACCACCTCCCCACAGGCTTCAAACAAGGATGCGAACTGGGCTCAGAGAATGTGCTGTTATCTCAAAGAGCACTGCGTCTCATCACTAAAGGTCATGATGCACAACACTGATTGCGGCAAAAGCTTTTATTTCAAAGAGTCTGCATAGTTTTATACAATGCACGAAAAATATCTAAAAACATTGCTATGACATGCATGCTATAGATCATCTTAAGTTCCATGCCAATTATGTGCAACTGTGAATAAACACATAAACATGAGTAAAAACTGATTTAATAGTACAGCACTCCAAGACTACAGGAAACAATTAATGCATTAAAAAAAACTTGAAACACAACATGAAAGTTTTATGTTTTGAATCATCATTACTACTGGGTCATTGCGTAAAACGGATAAAGTGGCAAAGACACAGTTAAGCCTTGTCAATAAAAAAGAAACCAACTTACCTGGTCTGAGGCTAAGGTCGGCATGCGGGACAAAGCAGCGTGTAAACAGCAGTGCGGGGAAACAAAAAGCGCGACACGGGCGTTGAGCAGACCCCGGGCTCATAAGTGTAACCACTTTTTTACTGCAAGGTCCAACCTCAGCTGAGTGAACCAAGAACGGAGGAGGGAAAAAAAAAAGCAGAAACAAAATTCAGAACAGTCTGGCGGGTGGTAACATGTAACCAATCAAAAACAAAGGTGTAACAAAATTCGACCAATCGACGCGAAGCAAGCGCGTGATCAGGACGTGATCGAGAGCTGATTGGTGGAGAGAGGGTGCGTGGCTGTTGGGGGGCGTAACGCAGGAGTCAGCGGTGTCAGTGTAAACCCGGTGAACCCGGCGCTCATGAACTGGGGGAAAGGTCGAGGCGGCGCGCGCGCGCTACAGCGCGGTACTCCGCACGCGTCTGGCTCACTCTGACGCCAAAACAAGACGTAGGGAAACAAAGCAGCATGCGGAAACATTAAAAGATATGATTTAATAGCACTTTATTTTATAAAGGATTGAATGACAAAATTAATAATTTAACCCATATTTCACAAGCACTGCTTCTATAACAAAGGATAGTCTATGGTGTATGACAACACATTATTATTAGTGTGGTTGTCTTTTTTTTTTTTTTCGAAGATATTTATCTTATTGTATTAGATTTCATAAAACTGTTTAGACTGCACAAATGTCTGACGTTTGATTTTCAGCCCGTGTAACAAAAAACGAGACCTTTCTTTGTACAGCTTGGTTTTGTTGAACTTAAACCCCTCCTTGGTCTCAGCTGCTTGCACACAGCTTCTCCTTAAAAGACCCTTGAGTGGGCGTGGTTTTGTATCGGTGGGCGGGGCCTCTTTGTTGTAGCTCTGTTAACGCTTGAAGCAGCTCTTTGTGTGTCTCTCGTTTCATAAAATCAAACTTGAAGCCTTACAGCGCGTTAAACTGCTTCAGGATCTGCATAAACACAGAGCTTGCCACTTGGATGTGTAGATATTTATGTTGTAAGGGAAAAGCACTAATTCCATGACTCGTAGCTCCTGAGGGGGCCTGTGATAGTGTCTGAGAAGGAAGAAAGCACTGAGTGCAAACAAAGAGCTGCTGAAGTCCCTCCCTCCACCAAGAGAGAGAGAGAGAGAGAGAGAGAGAGAGAGAGAGAGAGAGAGAGAGAGAGAGAGAGAGCACAGAAAAGCCTGATTTGGCATAATGATAATATTAATGTTGTAAATTCAAATATCTATAAATGTATAGCACTTTTTTATTTGGAGGTCAAAATGGCGTAAAAGATTTAAGCAAGTAGGATAAGCATGATCTGGACAAGTATATCAAATACAACAAAGAGTACACTAGAGCTCTGAATATAGGCTAAACAAACAAATATATATATATATATATATATATATATATATATATATATATATATATATATATATATATATATATATAGGGCTAGTAATACAAAATGTATGTTATACCAAATAAGACATATGTATCTCAACCAGAAACAACTCCTGTACATAGTGACCTTTTATGCCAAAATGAGTCACCACCAGTGACATCAGATAGACAGGAATGAGAATAAGCTTCTCTTTACAGAGGTTGAGCATTATGAAATATCCAATGACATTTCATAATTATCCAAAATACTGTTTATGTCTAATATGTAGTGCATACTGAGGCAAAACATCATCCTAGAAGGGGAAGCTCTGCTTAACAATCAGAACAATACAAAACAAATAACATGCTTTTAATGCAAATCCTTAGATGTTTAGATAATCTGTGAAAGCTCTCAAATCAACAGTTTTAACCTTTTAAGCCCAGAGTAAGATATAATTGTCTGTATGTTTACGTGTAGATGCACATACACAAAAATGTCAGTGAGTAACAATCTCACACATGCAGCCATAGAAAAAGTGGGTAGCTCTAAAATACTGAGGTCTAGAGTGAAAAATAGGAACCGTACACAATTAAAAATGTTATATGCACACATAAACGTACACAGCCTTAAAATTCTAGTCAAGGAAAATGGAGAGCTCAGATATAACACTCCACCCCCACCCCCAGCTGACAACTGCTTTCTGGATTGAGAGAGAAGACAGATACAACTGTTTACCTGTCTTGGTTATTTTTCTCTTTTGTCCCCCCACACCCACCCCAGATAATATCGCCTGTCCCAGCCCTTGTTTTCCATTGGACTGCAAGGATCATTTTCAATTAATCAGGCATTGTATCATGGGTGTAACAGGATAAGTAAGTGGGCTGTTTCAATTCAAAGTCTATGAATAGATTTAAGACTAGTAGACTGCTACATGTCGTTCTTTCAATTTCCACATAAGCATTAAAGCAAATTTAAATTGCAATCCTATTTTTCAGGATCACATAAAGAAGATGTAGACCATGCAATGCTACATAAACAAGGAGGTATTTGTTTTGATTATGCCCCGAGCGTGAATGACCTACATTTTTAGCACATGCAGTCATGTTTTCATGACATATGGACATGCCATGTTTATTTGGAGCTTAGTGATGGAAACAGGATCCCTAAAAGAAAATTTAATACCGTACTAGGAATAGAAACTTCATCTATTATGACATGTTCTGCCTTGGAAATGGCAGGTCATCGCAAACTTCACGTTTGTTCCTACTAAAAACTGTAAACAAAACATGTAAACAAGCAGTTCAAAAATTTACTCCAGAGCTAGTGCTTGGGAAGCTTTACTAAATGAATTATCTTCTTATGGATATAAATATACCTGACGTAGGTTTGCATGGTACAGTTTCAGTTATTGCACCCCAACTACAATATGTCTCAATATGTCTCCATATATAGAGGAAGTTAACATTGTAAAGTTATTTATTACATTATTAGTTAGGCATTGGTGGCTCTCGCATGATTCCACATGATTCTCGCCTATCATGCGGAAGGCCCGGGTTTGATTCCCAGCCAATGCCTCAACCCCAGCCCCTGGATGCAGTGCCAGTCCCAAGCCCGGAAAAATGGGAGGGTTGTGTCAGGAAGGGCGTCTGATGTAAAACATTTGCCAAGTTGTTGTGCGGACCAGTTGGTCCCCTGTGGCGACCCCGAACAGGGAGCAGCCGAAAGCAACTTCTTCTTCTACGTGATTCCCATTTTTTCAGTAAACACAAATGGAGTCGTTTCTCCCACTCATGATGAACATGTTCGTGTCCACACATCTGGTGCATGTAATTGCATTCCTTTAAATGATCTTTTTGCTGTTTCTTTTCCTGGAACCCAGATACACCATAACTTTCTTTTCAACATTTTTCATACATAACGTATGAAACATTTGTGAAGCCATTTTACTAAAATTGCTACAATATTTTGGGACACCCTGTACATCTGTATCTTAATACGCCTCACATCTGGTGTGTTTTCATTGAACAGTAAGCTACTTTTATGGGTGCTGATTGCAAAGTCCAACTGTTATCATAAACAGATCATATACAATGATGTTATCCCTTAGTGAATGTTTCAAGGAACTTAAGGGCACTTGTTGCATAAAGTACTAGAATTGTTGGCATCAGCAACCTGGAACTTTGCTTTGATCCACTGACCACCAGAACACAATTTGCCTTTTGGCATCTGCAGGAAGTACAAGCAGGAAGTAATGTCACTCCAGTGTGTGTGAGTATGTGTGTGTGCATGTGGGGACATTTTGTGGGGACTTTGCCTGAATATGTAGCCAAAGCACTAATTTGATTTTGGTTTGGTTAATCTAATGGCTCATTAGACAAGAGAACAAAGTACATCCAAATACTTCTTTCATGTTTGTCTTATCTATAGTGTAAACACACCATTCCACTGGCATTTGGACTAATGCTTGTATTTAAACACTATAGTGGAAAATTGCTTAGCTCAGTGCTCAAACGTCAAGTAGATTTATCCTGTCATTGCATCCATATACACACATGCACTAGTATAAAATAGCATTCTCACAGGACCATGGTGCAGTGTCACAGACAGAGGCTGTGTGTGTAAAAAACGATGCTATGTGTAAGAAAAGTGATGCAAAAAATTAAAGTTTCACTATACATATCCAGAATGAGTCAGTATGAGAATGTATCAAGTCACTCTAGAGATTATTGATTGGAGTTCCCGTTAGGTAAAACAGTCAGAAAAAAAATTCCCATAATTTTGCAGAGGGAGTATGTGAAGGCTAGGAATTCTTGGGTGGGTGTTGGTCGAGCTGCAGGGGCGAGGCTCAGGGTCGGGGGAGGAAGTATGTATGAGGGACCTGGTGTGTGCGCACGCGCATGTGTGAGAGGGAGAGGGCAGAGAGTGCAAGCTGGATATGTGCCAACACATTGCCTATGTGCAGGGCTTGATAGCAAATGTGTCATCTCTTTTTGGTTGTGGATGGAAAAAATGCAGTGGCAGCATGGGCAGTGCGTCTGGGAAAGAGAAATGGTAACTTTAAGTCATGTGTTGAGATAGGTGGGGTATTTTTTAATGTAGGTCAAGCAGAAACAGGGGGTGGGCTTTCTTTAAAAAGCAGTGATGTCATATGCTTTCCAGGATATGCAGCCTAACCTTCCCTTTCATAAGAAACAACAAAAAGCTAACACAGGATTAAAAAATAAATAAATAAAATACAGCCACATGGCAAACATGTATAGATTTAAAGGCAGTCTGCACAAAATCAACCAAGTGAAGTGAGATCATGCCTATTCAGCATTACTAACAAAGCTGAGTCGCAAAGTGTCTCTGAGGTCTGAGCAGAGGCCAATGAGTGCAGCTCAGAGCTAGCAGTCTGCTCCACACCCAACAACCCACAAAGCCAGGAGAGAGGAAACTTTACAGAGCTCTGTTAACTCACACACGACTGAATGTGAACCACAGCCCCAACACGGAGACATGCACTAACTGACCCTGACATGCAAATCATAATCTGCCCGGTGTGTTTATCAGCAGAGAAATACAGACAGTTATCAAAGTGTACACAAACTGCATGAGCTAAATATAACTTTCTATGACTATAAATACCACAAACATGTTTATTGTTGTTTCAATACAAATGCAATTCATAATCATGGAATTTGAATGGACATTGGAATCACATTTGCTAATTCATTTGAAAAGCATATAAATCATGTTTTTAAACAGCTTTACAGCTTTAAACAGTTTACAAGAAGGTGAATAGACGAGGAATCCTGTGGAATTTTGTGGTAAGAGCAGTTCTGGTTTCACCAACCAACCCCCACTTCCTGCAGAAGAAGAGAAAATCGTCGAAGAAAAAGAAAACATGCTATGACGAATAATAACATTATAGCACTCTATAAAACGAATAAACTAACATTAAATGAATTAAATTATTTTTAAATATTATTATTAATAATTAAGTCAATTAAGGACAATAATTAAAATAAATTACTTTATAATTAATTATTAATAATAATAATAAAAAATGTAACATTTTTCACATTAAACGTTTTTTTTTTCTAGAGCACATGGAGACTTGTTAATAAATGAATATAGAAGTACATTTCAACAAACTGTTCTGTTAAGTGTATCTTCACTGAGGATCTTACAGCATCTAGCTTTAAAAATTCACTTTTATCAGATCCTTCACCAGACTTAGCAGTTCTTAACAGTTAAGTTCTTTTCTGTATAATCATTCTCCATTGTAACCTTGAACGTTTCTTTCCAAATAGATCTCTCGTTGTCTCATCTGACCATATAACTTTTGTTCAAAGTTTGCTAGTGATTCACAAAACCCCCAGCACTTATGTTCGTGGTTAGATGAAAGAAATAGTCTTTAGAAATAGTCTGTGGGGAGACCCCACAGTGCTACTATCTTCAACATTTTTACTAATAACTAATGGATTGTGACCTTTGTGTCACCTCATATTTATACCCCAGTGAAACAGAAAGCCATGGATACCCAATTTAAGTTTCTAAGCACTCAGACGTAAAAGATAAATGGTAAAAATATGAATGGGAAGTTGCTTCTGGTACATGTTATTCAGAGCAATTTCTAGGGGTTGCAAGAATTGTGGCCTATAATCATTCATATTTTTCTCCGTAGGGTATTTTACTTTCCCTCATTTTCTCCTCAAGTTGGTCACCTGCCAATTCCCACCTACCAACCAGTTTCCCCCTGTCATTTCAAAGCTACTAACCAGAGAGGGTGAAAACTAACACATGCTTCCTCCAGCCAACTTTTTGAATCTGCTCCTCATGCTGGGGAGTGTAACACATTTGGTGGAAAGTGCTACCTACCCTCTTCCACATAAATAAGTTCAAAGTGAACAATTGGCTAGTGTCACTGTGACTGGGGAGAGATAGACAGAGAGAGTGTTTAATCCTTCCCAACCAAAGAGCAGGGCCAATTTTGCTTCACTGGACCCTGGCCACAGATGGCTGTGGCATCATAACATTAGCACTGCAATTCATGTTGCACTTATTCATTCATTCATTCATTGTCTACCGCTTATCATATCTATTCTCGGGTCACGGGGAGCTTGTGCCTATCTCAGGCGTCATCGGGCATCAAGGCAGGATACACCCTGGACAGAGTGCACTTATTCAATTCAATTTAATTCAATTCAATTATATTTGTATAGCGCTTTTAACAAAGAGCATTGTTTCAAAGCAGCTTTACAGAACATAAGAAACAACAAACATACAAACAGTCCTAGATGTTAGACAAAATTTTCCCTAGTGAGCAGGCCTGAGGTGACTGAAGCGACTGAGGCAAGGAAAAACTCCCTTAGATGGTATTAGGAAGAAACCTTGAGAGGAACCAGACTCAAAAGGGAACCCATCCTCATCTGGGTGACACTGGAGAGTGTGATATGAACAATGTCCTTTCTGCATTAGTTGTGTGATGCAGATACAGCATGTGTAGAATGTTATGTGTAAATTAATTAGGAGGTTGTTGTCATCCACATAGGGTTGGCAGTGCTGCTTTGAATACTCCAGTCCTCAGAAAGCAGAACCCAGCTGGAGCTGGTCCATCTCTGGATGCCACAGGAGCTGGCACAATCTCTTCTTTACTTATGTAAAGAAAAAGATCAGATGGTACATTAAGCTCCTTCTTGTTTTTAATACCTATACATACTGAATAGCAAATCTAGTTAAGGATAGATTAAGTATGAACTGCTGTTCAAACTAAACTATAGGTATTTAACAGTAAGGACACTGTTCTTTTGATTACAATATAGGAGTGGGTAGTATGTGTACATCACCTGCTGTGACAAACAGGACTCCAGTCAATTAAGGTTAAAGAGATGCTGAGATCACAGTGGGGGAAGCTCTCCCTGCTCTCTAAACACTGAATTTTTGATTCATTGCCATCCGCCTTTAAAGCAGCAGGATGAGGCCGCTGCTCTAAAATAGCTCTGGCTGTCTGGGAGCAACCAAGTCAACCACCAACCTGCCTTCACAATTTAAAGGAAGCAGAACAGTCTGACATATGTCAGAGGGAACACTGTGTATGTAAGTCATGCCACGGAAGTTAAACCCACTCTGGGGGTAATCAGGAGATGTGTTAGTGGGTTAGTTTGTGTTTGTGTGCTGTGTTGTTGGGGGCAGGGCTGCTCGAGCAGGAAGCATGTGGATGGTGTTTACATGCACGAGCAGTCAGCTGGTGTGTTCAGGGAACAGCGCCAGAAAAACCACCCACAGCAGTACAGAGGCTGCCTGTCCTCACACACCCGCCCCTTCCTCCTCATGCACCGCTTGTGGGCTTGTCCTTTTAGCTCTTTTAGCTGCAGCACAGTCAGATCACTGTTTAGCTCTTCAGGAGAAGCTCTTCTGTCCCACTGCAGGAAGCGCAGAAGAGTCACTAATCATTCACGACATTAATGATAATTATATCTTATTGAATAATTATATACTTATTGAGAATCTCTAAACAATAGATTGTTATTAGCAATAAATAAACAAATTGAAGATGACTGAAAGTAAACTTTATTAGTAAAAAAAAATTTAGATATAAAAATATAAATAATAATAAAAACAGATATAATTAAATAGATAATGAAACTAGAAATATAAGAAATAATGATGTATATAGTTAATCACAGATAGATAAAAAAAAAAAAGAATTTCATTATACAAGCTTGACTGCCTGTTGATTTCCATGACTTAGAAGCATAATAATAAAGAGGTCCTTTTGTTCCACCTTTTTTTTTAACAGAGGGCATTTCTACAAGGCCAGTATTAGCAGACCTCAGGTCATGTCTTGAGACATAGTCAAAAACAGACATTTAGTGAATTACTAGATGCCTTTATTGTCATTTACACCACAGGTGCATTGATATTCTTACACAGTTCCAATATACCTGTTGTGTAAATGCCAATAAAAGCAATGCTAGTTGATAGAGATAGAGAGCAAGTAAAATAATTTCTAAAACTGTCCTGAAGATACAGGTAACCATTGCTGCAATGCAACAGGAGTTACATGACTTTTTTAAGGATCCATGCTGCTGTGTGTGTGTGTGTGTGTGTGTGTGTGTGTGTGTGTGTGTGTGTGTGTGTGTGTGGGGCGTGTGTGTTGTTGTTTTTTTTTTTTTTTTCAAATTGCAGTTGTGGGTGTGTTTCCTTCTTCTGGATCTGCTGAAGCAGAATATTACAATAATCAATTCTGCTTCTAGAAAATGCATGGACGCATAAGACTCCATATTGACTCCGCATAAGACTAAATATTACTCAATTATTTCTTTAAAGAAGAAGCCATCTTAATAACTTAGTAACTTTAAGCATTAAATAATTGTTATATTTTATTATATCCATGTTGCAAATTTCAGTAATCCCAAAATGCTTAAGACAGCATAAGGGAACATTATGTTAATTCAGAAAAGGCCTCATGAGGAAAGTTAAATTAAATAACAAGAAGATAAAGAAAGGAAAGAAAGGAAATGAAAATAGATGAGATTTAACCATAGATGATCGATCATCAGCCATACTCTATACATATCCTATATGCTGCATTAGTTAATGCTTTTCACCATTTTATATCCATGTCTGATAGCATAGAATAAAAAATCCAGGGCTTTATCTGAAATGCAACAGTGCCTTCCAATAGATTAATGTCCACATATTTCCATGTATCTTGATGTACAAACCATCTCAACGTGGGTCAATTTTATTTTTTGTTATAGAAGTGGAAATCACAATCCAACATGATCAAAATTTATCTATTTTAAATTGGCTGGTCAATAGATTAGAATGGATCTAATCCAAAAACCTCAGTTGCTCAACAACAAAACGTCCTATAAATAATGTCAACTGTCAGTGGAGATTTCAGGAATAAAAGCTCTATGGCTCCAATCAATTGTTACTTCTTACTTAAATAACATTTTAAATAATACGCCTGATCTTTAACATTGTGGAATAAATCTGTACTGAGGGCTCTAGTAGAATTAACAGTTAAAATGGTTCCTGTTTGCAAAAAGTTTGAGAACCCCTGGACTAGAAGATGTAGTCCATCCCTGGACTAGAACGCATGCATTGATGGAATAATGAAAGGGGGCTATTTCATCTTACACGGAGTGACTTTGTGGAACTGTCTGACTATGAGAGAGTTCCCGAGTCAATGTGATTCCGAAGAAAAGATGCAGATGTTATGAAGGATAGGGCAAGTAAGGCATGAGAGGAAGTTCAAAGAGTGCAGAAAGATTGGTAGGGAATGTGAAGGTCAGAAAGTTTGAAATAACCCTGAAGACCCTTAAGAGCGCTATAAAAGAGAAGGAGACGTTTGAATAGAATATGTTCTTTCATGGGGAGCCAGTTCAGATTTCGTAGTACAGGTGTAATATGGACTCTGGTGTTGGTAAGAAGCCGAACAGCTCTGCTGCCAAATGCCACAAATGTGAATGAAAATCTAAAGCTCTGGATCTGGAAGGATCTGGAGCTGATATCTATTAAATGGGAACTGTCCTGATAACAGTGTTCAACACCAGTGTGATGAGTGTGTATAGCAATGAGCATGGAAAGCATAGAAAGTATGAGGTCATGTTTACAGATATTTGATGAGTAGGTAATTAAGCTCAAGTACAGAAACACACTTGATACTGCACTGCAGGCCTGGATTTTGAGCTCATGATGCCTACATGAAACTGCCTGGATCTTCCAATGCTGCTGTCTCATTTACCCTTTAGGTCAGGGTTCTCCGCTTCAGTACCAGGGACACTATGCCCTACCCAGGTTCAGGTTTTTCCTCCTCTAACACATTTGATATACTGCACAAAGGGTTTGATCATTAGCTAATGAGGGGGATCAGGTTATTTTGGAGAAAGGAAAAAGTGAAACTGAGCAGGGCAGGACTGGAGTTAAGAAGCGATCCTAACACTCCTTTAGGACAAGTTACACACGGGGGAGCAAAGAGCACAAGACCTGTTATCTCTAAATTAATATATAATGACATCTGTCAATATGATTATGATAAATTATGTGTAATGATGTAAGAGAGTGCTTTCATGAAATCTACATTCAAATGTATTTTTTTTGTAAATTCCTCTGAATCTGTATCATTTATTTTTCTATATATTTATAATATATTTAGTTTACTGATGTCACTGTGTGGTTCTGATGGCATATGGACATAACAAAACCTGTAGGAATGGTAACTGGATTTCATTTACTGTATTGTTCCAGTGTTAGATAAGATGGATAAAGCTGCATAAAACCATCTTTTGTAAGACATCCGCTCGTCTACATTGTTCTAAAAACTTTGTTGTTACAGGGTTGTGTGTGTTCAAAAACTTATTGATAGAATTCAATAACTGCCCTGAAGCTTCCATTATAACAGGTGAAAATAAACACTGGAATATTGGTTGAAGTCTTTGCCAAGTGAAATGCTGGGTGTGTTATATACAGAAATTCAGAGTAACTGTAAATGTTGAGGTACTGAGTGTTCTCTCAGCCTGCTCCCCCTCCTCCATGTGGGTGGATGTGTGCAGACAGACAGAGACGAGACCCCTCACCCGCCTCAGCCTAAAATAAAAAGACAAAGATCTCAGAGAACAAAGGAAAAAATCATATCCCTTTAAGGCAAGCCGAATTGAAAGCTATATATGAAAGCATAATTTTGAATGAAAGATCTTCTGCTTCATGGTTGAACTTTAGTAACATATTACTCTTAGATATTTTATTATGGATGATGTTTTGAGATTGAAAAGCAACAGGACAAAAGATTTTTTTTCAGCACTTCAATTTGGTGGTTGTCTCCCCCTAATGGCCAATTGTAGTAGGGTTTGTTAGGAGAGAGAAACTGGTAGTTGTAGTTGCTTTCAGCTGCTTCCTGTTCGGGGTCGCTACAGCGGACCAACTGGTCCGCAAAACAACTTGGCAAATGTTTTATGCCGGATGCTCTTCCTGACACAACCCTCCCATTTTTCCAGGCTTAGGAGCAGCACTACACCCAGTGGCTGGGGATCGAACCTGGGCCGTCTGCATGATAGGCGAGAAACCTACCACTGAGCCACCAATGCCCCAGTTAAGGAAGAGAAACTATATTGCCAAAATTTTGGGACACCCCTCCAAATTATTGAATTCAGGTTCCAGTGAAAGGAGCTCTGAACGCTTTATCAAGACATTTTGGACAATTTCATTCTCCCTACTGTGTGGGAACAGTTTGGGGATGACTCCTTCCTGTTCCAACATGACTGCACACCAGTGCACAAAGCAAGGTCCATAAAGATAAGGATGAGTGAGTTTGGTGTGTTGGAACTTGACTGGCCTGCACAGAGTCCTGACCTAAACCCCATAGAACACCTTTGGTATGAATTACAGTGGAGACTGCGAGCCATGCCAAAACTGGGACGTCTGCCTTTACATGCACTTGAATTTAATATTGAGTTGGCCCGTCCTTTGCAGCTGTAACAGCTTCAACAAGGCTTTCCACAAGGCTTTGGAGTGTGTTTATGGAAATTTTTGACCATTCCTCTAGAAGCATATTTGTGAGGTCAGGCACTGATGCTGGACGAGAAGGCCTGGCTTGCAATCTCTGCTCTAATTCTTTGGAGGGGTGTCCCAAAACTTTTGGCAATATAGTCTATCTTACAGTCCTACAATCTTCTATGGACAGGGATGGTGTGGCTGCAGGGGGGTTTTTTCACACCAAATAGGAAATATGTCCACTCACTGATCATTTTATTAGGACACCATTGGTCTCAGAACAGCTCTTCAGAATTCCTTTCTGAAATGGATTTTGCAAAGTGTTGGAAACATTCCTTTGTGATTCGGGTTCATACTGACAATTATGTGACTTTTTATCACATAATTGCTGCAGATATTTATACTATACATCTTCTGTATTGCCACATTTAAGAGCTCTCTTCTGCACTATGTTGGATTCAGATCTGGTGATATGGGAGGCCATTAATGTACATTGAAATCATTACGTTCATGGAACCAGCTTGAGATGAGCTGTTCTTTGTGATATATTCATTATTATATTTGGAAGTAGCCATTTTATGGGGGGTAAATTGTTGCCATAAAGGGATGCACATGGTCAGAAAACATTAGTTATATAGCCTATGGGACTTATATGACTCTTGATTGGTATTTCTTGGGTCCCAAGAAAGAAATCCTCTCACCATTTCACCAACAGGTGCAAAAGCCAGAACTGTTAATGCACACACCATGAATAAACTATCTATAAGAGAGTCAAAGTTTATTGATGGAAATGCATTTTTCCACAGTGGAGTTTTTAAACTCGGAAACATATTACGTTATTGTGTTTTCAATTTATGTCAAGTAAAGAAGTAGAGCACTAAATCATACCTCCACCTTAATGTGTGTGGTTTAGCTGACCGTGATTGACCGGTTGGATGAAGACCAATAGACCCAAGACTATGGATCAGTGGGTATCTTTGTTTTACACATTGCACTGCAGAACCAGCTGGCTGCTTCTGTGAGAACCACATACTGTCCTCAATGCCAAAAAATATTTTACCCTGCTCTACAGTAAAGGTGTTGAGGTACCCAAGGCTCAATACTAAAGCTCTGGCTTACTTTACATTTTCCTTTGTTTCCATCTTGCCTCAATTTTTATATGATCATGAATAAAAAAACATACAAAATTTGCTTAATTATAAGAATGATCATCTATACAGTTTGTAACATGTTTTAAATGGTTATCAATCTACAAATTTTACCAACACAGTCCTTATCACTTAAGACCCTCTTGATGTACAGCATCATGAAGGACAGTAAAAAATTTGTCAACACAGTAAGGGTGTGATATATGAATATCTCTAATAAAACAAATACATTAGAATTTGATGCATGCATAACATTTATTATTCACATATATTATTTTAACATTGACATCTAAAGCTGCCACAGATGCTAATTTTGCAGCAGAGATCATATTAAACAACTTTCTGTACATTACAAACTAGATTAAAGATCCAGACTTGAATTGGTACACAGATGCATTTCCTTTTGAGCCTTATTTCACTAGTTTCTTTATTTCAGATTTCATTTACCTTTTTTTGTTTTGTTTATATATGTATATTTTCCTGACCCAGACATGAATCTGAACTGTTTCAACAGCAAAGATGGGGTCAGCTGGAGGAAAGGGAAAGACTTTGTTGCGGTTATTTTGTTGCTATATTATTTCAGGATCCTAAGAGGTAAAGTTTGTAATTGTGAAATAAACGGTTCTTTAGAAACATTCATATAAATATGAAGAAAGCAGGATCCATTTATATCGGTCAGTGTATCTTCTACTCTCCTATAAACCAAAAGGAAAGAGCACATATACAAAATTGCACCTTACAATGTGCTTTAGATTTTAGAAATCAGCGCATAAGTACAAATATTTCAACCACATCTTTTTATTGAATGAAAAAATAAATGGTTTTATGAAACTGTACAGTATAAAAACACAAACAATTGTGTCAGACTGTAAACCTTACAAAGGTGGAATCACATCTCTGTGTAACAGCAGACAATGACTTCACACACAAAAAGAACAACTCTTCTCAACACAGAAGTGCTTCAATTGTGCCGTGTCGGTCTTCATTCATTGAGGTTTTCTGGTGTTGATTTGCGGCCTGGCTTTGCCAGTAGGCGTCGCTCCACCTGGACGACTGCGTTGTGCAGCTGCGCATCTTCAACACCAAGAATGAAAGAGAAGAGTCCAAGCAACCACACATACATCCTGGGCAAAGTAGGTTCCAGATCCTTGAAATGGTCTCCACACCGCCTGCACAGACACAATGACATTTTTAACTGATTCACACGTTAGCTTAACAATGCTTCAAATGCATTTATGATTACAAATGATAATTTGTGGTAACTATGGCCATTTTCCCCTAACAAAATCTTCAGGTTCATGAATAACCAATAGACAGTGTGTGAACTTCCAGTCATCAGTAACATACTAGAACATCTCTAGCCATTTGGATCATGAAACAACGATTATTACATTTCCAATTCACTTAGAAAAGAGCTCAAGGATCAAATGAGACATTATCGTTGCCACAGAAACCCACCCTTTGAAATCACTAGGACTTCTGCTGTAGTTAATTTAGTGGGCATACAACACAAAATGTTTCTAAGCTCCCCTCTTCGTTCTGGGAGATGTTTAATCTTAACTGTATTACAGACTTGAGTGACTCTTGAATAAATGAAATTATGAACTGAAAGAGACATTTCTGAAAAGAAAAAAAAAAAAACTGAGTATGACTGTTTAAAGTATGAAAGCATAGCACAGTACTATTAACAGATTTCTGATATAGGGAATACAGGCAACAGCTAGACAGAATTTAAAGCCATTTTAAGTGTGTAAATGTTTTAGCAATCATAGAAATTGCACATTTACACTTAGTTATTTTACACTGTATAAATGTGACTCTAGGTTTCAGAATCAAATTTTGCCTGTTCTCAAACAAACACAGACTATTCAAGATTATTCACAAACCCCATTCCCTATAACATCATGTGGCAAAGATTTAAGAACAGGCACTGGATTTTTCTACAATTTTCTGGAATTACCCTGAATGGCACTTCCTCAAGTAAGTGTGCCAATATTTACGGTTGACAAAGTGGCAATTTTTTTGCCTTTTAATCATCAAACAGTCCAGGCACTTGTGGTGGAGACTGGGGCCATCAGCCCCATCCTTGTCTCCCCAAAGGAAGAGGAAGGTAGATGGGAAGGAAACTTGCTGCTTTGCAGCTGAACCAGAAAGAGCTTGGAAAGTGCTCTCTAGCTGTTCAACCACACCTGAAAGAGAGAGAAAAAGAGATTAGAACTGATTAGAAACTGATTATAATAAACAACTTGTGTGTAAAAATAATTAGTATTTTTAAACTGATGTCTAAATAACAAACTATATTGCCAAAAGTTCTGGGACACCCCTCCAAATCACTGAATTCAGGTGTTGTTTTTCAGGCTTTAGGTAACGCTCACATCAACCATCAGAATGGGGGAAAATGTGAATTCAATGATTTTGACCTTGGCGTGATTGTTCGTGTCAGACAGGCTAGTCTGAGTATTTCTATAACTGCTGAGTTCACATAGAATGGGGCAATCAAGAAAAACATCCAGAGAAAAGCAAAACCAAGACCTTATAGGAAGGTAATCAAAGTACAGAAAACAACAGGATAGGGATGTATGCATGAACCTGAGGAGTCTCTTGACAGATTTTCACCTGATCATTCATATCTTGAATAATAAAATAAATATGAAAATCCATGAAAATCCGTGTGGCTGTTGGTAATTAAGTGCAAACAATTCCTACCAACCAGTGGCCAAAAGATAGGCCATCACTTCCCAAGGATTCTGCAACCGCTAATAAACACAGACCAAACATTCATTCATTCATTGTCTTCCGCTTATCCGGGGCCGGGTCTCGGGGGCAGCAGTCTAAGTAGGGATGCCCAGACCTCCCTCTCCCCAGACACTTCCTCCAGCTCTTCCGGAGGGACCCCGAGGCGTTCCCAGGCTAGCCAAGAGACATAGTCTCTCCAGCGTGTCCTGGGTCTTCCCCGGGGCCTCTTCCCGGTGGGGCATGCACGGAACACCTCTCCAGGGAGACGTCCCGGAGGCATCCGAAAACAGATGCCCGAGCCACCTCAACTGCCCCCTTTCGATGTGGAGGAGCAGCGGCTCTACTCCGGGTGACAGAGCTCCTTGCCCTATCTCTAAGGGAGCGCCCCACCACCCTACGGAGGAAGCTCATTTCGGCCACTTGTATCCGGGATCTTACCCTTTCGGTCATGACCCAGAGCTCATGACCATAGGTGAGAGTAGGAACGTAGATTGACTGGTAAATCGAGAGCTTCGCCTTCCGGCTCAGCTCCTTCTTCACCACAACAGACCGGTACATAGACCGCATTACTGCTGCCGCTGCACCGATCCGTCTGTCAATCTCACGATCCATCCTTCCCTCACTCGTGAACAAGACCCCGAGATATTTAAACTCCTCCACTTGAGGAAGGACCTCCCCTCCAACCTGAAGGGTGCAAGCCACCTTTTTCCGGTCATACTGGCCTAGTGCTCCTGGTAGGGTCTCCCAAGGCAAACGGGTTCTAGGTGACGGGTCAGACTAAGAGCGGTTCAAGACTCTTATGGAGATAATATCAAGGACCGTTACGTCACCCGGACTGGCGTCACCGGGGCCCCGCCCTGGAGCCAGGCCTGGGGTTGGGTCACGCAGGCGAGCGCCTGGTGGCCGAGTCTTTGCCTGCAGGACTCGGCCGGGCACAGCCCGAAGAAAAGACGTAGGCCCACCTTCCCGTAGGCCCACCACCCACAGGAAGGAGCATAAGGGTCCGGTGCCATGTGTTTTGGGTAGCGGTCATGGGCGTGGGCCCCGACGACCCAAACCCTGGACAAAGAATCTGGCTTTTGGGACACAGACCAAACATCTAAGGAAAAAAGCATGGCCTTTTCAGTGTTGGCATTTGTTCCTACTGCACCACTGCACAATGATTTTGAGGATTCTGTAAACATAAAAGTTATGATGGATCTTATGCACTTACGTCTCCGTTTTAGTATGACGGTTTTATGTTTCGAAGACGGAATGATGGGTTTCTTAGATTTCCACTGTCGCCTGAGGGGTAGAGTGAAATAGGAATTGAATTAAACACAAACAGCAAGTCAGACTGCATACTCTATAAACAAGGTTCTTATCAGAAGGAGCTTCTTACATGGCCTCAGCCTGCTTTTCTTTCTCCCTGGCTCGTTCCAGTGCAGGCTGTACAATCATAAACCATGTTCTCAAATTAAACATCTTTCCACCTGAAACAGAGGAGTTGTCATCTAATATGAGAAACACAAGTCATTCTATACTAATCATAAATGGCCTGATCTTTCCCCATTCCTAATATGAGATCAAAATTGTCTACCTCGCTTGGTCTTTTTCTTGCCATGGTCCATTTCATCTCCTTTTTTATCTGCTTTTCTGGCCAACTTCCTTGAAGAGAAACAGACAGTAACTCATTGTATCACCAAAACCAAACGCAAAACCTATACAATAGGTTTTAAAAATACATAAATAGGACCATGTCAGTCTGACTCTTGCTAAATATGTAGTAAGGTATGAAAACTGGATAGGATTCAGTACAGCGAGAGTCCTGAAGCTAAAAGCTGTTATATTAGTCTACTACTAGTACCACACGCCATCATCACTCCCTGAAATATAAACCATCAGGTGAAACTAAAAGATCAGCATTCTTGAATAGAACTGAGGGCACATAGCCTTTATCGCCACATATACACTACAGCACAGTGGAATTCTTTTCTTCGCATATCCCAGCTGAGGAAGTTGGGGTCAGAGTGCAGGGGCAGCTATGATACAGTGCCCCTGGAGGGGGCCTTGATCAGTTGCCCAACAGTGGGGCTTGGTGGTGTTGGGGCTTGAACCCTGATCCTCCAATCAACAATCCAGAGCCTTAACCACTTAAGCCGTAACATTTTATACTAAAGATGTGCCATAATTCCAAGAAATTTGTCTCTCAACGAATGTCATTTCATATTAATGCTGGTGCATTCATTAGTACCATGAAAGATACTCACCACTCCACCTTATCGTCCAGCCTGAACAAAAGCTTCATGGTCACAACAATGAGCGCTGCAGCCTGAAGATCATAACACAGAAGCGTAGGCTTTCTTCCATTAGGGTCAAAGGTCAGAAAGGAGTCGTTCCCCATAGCTGTTTTCTGTATTACTTTACAAACCAATGTATGAAGTTCATCTGAAATAAAAAGTTGCAGAAAGAGAAAAACACTAAAGAAAAAAATATACTGGGCTGACCCTTATTAGCTTTTCTTCACTGCTTTTTTGCAAACCCACCAGGAAGGTTAGCATCCATCAAATAGCGTAGACTGAGCAGAGCTGGATGAAGGAGGCAATCCTGAGACACAGGAGGAAATGTGGGCAGATCGATCAATGCTGCCAGTTCCACTGCCTCCTTGTGTACCTTACTGTAAGTGGGGATAGTCTGGAAGGCAATGACGTGTTTATAGACGCTGTAAGCAACAGTCTCAATACAAGCACCGCTGTTACACAATCAGTAAAATTTGATAGCTTACCTCAACTCTAAAGATTAAGGCATCTTTGCCAAAGAACCTCATCTCTTCAGGAAAAAATTCATGAACATTAACATAAGGGATGTGGCCCTTAGACACCAACCTGCAAGAGAAATGCCATACTAAATGAGGCACAATAAAAAGCATAAGAGCATTAATAATTGTGTAAAATTGTGACAAAATCCATTCAGCAAATATTAGTCTATCATGATCATAAGCAGTTATTGTAATGTCAGAATACAGAATCAGAAACAGTAGCAATGTCATTTTTGTCCATGATAAGGACATCAAAATAGAAAATCCAGTAAAGAACACAGGACTCAAAAACACAGAGCTGCCTGATTTCAGACACACCCTGCTGAGGTGCCAACACACCAGCCACACCAGTGTTACCTTTATATCTTTTTGTTTATACCAAATTGGGCTACACAATGTTGGAGAAGAAAAAATCAAGTCAGTTAAGGCTGAAAATTTTAAGCCTGTTCCAATGCCTAAACTTTTTTTGTTGTACTCAGGACTTTTTGTGCAATTTTTGGAAGCAACCATGCACATCAGTGAAAGCATGTCCAGACAGCTAATGTTACGTTATCAAATTTGAATTTTGTGTACTGTTACACCCTAGCCAGTCTGGTAGGCCATGAAAATAAGTGTCAAATGTTGTTGAATGTTCCAGCTCTTTTTGTAGTGAATAAAAAGACCCAAGAATTCCTCTTATTCACCTAAGCAAGTCTGCCAAGGTGATGGCCTCCCTGACCCAAAGCAGAGCCAAGTGGCAGAATGCTAGTGTTCGGGGCATGCTCATCAATTTCCCCCTTTCTTTCTGTCTGAGGTAGTGCTGAGCATCCACAGAGCCTGAACACACTGAAGATCTCCCATCACTGGAGTATCCTGCAAACACAGGAGATCATAAGCAAAATAGTCTAACAAGATACTCGTGTTAAAGTGAAAAGAACCCATGAAGATACCAGAAACTGCGCTGACTCCATTCATTACGGCAACCTCAGCGTGACTTGACACTTCACTGAAGGCGACAGATGATTCAGCCTCACTGTTGCTGGACAAATCCTGAAGCGACATAAGCATCCAAAAGAGAGTGATGTGAGAGGTTTACTTTTTAATCTGAGCATCTGAGGACAAATTAAAGATAAACAGCTTGCAAACGTATTAACATCTGATCATTCATTCATTCATTCATTCATTCATTGTCTACCGCTTATCCGATCTATTCTCGGGTCACGGGGAGCCTGTGCCCCCAGGTGTCATCGGGCATCAAGGCAGGATACACCCTGGACGGAGCGCCAACCCATTGCAGGGCACACACACACTCATTCACTCACGCAATCACACACTACAGACAATTTGGAGATGCCAATCAACCTACAGTGTATGTCTTTGGACCGGGGGAGGAAACCGGAGTACCCGGAGGAAACCCCCGAGGCATAGAGAGAACACGCAAACTCCACACACACGGCGGAGGCGGGAATCAAGCTCCCAACCCTGGAGGTGTGAGGCAAACGTGCTAACCACCAAGCCACCAACATCTGATCTTCAAGCTTTATTTAATCTTTAAGCTCCGAGTTGCCTTTTTTGATTTAAACCCATTTCATTTTGGTTACTTGCTAATAGTGGTGCCACTGTAATAAAGCCCTTGCTTCATTTTTACCTAAATAGAGTAGTGCTTTAGTCCTATCTAGCTCTATGACCTCCTCATCTACACATTCTGCTCAAGCAGATTCAGAAACTTCCACTTTCATGCCAATACTGTAGTCAATGCCATCATGCGTGTCATCAAGATAACTAGTTGAGATGCATCAAAAACTTTGAGACCAACGTTTCTTGATTCCACTACTTCTGCTCTGAGATTCCCATTAAATGACACTTAACACTGTTCCTACTGAACCTTGCTATTTTGTTTTTAATCCTGACTGATATCACTTATGTCCAAGATATTAAAAAAAAGTACTTGAATTTAACACCACTGTAACTGCACTAGAAATCCAACCACTTCTCACAGATTTGAATCACACTAAACATGTTGAATTTGTTGCAAGTGTGGAGTTTTCCTTTATGGCATTAAAGGCATCTTAATTTAAAAACTCGATTTGGACATTCTACCCAAGATCACCAACACATAAGTACAAAAGCAAACGTAAGGTGTTGTCTAACTCACCCCTGAACAACTGATACTGTTCACTGGTTCTCTTGTGTATGCCTGTTTGGTCTTCTGCATGTATCGCTTCCAGAAAATCCATAACACATCTGTCTGCGAGATACACTTCGTTTAAATGACATAGGAAATTTCTACTTTCTGTCATCTATATTATTTGCATTGCTTTACTGACCTTAAACTGAGGGCAGACACCCAGTTTAACCAAAGCTTCAGCCTGAAGTTTAATGATCAGCTGAAAGCCCTCGCATACCATCCAGTCTCGTGCACCTTCCGAAACACAAATAAACATGCACATAGCAGTGGACATAACATCATGCTAGAAATTAATGGCTCACATTGGCACTTCAGGAATTAGTCCAGGAGCCTGGACTAACCTTTTCCACTCTGCTTCCTTTTGCGTGTTGATAAAGAGGAGATCCTGCTGTTGGAGAGCACTGTGTTCATATCATCACAATCTTTCGTTCTCTGTGAATTGACAACAATCAGAATAATGTTGACCTCAAAAAGACACAGACAATTCCCCAGTGGTCCGTTTCGATGAATCGAGCTTCCAAAGTTCCTGACGCAGATGTTAGTAGCTGTAGTATTGGGAGCCCATGTTTATTTTTTAGTATTTTCCCTGTCAAGCACAATTCAGCCTATAAAGTTCCTCAACCTGATACTGTGATTTAAAAAACTTCAAGGATTAACTACAGTAATAAATGTAACTAGGGTTGGTGCCTTCAATGTGGGAAAAATTAGGGGCATGAAGTAAAAAGAACTTAATGACTGCACTTTGTGTCCAAACCATGGTTTAGCCATCACCTGCTGCACATGGAAAAAAAAAAACTGTGTCGAACTAGACATTTTGCCTTGTATCTATTGCTAGGTTTTCCAGTCTCCCATTAGGACCTCATACAGAGCTTTTCTGTCATTCTGTGCCCCTGAGCACTGATTCTGAGCTTTTTCACCATTTCTTATTAAACAGTTTGATTTATTCACTAATATGTCAGTCACTCTGGCCTAGTGTACATATGAAATAATGCACACAAAAATATGTAATGAATCATGATTCTTATCTACTCAATAAGGAATGCAGCATTATATTTTTCAGTATGACTGCATACTATAAAGAATGAGTGGCGATACTAGCAGAAATGGTAAAACTGCAGCATGTTTTCAGTGAAATAGGAAATTACTGATAGCATACACCAATCATGCATAACATTATGACCACCTGCCTAATATTGTGTTGGTCCCCCTTTTGCCTCCAAAACAGCCCTGACCCATCAAGGCATGGACTCCACTAGATCCCTGAAGGTGTGCTGTGGTATCTGGCACCAAGATGTTAGCAGCAGATCCTTTAAGTCCTCGAAGTTGCGAGGTGGGACCTCCATGAATTGGACTTGTTTGTTCAGCACATCCACATGATGCTTAATTAGATTGAGATCTGGGGAATTTAGGCCAAGTCAACACCTCAAACTCATTGTTGTGCTCATCAAACCATTCCTGAACCATTTTTGCGGTGTGGCATGGCGCATTATCCTGCTGAAATAGGCCAAAAAAGAGGCCACAAACAGGAATACATTTCTATGAAAGGGTGTACATGGTCTGCAACAATACTTAGGTAGGTGGTACATGTCAAAGAAACATCCACATGGATGGCAGGACCAAAGGTTTCCCAGCAGAACATTGCGCAAAGCATGACACTGCCTCCGCTGGCTTGCCTTCTTACCATAGTGCATCCTGGTGCTATGTGTTCCCCAGGTAAGTGACACACACGCACCCAGCATCCATGTGATGTAAAAGAAAACATGATCCATCAGACCAGGCCACCTTCTTCCATTGCTCCGTGGTCCAATTCTGATGCTCACGTGCCCATTGTTGGTGCTTTCGGCAGTGCATAGGGGTCAGCATGGGCACCCTGACTGGACTGCAGCCCCATACGCAACAAACTTGGACCACTTTTGATAGATACTGACCACTGCAGACCAGGAACACCCCACAAGAGCTGCAGTTTTGGAGATGCTCTGATCCAGTCATCTAGCCATCACAATTTGGCCCTTGTCAAACTCGCTCAAATCCTTATGCTTGTCCATTTTTCCTGCTTCTAATACATCAACCTTGAGGACGAAATGTTCACTTGCTGCCTAATATATCCCACCCACTAACAGGTGCCATGATGAGGAGATAATCAGTGTTATTCACTTCACCTGGCACTGCTCATAATGTTATGCCTGATCGGTGTAGGTGTGTAACTGAAGAGATGTTAAGAGTGCCCTCTACAGGCGCACTGTGGTATCCCCAGTCGTTTAAGGTGAAACCAACTGGCTACAACTGAATCGTGTACCTACAGCAGTGTGCCACTTGATTAAAATGGGCAAGGAGCAATCTAGACGTAACTACAAAAATGGTGTCTGTTTGCTAAAGAGTGATGAAAACGTTCTCACCTCAATCACATTATGACAGTTTTTACAGAAGAACTGCCCTCCGTCTGAAACACCCCAAAAGACTGAACCGCACTGTCCACATGGTTCACTGTAACCGTCCTAAACACAAACAAAACAGGCACATGTTCAGTTATGGAAACATTTGCTCTTATTTTAACGGGATTATGACTGAATTTGACTTTAACATTAACAGCTAGTCTTTCTCATTAGTACCACTCACTGTTATCTCTTCGTCCATCATGAAAAGACTTCAACAGCGTCCCAAGAAAGCTACTAATTTATCAAACACCTTTTAAACACCATGCAAAGTTTATCACCACACACACACAAACGCGAGGAGAATCCAAGATGGCGTCCGCTCTCTACAACATTTTAAAATAAGAGCCCGAGGCTCACGTCCACATGTAGACTGCTCCGGGAGATAAATTAAGAGATCACTGAAAAATTGTGAGTTTCCCTTGATTTAATATTTATAGGTATGTGTTTGGGTACTGACAGCATTTGTCCCAAAATCTGTCGCAAATAAATGTTGTCAACTAGTCAAAAGAACAAAGATGCAGCGTTTTCAGACCTCGAATAATGCAAAAAAGAAAAGTTCATATTCGTTTTAAACAACGCAATAACGTTTTTATTTAAAAACTGTACAGAAATCAGTATTTATGTTTCAATGGAATGTATTTTACAATAAAAAGGTTCCCTGAAAACCTCTTCCCTATACAGCCATGAAAACAGACTGCAACACACATTTCACAAGAGGGCGCACTTGATCAGCCCTGTTTTTACAGCTTCCAAGCTGCCATCCTTTTTATTTCCATTTCACATTAATTGAAGCTATAAACAAATAAAGGATAAAAAAAAACCCAACAACAAGTGAATATGAACCCCCACACAAAACAGTACAATAGAACAGCAAGTGAAATCCTCCCATGCCTCCTGTTTCTTTTCACACAGTATCTAAATTCAAGTTGTTGAATGTTGTACACCTACAGTGTTTATATGAATCCAGCTGGGCTGAAGGCTAACTACTGTAAGACTGAATTAATTACCTGGAGTTCTTTTGCTTTGCAATAGATCTTTTCTATGACCACAGATCAGCGCGATCTCCTTTGTATAATGTGTGTGTGGGGGCGGCTGCTCAAGTGGGATTGTGTGGGAGTGTAAGAGAGCGTCATGACATGAGGACATGCAGCTCCATGGAAACAGAAACAAATGGAGAGACTTCAGAGTGGGAGCTGCTCACTATTTCACATCTAACTGCTTCGTCTACATTTATAATTTACCATGGAATCATGCTTGCTTGGCCTTTTTAAACAAATAAATAAATAAAATTCTATAGGTCTGGTTTTCATATGTACAAACTGCATCATGAATTCAAGCCTCAAATAGGAATGTACAATATGAGACAATATACAATATGAGATGGCTTTGAGATGAATCTGAGAGAAATCTACATACACATCTTTTACTGATGGCCGTGAAAATAGTGGTTTTATGATCTATTCTTCTATCTAAATGTGACTGTGTGTGTGTGTGTGTGTGTGTGTGTGTGTGTGTGTGTGTGTGTGTTTGTGTTTGTGTGTGTGTGTGTGTGTTTGTTCTCTCAGGGTCAAACCACCTTGCCTAACCTGTTTGATGAGAGCTGCCTCTCTCTCTGTGCCAATCTTCTGGTTTTCTGCCTCGCAGGCTAACTCCAATGTTCTTTATGCAAAGCACAGCAATAGATTCTATGGAAATCAGGAACAGTTGGTAACTGCTGGCATGGACATTACTACTGCATTCTTCCGACTGTAGCACAGTATTTCACTCCTGGCTCTTGTCTGGCACGTTTCGCCTCTCTTTTTGCCCTCCACAGATGGAGTAGACCAGGGAGGGAGGTGTAGGAGGCAGTGGGTGCATTTTGGTAAGCTTGTGCAGTATGAGTGTCACATTGTATGAGGAGAAAGATAGATAATAATACTGAATCCAGTTTGCACGGTTTTCAGCTGTTATAAATATTGCATGCTCTCACTGCATTTTACCATCACATCTCTGCTTTGTGCTGCTCGATAGATTCTGTGGTTGAGCAAGAAAATGGCCATGCTGATGGGTTCTCTTAAACAAAGAGATTGAGATTATTCATGTACTCAAAGCTTTAAAAAATGAAACCCATTAAAACTATGAAGATTCATTACTCTTACTCCTCTTTTTCTGACCTTATTCTGACATTTTTGTGAATAAAGTGTGCCTCTGTTGGCTGGTGAGACAGGTCTCAGGTGTGAGGTAATGAGGGAATATGAGTCATTCTTTAGTTCAGTATGGTAAGGGGAATACCCAGGAGAAAAGAATTCTCCAGAATCCTTTGAGCTGGATGAAATTATAGCAGATCCCTGCAAAAAACTTTTACAAATGAATCTCTTAGGGCTTATCATAAAGCATCAGTTTTTTAAATCATAGCTTGATATAAATATCATGTGTATTTCTTTCCAATATTTTAATGCAAGGCTTTAAATGTGTTGTTTCAACATAGAGAGGCTGGGCATCTGCTCGCCTCTTTGCATTCTGCTCGCACATGGTAAATCCTATTGTTGCCCAAGATGCTTTGCGTCGTGCTGGTCACCATGGCAACCCCACAGCACCACGGCAGCCCTGATGAAGGCTACAGCAGGGATTGGTACGTGGGGTGTGTGCATGAGGGCGGTGGGGTGGGAGGGTTTGGTGTTACATACCTAATCAAAGATGAGAGCACAGAGTCGCATGTGCAATCCTCCAGTCAAAGAAGCTCAGAGAACTGCCAGAATTAGACTGTGAATTTGCAAGATTTGTTTTAATGGAGTAGGGCAGATGGCCAGTTTTTCTGGAAATCCTAGAGTTCTGTGCTCTGTGTTGTGACTGTAGGAGTCAGTTTTGTATATGTAAGCTGATGCATGTTCAGTCCTTGCCAGTTATTCACATTCAAATGTTACTTTCCCAGAATTAACTTTTCTTTATTGCCATTATTCCATTATACACCAATAGAGTAATTTACTTATAAATAGCTCACATATGGATAAGTATACACAGGTTTCTACTTAACACTCCAAAGCAATGCTTGAAATGCTCATATAGACAATTATTCACTAAAAAAGTACAAGCAAAGCTTCTGTCACTGCATAACACCTTATTACACTGCTTTCACTTGGTATGACACCTCCCTTGTTGTTTTTTTAATGGATACTAATCTGTGGGATTAAACTATGACAGAGACACATGTGCAACATATGTTTAGGCTGTCCTCTATTGTTCTGGAACAAATTACCTTATTGCTATCATCACTCAGTGAGACTTTAGCTCACTTGCTAAATCCTCTAAGCAGAGATCTAAGATCTTTGCACCTATTTCTTGTGTTATGCACAGAAATATGGATGGGTTTTTGTTCAGAACATTACAGGAAGCTAATGCACTGGCACGGCAATATATCGGCATACAGTAAACATATTTTGAATTTCAGTTCCAAGATGTTACAAATAGTATATTGCTTACTTAATTCTTGAGGAAGCTTATTTTTACTTGTATTTTCTTTACATTTCCTTACAAGCCAGGATTTAGGAGGTAGAGAGGCCTGGTTGTTTTTTTCCATGGCTGACAATGTAGAAACTGTTCTAAACATGTTGTGCTACAATATGGAGTTTATAACAATGATATGATAAGTGGTAAAGAGGTAAAGAAGCGAGTGCAGACAGGTTGGAATGGGTGGAGAAAGGTGTCGGGAGTTCTGTGTGATAGGAAAATATCAGCGAGAATCAAGGGGAAGGTGTACAGGACAGTGGTGAGACCGGCCATGCTGTATGGTTTAGACACAGTTTCACTGAGGAAGAGACAGGAGTCAGAGCTAGAGGTAGCAGAGCTGAAGATGTTGAGGTTCTCTTTGGGAGTGACAAGATTGGATAGGATTAGGAACGACTACATCAGAGGGACAGGTCATGTTGGACGTTTGGGGGACAAAGTTAGGGAGGCCAGATTAAGATGGTTTGGACATGTTCAGAGGAGGGAGAGTGAGTATATTGGTAGGAGAATGTTGGACATGGAGCTGCCAGGCAGGAGGCAAAGAGGAAGGCCAAAGAGGAGGTATATGGATGGAATTAATGAGGATATGAAGCTAGTGGGTGCAAGTGTTGAGGATGCAGAAGATAGGGATAGGTGGAGAGAGATGATTCGCTGTGGCGACCCCTGATGGGAAAAGCCGAAAGAAGAAGAAGATATGATAAGTGGAAATGTAATTTAAACAAGTCTGCAATATAAATTTATTGTTAGGATTTACACTTCTAACAGAGCATAATACAGGAACTATAGTAGCTCTTTAGTAGTTGCTGTTTGCATAAACTGATTGTGAGGGAGCTGTGCTCCTGCTCAGTGTAACCCAAATGTTTATCCCTAACAAACACTTATGAACTAGCTACTTAAACAGAGCTGTAATACTTGACCGCCTGCTGAGTGCATTGATCAATAATACACTTGGGCTGACTTTAATCCATCTGTGAAATCTAAATAGCAAATTAAGGGCCTGAACAAATATATTACAATTCCAAATTAAGGGCATGAACGCACATTACAATTACAATTCAAAGGGTTTGATTTACGATCTTGTAACAATATTCATGAGCAAGTAATTCTTGTACACAAAACAAAAGGGGGGATCAGGAAATTTGGCGTGAGTGTGGGGATGGATTTAATTCTGTCTTTATTTTCTGTCCACCTTATCTTTATACAAAGGAAGGTCAAAGAGATTATACATTCATTCCTGATAAATATCATACTATTGTAGAACAGTAATACAGACCCGTGATTCAATGATAATTCACTAAATACCCAAACTCATGATGGTATTTTTATTTTATACCAGATCATTTCAGGAAATACCAGGGTACCCATGCTTGCACACAGCAGCAATATTTCTCAGAGAGTGGCTGCAGAGAGTGAGTGGTAACTGACTAAGGTTAGCCTTGACCAACATTGTAACCATGTGCTCAGTGCAATGGAATGAAGTGGCCTCCCTGTGTCCTGGTGTGACCTTTAAGGCTAGACAGCCTTATACAGTATATGGCCTCTTTAACAGTATGTCAGGGTAGAGAGCTAGCCTATTTACTTTATTGTGTTTGGATGATTGGCCTAAACACAAAGAAGAAAAAAAAAACAGAACAGAACAGAAAAGAAAGGAAAGAAAAAAAGGAAAGAAGAGAAAGAAAAGAAAGGAGTATGGAAATATTCATGCATATGACATTTACATGCAAATAAAGCAAACAGCTCACACAAAGAGACATACTGAATCACTTTGTGCAATATAGGGTCATGTTCAACAGTTTTTTTGCTTTGCTTTTAAAAAATTGACTTCAAAAAGGTTAAACTCACTGTTGGCATTAAGTAATACAGCAGAACGCATGGAAATTCAGTTTGTGGTTGAGGTTAAATTTCAGTGTAATTCAGTCTTTTAAGAAGTCTTTTCTTAGTAATTTAACAACAAATCTGAGGGAAAGGTTTATGCTTAACACAGTTTTGCCTTATTTCCCTTGTCACTACCTTTACATTGTCTTAGTATGTGCTAGCTAGCTTAATATCATCCTCTGTCTTATACTTAGCTAAGCATCCATGCTTCCCAGTTACCTAGCAACAGTGTTCTCTTGGCTGTAAGCATGTCAACAGTGAGATTATTGTGTCTTTGCTTTTCCCTGTTGAAAGGACAAATTGCATTTTGGATGCACCACCTGTCTATGTGACTTACATTAATTAAGCAAACTCTGGATGAATGAGAAAACTCTAAGATTATAATCAAGTCATTATAAACTAATTTTTTATTATTTGTAGGTGAATACTGATCAAATACAGGCTGCATTTTACAACACATTGTCTAGTAAATTTTGGTGGTTTTATTGGATTTGGACTCACAGCAACAGCTTAAAGAACGTCGGGAATATTGTTTGAGTCGTTTTGTATGTACCTACCTTCACTCATCTTCAGTAACTGCTTTATCATGCTCAGGGTGAGGGTGAGGGTGGCAGTGGACCGGACCCAGTCTCAGTAACACTGTGTGCAAGGCAGGAGAATTCATCCCACACATTTATTTACATCCACTGAAAATTTAGCAAGACCAGTCCGCCTAACTGTGTTTTCATACAGTGGGAGGAAACCAGTCAACCCGGAGGAAACCCACTCAAACACAGAGAGAACACGTGAAAGTTCTCACAAACAGCAATATGAAATCAGAGCCCAGGACACAGGAGCAGTGTATGGTCAATGCTAATTATCATCTAGCTATGTAGAGCTGCAGACAAAAAAGCATAACTCACACTGAGGTAATCATGTCTAATCCCCTACTGAACCTTACAATACCACACATCAGGATGCACAGTACGTTTTCTACCTCTGCATTTTTACACACAAACATTTGTATTTTGTACATGTAGTATTTTACTACATTGCAACCCAATGCCTGCTGTCCCAGGACTATAAATACTTGCATAATAATTTATTCAAAAGGATGAACTGTACACGTTAACTGCCATTGTTTTATTGCACTGAAGCCTATTCTTTTTCACAATTACAATATAATTTCTAAATAATTTATATTATCTGTATGGTATTGATGTATAAAGAAAATGCAGAGTAAGAATTTAATTGTACAGTGTAATTGCCTTTATTACTGTGCATATGACAATAAATTCTTGAGTCTTGATTACATACCGTATCCTACTGCCAGAGCTTTAACCGGTATGCCAGGCATTACAAACAGCTTGCCTCGGTTCATATAAGGTTTATTCCTGCACATATGAAGTTATATATTTCATTTCAATATATACAGTAGGTGAGGATTAACTGTGCAGTCTCCATGACAACCAGTGATGGACACAAGCACTCTTAAGCTACAGTAATCTGCAGAAGAAGACAAAAAGAAAAAGATGGAGAGAGAAAACGCTTACACAAGATAATACCAGCGTTCTGCCAAAAATCCTTTATGTTATATGCACTTAATGCTACACATTCTATAATTGCTAAGGCTGTCAGAGAGTGCACTAGTAAAATTTGGCTAATTTGTAATGAATGCAGCACAGAACAATCGATTTGTGTGGGCAGAAAGTAGGAGGAAACGTAATGGTTTGAAAGCATGCAGTATCAGGCCATATATGAACAGTGAAAGTAAAAAAAACATTTGACAGAGAACTGAGAGGAACCAAGAAAGAACAAAAACAAGAATGCTTTGTCTATAGATATCTATATGCTATGTTTGATTAAGCCAAAGTATTACATGTTAATAATTTAACACCAAATATGTTGTCTCTCCAACATTTCACTGTCACAGAGGTAGTCTGAGATTACTGTATAAAACAATAGCAATATGTCCCTTTTGATAAATATGTGGGGGGCACGGTGGCTTAGTGGTTAGCACGTTTGCCTCACACCTCCAGGGTTGGGGGTTCAATTCCCGCCTCCGCCGTGTGTGTGGAGTTTGCATGTTCTCCCCGTGCCTCGGGGTTTCCTCCGGGTACTCTGGTTTCCTCCCCCAGTCCAAAGACATGCATGGTAGGTTGATTGGTATCTCTAAATTGTCCAGTGTGTGTCCTGCGATGGGTTGGCACTCCGTCCAGGGTGTATCCTGCCTTGATGCCCAATGACGCCTGAGATAGGCACAGGCTCCCCGTGACCTGAGAATAGTTCGGATAAGCGGTAGACAATCAATGAATCAATGAATGAATGAATGAATGAATGATAAATATGTGCTTTTAATGCTAACCACATACTTAAAATGTTGTAAGGCAGCATTCATCACACAACATGGCGTCATTGTTTAGAAGGACTAGATGACAGATCTTATTACCTCCCGTGAATATAATGCAGGAAGGATGAGGGGTTGGAAGTGTGCATGTGCAATGATACAACTCCATACAACCATGGGGCTTTATGAATGACCAAACTTGTTACCTTGGTACATTTTGACTGAGATTAAAAACTGACTTAAATAAATATATGATACGGGGAAATGTGCAAGTATTTATGCACCTTTCTTATGATAGATTTGTATGGAATACACAAGAGGATTGAATATAGGAATCATAGGAATGCTAGAAATCAACCTGAGGAGACTGAGCAGTAAGGAAGATGATATATAGTTCAACCCCTTGTCCTTTAATGCCAAAAAGAGCAGACTCCTAAATTGTCTTTGGACCTAAGAAACAGAAACATAGATTGAGATTTATAGGCAAAATATTAACAAAATATAACAAAATATCACATAACAAACTAACATGGGAATAAACTAGAACTTGATCTGGCATACATTGTTAAAAAGGCATCAGTTTCTTAATTACTAATAATTCCATTGATGGTTGCTAATGTTGATCGGTCCAGTCACTAGTGTAGATCATAGTTGCTACCTTGACTCCTGAAGACGTTTTGAAAGCCATCATGTAATTAAAGATGGAAAACACACCGTGACCAGGTTTTGTGTTAGGTTTTCCACTGTATTTATTGATCTGCTAATAGAGCCACTACTACTCTAATATGTTTTCAACCTCAAAAGATTTTCCATTTTATCTTCTGCTTCAAGGTTTGTGTACCTCTTAACATGAATGAAATGTTTAGAGAGGGCAAGAAGCCTTTATTATCACCACATATACACTACAGCACAGTGGAATTCTTTTCTTCGCATATCCCAGCTGAGGAAGTTGGGGTCAGAGTGCAGTGGCAACTATGATACAGTGCCCCTGGAGCAGGGAGGGTTAAGGGCCTTGCTCAATTGCCCAACAGTGGAGCTTGGTGGTGCTGGGGCTTGAACCCCGATCAACAACCCAGAACCTTAACCACTTGAGCCACCACTGCCCCCAGTACTAAGTACTTAGTACTAATTTTGTATCAGTATTTGGAAGATATGTCTAGAACTTGAATAATGGTGGTCTTGTCCAGTTTCAAACTATAAATAATTACCTAGACTACTGAATGTAATTTTAATTATCCTAAATTTTATTGGCATGGTACAAAAAAAGATACAGGTACTCTGGGTACTCCAGTTTCCTTCTCTAGTCCAAACGACATGCATTGTAGGCTGATTGACATCTCTAAATTGTTTCAGCAGTGTGTGAATGAGTGTGTGAGTGAGTGTGTGTGTGTGCGTGTGCAATAGTGCTCTGCAATAGTTGGCGCCCTGACCAGTGTGTACCCCATCTTGTGCCCCGAGTCCCCTGAGAAAGTGTCCAGGCTCTCTGTGGCCCTGTATATGATAAGTAGTACAGAAAATAGTTGGATGGACTTTAGTAGAGAAGCATACTGCTCACAGTCCTTTTTAGACCAACTGATATTAGATCAAAATAACAGACTTGTGCAAATCCATAGTGTCCGTTTTATCCTCAGTTTTATAGCATGCAGAAAGAAGCTCTGCTTTCATAGTGGTAATCTTCTTTCATTAATAAGGCATCAGAAAAAGGTATTTAAATTACATAGAGTCTGTTTTCCAGAATATTATTTTGAAGAGGACAGCTTTCACCGCTCTCTTACTGAGGAGGAAAATAGAGAGTGCCGTCCATTATATCTTTCTTTCCATAAATTACTAATGACTGATGTGATTTCATCTCATAGATGCATCACTTATGTGTCCAGAGTGTATGTCCTTAGGTGTTTATGCAAAGAGGAAATGCATGAATTCAAAGGAGAGTAAGTCTAGCTCATCAATACTGAAGAGCAAAGGGAAAAAGGAGGGGAGAGTGAAGAGGGGCAGAGAAGGGAAAGAGAGACTGAAACAGTGGGATGGCACCAGCCTCTGCGCTTCCGCTACTCTGTGTAGTTTTACTGCCTGTGTGGGGGAGGTCGCCCACCTGTTACGTAATGGCTGTGCTTCCTGGCCCACTGCATAGAGTGGGTGTCTAGATCTGTTCTCTAACACATATCTCCATTTCAAGAGTTAAGGCTTAGACTTTTCAAAAAATAGAATGGCTCCTAAAGGGTTCATGGTGCTGCAGCAGCAAAAAATCCAAACATTGACATTTTCTAATGGTTCATGTTGGATTTATAAGCAATTTGTTGGACCAAAGGTGCTTAAAATATACACCCTCTGATACATTATTTAAATAACTGCAAATCTCCACCATTGTGCTTTAGTAAGTGCTTTGTCATGGTTAGAGTCTAAGTGGATGTGAAGCATATCCCAGGAACACTGGGTGAAAGGTGCAATGAAATGTCCTAGATGAGATGCAATCCATTGCAGGGCACCAGGTAGGCATGCTTTGTGAAAATTCTGATGGACCTCAACCATCAAACTTTTTGCAGTGGTATACCAAAAATCGGAGAATGTTATTCAATATATTGTACATATTTGTTGTTGAATAGCATTTTGGTATGTTAAAAGAATCTGTCTTGCAGTGAAAGATGGTCATGATATTAGATGGAAGGGCTAACCAGCTATCAACAACCCAACAATTAATCTATAAGGCTGAGCGATGCTATATTTCAAAGTCTCTCTCTCTCTCTCTCTCTCTCTCTCTCTCCCTCTCCACACACACATACATACACACAATAAATATATACAGTAAATATATACATATAGTGTGTGTGTGTGTGTGTGTGTGTGAAGACTCATTGATTGCATGATAAGAATGACATAAGGAAAACTATTACACACACACACACACACACACACACACACACACACACACACACACACAAAGGTAGATATGCTGTTGTATTGCAAGCTTCAAGTCCGGCTTCATGCCGTATTTTCCCCAAATGCCAAACCCTGAATACCAGACCTCTGAATGTTATCTAAGAAACACTAAACTTAGCATTCTATGGTCTCTTGTCATCTTTTTGTGTAATTTGTAATATGATTAGACAATGTGTGCTTAGTCTATTTGCTTTTAGTATCTCCACCAAAGGCATTTAGGGGGGAAAAAGTTAAATAGAGTAAATCGTCCATGTAGTTTCATGTTCATTACACCTGCAACTACATTTCACATGTTTTAGCATGTTTGGGATATGTCAAGATACAGGCCTAAAATATTAAGCTAAATATGGAGCAAATCCACAGACATCCAAAATGTCACTGATGGGATGCATGACTATTTGAGAGGCAAAATAATCCACCTTTGATCAGAAAATAATCAAATGTTGATGCCAAAACCAAGAACTAATATTGATAGCACTGGTAGTTATTTTAGTGTTGTAAGACAACTGGCTTACTTCTGCTAGTCCATGTATACCAGTCACCCATGCTCTCATGTTTTATGTCCCTGGACTTACAGTCTCCCTTACAGTTTCTCTTTAGCTGTTGCTAGAGCAAACTGGATCAATCTGGTCTTTAAGGACCTTCCAAAAAATGCCAGGCCACTCAAAACTAACTACTGGAGCTGTATGGTGACAGGTGTTTATAACCTGGTTATTTTTATTACGTTTTATTACAAGTTTGAATTGGTTTATGAGTCTCATTTACACACAGATTCTAATCACAGCTCCTGAAGGAACAGAATCTCATACAGATCTGTGATTAGTCTACAACAGAACCTAGCTCTATTTTATCTCTTAATGCTTTTATAGACAAGCATTAGGTTACTGCTGCGCTTTACCCCACTTTCTGAGGACTCAGGAGACTTGAAACTTTGCCAAATCATTGACCCATTTACATCCAACTGCCTACTTTATTTTAACAAAGGCTATTCATTCGCCAACTACTTTTGGTTGCTTGCTGGTGAGATAAGTGAGGCCAAGATAAAATTCTCCAGTTTTATGCATATCATCATTACCTGTACAAGCAGCCATGCCACTACTTCAAATTTTGCAAAAGCCTTACTCATTACCCATAAATTAAAACACAGTGAATTATGACTAAATGACATCTTTTTAATATGTCAAGACCTTGGAATTGTAAGGTTTTATCTGCTGTCTGATGCAGTATTAGTTAATGGTGGAAATATTTAATGTGAGAGGTTTTACAGCAAAGTATATCTTATAGTTTATATTATTTTCTAATTTCTTAAAGGATTCAAACAAATATATGGGGTTGAAGAGTTAACTCGCTTTCAGCTTATATTAGGCCAAAACCTTATGATTTTTAAAACCCTAAAAATGACAGACTTTTTAAATAAAAGCTTAAAATTCTAAGATCTTAGTGTATCTATTCATTTACCCATTTCAATTCTACTTACATTGTGTATGTAACATTTTGGTTCACATTTTATATAAGTATAACTGTTTTAGTACTCAGTGGTACAAACTGTGTGTATTCAGAAAAAAGACAAAAAAGAAAGAAGCGGGGGGGGGGTTCAAGATACAGCTGATATTAATGAGTTAGAGGTTAGAGCAAGTAATTTTGTGTGTGTGTGTGTGTTGTGAGCAAGCTCAAGAAATTGCTTTCTTTGTGTATGTGTGTGTTTGTTTTGTACATGAACTTTCCCCAATGCCCAATTTTGGCAGAGCTTCATAGCCTCACCATGTACCAGCTCTCTTCACCATTGTTTCATTTAGTATGCACTCTCTGACATTCCTGATCCAAATGTGCTAGGGTCCAAGGGTGCTAATCTACATATTAGCTGTTTAACATCACCATAGCAACGCAGATGAGGGCCAACGTGCGTCAGAGAAGGCTGTGACTGATCATCAGTCCCTTTTCTGGTTGCCATGGAAACATTTAGGATTGATAATATCAGAGATGAGTGTCAGACCCGAGCAGAGTTCCATGTCAGCTTCTCATCTGTGGTCATGAACAGTCTTGCAAACAGAGTCACACAAACACATGCTTGAGAGAACATGACTGCTTGCTGTCTTAAATGCCAGATGCTCCTATATACATCCATAACATTGTATTATAAAAATGTACAGTTTGTTCAGATCCCATTTCTTGTTTTTTACTGAAAGTAAAACAGTGCAAACAAATGGATTTTCCAACATAAAACTTGATTAATTTAGTTTAATTTCCCAAAAGAACAGATTATAACACCATTTAAATTCACTTGTGTAGAAAGATCACAGCCAATTATTTCAACTGTGAGTAACAAAGTGAAAGAAATGAGTGATCACTGTAAATATGAAATTACTGTCACATCCTATCCATCGCTTCTGTGTCCATTAGTATGGTTTATATGAGGAGATGGTTATATAGTTATTTATTTGACATATATTGAACTAAACAAAGCTTTATTTTAGCAATAATGATCTAAAAACAGTATCATGTACCCTAATAACATTTTAAACACTCTGGTTTAATGAAGTGCAGATGTGGAGACAAGAAGGGAGGGGAGATGAGAAGGGGGGGAGGGCACTGACTTTTTCAGACAGCTGTTAGGAGTGATGCATCGAAGCAGGTTTTTCTGAGGAGAATCCCAAACACTCCACAGCTCAGCCAGCTCTAACACACAGACACACACACTAAATCAAGTAGACTGAACAACTAAAACAAACATTGCATCACAGGGGATGGGATGAATATTTAGTCCATATGCTTAAAACACTTAAATGATTGATATGTATGCTGTTTTGCTGTCTTGCAATTTTTAAATTTGTGATTTAAAGGCAAAAAGGATCCCAAAGGATATTTTGGTGTCATGTGTATTTAGTTAATCACTCATATCCACTCTCTGTCATTCACACAGATTTAAAATATATCCCATATATTTACATAAACAATACATTTTTTGGGACCTACTCGCTGTTTATTGCGTCTCACCTTGAAGGACATGATCAGTTTTCTGTTGAATAATATGTGTATAATATGTTGTGCAGTCTTCTCTGACACTGACGCCAGATCATTCCACTACCCAGAAAATGAATTAGCTATCGTTTCATTAGTGTAATCATTTGTGTAATCACCCAGAGGAGTGCAGTGGTCTGATGCAGGTCCTTTAATTATATTTATTTCTGAGAAATATGATATAGAGGTGATACTAATTACACAAGTGACTTTTAGCCCGATCCTGTTATTGCATACAAACTCACTAATCCAGCAAATGCTAAAAAAAAAAAAAGCAATGTCATCACATGATATAATATCTCTTCTATGAAAAGTCAAAGAAGTTTTCAGTGAATTCAATGGGATCAGTCAGGTGCCATTATGGGCATTCACTAAACGCTAGTTGAAGAACTTGATCAAAACACATACATACATATATATATATATATATATATATATATATATACATACACACACATACATATTTTATATATATATATATATATATATATATATATATATATATATATATATATATATATATATAATATGTATGTGTATATATATATGTATGTATGTGTATAATATGTATATATATATATATACACACATACACACACATATATATATATATATATATATATATATATATATATATATATATATATATATATATATATACATACATACATATATACATACACATATATATATATATATATATATATATATATATATATATATATACGTATATATATATATACGTATATACATATATATAGTTTCCCTAGTTGCTGAAATATCTTGGAACAAGAGCCATACAGTAGATTTAAAAGATCAGCTGCAATGACCTCAGCCTGGGAATTTCCAGAGTTTCCTTGTTGTAGCAAATGCCAACTGGACAATCTCCCTCTAAACAGTGAAGCAAGTCATTTCCTCTTTATTATGTCTTTCTCTGTAGAGTTCCTTCAGTGGGAATGGTTCTATTTTAAGCACTGCTAAAATAAGTGAGATGTTTTTAGGTCTGATTGTCTCTCAGGCTCAAGAGTGTCTGGTATACCTTATTTAAGACTAAGGAGTGAGACAGGACAGAAGAAAGCAAGTAGATACAATTACATTTTCCAGACTGTATTCTCCATTCTTTCCTACCATCTCCATTTGAGATTCATAGTGTCGATCACACATTTAACAGTGAATGTGGGATAGGTTTCAAAGTTAGAGAACTAGGCTGGAGATCAGTTTTAGGATAGGTACCTAGGCCTCCTGCCGCAGACTTAAAAGTTTAGGAGTTGTTAAGAAATATGTAGGATATACATTGGAAACCAACAGAAACCACAGGAAACCAAAGGGAGAAATATGTGATGCATGGCCCAAATTTCAGCTATTTCATCAACATTGAAAACAATATTTGTAGACATAAAGTTTGTAGACTTTTAAAATATTCAATAAAAGAATGGGAGATGCCCAGAGAGACTGACCAGATGACAAGACATTTGCTTAGCTTTAAAAAAAAAAAAAAAAAAAAGATATACCTTTTTTCCTTTGGCTGTTATAGCACTCACATCAGCAAAAAAGTTTCTCTTGCCTGTGGGTCTGTGAGATATACAGTTTTTTTTTGTATGCTGTACTTCTCATAATCAACAAGCCAGCATGCATACAAATAGCTAATAATTGCAATTTCATTCAATATAGTCATGTTAAGGGGCATTGGTGGCTCAGTGGTAGGTCACTCGCCTATCATGCGGATGTCCGCCAAGTTGTTGTGCGGACCAGTTGGTCCGCTGTGGCGACCCCGAACAGGGAGCAGCCGAAAGTAACTTCTTCTTCATTCAATATAGTCATGTTCTGAACTGCCTGGAATTGTTAGATATACATCTTTTAGTAAAGTAATAATAAATAATAATAAAATAAATCAAATGTCACAAATAGAGCATTCTAACGTCTACAATTCTTGCTACATTTTAAAGTATTCCAACATGCAGAAGCAGTTTTACTAGAAAAACCCTCTCCTCGCTAATAATGCCAGAGGCCTTCAGGGAACAATCAAAAGAATAAAGATGAGAATGAGAACGTAAGCAGTTCTCAACAGAAAGGCAGGCTTTAACTGCAATCAAAATCTTGAAATTTCCACCTCAGAAGGTCTATTGTTCACACACCAAACTGGGTTAACGTGATGTTTACTGTTTGTGTCAAGTATTATTACAGAATTATTTGATTAAATTCTGGTGACCACTATTTTCCTTCTCTGTTCCAAGTCATAATGTTCAGAAGCCAGGACTGTGAGCTGTGTTTTTCAGAGGAATCAATGAATATTTCATTACTAGAGAGCTGAGACCTGCATTGAGGGTGAGTGGTTGCTGGATACCATATGGTTATGATACTACTCTAGACTGACAAACTGGCATAACACGGTCAAAATGGAATTGTTTAAATTGCTCAAAGGCTGCTGAGGAAATATTTTAGCAGTGTATGAAATGTTGAATGGATTAGTATATAGATTTGTGCATGCTTGCCTGGAAAGTGAACTTAAGAATGTTTTCTGTCTGAAGTGACCTAAGGAAATGCACACAAATAATATGCAAAACTTCAGTTCCATAACAAAGTGAAAAAACCTGCTTTAAAATCATTTCACAATTGACAAACCTAAAATCGTAGGAGTATGTAGGCTACTGTATTCTCAGCCATATTAGTAAAGATAAATTATCAAATATAATAAATTTAGCAGCAACACAAAAAACAGGACAGATATAGTTTTTACAATCATGTTTGCCACAGACATATTATTTAATATTGAACTACCATAGCAACAGGCTGCAAATAATTACAGGGCCTCTGCAGTGTGACAAATGAGTCGTGGTCCTGCCTGGGGGCCTTTATAGCCTTGCAAATGAAAGCAATGCTGTGCCTCATTATAATACATCAAAACACCTTAGAGAGCTTCTGACATCCAGGACCTATAGGAGGTCCCCATACGATCAGCTTTTGAAACTCTTTCAGAGGATGGATAGCTCTGCAATTTCCTCAGTTGTCCCAGAATGACGTCAGTCACACTTTAAATGCTACCATAGATTTCCCTATATTGCTATAAGCAATAGCAATAACTACCAGCACAGATTAGCGTGATGCATTTCTAATTAAGGTAGCTACTGCACTATAGTTATAAAACCCTAACACTTTTTATTTAGTTAGATCACTTGTCAAAAATGATTGCAGTAGAATCTTTTAAACATTATATTGTAAATTTAAACAGACTAATTTTCTTTTGCTGCTACAATATGATGCTAGTTAATTGCTATTCCACAAATCCAATGTTCTCTGTGTTGGCTGGTTCCCTGCCTGAGAGTGGTAGATATAAAGGATTCTACACCTTGCTTTGTTAATCTGCCAACAAAGCTAGTTTGAACCCTATCACACACCAGCCAAACAACTAATTTTAACACTGATTAATACATTATTAAATTTGCGTTAGAATAGTTATCTTTAACAGCTACACATAGCTACTGCCATTACTCACTGGAATGCTGGACAGTTCATGGTCACCAGTGACAGTCGTAGCATCTCTGCATGCTCACATGATATGAGCGACATATTGCTTGCTAGAGTGAAACATAGGCTTAAGAGTTATTTAGCTTGCTCCTTTGGGGGAACTTTTAAAGATGTTTTTGTAGAACAGTAAGTCAGAGGGTTATCTTTTCAGAGACGATTTCATATAGAATACCTACAGGAATCTTTTAATGATGAAAGACGCTGTGAAGAACTGCAGTACCTCCTTCCCTTTGTTATCCAAGGTTCACTGCCTCAAATCCTGCAAGACCAAAACACTGTACAATTTAAGAATTTCCCTGAAAAGTAAGACCTGTATAATCAATACATAACAAATGTATAAGGGTATGTTATTTTGAAATGGGGAAAATGAAAAAAAAAAAAAAAAAAAAAAAGGCTGCCAAATATAAGTACATGATCTTAAAGCTGAGGTAGCTGTCAGTAAAATATCTATTCATAGAAGACGCTTAGGTCTATGTTGCTGCCTCAGGCTCTGTAAACTGAAAAAAAGTTCAACACAGCAGTCATGAGAAGAAGGCTTCTCTACTTGCCTGTCAATCATATTCTTGTTCTTTAAAAAGCTACCCCTCTTGCACTAGCATTTAAAGTGTGGCTTTAGTTGACTCATTGAAGCAAGGGCTTGAATTTGTTTCAGCTAGCTGAAGTTAGGTATAACTATTTAGGTATGCTTAGATAGCTGAGGCAGGTGCTGCATTTGTTTGAACTTTGAGTCAAAACAGCTAGCTTCAGCTAATTTACACTGCAATATCTGACACATTTCTGAATGCACAGACAACTGAATCCTAGGTAACTGTAAAAGCACAAAATCTCCTAATGCTGTTTAAACTCCCACCTCACTTCACAAGCTATGAGTGACTCGAGAGGACTAAACCCCTAAACTGGTGACTCAGCCATTAAGCTTCATGAATCAAGTGCTTCATGTAATATTTATGCCTGTGCTTGAGTCTTACAACAATCACTTGGGTGTGGTACTAAAAGCTCTTAGTTACACAGAAGTGAGACAGATAATGAGAGTAAAAAGACACTGCGATAGCAGTCACGCCCTTTGGGCTTTCGGACAAGGCAGAGAACAAAAGACAGGTAAGTGCAGTGAAACTGCTTTCCCAGAGAACAGATATCAAATACTGGCTATCTTTTTCTATCGTCACAGTGCTTGGTGCAAACTGTTTATCCTGGCAAATGAATGAATGACATCTGCACAATAACAAGCATGGATATAATCAGCAGGCTTTGCACAGGAGCTTGCAATCAGACTAATATCTAGAGATCTCTGGGGAGTCTCCTCAGCAACCCCCCCTTCCACTTTTATCACCACTTTGTGGTCCAAATATCCTCCCTGCCATCCTCGATCATTCTGATGCCGTCACATTCTGATTGCCATGATATTAGGCAATCAGTGCAGATACAGCCTTATGACTCTGAGACAAATCGAGTCATGATTTGATTTCAGCTTTTTATTTCCTGTTGTTTTCTTCAGAATTGAATAGCCACACATATAAAGCTTATATAAAGGGAGAGGGTTATCATAATGGTTTACTGTAATTACAACTCCATGCTGTTGGAAATGAATGGAAATTGATCAAACTGTCAGTCTGGAAAGATTCTACACTACAGTTATGAGCAGAAAACACTCACAATCTCTCAGGTCCATCCCATTAATTGTTGTGTATTAGACAGGTAACATTAATATATTGGACAAAACTGGAATGTTTTACGGTGTTGAAGAACACTAACACGCCCCATCACTTTCACAGAAAAAGAGGATTCCCTTTCTTTGGTTTCATATGGCCATTTCAGGTGGTGCACCAGTTCAAGAGGACGTGATGAAACTAGCCCTACAGATTAGTGATGTGGGGCAGCATGACGCCGCCTACTCTGCCAGCTCACAGCTGCAAGACTCAGCAGAGTCCTCATTACAGCAGCATAATGTCTTAGGCAGGCTGTATAATCAAGCATATCATAATTATAACCTGATCAATTTTTTTCTTACGTATGTTAATGATGTGCTTGGATATAAATGTCACAGAGGTGTCTATAAAATTTAAAGTGAAATATTAGTTTAATCAATGATAAACAAATAGACTGTTCTCGTTCCATAGTCAGCTTCTTTACTCTCGTGCAATTCTATAAAAATTGGATGGACGATTACAGTAATTTTCCTTTCACTTTCTGAGTCAACTTGCTTAAAAAAGTCTGTTTATTTACAGGGTGTATGGGAATAGAGGGTGCATGCGTAGGCTTGTATTTATATCTTTATAGGAACCAAATGTCCTCACAATTGCAGGAATACTTCCCGAATTTGATCTTACAGAGACATTTGGCTGGTCCCCATAAAGAAACTTGGCTACAAAAAGTATAGCTTATATTTGAAAAGCCAGTGTATTTTTACCAAGGTTAGATGTGGAAAAGGCATTATTAAGCTGCAATATGGAACTCAATATCATATAATACACAACCCAAAAGAAATATTCTACAAAAATAGTAATATGTGTGTGTATGTGAGTGTGAGAGAGAGCGAGAGCGAGAGAGAGAGAGCGAGAGAGGGAAAGTGAATGAGTAGGCAGACCTGGATAAGCTCTGTTTCCAGGCAGGTTTTCAGCAGGCCAGACAACGCCCTGAGCCTCTTTTTCCCCCCTCCTTTCCTGTGAAAGAACACACATTACGTAACAGCAATCGACCATGCAGAAAGTGTTAGCTGACAGCCTGACTGATCTAGTTCACAAGCGAGAACAGGAGCAGACTGGGTGGGGGAGGTGAGAAATGGACACAGAATGCTAAAAAGGACAATTGTAACGGTACCACTAATAACATGCCATCACTATAACTTGCAATAACTTCATGAGTAATAGATGTGACCCTACAAGACTGCAGGATGGACAGAGTCCAGTAAAGTTTGGTGGTTTCCCTTCTTTATCCCACCTGCTTAATACACTGATTAATATTTCAGGGCTCATTAATAGTAGTGCAAAAATAGTATTTGGATCAAACTGTGTAAATGTGACATTTTCATGTAAAAAGCTTTCTTCTATTAAAAAAAAAACCTCATGGCCATTGCGTATGCGTTCAGTTTGTGATCCTATGAAATAGGCTTCTAGCTTGGTCCGATACACAAATTATTTGAAGATAACATGCTACATAGAAACATTTAGCTACAGAATCATCGGTATTGATTAGCTAGTTAGTTAATATTACTGATGGAAATGTGTTTGACTAATTATTTTGGCTACTGTTTAATCACTGAGAATGTTGCAGTAAAACCTACTTATTTCTACCTGTGACAAAAAGCAAAATATTTACTAGCAAGTTAGCTAAAGTTTGTGATGACCAGAATTATTGTTGTTATGGAACATTTTGACAGGTCTGGCTAAGTTAGTTAAGTAAACCAGCGAAACTATTACAATAGCAAACGAGAGTCCAATACTAATATTTACCCACACCCCATGCCTACATGTGTGACAGAACATGGTGTGTTCCAAAATGGCATATTTATATGTATGGATAGAGGATGGCATTTTTAAATGAGGGAAAATTAGCAGATTCTTGGGTACACACAATATATGTTTAATATGTTTAATAGAAGTAGTTTTCACTGGTGCCAGATTATTAGGACCCACATCTCCTTACCATGTGGCTAACCTGAGCTGCCTATAGATCACCTATCTCCATTCCACTCTTTTTTCTAACACTATATTAATGTTATTAATTAAATTCTGCAGTTCAAAACTCCAAATAAATGTCCCCTTAGAGCATACAACTCCCTGCAAACACTGACATCTCCACCACAGTTTGAAGCTCCTGTGCATGCTTTTTAGACTAATGGAGTGGCTGAAGCCAAGTAGCTAAGACATTTGCAGAGTGGCAACATGAGTGTGTTACTGCTCTTCATTGCCACATTTTCCAAGGTCCTGAGGAAAATTACATGGATATCTAGAGGATTGTGAAAATGTGGAATGATGTAAGGTATGAAGTGCATAATTTTTCACTCCAAACTGTTAAGGGAATTAACAACTGTTCCAGGATTGAAACCATCCAGGTATCTGTCCTCTACTCACTGGAAATGATGGAATGCATGCCTGGGATCTGCAAAGCATCTATCAGCAAACAGGACTGTTAGATCTTCTGGCATTACCCTTTACAATAGGAGGAGGTTATAACGCAAGGAAACATTCCAACCCATGTAACAGATCTGCATTTTTACTCATACAGAGCATATCAGATGACCCTTTGTTCTTATACAAAATGGACACCAGGTGAGATCTGCAGTGAAATTCCACCATTTACTGTTAAGGCACCATACTGGGGCCTGAGTGAAATATATCGAAGGTATGAAGCAAGTCATTTTGACATGTTCCTGCACCACTAAACTATGCTTGTTTGATAAATCAGACTTTTCCAATTATGTCCATGTTTCATTCACTAATATGAAGCATCTACAACATCTCTGAAGCTTTTTTTTGCTCTTGTATGAGATGCGTGTTTGAAGGACAGCATCCAAATCACAATATGATAAATATGTATCTATTAGACGTTCAGTTCATATTCTACAGAAACTTCTCTTAGTAACAGTAATTAATAAAGGCACCACATGGTTTGTGCCACAGTCACTAACGAAATATTGTGTGGGGGAACTCTAAAGAGTGAGGTTTCTCGTAATCACAACTTACAACCAAAGAAACAATGTTTAATGTGAAAATAGATCAAGCCAGTCACAGTCAGTGTTAGAAACTACCTGAGAACTGGAAAATGGGCACTGAATGGCTACATCAAGTCCAATCAATACTGCAATTTCCTCAGTGCATAGGTAAGAGTATTAAGTGCCCAGTGCATTTAGAATGCTTCAATTTCTCTTTTACATATGACTTCCTCTTCACTTAGACTGTTCCACTACAAATGCATTGGCCTGCTATTTATTCATTGCAGAGAGTATGGAGTATGGAGTATGGAGTATATGTCTTTGGGATAACCTGTTAAATCATTATACAGAGCATCAGAATAAATCTATTTTCTCCTAGCTAATCAGAATCAGCTTTATTCGCCAGGTGTGCACAGACACACAAGGAATTTGTTGTGGTTTTTAAGGTGCTATTTAATTGCTAGTTGCTAATCGATTGAATCAAGCAATTTCTCAATCTGTTGATATACCAATTAAGTAAAAATGTCAATACAGTGAATCCACCATACAACAAACACTCATTTATATATGATCTGCTGGCCAAAATTAATCATTGGCAATTGCCATTGGATGCAAGCCATGAACCAAAATGTGAACTAATTAGAAAATTCACTGTGAGGGCCAGTTAAACATCCAAACTATTTCCATTGTCTGTACCGCTTATCCAATCTATCATCAGACAGAGTGCCAACCCATCACAGGACACACACACACACACACTCATTCACTCACACAATCCAGGCAATTAAGAGACTCCAATCAGCCTAGAAGCATGTCTTTGGACTGTGGGAGGAAACCCATCAAGCACAGGGAGAACATGCAAACTCCACACACACACACGGTGAGACTCGAACCCAGGACACTGGAGGTGTAAGGCTAACCACTAAGCCACCCAGTTAAACATCAAAAAATCAAATATAGTATGCAGCACTGAAGCCTAAACTCAAGGCCTAGAATTGAATCAGAGGTGGAAACAGTGTCTTAAATCACGGGTGGAAATCACAGGCATTTAATTGAAAACATGCATTGACAACCAAACAAGAATGCACCTTTATTGGAGATAAGCCCAAACTAGCTGACATAGCAATTCAACCACAAATACATAATCAAATAGAATTTAGCCTTCACTGTTCTGACATTCATGATGATCACAAGTCAGATTTACTGTTATATATGTAGCACTCTACTCCACAGCTCTGATACATGAAAGAAACCACAAAACCTTTATTAGCCATCACAAAACCAGCAGGAATCACAATGAATCAATATTTACTTATTCATCTACCCCGTTGGCAATCATTTTGAAGCAACGCTTATTCAGAACAATACACCAATTAATATGTTCTTGTAGAACATATACAATTATTACAGTGTAAAGCACTTTAAAGACGATTTCCATGCATGAAAGCGACATTACTCATTTTCTGGGTTAAACCACCATCTCTGGAGTCCAGCCACGCCCGCTGAGTGTACAATATGGAGGAGGACTTTGTATCCATGGCGACGGTGACGTATTTTCCAGTGATCTAATTGGTGCAAAGTCCGTGGTCTCAGTCGAAGCCCGCCTTTACTCCTCGCCCTGAATGTGCATTGGTCAATTTTATCGCTTTCGATAAATCTCATTGGATTTCTGCGGTTGTGACCACGCCTTCTGTTTCATGTTAGGTTGACGTTAGTCAGATTCTGTTCTCCCTCCAAACCAACCAAAAGAGGGTCGTTCGCTGCTGGCTTTGCGGAGTGGTGGATTTTGAAACCGCGTAAAGGTTGGCATTTTCCGCATTGCTTTTTTTTCCCCCGGCAGTAGATTGGAAGAAAATCACACTTTTGAAAATATTTATTCATAAAAAGTCGCCGTAAAGAAAAACCGAGCTATCAGAAATCGATTCACTCCTGAATAGCTAACTAATATTAGCCGGATAGCTAACTAGGGTGAGAAAAACAGCAGCCGTTACGTACGAGCTTGTTTTTTGATCGTTGAAAAAAAAGTATAATTGTAAGGAGGATCGTTTAAATTGTACGTGTAGCTGGTGCGTCCGAGCCCATTTTGTGTTAAACATTAATTCCTAGGTATTTCGTGTGGTTTCTGGTGTTTGACAAAGAGAGGTTAGTTAGACTAGTGCATGTCGTGTTCTGGCGTTGTAAACTGGCTAGCTTGTTGTTGTAGTAGTAGTAGTAGTAGTAGTAATAATAGTATAGCTAGTAAATGTTAACTAGTAAGCAGTTTTAGATGCACTGTTCGAGACTGTGAAGAAAACATATTTAATAACCACAGCCCGTGTGAGTTGTATGCTCAAAACAACTGCTAAAACCAGCAGTCTGACAGACTGGAGGTGTTACAGATAGCTGAGTAGTCCGGTACATGCAGGTGCCTGTCTGATTTCACACACGAATCAGTTTAGAGCAGATAGATCATTCCTGGATTCCGCTGTGTGTTGTATCTCATTTTGCTTCGCATGCAGCACATACAGCTATGAGATTATTGACCATTTTGCGCCGTTTAGCCTGAACTGTAGCTTGTTCCGGTAACGTTATCGTTAACGTCCACGCCTTCTGATCTGATCCTGCAGGTGCGCCTGGGATAACCACATCACCAGCTCGCTTTCCACTTCCCCGATCCGTCCAGTAGTCACTTTCTTCGCCCGCTTTCAGTCTCCTTTATTGGACTGCCGTAGACTCTCTACGCGCACACAGGCATGGATAAAACGGAGCTGATCCAGAAGGCCAAGCTGGCGGAGCAGGCCGAGCGCTACGACGACATGGCGGCTTCCATGAAGGCAGTGACTGAGCAAGGAGCCGAGCTCACCAACGAAGAGAGGAACCTGCTCTCGGTCGCCTACAAAAACGTGGTCGGGGCCCGAAGATCGGCGTGGAGAGTCATCTCGAGCATCGAGCAGAAGACGGATGGCGGCGATAAGAAGCTTCAGATGGTGAAGGAGTACAGAGAGAAAGTGGAGACCGAGCTGCGTGAGATCTGTCACGACGTGCTGGTAAGGCATGGCGATGCTCCTGTTAAAATGTACCAAGATAAGTTCTTCTATTGTATAGGTTTTACATTATGACCACAAAAACATACAATTTCACAATATTGAGGTTTGCTAACGTAATCCCAGCCAGACGATAGTTATGAGATGCTTAATGTTAAGATCAGGGAAAGACATGAGCTGCGTCGAAGTGGATGTGTAATGCACATCTGTATTAAACCAGTCCACTACTGGAGCATTCATTGCACGATCAGGATCAATAAAACGCAGTTATATTCTCAGGAAAGCTCAGACAGTTCTACAGCCGTTAAGAAATCTTAAATCCAAAGGTATTTTCATATTAGGTAGATATGCCAAGAGAGTTGTGTTTATCTTTGAAGCAAGGGCATGGCACAAGCTGTACACCATGTGAAGATGTGGCTGAGAGAGAGAACTTCTCTGTGCTCTCAACTGAAGCTCCTCCAGAGCAATGCAGCCATTGATTCCCGTAACGTTGGTGCAGAGGCGAATGACCTACCCTTTCAACTGCTCACGATCAATATGTGCTGCAGGCAGAAATGCTGCGTCCTTCTCCTCCCACGTCCAGTCAGTGGTGCCTCAATGTAGAGACACAGGTCTTCTTAGTTTTAGGTTTTGCAGCTGAACAGTTACTCCTTTCAGAACAGGAATATGATCTTGTAGAATGAAATCTGATCTTGTTTTCACTAGAGGTCCTGACGTTCATGGTGTGCGTCAGGCTGAGGTTAGCAAGTTGGTTTTCACCTTTGAATCTCTTAAGTATTTTTGACACCTGATTATTTTTGAAATTCTTATCAGTCACTGAAGGAATCGTTTCGACAGAAAATTGACACGTTCAGCTAAGTGTGTTTCCATATTTAGTTTTAAACTGAGGCTAAATTTAAACATCATTGACTTTGCTTAAATGCCAGTCATGTTGGTCTATATTTTCAGCTGACCCATTCCTGTAAGGAACATTCATTTTATTTCCATTAGTTTGCTCTACTTCTGTGGCCTGCATGCAGAGGTTTCTGCAGCAGAGTACTTCCTCCAGCATCTACTAGAGAGAGGAGAAAAGGTGTGGACACAGCAGTAGTTTCCTCCCAGATTACCTGCTTCAGCCCCCTAGTGTTGGTTCATGGCCTCCTACACATGAACTTCCTACACGCACATTCACTACGCAAAGACAAAGGAATACAGTATTTCTTGCTCCATGTGTGATGGATGTCTCAAATGGCTTCTTAGGATTTCACTAGAAGGTTTAGAGTCCTCAATTGTTAATCAGACTTTGTGTTTAGAGCATGGGATATGACAAAAAATTTACAATAGTGTAGAGTCCAACAGAACGAGTATAAACACTTTGTACAGTATAATTGGTTTAAATGATAATGGACTTGGCTGGTGTTATAAAAGTCCTGAAGATGCCTGTAATATTTTTATCTATCTATATTTTTAAAGTGATTTTATTTGATCACTATCCTGATATAATAGCACCCAGCCCTGTTAATCGGTGGTGTGTATCTTTTGCCTTGCTGACTATAGCTGACACAAGTGTACAGTAGAATACATGTTTTTTAAGGGTTCTGTGAAACCAAGCTTGGTCTGAAATAAACTAACTGCACTGTCTAACATGTATCAGGACTTCGTTACACAGTGCAATATGTTCTTTACTTTACACTCGTGTCAGCTATAGGCAGCATTACGTCATGTGTGTGTACTGACAGACATTTGGGTCAGACATTTGTATTTGTACTGTCTACATTTGGATAAAAACGTCACTTGCTGTAAATTTGGACCACTGCCTTTTGAACGTTTATTTATTTATTTAGTTATTTGTTATTAGTGATTTATGGAGGCCATCTACAGACTGCAGCTTGCTCTGAGGGGAAGCAGATGTAGTGGTGTTGGTGAGGTTTGCTTTGTTTAGTCTCTACTCACTACTTGTGGTTTCTCCTCCTTTCGCGTATGTAACTGCAGCTTTGTGTTAGAAAGTCCTCTTTTAATTACAACCACCAAATTGAGTGTGTCTGAATCTGGTGTGCTTTTAGCTTTAGTCATTAAAGATCATGAAAAAATCTAGACTTTACATTGAATATATTTGTAGGGTGAATATGTTTTAAATGCCCTTGTTTGGCAGTAAATTGTAAATGAAAACAAGTGATGAGGCTGGTGCTGGCTTTACACCTGCTGTTCATTGGCATGTTTTTGTTTTTCATTGCAGCTGATATTAGGGCACAATACAGCCTTCCTGTTTAGAATAACTTTGTCGGCACACCTTTTGTCAACTCAACAGCATCCTGGGTGAAGGAGTATTTTAGGCTCACATTACTGACCTAATAAGCTAAAGGAAAAGGCTGGGTTCACACAGGATGTCTGCAGGCTGCGTACACATACACATTCTGACACATTTTTGGTGTGTGTGTGCATGTAAGATCATTGTTTCTTGTACAAATGTGATGCCCTTGCACACAATTGCACTTAAACCCCAACTTCCAGATTAAGAAAAAGCTGTTATCGAGTTTGCACTATATTTGTAGGAAGTGAGTGTGGGGAATGATTTCTCTATCTGTCTATCTAATGCAGCCAACTGGCATTAAAACTACTCCATGTACTGCTGATTCAATAGTTTTATTTCTTCACACATTTAAAAGCATTAGTATTCCATATTTTCTTTATCTTCCTTTCTCCTCAGGGGCTCCTGAGCAAATACTTGATTGATAACTCTTCTAATGCTGAGAGTAAAGTCTTCTATTTAAAGATGAAGGGTGACTACTATAGATATCTTGCAGAAGTTGCCTCTGGGGATGATAAGAAGGGTAAGTTTGTGTTGTTTCTCTTTAAAAACTCTAAGAAAACATTTTCTTTAATATTTTCTTTAATATTTTCTTTCTATGTTTTCTTTTTTTAATCCTAAACCAATCAATAGCATGGTGTAACTAAATAGTCTACATTTATTTTAAAAGTAAAAAAAATTGCACTTGCTGGCCACTTTTAAAGGAACACATAATCCTGCAGATTCATGTAATTATCCACTCAGCCAAGTGTATGGCAGCACAGTGCAGAAAAATCTGTTCGTATTTTCACATTCAGCAATCTGTAGAGTTTAAACAGAATGCTGTGAAAAACAAACAAAACATCCTGTGAGTGGCGGATCTCAAGGCAAAAAAACGGCTTGACGAGAGGTGTCAGAGAAGAAAGAATGGCCACTGGACTGGTTTGAGCCAACAGAAGGCTACAGTAATTCACATAAACACTCTTTACATCCATGGTGAGCATTAAAGCATCTCAGAAAGTGCCACATGCCAAACCTTGAGGCAGATGAGCTACAAACAGCAGAAGACCACGCTGGTTTCCATTTCTTCCCGTCAGCCAAGAACAGGAATCTGGCAACAGGGGCACAATCGCACTGAAATTGCATAGAGTCTTGGTGAGCTCAATAAATGTTTTTAACGCTTGGACGTTAAAACGCTTGGACGTTTTTTTTCTGACCTCTCAAGTTGTTTCTGCTCAGAAGATGTTTATCACACCATCCATGAAAAATTGAGAGGCTATTGTGCTTGAAAATATGAGTAGCTTCTGAACCTGATACCATTTATCATGCATTCTCTCTACACAACATCTATCAGCTGCAGTTGTAACAAACCACAATGCTGCACTCTGCTCCCTGATGTACAGTAGTGCAGACTAAACTGTTAGTTGCACTGTTGACTATTCACAATTGTAAATTATTACAACTGTAATGCTCCAGCATTTTTAGGAATGTTTTTTTTTTTAAATTTTTTTATTTGAGGATTGGAAAGATTGAAATTGAGGAACCAAGAAAACAAAATCTTTTACATTTTTCTTTATTGCAGAGTTCAGGATCATGCTAGGTCATGTTAGATCAAAATCAAGAAAATTACTAATCAGAACCCTGCACTCAGCCAAGCTTTAAGAAAATTCATTGTCCTCTCCTACTAGCAGTCTTCTGGCTACTTTTAGACTAGAAAATCATATCACATGTACTCAGTACTCTATCATCAGTTCCCAAGTGCAATGACAAATGAGCAGTGAAAATCTAAGAAATTTAATCTAAATTAACAAATACAAAGTAAAGTTGTTTGTAACTTTTATTTATTTAATTTTTTTTGTCTGCCAGTTTCGTTGAAATTATCTGAGACTACATTTTGACTTAGTAATTTAGGTATTCATCCTCTCCAAGGCCTAAAGCTAGTTGGTATTAAATATTGCATGGTTTTTAATGTTATTGTTATATCCTAACCATTTTCCGTCCCATCATCTTAGACACAATAAGCAACTCGCAGGGTGCCTATCAGGATGCGTTTGACATTAGTAAGAAGGAGATGCAGCCCACACACCCCATCCGCCTGGGTCTGGCCCTCAACTTCTCCGTCTTCTACTACGAGATCCTCAACTCTCCTGAGCAGGCTTGTACCCTGGCCAAGCAGGTGGGTGATGGCTTTTTACACAGGAAATCATTCTTTTCAGAAATTTAGTTTTGTAATGTTGACCCTTTTAACAATTTTTTCTGTGTCTGCTTGTAGGCCTTTGACGAAGCCATTGCTGAGCTTGACACACTTAATGAAGACTCATACAAAGACAGCACACTCATCATGCAGCTACTTAGAGACAACCTCACAGTAAGTTACATGCAGCTGAAGGCAGCTTTGGAACCCACATGATCAAAACTGAAACACTTGTTTATCAAATTATACCATAGCCCTGTTAAAATCTCGATTCTGATTGGGCAGAAGGACGGGGTTTTGTATGCTCCAAATAAACATATACGAGAACATGTAATGACTTGGTTTTTAAGTGTTTTAATCTTTGTTGAAGTCTCTAGTGTCTGTGCTTTGTTCCATCAACAGTATTGCACTTGTACTAGTCAGCAGAGCTGTTCCTTTATAGCTGTATAAAATATAGTCACTGAATTTTATTCAGACTTTCCACAATATTACATGTAACTATATAGAGACACTGTATATCTTTCTGCAATAAAATATAGAATTGTAATAAATGGCCAAAGGCTTATGGGGCGTGCTGTTATTAGGCAATAATAAACAATGGGTTAGTAAAGGTCACACCCCACCATTTGAATATTTTCCCATGTTCACCATGCAGTCCCACCCCCCTGCCCTCACCCTCTTTCCCTGCCCCTCTCTCCCCACCCCTCTTTCCTCTCCGCACATAAAACCTGTAGAACAGCTGCAAAAAAGTGAAATGATGGTAAAAATGAGTAATAATAGAAATCTGCAAATCTTTCTCTTTCAGTTATGGACCTCTGACACTGCAGCAGATGAGGGTGAAGGAGGAGATGGAGAGAACTAAGACTCCAGTGTATTGTCTCCACAGATAAAATAAAATAAAAAAAAAAAGGGGGAAAAATAAAAATTAAAAAAAAAACTTTTTACACATCTTCATTCCTTATTGTTTCACTTACAATTATCTAGTCATGTAAACCCATGATCATTATCAATGAGCCATGTTTATGAAAAATCCTATTGTCCTGTTATTTTAATCACCTGGCTTGAGGTTATGATGATATTAAGTTTAAATAACTCCTCCATTCCTTGGTTTTGTGGTTTTGTCTGTTTTTGCCTTTATGTGCAGTGTCTGCTTTTAGAAAAGTATTAGCCTCACGTGATGTCAGCAGTCCATTAATTATGAGACAACAAGTGTATGGCCTCTGCAGATTTTCTGAATTAGACACATCTAACAAGCATCAACAGTCTTGGGTAAGGCAGACAGGCTTTCTTCAATAACAAACTAATTTGGCCACTTGTGCAATACATGTTTGCTGAAGATTAAAACCATTATGATGAATGTCAGTGATGGCTTGAACACTCCTTCACTCCAGTACTGTCAAGATGAAAGGTTACAGTTAAGTTAGTTAGCACTATTTAGCCTGGCAATTTCTGCACACTGGCTCAATCAACCAAGGTTTCTCATAACACTCCTTTCTAGTCAAGACCTTTGCTTTGTGTTACTTTAAAGCATGCCTGAGTCAAAAGGGTGCCACTTTATTAAGATTTACAGTAGATTAAAATAAGTAACAAAAAGGTCATGCATGCCCATTTTTCAGTATTCACTGGTATGGGAAATACTGCATACCCATTATTCTTAGGTTTGATTAAATAATTTTTATTGCAGGATTGTGCACATATTGAGGATCTTTTGGTTTGTCCAGTGATGTCGATAGATATACAGACCACTATTGTGTTTTTGCTAAGCGTTGATTGTAGTCCCCCAAAAACCTTGTGAAAATGTTCAAATGCCCGATGTAACAGCTATGTAACATGAATTAAAAAGTGACAGTTTTATAAACCATACATTACCATCTCTGTGTGTTTGCCTCTGGATTCTTAACTCTGCTTAAATAATCATGTATGCATTTTCATTAAAAAAAAAAATTGTCCAATCACTTTTTTTTTTTTTTTTAAATGAAGGTGAAAGCTAAGATTTGATGAGTAAACAGTCTCCCAGCTCTTATTGGTGCTTGTTACTCTGCATATATTTGCTGATCAGCCTACATGTATTTATTCAGTGGATGCCTTTAATCATGTAGAGTAATTTAGTATGAATAAAAGTAAATTAATTTTGTATCATTAAAATGATTGCAATACATAACTCTGTACTTTTCCATTGGACATTAGGTCTAGTATACAGTGGTGTGGCCAAGTGGGTTGCACCTTTAAATAAGCTTTACTAACCCTGACTCTGTACACATTATAATGCAAGTACTTATACATTACATATAGACTATAAATTAATGTAGATATTTATTTTGCACTAAGAACTTTGTTTACAGCTTGTGCTCTGACTTGTTTAAGGCTAAAACTTGACATGAACCAAATATAGTCCGGTTTCCTATCACGGACTTATCTTCTTATAACCTACATACTACGCTGTGTATGTGTATCATGGGTGTGTATATTTTCTGGTAACTAAATATAAACCATAGTTTTGTGAAGGAAATGAAAGAGCATGTACGTGCTGACTACAAATAGAGTTGATGTGCGCTCTCTCTCTCTCTCTCTCTCTCTCTCCCCTCTTTTTAACAAGTACTTCCGGGTGTCCTCTCTGAGTTTACGGCGTGGTCGTGATTACTTCAAAAAAAAGTTACATCTAACAAATGAATCGGATTTGTTTTACATAAACAAATGAAGTTTTTTCTTACTTTTCTTTGTATATGAACGGGTCCACGCCGAGAGCCGACTCTGTGTCATGTCCAGATGTTAATCCACGACCACATCAGTAATCCGTCGCATAAATTATGTTGCTTGTTGCCTAAAGTAGGTCTGTTTACTTTCAGTGCGCCATGAAACACCTCGTTTTGGTTCTGACATCTTTATTTTTGACAGAGTGCTCAAAAAGACCTGGCACAGATGGCGAATATGGTGAGTTTTGGGAACTTATGTACGATATAAACTTCTTAATATAAACAGATGATTAATAATTCCATACACAGAGCTTTCTCAAAAGCTTTGGCATTTGAGTAACACACCCTAAACAAAAAACACATATGTAGCTGTCTTTTAGTCGTGATTTTATATATATTTGAATTCAGCATCTAAATTCAGTCGAGTTATAACTTTCTCCCAATGAGCAATGTTAGTCTCTGGTGAAGGTGTACCTGTATTATTAATGAATCTGGATCAGGTCATGGGCATATTTCTGATTGTACCTTAAAGCAACAATTCAGCCAAAACAATTCATTTGACAGCTTGTTTGTCTGAGGTCTTTATTTTTTCCATTGTCTACCACTTATCTGATCTATTCTCGGGTCACGGGGAGCCTGTGCCTCAGGCGTCACAGGGCATCAAGGCAGGATACACCCTGGACGGAGTGCCAACCCATCACAGGGCACATACACACTCTCATTCACTCACGCAATCACACACTACGGACAATTTAGAGATACCAATCAACCTACAATGCATGTCGTTGGACTGGGGGAGGAAACCAGAGTACCCGGAGGAAACCCCCGAGGCACGGGGAGAACATGCAAACTGGGAATTGAACCCCCAACCCTGGAGGTGTGAGGCAAATGTGCTACCCACCAAACCACCCCCATTGTTTTTATTATAAACATGAAACAAGCCTAATGATGCTATCCTAATAAACTTCTGTTAACATGTCCTGGTTACTTGTTCCGACTAGTCCGATTTATTGGTTTAATTTTAACACACTGAGATATCTGATCTGCACAAATCATAGTACTGACAATCATGTTGCCCCAGTTCTTATGTTCCCTCCAGAGTTAAATATTTCAGTTTCTGCTTTATATTTCTCTCAGATGACTTGAGGTCTTTGCTGTCAGACTTTGATGTTCTGAACCTGTCCAGTCTGCAGCAGCACTCTGTCCGTAAGCGAGATGTGCAGAGCCACACACATGCAGAGAGACTGCTGACTTTCACAGCTTTGCACAGGTGAGTTCGTTTGCCATTTGAACTTATTTTTTAGATGTGTGCTCTCGATTGCAGATATGAGCTGATGTTAGATTTTTTCGTTCATGATTAATCTCTAGAGCAGCATGTTGGCTCAGTGGGTTTAATCCTGAGCTTGTGTTATAGTCAGTGCATGTGCCTCCTCTGTTCTTTCTTCATTGTGGTGGTGTAAATTTTATGTTCTACTTGGACAAAAAGCAACCTCAGATTCAGTTTTATGCTAATTGCCATTCAAAATATGAAAAAGATTGACAAAAACCAACCTCAGATTTGATTTTATTCTAACTTTTATTTTTAATATAAAAAAAAAACTATTGACATTTTCCAAAAAGAAGCTGCTATTAGTGGAAATGACAGTTTTTTGGCCATTTTTCAAAAAAAAAATCATGGTATCATAGTTATTAGAGTGGTATAACTTAATAAGTAATGAAACCGTGCTTCCTGAGTACAAATATAGACCAGTATGGCCTGAATATGTCAGCCTGTACCCAGGATCTGGGCTTATTATTGGGAGAGCCGTGCCGAATTTCACGTCATCTCTATGCTGTTCGAGTGACTTGATTTTGTGTACACAATTGTGTTGAATTGTTTGCAATAACCTTTTATTCCTTTTATCTAAAAAATGATGGATGAGCAAGACCTGTGACTTGTTATTTTTTTATTTTTTTTAAAAAAATAAACGCTACTCTTGCTGTATGTGTGTTTGGCTTTTCAGGCATTTCAAGCTCTACCTGAGCACCAACACTGAATTGTTCACGGAAGACTTCAACGCTGTGGTGGTGGAGAAAGACGGCACTCACCAGAACTACGAGGTCCACAGACAGAACTTCTTCACAGGCCATGTCATCGGTCAGTTATGAAGCATGAATAATTCAAATGACTCTCTTATTTGTTTGTATGTGTGCTAATGTGATGTGCTTTTGTAGTATTTAATTTGACATAGGAGCATAGTACAGCTGCTTGAGTTTACAAGGATTTAGTTTTTGTTGTGTGTGTCTCTGTGTGTGAGCGAGTCAGTGAGTGTGTGTCTGTGTGTGTGTGTGTGAGAGAGAGAGAGAGAGAGAGAGAGAGAGAGAGAGTACAAATATTTGAATATGAATCAGAGAGATATGTTTTATGGGACAAATTTTTCACAGTTCATAGTTCATAGTTTTTGCTGTTAACTTTACACCCTCCATTTTCAGGAGAGGAGAACTCACGTGTACAGGCACATATTGATGACAATGACTTCACTGCTCACATTCTGACTGATGAGGCTGAGTATAACATAGAGGTTAGTTTCACACGTCACTTACTCATCCTTCCACCTCTTTCTTCATATCTCTTTTCTGCACAGCACAACTGAACCCCAAAATACACTACGTTTTACTTCAAAGTTAACACGCCTTTCAGGTGTTGATATGCTGATGTCCATTATGTTGTGCAATGAGGTATGTTATATGTGCTGTGCCTAGCCTCTGTGGAGGCTCACTCAAGGTCCGTCGGATGACCGGTTGCTGGTGTATCGCTCGGAGGACATCAGGAACGTGAGTCGTCTCGCTGCTCCTAAAGTGTGCGGCTACATCACAGGTGAAGCCAGTCAGCTCCTGCCTGAGAATGTGCGCTCAGTCGCGGCAACAAAGGAAAAAGTAGAAGATGAAGGTGAGAGATTTACATTTTAAGTGGGAATTTAGCGTCGTCAAATTTCTCTTCAAATGCATTTGAATTTCAGTTCACTGATGTTTTTTTATTAGAATACATTTAAATAAAATGGGCCTGCAGTATACTGCTACAGGGAGATCACACAAGGTGGAAAACATAATTATTTTATCATAACCTTTAATTCAAAGGTCCTCAGACCATCTGTTATGGAGTTCAAGGTTCTTTATTTGTTACTACATATGATATAGTGAAAATATATATATATATTTTTAGTTACTTATCTAACGGTGCAACAATAAGCAGAACTAGCAGTGACCTACGGACATATTTGCACAGAAAAAATACAGAAAAAATTGAATGTATGAAAATATAATATACATATAGTCAAATATAGTAATCTGTGAAGAAATGTTATGAGGAGAAATAGATTGTAATTGAATGTATGCAACTTATATAAAACTAGAGTATACGGAGTGTAAAAAGTTTTCTCTGTAGTGCAAACTGTTTTGTGTATGTGTATCTGTGTGTGAGACATGTGAGTGAGGAATAAGCAGACTTTCTCAAGTGTCCTCGATCAGTAGCCGGATTGCCTGAGGGTAGAAACTCCTGCTGAGTCTCTTTCTGTTGGTGCTTAGTATCTGGTAGCACTTCTCTAATGGGAGAACTCTATGTCCTGGAACCTGTGTCCGGGCTGGTTGTAGATTTCTGTGATGCATGAGAGATGGCAATGCCGATAAACTATTTTAAAGTATAAATATATCTACTCATTTCTTAAATTTTGTTTCTCTAATTTGAAGATTCTCTTAAGCCCACAGCAGCTACATTTAATACACTCTCATGTAAATCAAAGTTCTGCCAGACAAATGGGTCACGGTTCCTTGAGCTTTATTTCTGCAGTTTCTGAATTATAAAATGTAATATCCTTGCTATAGTATGCAGTACAGGGCTGTAATCTAAACAGCCCATGAGCTAAATTACAGCAGTTTTATGTTACAGTGATTTAAGTTCAAACTGAGTCATTTCACATTATTTTTAGTTCGCAAGAAAACAGAAATGAATGCAGCTCTGTTTTTAATTTGCAGTGATTACTCCAGACTGTTTGTGTCTGTGAATGTAGGTGTTTCTATTTGATCTTGACGATGTCTGATTGGACGTGTCATATATACTGATTCAAGTCCTGAAATAACAACCTAGACTGGTTCATGGATAGTGCCTCAAACACAGTACTCAGCTCTGTGGTCTGTGTATGTGAATGCTCAGCGGGATCCTCTCCTCATTACGGTACTTCATTATTTATGGAGGCTTAATTAGAGCTGCTAGTAACAGCACAGGGAACCGATGATGTGTGTGTGGGGTTTGGGGGGCTGCACAGAGGGAGTGTGGATTTAGAAGAGGAAAAGTGTTTACTGTTCTTCACTGCAGATGAGGTGATTTGCTTTTTTAGGGCTGAGTGGAACTAGGGGTGGTGGAGTCTTGCAGTCTTGGATCAGGGTATTTAATTATCTGTGATTTTTCTCGTGTTTAATAATTAAATAGCATTTTGCAACAAATAGCTAAACATGAGTACAAAAATAAAAATCTTTTGCTTGGATCAAGGCTCTCATCATAGTATCTCTCATTCAGTCACTCACTTCGTATCTATGTGAGTGCATCCTTTGGATTCTTTCATAGAGCAATCATAAAACTGCACACACTGCAGTAAATACCTTTTTCCTGCTTATTGCAGTTTACTCGCAGTCACTATAACTTTAGGCTGATAATGATGCTAAAGCATGGGTTCTGTCTGAAAATGTTATTTTATAACCTGCTAACATTAAAGCTGTCAGTGTTTGTATGTGGGTGAGTGTGTGTGTGTGTGTGTGTGTGTCGGAGTTGGTTGCGTGCCGGTGTGGGTGGGTGTGTGGTTGGTTGTAAATACATGAGTTACTGTTACCACCCTGAAGTTCATTATTTTCCTATAACAGGATGTCTCCTCTTCTACCACAGCAAGCAAAATACCTTTTATCCATATCCATATAGTTGCATTTCACTTTGTGGAACATCCACAAAGCATATACTTTTTTCACATTATAGCAGCTATAAACAGTAGAAACATTTCCTTTACTAGCTTTTTTCTCTCTTGAAGGTAGTAATAAGACAAAAAACCAACAAGCTTGTCATGTTATCCAGAAAAATCCTCTGTCCTGAAGATAGTCCCACTTTAAATTTTAAGTTTAAAGTTACAGATTACAATTGCTACACATTTATACACGTGTGATATTTGCTCTCTAAAGTAAAATAATGAGGCTCTGAATGACCAATGACCAAGGCTAAATGTTTCCTACGCACTTTTGCTAGAGCACCTGAGAGTGAGGAGGCAGGTAGTGGATCACAGGAAGAACACATGTCCTCTGTTGCTGGTGGCGGATTATCGTTTTTTCAGATACATGGGCCGCAAGGAGGAGAGTACCACCATCAACTACCTGGTGAGAGCAGTCTGTTCATGGAGTTTGCAGCCAGCATCTCAGGCTACAGGACTATTTTATATTGTAGACCATTGAAAAACAAAATATTCTTAATAATTTTCTTCTCCAGTACAAGAAAATGTACTCTAAATGTTTACACGTACAGAGTTTTGGCAGACTCCCTTACCCAGAGCGATTTACATTTATCTCATTTATACAGCTGAGCATTTGAGGGTTAAGGGCCTTGCTTAACGGCCCAGCAGTGGCAGCTTGGTGGTCCTGGGATTTAAACTCACAACCTTCTGATCAGTACTCCAACCACTAAGCACTTTAGGAGATTATGCTGAAAATGTTGAGTATTGGTTTATGTTCAATTAATGAAAGCCCACAAAATATAAGGTAATAGATTTTAAATGCTACTGTTGATTAAGGTTTTGATGATTTTATCACTGTCTAAATAAAATACTGTATACACGGTGGCACAAAATATGACAACAAATTAGACTGCAAAAAACTTGTCAGTGGCCCCTGTAGTATAATGAAGGGGGAAGTTGAAGCTTAGTGGTTAGTGATTAAGGCATTGGATTGCTGATCGGAAAGTTGTGAGTTTGAATCCCAGGTCCACCAAGCTGCCAGTACTGGGCCCTTGAGCAAGGCCCTTAACCCTCAGTTGCATAAAGTAAGATAAAAATGTAAGTCGCTCTGGATAAGGGCATCTGCCAAAAGCCAGGAATGTAAATGAAGACAGTCCCTTTAAGCTGCTCTAGAGATACACGAATGGAATAAAGCAGCTGGGTGTCCATTTGGACTGTACAAAACATGCTGTTTATCTGACGTATTTACTGTGTGTCTGCAGATTGAGCTGATTGACCGAGTGGACGACATTTACAGAAACACATCATGGGATGAAGAGTTTAAAGGCTACGGTGTTCAGATACAGCAGGTTTGTATTAATGTGTGTCATCAGTGCTTTTCTGTGATCTTGACAGTCGTGTCATATGTATGGTCTTTTTTGACTTTGTCAGATTATGATCAACAAATACCCCACAAAAGTGGAATCGGAACAAAGCCACTACAACATGAAGGGGAGTCCAGTGAAGAATAAGGATGTGTGGGATGTGAAAAAACTTCTGGAGGTGAGAGAGAGAGAGAGAAGTTCTCCCTGTGAATTTATGGTGTCGCATCGAATGTACAGTACATAGTAGCTTCACATCATCATGGTGTATATTACATAAGATTTAGTCCTCCTTTGCAGTTAGAATAACCTCCACTCTAATAGGAAGGCTTTCCGTTAGATATTTAAGTGTGGCTGTGGGGATTTGTGTTCATTCAGCCACAGGACCATTATTACGGTGAGGTAAAGATGTTGGGTGAGGAGGTCTGAGGTGCAGCCAATGATCCTGTTTATCTCAAAGATGTTTAGTAGGGTTGAAGTCAGGGCTCTGTGCAGGAAAGTTCTTCCGCTTCAACCTGGACAAACCAGGTCTTCATGAACCTCTCTTTTGGCACAGGAGCACTGTTTGGTCCTTGTTCAACTGAAGGGAAATTGTAATCCTACAGTATACAAAGACATCCTATACAATTTGCAGTTTAAGTACAAAATCTATTATATTTTTTAAATATATTCACATCACAGTTACCCACACAATGTCTTTTGACTTTGTTCTTATAAATACTAATAAGTACATATTTATTTGCATAAACAACACTTATATATTCCTGAAGATCTCGGTACAGCATTATCAAACAACACTTGAACGCAAAAGGCTACAGAGCAAAGACCTTAACCATCTCTCTCAGTACAATTTTTCTTGATAATATACCTGTAAAAGTATAAACTTTCTCTGTCCTGCAGCAATTCAGCATTGACATCGCAGAGAATGCCTCCAAAGTGTGTTTGGCTCACTTGTTCACCTATCAGGACTTTGATGAGGGCACACTAGGCCTTGCCTATGTCGCCCCTGCCAAAGAAGAGGGTCCTGGAGGAGTCTGTTCCAAAGGTGAGTAAAAGCTTTACTTCATGTGATATGCACACACTGAGAGTGCAGTGCAGCTAAATTATGTAGTGATGTAAATCACATGGTAGATTTTGTACCATAGATTTCATTTTTGTTTTAGAAAGTAGCCAGAGAATGCTTACATTTTCCATTGTTAATGGATTTAATCATATTTTATATATAAAACATTTTAAAGACCTATAATATTATTTTGTGCCTACTGAGTCTACAGAACTGAGTAAGTACTCTTGATGGAGATAAGTGTAATGTTAAAATCTGGCATTTAATTTATCTTTTATGTGACGCTTATTGTGAGCAGATAAATAGTTTCTTGATAATGTTATAATCTTGCAATACAGTTCAGCTAAACTAGAAAAAAATGGAAAATGCACAGAAAGCATACTGCAGTTGGAAATTCTGGTAAAGTTTACAAAATAAAGACTCACATTTTAAGATTAGGGCTAATTTTAGCTGTAATAAATGAGACACTTAATACCAAATCGGTTGTATTTAGACATTTCCTTATTCTCTGCAGGAACACAGCCTCCTTAAGGCAAAGTATTTATCTTTATACAAAATGGCAAAAACCCTGTCAAAGTTGTGTAGGAAAATGATTGACAATGCTTATAAACTGGCAGCTAGGATAATGTATAATGGTTTCCTTGCCTCTGTCACATGATTTTTTTGATGTTTTTACCATAACATTTTCTTCAAGCAAGGTCTTTATCTCCTGAGTTATTAATTTTAAGAAAAGTGTGTTGCAATAAAGTGTGACTCAAGGCCTTTGTTTCCTGTTTTTGCACTTTATGCACTTGTTCTGCTTGGGCTTTAATGCAACAAAAGCATTTTAATCATGAATGCATTTGAATGAATGCATTTCGAATACAATGAATGACGGAATGAAGTATAACATTGCATTAATGTTCAAAAGTTTTGTGAGCATTTTGTGGCATTTTATTAATAATCACAGATTGAACTATGATCTATTGACCATTTTGAATGCCATCAGATATAAAAAATAGCCTGTTTCCAAGGATCCCTTTTAAAATGTGCTCTTCTAGTGTATTTTAATGAGGTGGTGATGTCTGCTGATCACAGACCACAAATATTTCCCATATAAAGAAATTATAGCTCTTACAAAATAAAAAGATAACAAAATACATTCATAGTTAGCAAACAATCTCTAAATTGTCCGTAGTGTGTGATTGCGTGAGTGAATGAGAGTGTGTGGGTGCCCTGCGATGGGTTGGCACTCCGTCCAGGGTGTATCCTGCCTTGATGCCCTATGACGCCTGAGATAGGCACAGGCTCCCCGTGACCCGAGTGTAGTTCAGATAAGCGACAGACAATGAATGAATGAGTTAGCAAACAAACAAATCACTTTTGACTCTTGAAGAGAAATATTGAAGTAGTGTTGTTTATAGCAGATGTAAGACATACTAGGAGACATGTGTACACTTTAAGCTGTAACCAAAATGTAAATGTAGTGGCCATTTATGTTCAAACTAGGCCATGATAGAGCTTAAGTTCTTATGTTCTGCTGGAGCATCAGCCTGCTGCTGACAGTTATTCTAGATCAAGCAAACACTATCACGCTCCACGGATTTTTAACTGATCGTTCTGTCAAGATCTGTGAATTCTAAGCATTAATTCGCACGCCGTTATACAGGAATACACAAAGATAGAGTGTACACAATGGCCTATATTCAAAGTTAAATCAAACAAGCTCAGATTTTAATGCACAGAATGACGTACAAACATACAATCTGTTCCTGATTCATGAAACAGCCGTGCAACATAAAATCAGTGAATGAATTGGCTTCAGCTGCTCAATAGTCATTTAGTTACACATCATATGCGTATGCTATAAATTTCAGTGAAGCTAGGATGAGAGGTGATATTGTCTGAGGTTGCTGCAAGTCAACAGATTGTTATGTAAGTGTGTTCTTTTATTAATAAAGCTGTTCAAGGACATAAAGTTTTTAATTCATTTAATTTAAGAGCTCAAATAGGTCAGCTTTAACTGAAGTCTAATTCGTTTAAAGCCTTATATATAATAGCAGGTGAGTCCAGTGTCCATCTTGAATGAATTCCAAAATGAATAAAATCCAATCTGCAATGTTTTAGTGTTTATAGCCCAGCTGCCCAAGACACTGCATTCACTGCACTCTTGTACACAAATGCGCTTGAAGGAAGAATGAGCTAATAAAAATCCACATCTGTTCCTCAATCACAGACACTAAACTTTGTTAACTATATCTAAGTACAGAGATTATTTGCACATTTCCGATCAGACTGAACTGCACACTGCTGAAAAATAAGGGCCACACTAGGTCACGCACGCCTGCGCTCACAGGAAATCAAGGACAGACATGTGACATGGATTCAACATGTGCTCACATTTAAAGTGCTAAGAAAAGATATCAGTTTCCCTATAAAAAAGCTGCACACATCCTGAAATGATCAGATACATAACTGTTGTTTTGGCATAATTTGTTCACTTTGGTGGAATTTTTTGTGTTTGTTTTTAAGAGTCTCCACAGTCAGGAAATGACCAACGCACCATATACCTGAATACAGGCTTGACCAGCACTAAGAACTATGGGAAAACTATTCTGACTAAGGTGAGTTACAACATCTGGTCTCTTTGCTCAACAAATTCACATGATGATAAAATAACCCAGTCTGTTTCCTAACATCAAAAGGAGGCAGATTTGGTGACGACGCATGAGCTCGGGCACAACTTCGGTGCTGTTCATGACAGGGATGACGTGCCATACTGTGCCCCCAGTGAGGACCACGGGGGCAAATATGTAATGTACCCCATTGCTGTGAGCGGTGACCATTCCAATAACAGGGTACTACATCTTTAATTGACTATGACACCACTGCAGGGCTGTTGTTCAAACCCTTTTCACATCTTTCAAATCTTTTATTTCAACATACAAACTCTCTGTAAACTAGCATTTGTGTGATTTATTTTTAGTACAACTTTAGGAAAGAAACAATTTCATCTTCCTTTGTACTGTGACTTATTGTTGTGTTTCTTCCTAGCTATTTTCCAACTGCAGTAAGATGTCCATTGTGAAAAGCCTGAGGCACAAGGGTCCTTCATGTTTTAAGGAGAGAAACAGTAAGGTGTGTGGGAACTCACGGGTGGAGGAGGGAGAGGAATGTGACCCCGGCCTGGTCCACCTCCACACTGACCACTGCTGTACCTTCGATTGCAAGCTACGGCCTACAAAGCAGTGCAGGTAGAGCGCCCTCATGTGGCTGCAGAATGGATGCACTTGATTGGAATGTGCTCCTGATGATCTCTTATGAAAGATATTGGATTAGATTCGATTCGATTCAACTTTATTGTCATTGCACATGGGTACAAGACAAAGAAATGAGCATTGTTTGATAATTTGACCTGTTGCCTGTCTGTTGATGCTCTTATGTTGTTGGCAGTGATAGGAACAGCGCCTGTTGCAAGAACTGTATGTATGAGAAGGTCGGAAAGTCGTGCCAGGAGCCCATCAATGCCACCTGTAAGGGCATGTCCTACTGTACAGGTGAGCCAAAATCTGATCTATAGTCTAATCACAGGAACAGGAGCAGAGTATTTTGACTTTCTTACATAATCATACATAATCTGAACATTTCCCCAGTTCCCACCCAAGAGCCAGCTCTTCCCTATCATGCGACAGCTACTAACTGGAGAGAGTTTCTGCTTTCTTTGAGACATGTACAACCTACATGCATGTTTATTCGAACTGCTGCTGTCTACCCTCTTCTACATAAATGTGGTCACAGATGCCGGCCCTTCCATGACTCTTGGGAGTCCTTTTATTGAATAATAATAATAATAATAATAATAATAATAATAATAAACAAAGAAGATGAAAAAAGAAAAAAATACATGCTTTTATTTTATTTGTATTTTTAATTAACAATATATATATATTTTTTTCCATCAATGGTTTTATTTATTTCCTTATTTTATTTTACCTGTTATTTTTCTGACCACATTTTGTTTCATTATTTCTGTTTTTACTCCACACTGTGTCAGCTAATTTCACAGAAAAACATAGATTATAATATGACTCCAGTTCTATTAATGCGTGTGCAACATTGTAAATAATGAAGAGATAAAGATTTTTTATAATTCCTTTCTTCTGTCTCTACAGGTAACAGTAGTGAATGTCCTCCTCCAGAGAATCTGCTTGATAACACCACTTGTGTGGACAGTGGGCAGTGTCGGAACGGAGAGTGTATACCATTCTGTGAGGCTGTCCTCAACCTGCATTCATGTGCCTGCAATGGTCTGCATTCTCCATTTTCTTTAAATCATTTACATCGAGCTCACTAAATGGACACATGTAGTAGAGTCTTACACTGCTAGTAAAAGAGATTCTAAATACAAATATTTATCAGCAAACACTGGAGTAAAATGTAGAATCTTTGAAATATTTACATCAGTTTCAGAATTTTAAAGCATTTGTTATGTCCAAGTTCCCGAAAACCTAATGATCCATGTTAGATTAGATCCATCAGTGTGTTGTCTGATATTGAACATATACTTTTTAGTTTTCATTTTAGTAAAAACCAGATAGATTTTCAATGAAGTCTCATACTTTTGGATTAGGATCTTCTGTATTTGTGTGTTCAGTTAAAGACAATGATGTTTTTTTTGTTTGTGGAAAATTTAAATACTTGCTCTATGTATCATACATTTTCTTGGCTTGTCACTTTGTTGTGGAGGATCCCATTCAGTGTGCTCTAAGAATGACCCCGCTAAGGTTTAATTAGGGTTGCTCGTCTTTCTTTCTCAGAGACGGAACAGTCGTGTATGGTTTGCTGTCGCAGTAAGAGTGGTGCATGCTCTCCATACCAGGATGAGAAAGGTCGCTTCCTGTACCTGAGAAAGGGCAAACCCTGCACTGTGGGCTTCTGTGATGGAAAGGTGAGTGACCCTGCTCTGATACACACACACACACACACACACACACACATCCCAATAATACAAACACCTATAATCTGTCTGCTTTGAAGCGTCTTTAATTTAGTTAAAAAACCTCTAAGCCTGTGATCCCTCCAGATCTTTGCCTTTATATAAGAGAAAAGCTTATTAACAATGACGTCAGTGCAGTGAAGAGACTAATAGTCTTCAACTGTATTAGACTGTCCATTGCACTGATGTCATTGTTATTAAGCTTTTGAACACTAGCATGAACCAGTAACAAACAGAATTTGGGGTTAACTGTCGAAGCAGCTATCACAAGTGATCACTGCATTAATTCTGTAGTGTCTACTTACTTCTAATGTGGAAGAGTTGCTTGCATTAAAATCCGTTTTCTTTAACTCATTGTTTACAGCAATATGTCCGTACATGGTAACATATTCATCAGCAAACACAAACCTTAACCCTGTCCTAGAGTGTGTGTGTGTGTGTGTGTGTGTGTGTTTCCTATCACATATCTCTGCCTGTGATAGTAGGAGGAGATTCAATGGAGGTTATCAGCCGACTATAGCTATGCATGACTAGGAAAAGATTTTGAAATGAATCCATCTTGTTTGCACAGCCATGGTTCTCTCCCACTGAGTGAACTGCTAAGCACTGGCCCAAAAACAGAGTAAGATTAGACACTATGGTAGCCTACTATTGAAGATTTTTGTGCCACTAGAAAAGCAGTTCCAGCCAGAAACATTAATCAGGTGCGGCTCTGATCATTTTTAGCTCCATCCATATGTTCCGGCTCGGCCTACTTGTTAACTAAATATAAAGGATGATGGCTCATCTGGTGGCAGAAATAGCAAATCTTTTTATTAATTGCAGGGGAAATGCATGAAGCAGGTGCAGGATGTTATTGAAAGGTTGTGGGAGTTCATTGAAAAGCTGAACATCAACACATTTGGTGAGTCTTGTGTAGCTGTGAGTTGGATGTTATTCAGATCCTGCGCTGTCTGAAGAGCAGAAGTATGAGCTGTACTTTTCTTTTTTCCTCAGGGAAATTCTTGGCTGATAACATTGTGGGCTCAGTGGTGGTTTTTTCCTTGCTCTTCTGGATCCCTCTCAGTATTCTTGTCCACTGTGTGGTACGTTGCAAAAGTTTTCCTTATTGTGTGTTTTTTTTTTTTAAAAATTGTGTCTCCTGTGTGAATTGGTTGTACTTTGTAATACTTCACATTTTTTCCTCTCTCTCATCTAAAGGACAAGAAGCTCGACCAGCAGTATGAACTGAATACACGATCACTCTTTTACCCCAGTGTAAGTGACAGAGAATATAATACACATGTACATGCAGTATAATAATCAAAAATTGCTGCCAAGCTGGAGAAAATATCTATTCGATTGTAAGTGGTGGATTATATAGATTTGAATCAGCTGTTAAAACAGTGGGCATTTGAGGAAACAGTTAAATAAGTACATTTAGTAGATGTTATGCTGAGATTGGCACATTTGGACAAATGATTAAAAACACGTCTAAATTGCTGAAGTAACTTTTGACAAGATTTACACTTTTCTCATTATTGACTCTATATGCTCTGTGTTTGTGTATACTGTATATACATATATATATATATATATATATATATATATATATATATATATATATATATATATATATGTGTGTGTGTGTGTGTGTGTGTGTGTGTGTGTAAATGGAGAGCCAAATTAAGGGAACATGTTGAACAGTCCTTTCAAATGAATTAATTTCACATTAATGGACTTTGTAATGGGCAGCAGATTTTGGTTTCTTCTATGTCCATGTTCAGAATGCAGAGTTGCTGAGCAGTCTCGATTCAGCCTCAGTGCGCATCTTCAAGCCTCACTCTGCTTCGGCTGTCTCTGCCGTCCCACGCTTCCAGAGCAGCACCCCTCCCGCCCCCCTGACAACAGGCAGCTTAACGTCTACAGCCTCAGTCTTTTTGGCTAGCACAGAGCTTCCACGCATGGACACCATCCAGGAAGACCCCAGTTATGACTCGCGCCTGGATGAACAGGTCCTAGAGGAGGACTTCACCACCACTCGCACCAGTGCAGCTCGATCCTTTGCGGATCTGACTGATGCTGCAGAGAATGATCTGGAGAGATCATTCAAGATGAATACACACGGGCACAGCATCAGGAAGGAAACCGAGTGCTGAGTGAGTGTGTGTGTGTGTGTGTGTGAGCACAAACTGACCTTTCTAACAGAAAGTGTGTGAAAAAGAGTGAGAGTGACTGCATGAACTCCGTATGAGAAGCAGAATAAGCAAAGCTTGCATAAGTGAAGAGTGGGCTGGAGCTTATATAACTCTGTATTCAGAAATACAGAGAGGCTGTATGGTTTGGAGCACTTCAATTCCCTGTAGGGTGAACAAAGTGTGTTGCTTATGTTTACGTAATGCTCAAATTAGCACTGAAGCTGCAGCGACTACAGGGTGCACATTTAGCTAAAGATTGATGTAAGTGACTTTGCTTGAATGAATGAATGAATTTTTGTTTCAAAGGTACACTTCATGACACTTACGTTTTGCGTTTCACAAAATACAAAAATATAACAAAAATATATAAAGGAAGATGAAAGTTTTTGTACATTTTTGAATTTATTACTGCAGCATTAAATATTATGTAAAAGGGAATTTAAAAAAAGTATTTTCAGTTACACACTCATTGGCCACTTCATTAGTAAAAACCTCTGAATCTGCTCATTATGTAAAATCCCATAAAATCACAGGTCAATCTTCAGGCTTCAGAGCTTCAAGTTTACATCAGACATCAAATGGGGGAAATTGTGACCTCAGTGACTTTGACCATGTTGTGGCTGTAACAGATCGGTTGAGTAACAGGTTGGTTGAGTATTTCAGAAGCTGCTCATCTCCATGCACATCTCTAGACTTTACAGAGATCGTTGCCAAATCCAAAAACATCCAGTGAGTAGCGAGTCTGCTGGCAGAAAAATTTAATGAGAGTTAATGAGAGACATCAGATGTAAACGGCCAGACTTGTTTGAGCTGACTGGAAGGGTATGTTTTTCTTCAAGTACTTAATTATACGGTCAGTCTGTGCCCACTTTAGCCTCAGATATGTGCTCTTGGCTAACAGGAGTGAAGCCCAAGGTGGTCTTCTTCTAATCCACATCAAGCTTTGCCCTGCGGTGTAATCTCTGTAAGTTGTAAAGAGTGATTATTTGAGTTGCCATTCCTGTCATATCCAACCAGTCTGGCTATTCTCATCTGACCATCAGGGCATTTCACCCACAGAACCAACTGGATGGTTTTTCTTTTCTTCACACTATTCTGTGCTGATTCTAGAGAATGTAATGTGTGAAAAGCAGTTTCTAAAATCCTCATACAATATCTGGCACTAACAACTATATCATGAACAGAGTAACATTTTATTTTGGTGTTCTATGTGAACAATAACTGACCTGTATTCACCTGCATTGTGGCTTGGATAACTGCATAAATGTGCAGGGGTACAGGTGCGTTTTTTTTATTATTATTATTATTAAAGTGGATGGTGAGCGTATAAATATTTGAAACAGATTTTGTAATTCAATTCCAAGTACAAAAAAACGGTACAGAAAAGAAATCTGTAAATTAGGCACCTTCCTAATTTCTACACTTCTTTTTAAAGCCTTTGTTGTTGTTGATCTTTCGGCTGCTCTCTATTCGGGGTCGCCACAGTGGATCATTTGGTCCGCATGTTTTGATTTTTGGCACAGGTTTTGGTCAGCCTTCCTGACGCAACCCTTAACTCTTCAGTGGCTGGGTTAGCTCCCTGCCCGGGAATTGAACCTGGGCCACGGCAATGAGGCTTCTTTTTAAAGCGTTTAAAGGCATATTTTTAACGTTCGCCACTCCAAACAAAACTGAAAGAGCACTTTTCTTTCTTCACAAACAACTCCTACAAATGATACCAAATACTTTTTAGCTCTTTTTTTGTGTCCCCACTACCCACACTGGACTGTACCAAATCTATGCAAACCTGAAGTGCTTTAGTATTACCAGCTTTAACAGCTTTATTGTTTAAAAGGGAACGAGGGAAATAATCATTTGTTTACATGCCTATTTAGCTGTGAGGTTCCAGACAGGTATCCTATATTTAGAAAGATGTGCACTGTAAATTATATGTCTACTCGCCTAAAATGAGTAGGTCAAGATGTTTTGAGCTGTGGTGCTTTCTTCATCACAGTGGAGATGATTGGACAAGTGGTGAAGTGCCTTCCAGATTATGTCACAGGTCCTGTTCTCTTCACTTACTGCTACTATACTGTATATTTTATATACCTGTGTATGTATGTTTGCTACTATAATATTGTACATCTTGATGTTATACTGTTACATTTCAGCTTTATAGCACAGTGATCTATGATATATGATACACTGGCAATGAGTGTACAGTGTTCTTGTGGGATTATGGACAGTCAGGCTAACATTAGCATCTGATTACTGAGCAGCGTTGATGCATGGGACACACTCAGCTGTGTAATTGCTAGATTTTATGAGTAAGCAGGTGTAACAGTAAATTTCCATGGTATCAGTAATCTCACAGGTATTTAGTGATCTATTTTCACCATTACTTTAAATGTCAATTTCTTTTTCATTTTGATTCAGTCATTACCACTTATTTTATGTGTTGGACGTGTCCTTGTTGCACTGTGTGTACAGTAAGCACATACATTTTGAAAATACACTGACCAGGCATAACATTATGACCACCTGCCTTAACTTCTTCAGCAATTTAAGCAACAGTAGCTCCATCTGTTAGATCGGATCACACGGGCATCAGTGAGTCTTGGCCGCCCATGACCCTGTGTCCGGTTCACTACTGTTCCTTTTTTGGACCACTTTTGATAGGTACTGACCACTTCAGACCGGGAACACCCCACAAGAGCTGCAGTTTTGGAGATGTTCTGATCCAGTGGTCTAGCCATCACAATTTGGCCCTTGTCAAACTCGCTCAAATCCTTACACTTGCCCATTCTTCAGTGCTAAAAAAATCATACTGAAAAATGGAATGTAAATTATTTTTTCCTCATATATATCAGCAAAAACCTTTGAGTATGGTTTTCTTTTTGTGGTTCAAATATTTTGTACACTCCAAGTATTATGCAAAATCCTAAAGTAGAAATATACTACATGTTCATGTACATAGATTTATTTCCAAAGATTTGGCATTTAGTTAAATGTAGTAGTGTTAAAATAGACTGCTGCTTTTCATTCTTGTTTTTTTTTAACATGTATATGGTTTCACTGTTAGTATATCCTGATTACTTGACTTGGGAAAAATACGTGTGACTTTTCTGTGAGTGAAATGTTTTTAATGTTCAGTAAACAGCTGCAGGACTGAAGTGCTGACAGGAGTATTAAAACTTTGTCGAGTGTCTGTCATCTCTCTCTGTGAAGAGTGTTGTTTCATACAATAAACCTATTTACCCTTAACATGAGCTGGGTTTGTGTATGTGTGTGTGTGACAATAAAGCACAATGTGATCTAGAGCTGGGTTTTAATGAATGGATTTTGGATGATATCCATCCGTACAAATCATTTTGTTTTGTTGAACATATAAAAAGAGAAAGCAGACATTAACAGTAATGTCCTTTGGTGTGATGATGTCCGGGTGCTGTTTTATATATTTGACACTCTTTCAGGCTGGGAGGTGAAAGTAGAAGATGTTGGAGAGAGGGGGGGAAAAAAAAAAAAAAAAAAAAAAAAAAAAAAAAAAGTTGCCTCGTGCTTGTGCTCACATCACAGGATTCATGGCATCATAGAGCCTCTGCACAGCGTGCTCCACCATCTCTCTGAGAGACTCGTCATCCACGCTGCCTTCCTCATACTCCACCGTCTGCACACACACGAGAGGAGCGATATATTAATAACAATGACAGAGTTCTATAATGTTATTTAATATCCATTACAATAAGTGAAACATTAAAGGGTAGCATATGACTGATTACAAAACACGTTGTTTTCATTTATTCATTTATTATCAGTGTACCAAAGGACATGTAAGTAGTTTTACAGAATGAGTTATTTTGTTCAAATCAGGGATCATTACGACTGAAAACACAGATTCACACAAAACCTTCAGGACTGATTAACTAGCCCGAATACTTGTTACAGGATGTTAAAGTTCCTAAAAGTTTTACAATGTGTATTTACACCAATTAGGCATAACATTCTGAGCAGTGGCAGGTGAAGTGAATAACACTGATTATCTCCTCATCATGGCACCTGTTAGTGGGTGGGATATATTAGGCAGCAAGTGAACATTTTGTCCTCAAAGTTGATGTGTTAGAAGCAGGAAAAATGGGCAAGTGTAAGGATTTGAGCGAGTTTGACGAGGGCCAAGTTGTGATGGCTAGACCACTGGATCAGGGCATCTCCAAAACTGCAGCTCTTGTGGGGTGTTCCCAGTCTGCAGTGGTCAGTATCTATCAAAAGTGATCCAAGAAAGGAACCGTGGTGAACCGGACACAGGGTCATGGGCGGCCAAGGCTCACTGATGCACGTGGGGAGTGAAGGCTGGCCCGTGTAAACCGATTGAACAAACGAGCTACTGTTGCTCAAATTGCTGAAGAAGTTATTGCTGGTCCTGATAGAAAGGTGTCAGAATACACAGTGCATGACGGGTCAGGGCTGTTTTAGCAGCAAAAGGGGGACTAACACAATATTAGGCAGGTGGTCATAATGTTATGGCTGACTGTTGTATAGACTTCTGATATACACTTTTCTTATTACAAGGAAATGTGTTGGAATTGTGGTATCATTTTATAGAAATACATGCATATAAATAAGCATAAGCACAACTGCTTAAAAAAAAAAAAGACGATGAAAAAAGTTAGGAGGAAAACACTGATTTGAGGGAAAAATTTAGGAGATTGAGAAAAAGATCAGCTTATGTGAAACTAGCATGAATATGTGAGAGTACATGTCCTGTTCGAAGTGAGGGAGATCTCTGAGTACATTTGTAAATGAGGAGGATTTTAAAATGCATGTGTCTCATACACACACTAGACCATGACACTCACCCTGGTCTCCAGGTTAATGTAGGCAGTCTTGCCATCCACTGTTACAGACAGATTGCTTTTGTCCTTAAAGTCTACAGAATCCTCACCAAACATGTCACTGTATAGAAGAGAAAGAACAAAACCATTTGGATTATATTAGTAGAAAGCTGTTACATGAGACTGTGGTTAAAAATATAAGATGGTCTGCTTACTGGAACATGATCTGTAGCCTGTCCTTGAAGACATCCTGATCCACCTTCTCCTCTATAGGCTGCATGACTGAGAGAATAATAACAATAGTTTGGTTTCTATATGATCAAATTACAATCAATAGGATACACACAGGGGTAATGTGAGCATGTTTTCTGGAATACATTTCACATATTGTAATCTGACTAGGAGATAAGATGATGCTGAAGTAAACAAGGTGAAAAATTATATTTAAAAAAAAACAACAATAATGTTTCTGTATCATTCAAAGTGAGAAGGAGATGAACATGTGCTATAGAAGGGAAAGTTTTTGTCTTAACCAGTATGCTATTAGAAGTTTAAATCCCAGTGATTTCACAGCATTGGTCTCTAAGAAGTCAGAAATGGCTGTGCTTTTGGGTGAGCAATCAGAGCAACACTATGCAGACGTATGCTTCAGTGAGCTCATGTACGCAATTAACACTTTCATTCATTTAGTTCATTCGGCTGCTCTCTGAAGTTGCATGAGCAGCGATTTATTACAAAAAAACTAAAAAACTGAGGATGTTATGAAACCTAAATACTGTGATGTATATAATGTAAATATGCATTCAAATATCAAGATACTAATCATCGCTCTTACGTTTCTGTGCTTTCGGATTTGACTGGACCTCTAAAACCACAGTCGCAACTGCATCCGCATACATGTCATTCAGAGGGTTGGCAACCCACTGTAACAGAGACAGAAATGTTAATTTTTTTCTACCATCAAATGCATTGGTGTTGCTGTATTCAGGGTTTGTATTGTTGTTCGAAAGAGAAATCCAAGGACATCAATGTGTAAACATTACATTCGGCCTCTTAAAACAAACTTAAAATGTAGCTAGAAACTATTAAATGCTTTGGTTTTATACCAAATATAAGAAACAAAAATATACAATACCAAAAAATCTTATCATCCACTTATTTTTGAACATTACAAACTTTAATAATGAAATATTTTAAAGATTTTTGCACGATTGCTCTCACCTCCAGTGTGACCATGTTGGCATCATGAATCAATGTGATGCTGTTGAAAATCCTTAGTGTGTTTTTCTCTGCTGTCTCCAACTCTTCTACATGCCCTAATACACACAAACATGGATAGTTTCTTTATAGCCAGCACCATTCTCATTAGGTCAGGTCTGCTTTAAGAAAAGCACTACAAAAAAAATGGCAAGGAATTTTAAAGAAAATGTCTCTTCCTAATGTAATGACATTAAAAATGAGAGAAACTTTACTTTCAAAATGAATGACTATAGAAGCCGTAACAAAAAGCTACAAACAAAACAAAATACAAAGGAATTGTTCATTACTTTGCATATTATGACTCCCAAACATCGATTCAGAGTACACACCTGCTAAGTGACGTAGCTGGCTGTGCAGTAGAGAGAAGGGTCCAGTGAAGGGAATAGCTTGAGTCTGCTTCACTGTGCTCATAGACAAATCTGTATAATCTAAAAGGCAAAAGAGAATGAGTAGAACACATGCAGCGCCAAATTCATTCTGATTGTCCAGAGGGAAAAGTGCACCAACTTACTGGAGAGGTCTGAAGGAGTGAGGATGTGATAATTGAAGTTGCGTTTCACCAAGATTCCAGAGACCCTCTGACCCTGAGCACACTTCTTATCAGCAAGAGAACCCATCACCTGGACAATCACACATACACTGAGCATTTATAAGTTTTTCCTAAAAGCAAAACATACACCGATCAGGCATTACATTATGAGCAATGACGGGTGAAGTGAATAACACTGATTATCTCCTCATCATGGCACCTGTTAGTGGGTGGGATATATTAGGCAGCAAGTGAACATTTTGTCCTTAAAGTTGATGTGTTAGAAGCAGGAAAAATGGGCAAGTGTAAGGATTTGAGAGAGTTTGACGAGGGCCAAATTGTGATGGCTAGACTACTGGATCAGAGCATCTCCAAAACTGCAGCTCTTGTGGGGTGTTCCCGGTCTGCAGTGGTCAGTATCTATCAAAAGTGGTCCAAGGAAGGAACAGTGGTGAACCGGACACAGGGTCATGGGTAGCCAAGGCTCAGTGATGCATGTGGGGAGTGAAGGCTGGCCTATGTGATCTGATCCAACAGACGAGTTACTGTTGCTGAAATTGCTGAAGAAGTTAATGCTGGTTCTGATAGAAAGGTGTCAGAATACACAGTGCGTGACGGGTCAGGGCTGTTTTGGCAGCAAAAGGGGGACTAACACAATATTAGGCAGGTGGTCATAATGTTATGCCTGATCAGTGTAAATACTTTGTCCTAATGTTGACACACGAAAATGAGAAAGTAGTAAGACGTGAAATATTCAGTTAGATTTACTAAGTAATAGAAGGACAGCAGACAAAAGAGATCTCACCTTGGCCAGTTTCTCTCCTCTAAAGTTGAGTGTGACTGCCTCTGTGTTGCGGGGATTATGCACCTCAATGCGCTCATCATCGTTTTCTTCATACTCTAAAATGAGAGCTGCCTTGAGACGAGCCATCTCATTCTGCTCGCCGTGCACCAGGATCTGAGCAAACCACAAATCAGTAACACATCACACTGTATAAAATAATCCAAAAGGGAAAGCTGGGGAATAGTGTTTAACTCACCACATGGGGTGGTTTGAGTGCTCGAATGAACTCGCTGGTCTGCTGGTAGTCAGTGTGAGCTGAGAAGGAAATGTAATCCACAGACATCTTCAACTGCAGCTTCTGGCCTGACATGGTGGTGATCTCCTCCGGTTCAGACATGATGTGCTACACGAGGAAATTGTTTATTAGCCTCCTTTATTTAAGAATCAGATGACTCAGCAAATCCCAAGCATTATATTACTACAAATCTATTTGCTGAAATGTGCTAGCCTAATCTTAAGAGCCCAGTTTTATTTCACTTCACTCCACTCATGTCGTTAATATGTCCAGAACATTTTTATCTATTGCCCATGACTGAATAATTAGCCCACTATAGTGTACGCCTCTTGCAATTTACCGTCTTGGTTTATTCATTTCCACATATCAAGTCTTTCTTATTTCTCCCAAAATTTTATGGACGTAGCCTTGTCGTCATTTGAACACACAATCTCTACCTTGGCAAGTGTTCCCTCCACGCAGTAGCCTGCGATGATCACACCGTTCCTCTTGTCAGTGCACCAACTCTCAAACAGCTCTCTGGAGAGGCCACTCTGCATCATACCAGGAGACGCCATCACCACACTGGGGCCGATGTCATCAAAATGGTCCATGCTCTGTAGAAGAGGAAGAAAGTCGAAACAGGAGAAAGTCCTTTAACTTATAAAAAGTGCAACAATTTAATAAAGAGGAGAGCTTGTTGGCACACAATAAGCTTAATTCATCATGTAAATATTTTATCACATATAGGTGTTACACATCTATAATAAGAATGAAAAAGCACACAAATGAAGCTGCATGCTCCAGTGAATAAATGTCATTTGAGTTAAATGTGAAAAGCTTGAGCTGCACAATAAACATACATTATGGCTTTGTTTATATTGTTTGAAGCTAGGCTTGAATTGATGTTAAATGTGTCTGAAGTTTTTTTTGTCTTTACTCGACACTGATGCTACTGCAGTTACATGTTCCATCACCTTCACTGTATTTGCTTTTTTTTTTTAAATGTAACCAGACTAAATATTAATAAGCACCCTACAGAAACCATTACAATTCTCACCTTGAGGTTGCTGATGTGCTTGAAGACAAAGGGGTTGTTGATGTTGATGGCTTTGCGGATCTTGTCGTTCATGGCGTTCACATAAGTCTGATACACAGCCATGCACTTTTTGGCCAGGGATGAGGCATAGTAAATAGGAATGTCATGAAGCTCAGGATGATTCTGCCAATATTCATCTGAAAGAGTGAAAGTCAGAAATTACAGTAACACTACACTCACTGTCCACTTTATTATGAACACCTGGAGCCTGGATTCTTTGCATGAAAGAGCAATCAGCCAATCGCGTGGCAGCAAAGCAAGGCATAGAGTCATACACGGGGCAGATTGAGACTTCATTTAGGATTCACATCAAACATCAGAATGGGGAAAAAACAACAACAATGTGATCACATGATCGTTAGACTGCAGGAATGAGCAGGTCAAAGTAAATATTTGGTGTATGGTCTCTGTATTATGTTAGACAAAATCTCACCGAGGATGAGCAAGAGCTTTCCCGTGCTCGACCCAAAGGGGAAGACAGGGATTAGACAGCGGCCTTCCCGATTCACGATGTCATGGACTGTGTTACAAAAACGAGCTTCCCTTTCCTCTCTCTTCTCATGGATGTGGGTTCCATATGTAGACTCCTGCACACAGAAAGAGTAAGAGTTCAGGCTACTGTGCACTACTGTGCTGTACTGGCTGAACAGACTATATTGTCACACTGCCAGCGACAGAACTTACTGTGAATATTACAGTTAGGGTTAATCTTTACATTTCAAGATTCGTCTGTTACTCACCGTAATTAGGATGTCCGGC
>JAUCMX010000019.1:9675961-9945961 GCA_033459395.1 Hemibagrus guttatus
CTGCCAAAACCGTCATGCACTGTGTATTCTGACACCTTTCTATCAGAACCAGCATTAACTTCTTCAGAAATTTGAGCAACAGTAACTCGTCTGTTGGATCACACAGGCCAGCCTTCACCACTGTTCCTTCCATGGACCACTTTTGATAGATACTGACCACTGCAGACCGGGAACACCCCACAAGAGCTGCAGTTTTGGAGATGCTCTGATCCAGTGGTCTAGCCATCACAATTTGGCCCTTGTCAAACTCGCCCAAATCCTTACACTTGCCCATTTTTCCTGTTTCTAACACATCAACTTTGAGGACAAAATGTTCACTTGCTGCCTAATATATCCCACCCACTAACAGGTGCCATGATGAAGAGATAATCAGTGTTATTCACTTCACCTCTCACTGCTCATAATGTTATGGCTGATCGGTGTATAATTGTTGTATTTTCCTAAGTGTACATATTGAAGTTTTTTTACACTCTTACTTCACAGCTTTCGAAAAGTAAATATACGAAATAAAACATAGTAGTTATCTTTATCACATTAAACAAATTGTAAGTCGCCATATGGTTTCCTCTGGGCTCAGTGGCCAAGGATGAAACTTATATTTCCACAAACATTACTCAAACTATTTCTGACACACTTCAATGCATTTTCTTACACCGCAGGCTAAACCTGTATACAGGTGGTGTAGAGTGATCATACAACTGCATGCTGTTTACGGTAACGTCTGATTGGTCCGTCTGACGCCGCTGTGCTTTCCTATTGGTCAGTTTCTCTTTGGAGGCGGGTTTGTGTCTCGTTTGGCACGCCACAGAGAGAGAGAGAGAGAGGGAGAGAGAGAGAGAGAGAGACGCAGGTAAATAAGTCGGTCTAATGAGCTCGAATAAAGAGTTCATCTGTGATGGAGATCCATAACTTTTCCTTAGTGACTGTTATTGTTCTCCGTCTCTTATGTTACTTTTTATTTACTCCTATGTATTAAGTAGCATTTTTTTTAAAAGTTAGTTTGTTTATTTGTTTGTTAGTTTTACTAAGTATACCTAACTTGTGTTAGACAGGGATAGGGTTGCGCTTATCTTCTTCCTCTTTACTGTTTTTTATTTTTAATATTATTATTATTATTATTATTATTATTATTATTATTACTTTGAGCGTTGTTTAAAGAAATCAGTAATCATGCCGGACCATCTGACCGTGTCTGAGTTTATGGACATTACCAATGAGGATTATAAAGCGCCTACAACATCCATCTTCACCACCCGAATGGGCCATTGCCGGAATACAGTGGCTGGACTCGAGGAGGTAAGCCAGATGTTTATTCTGGAGAATAAAGACTAGAGCAACATTGTAGAAAATCTGCGCCATTTGGACTGGGTGCATTCCCCGTGTCATTGACTAATGTTTAAACTCTGAGAGGAAAGGAAAATAACTTCCTTCTTTTGAAATCACAGGTTTGCTGGCTGTGGAAGGTGAACCTCGCCCATAGTCCAACACAACACCACTCTAACCTACACAAAGTGTATATACACAGAGTCAAATCAGAACTAGTTGGAATATAACTTGGTTTAAAACTGCTTCAAATGTGTTAAACAACCTATTCAAAATGAATCAGGACTAGACTTTCTAGGGAACAAGATTAGGAAACTGCTTCAGTTTTAGGGCACTAAGTTTCTACAGTAAAATTCTTGACTAGAGAGTGAACAAGGAACTGCTTTGGATTAGTCTATTAGTGAGAAATTACAACCTTTTTTTTGTGATTTTCTACTACAAAAGCCCTGATTGGGAGTTTTTCTTCCGGCTGCACTAGAGGAATCTGAAAGCTGTGCTGCGTGTCAAATTTCTGTATGCATTTAGACAATTTGAGCTATTAAGAACATTCTGTTAGTTACACCCAGGCAGTTTCTATCAGCACGCTCAGTTTTTTTCACTTAGAAAATCAGCAGCTGTTTGTACTTCCACTTTCACTGTGGGTTTCGTGTGAACGGCACTGACACTGAGTGACTTTGTGTCATTGTGGTAGGTTTACCCTAGTCCAGTTATGCTAAGAGACTGAAGATGGCCAATTGTTTTAATTACAGATATGTTATATTTAAGACTCAACTTAGTTGTCTAAAAGAGATAAATGTAAGTTGCTCTGGATAAGGGCGTCTGCCAAATGTCAGATATGTAAATCTAAATCTTTTGGGAAGTGATAGCTCAGTGGTTAAGACGTTAGGACTACAGGTTAGCATGTTGAATCTCAGGACTAACAAGCTGCAACTGCTGGGCCTTTGAGCAAGGCCCTAATCCTCAAATGCACAGTTGTTTTTTTTTAAAAAAAAAAATCAAATAAATGAATGTTGTTTGGGATAAGGTTGTCAGATAGCATATATGTATGGCTTTGGTTCTCAATTTGGGGTCCAGGGACTCCCAAGGGCCTGTGAAGCACAGTGAGGGGGTCTATGATTTTTGAATCATCCAATCTTTACTTTGAGTTATTGTATTTATTACTGAGTTCTAACAACTATTAGTTTGCCGTGATTGGTAACTTAATTGTAATGAGTTTAAGCCAAACTTTAATAATTTACACACAAGTTGGCCTATAAATAATTACAGTTTTGACTTAGCATGTTCGGTGAGAGGTATCTTCAGGCATATAAAGCTCAGTAAGCATCCAAAATATAGTACACATTTAAACAATGTTCATGAAACAGTTCTGTACTGAGGTGGTCTATGGAATTTATTTTTAGATTTAAAGGTGTTCCTGGTTACAAAACCGTAAGATAATAAATATGAAGCCAGTACTGTGTAGCTGTTCATTTTGTATCAAGGAATGAAATTCTGCAAATGTAGACCTCCTCTGTGCTTTTGCCGTGCCATGTTTAAAAAGCTAGATGCACTGTGGGCTACAAATTCATGTCAGGAAGATTTTCACTATTATTGCATTTGTACGTGTGCAAACAATCAAATATTATGCTATTAGGGCTGTGGTGCGACATACAAGACAATATCAGTTTTTTAACAAATCACTGCATAAAGTGCAGTTTCAGTAAATACACTGTAGAATGCAGGTCATGACACATAATAACTACATGAATAAGGAAGTTACATCAACATACATTTGAATTTACAGTATTTTTCTGAATGGTACTTCACTTTTGGTGATACCATGTTAAGTTCAGTCAGTAGAGAAAGTAGTTGAAAGTGCAAGATGGAACATTGGAAACAATGCATCTTGTAACACTTCTCTTTAGGAAGCATGTTTCTTCAGTGTGTAGTACATGGCACAAATAGAGTATGTGAAAATATAAAAAGGATTGCCAATGGCCACATAATATGACTACTTCTAGCTTTTTACCATATCTAATGTAAAAAGTGCTTAAACATTTCTCAGGTGCTTGAGCAAAATCTGGTCTGGTTGTTATTTTGTTATAAATAAATTAATAGCTAGATTGATAAGATAGGGATTCTAAAGTAAGAAAAAGATTTGAAATGAAGTACGTTTGTGTTTGCATATTAGGGTGGTCTGCTGAGCTCCCACTTACACACATAGAGAGTAAGGGCAGTTCCTCTGACTGACATGCAGCACTCCCCTTTCCAGTTTTTCTACAAGTGTGTTGGATCTTGCTGAAACCTGCTTCCTTGTTCTGTGCAGGGCTCTTATGAAATGTGTCCCCCTAAGGCTGTGGGTCTGTTTTTACCTGCCCTTCTCTCTCTCTCGCTCCCTTTCTTCCTTCTTTTTTCCGATCTCTGCAATGATACTATTGCAGTATGCTTTCACTCATTCCTCTTTCAGTGTCTGTGTCTACCTACACTGAGAGAAGACACCATCATTTTACACATTCCCATTATATATTGAATAGAATACATACACTCCTGTGCCTTTTAAATTGAAACACCTCTAAATTGTGCAATTATCCAACCGGTCAATCATGTGGCAATGCATGAAATCATGCAGATAAAGGTAAACAGAATTTAATGGGGAAAAGAATGGGGGGGGGGAAGGGACGGGACCTTGGAGACTTTGACCAGACCAGGGTGAGTGTATCTTCTAAAACTTGTGTAGTTCTTTGCCTTGGGGTTGTGTTGTACAAATTGTGTCCATGAGCCATAGGGCTTTCCCTCAAGGGTTCTGTTCTGAATTCTCCGAGTGTGACTCACCTGAAGATTATAGTTTACATGCACGTGAAGGCATTTTGTGCTGGTGTTGGGAGGGAATTCAGGGGCTCCTTCAGATTATGGATTTTGTTTAACCAGTCATAATCCTTATGAGGCAATGTGGCATCATTATAAAGATTTGGGCCTGTATTAAGCATTACTGCTAGGCCCTTAAAAACTGAATCACTAATGCCCTCATCATTCTAATAGTTTCAAAGCAGACCCATTGAGAAACCATTACCTTTTTTGTTTTGTGTGTGTGTGTGTGTGTGTGTATGTGTGTGTGTGCGTCTCTCTCAAAAAAAATTGTACTTTGTATTTTGTAGGCTCTTGATGCAGACCGGAGTGTTCTGAGCAAGATGAAGAAATCTGTCAAGGCCATGTACAGCTCTGCCCTAAGTAAGTATGAGAAGATCATTCAATAGGCATCAGTTGAGCAGCCTAGTTTAGATAAAAAAGAAACACTATAACAGCAATGATCCGATCCATACTTTTTTAAAGGAATAAAGGAAAAACAAACATTTAATAAGGCTTTTATTATACATACAGATATTTAAAGTTTATAAAGATTTATAAAGACCAGTATTCATAGAAGAGACTCATTTAAGCAAAACAATATTTACACATATTAAAGACAGGATAAAGAAAGGAAAAATCACAAAGGATCACAAAGAAAAAGCCTGTACATACAAATTCATTTCAAAGTTGAAACTCAGGAAATAGCACAGAAAGAAATTCAGCCATAAGAAATAGTGTAAATAGTTTAAGAGCAAGAGAGAAAAATCTGAGTTTTGGATTAAGATTGTGACATCCACTGTAATACTTCTTTCCCAAAGAGGGCATCTGACATATTATCCAATCAGTTACAAATCTCAAATTCTTTATGTTATTCATTGATAAATTGTGGTAGAACAGGAGATTTGCAGCATGAGAGTGCAACTGAAAAATCATTCTTGTCAACATGGAGCCGAATCTCAAAGGACCTAAATCTTCAGGAGTTTTATTTTGTAAGTTTGAAATGCATTTCCCTAAAAAGCTTAACAGTTAGACTTAAAACTGAGTTTGAAACATCATATAATAATACATAACAATCCTAAATTGATTGCATTCTGAAATTATTGACAGCCGTGAAAGAAATGAGAGAACTTTCATGTCCTAATCCCAATATCAACCTTTCTGTTATGTGGTAGATACAGTATGCAAAAAATCAGGAACTTGGAACTGAATCTTTTTTTTCTCGATATTGATAGTGGATTAGTGCTTATTAATAGTGAATTAGAAAATCATATTTACTTCAAATCCAGATTGGTTGCAGTTTTCCATAAATAAAGTAAATGTCTCTCTGGGCCCATAAGTGTTCCTGGTTCTCTGGGTTCTTCCCACCATTCCAGTAGATGGACTGTAAATATCCCCCCTATAATCTATAATAGTAGATCGTAATATAAACCTATTGTTTGTTCATAGGAGGGCTTGGTGGTTAGCACGTTTGCTAGGGTTGGGGGTTCGATTCCCGCCTCCGCCATGTGTGTGTGGAGTTTGCATGTTCTCCCCGTGCCTCAGGGTTTCCTCCGGGTGCTCCGGTTTCCTCCCCCAGTCCAAAGACATGCATGGTAGGTTGATTGGCATCTCTAAATTGTCCGTAGTGTGTGATTGCGTGAAGTGAATGAGAGTGTGTGTGTGCCCTGCGATGGGTTGGCACTCCGTCCAGGGTGTATCCTGCCTTGATGCCCTATGACGCCTGAGATAGGCACAGGCTCCCCGTGACCCGAGTGTAGTTCGGATAAGCGGCAGACAATGAATGAATGTAAATGAGTGTAAGAATATGTGTATGCACAGTGACAGTGTGTATTCTCAACTCGTGTCCAGTGTTCCTGGGGAAGAACCTGGAACCGCCATAAGCCTGGCCAGGTTAAAGTGGTTAGTGAAAATGAATGAATTAGTAATAAATGTTCCTTATTACTCAAGTCACATTATGGCAGTCCTGAATGTGGTACATATAGCTATGTAGCTATGAACTGAACAAATATTTTTTTGTCTACAAATCCAAGTAGATTTCAGTCGCTATAGTCAAGTGGGAAGAAGAAGGGTTTTCCACACATACCATTCATTCTGCCTTTACCCAGTACTACTTGTCTCAACAAGCCTTCAACAAGCCTTCTGTCTCAGTCTCTCAGTATCTCTCTCTCTCTCTCTCTCTCTCTCTCTCTCTCTCTCTCTCTCTCTCTCGTTTACTTTCTACTTCTTTACCTCTCTTTCTAATAAGCAGCTGCTTGGTGTTTTCCTTTAATCCCACATTACATTCTGAAATTACGGCACTCCTTTAGACACAGCTCTGGCATGCAGTTGTATTTAACACACTTTATCTCCTTCAAAATGACTGCATTTACGTGTATGTGTATTCTCACAGTGCAGGCTTTATTAAGACTTGACAAAATGACACTGTGATTTGTAGGCAGTACGAACAAATGTGATGTTTTCTTATTTTAAAAAGAGATCCTTTGTTTACAAAGCTTTGTGAAACGTATGATCCATGTGATAACGGAATTGTGGCTCATACTGTGAGAAAGACTTGTTTCTCACAAGAGAGAAGTTGTTTTATGAGGATCATTTCAAATAATTATAAGATGTGTGTGACTTCCTCATTGTTTGACATTTCCATCCTACAAACTTTGCCTTAAAATGTTTGAAATAAATTTTCGTAGTTGAACATTTGTTGGAGAAATCTGATTTTCTAGGAGTTTGAACAGTCCCAGAGGCTGAATCTTACAGTAACACTATATGAGCTTTTTTCAGTTCCTTCATAACCGACATGAAACGCTTTACTGTTAGATGGATGACTGGGTGTGTGGTATATAATACGACAGGAAGGGGCAGTAAATGTATAGAGCAGAGCAATGTTCACAGTTTAGAGACACAGTATAAGTATTTCTTGTCTTTTTGTACCTTGACAGGAATTCAGTAGATTGTCTGAACAGTTGCAGTATGCAGTTGAACAGTTGTCTCTTTTATATTATGTGCTTGAGGAGGGCCTAATAATTCATTAATATGTTTGGTAAACCATCAGTAAAAGCGGATAGCTCACAATGTGTATATGATGTGTACATGTGTGTGTGTGTGTGTATTTTACTCTAGCTCATGTGGAGAATGAGGATCAGTACACTCAGGCCCTGGAGAAGTTTGGAGACGTGTGTGTGAATAGAGACAGCCCAGAAGCGGGAAAAGGATTCCTCAACTTTGCTATTTTGACCAAAGAACTCACAGCACTCTTTAAGAACTTAGTGAGTCTCTCGCTATCTCTCTTCCTGTCTCTGTTTATCCTCATATAGATACTCATTCACAGTTTAGGTGCTGTGGAAACTCTTTGTATTGCTTTGCTGTAGAAAGCCATTGTTAATAAGAAATGTGTCTTTTCATTGTTCACAGCTAGATAATGTGCAGAAAACAAAAGACTAGCAGATTTATTAATTGCATAGCAGTATTGGTTTATTAAGACTATAGCCGGGCACACTATAGACCTGATAGGCTGCAGTGGGTTACATTAGAATAATTATATTCTAACGAAATATTGTGCTAGTCCTGACCTGCTTTTGCAATAATGTCTTCACAGCTACAGAATATGAACAACATCATCACCTTTCCTTTAGACAGTCTGCTGAAAGGAGACCTGAAAGGAGTGAAAGGAGTATGAAAGCTGAACTACTACTACTACTACTACTGTTACTATTGTTACTATTACTACTACTTTCACTACTGATATTACTACTACTAATATTATTATTAATAATAATAATAATAATAATAATAATAATAATAATAATATTTAATAATTGTTCTTTTGTTTGTGATTTATTTGTGTGTTTAGGATTTAAAGAAGCCTTTTGATAAAGCCTACAAGGACTATGAAACCAAAATGTAAGAATCACAGTTTCAGACCTGCATGCTTTTATTGCTTGCTGTCTTTTTTTCAAGTGTGTTTCTTTAGTTAAGCAGATCATCAGCTTAGATAAAAGCATCATATTTATGCCAGGTTTTAGCACATTGTGCAGTAAAGCATTTTGTCAGTTTAAAAGAATAAACTAGATAAAAACTAGACTGCAAGGTGTCCATTGGATTGTATTTGTGGAGACAATAGACTATAATAACTATTATTCTGTAGAATGAGGACACTGTGGTGTTTCTGTGGTTTCCTGCTTCAGAAAATGCCTAAAAACTGTTGTAGTGTGGTTAAAGTGACCTATAAACCATGAATTGTGTTCAATATTAGAGATGATTTAAGGTATATTGCTATTTCCAGTGCCATTTCAGACCTTTGAATCAGACTTATTGCAGTGCTTATCATGCTCTGGTGCCGCACCTTGAACAAACAACACTGATCATATGGCTTTTATCTGCAACCTCTAATTCACTGTCTATGGTCTATTGCATTGTTTTGCTCAGGGACTTGAGACAAATGGCAATAGCAGATTTGCATCTGCATGCTGCTGATCAGTCAGTTCATTTCTGTGAAAGTTCAGTTATGTTTCTTCCTCTCTTTTTTGCTCACTTCCCACAGAGCAAGCATGGGGCAAAAATGTTTAAACATGGGCAAATTCTGAAAACAGTGGACAAATAGCACATACCTCAAGATACCTCTAACACTGTTTTTATTTTTATTTCTATTACTTGCTGCATACTGAAAGGTCTGCTGCTGCATTAAAAGCTTGTAATCTAATAATAACTAAAGGTGCTATGTGAAAACATAATGCAGCCATTTTTAAAAAGTCTGGGTTTTAGTATATTTGTATGTTTGTTTGTTTTTTGGCACATCTTTTGACAACGTGAGGAGCACATGAGAAAATTAAACATGGAGGACAATCCTAGTGCAAGTTTTGTATCGTTGATCCGAAAACATTTCATTGCTACAATCAAATCACATGAACAGCTCGTCTTTTGATTCTCTCTCTCCAAAACTACAGTGAATTCAAACAACCAGCAGTTTTTATTCATCTTTATAAATGATCAGCATAAATGTAATAACAAATTAGCTACTAGCTAGGACTGTAATAGCGAGTGGTTAAATGTTTGTAGGATTTACATGGAACTGTCATAATAAATAGCAGGTGAAGTGATTAGAATTTGGAAGTCCACTCATGGTCATGGTCAAATGTCTGAAATAATTTTTCTTTAGTAGCATCCTAGCGGTATTGCAGGCCAACCTATTGATACTGTTGGTATCACATACAACTTGTTTAGACATTAAACATGTTTGCACATCAACCAGATATATGCTTCATTAGTAAGCTGCTTTCAGTTTGGCCTCTCACACTCATAAATCTAAATGTACTAAATCCATTTCCTCTTATGTGCAGTAATAAGATTGAAAAAGAGAAGCGAGAGCATGCCAGGCAGTTTGGGATGATCAGAGAGGTCATTGGAGGAGAGATCGCTGAGGAGATGGAAAAAGAGAGGCGAGCCTTTCAGCTCCAGATGTGTGAGGTGAGGGATGTGGGTCACCTTTCAGCCAGCTGTGGCAAGCTTTGTTAAGGAGACTGAAGGCTGTTCTTTATTTCAGTATCTCATCAAAGTCAATGAAATCAAAATCAGGAAGGGGGTTGACTTGGTGCAGAACCTCATCAAATATTTTCATGCCCAGTGCAAGTAAGTGTTTTACATGTTTGCAAAAACAAAACAAACAAGCAGATATTTCTCTGAATGCCCCGTGGTTGAAATAAGACATCAAGTGTTCTGTCTGTCTAGTTTCTTTCAGGATGGGTTAAAAGTTGTGGAGAATCTTAAACCAGCTATGGAAAAACTGTCCACAGACTTAATAGGGGTGAGTTTGGGATTTTCCTTATTATGTAATATCTTAAAGTCTTTGTTTTGCTTCATCCAGTGTTTCATTTGAATATTTATTTCTATGTAAAAGGTTAAACAAGCTCAAGAAGGAGAAAAGAAGCAGCTGATTCAGCTTCGAGATATGCTAAAGTCATCCATACAAACAGAACAAAAAGAAGTGAGGTTCATCATTTTATTATAGTTAAGGTTTAAATACCCCTTGTATCTTCGAGAAAAAATGTTTGTCTATTTTGCAGACAAAACACCATTACTTTTTACTTTTTCTAATTTTAAGAGGGGTTTCTACTGAGATTGTCTCTGTCTTTAGCATTATTTGGCAAAAAAAATGGTATTAGTCTTAACCAAGAGTTAGTAAAAAATAATGTTTTTGCTTTGACTAAAATGTCGCTTCTTTCTTATAGAAAATGTGTCCTAATTATTGGCATAATGCATGAGTGAAACTAACTAGTTGAAGTTAAGGCTTGGCCTCTGCAAAGATTTTTATGTTTTTTGGCCTCAGGCTTAAATTAGTCTTGCATTCAGCTGGATTCAAACCTTACTTGGTCTTGACTCCCTTAGGACTTAGGTCTCAATGTTGGCTAGCTCTGGTCTTTGTCTTGGCTTAACAACATAAAACGTTCGGATCATGAAAGGTTAAAACATGCCGAAATGATCAAGTGTTCAGAGAAGTAAAGAAATAATTTAGTTATAAAAACAGTTATCAAAAAAGCTCCAGATATTTTAGGTATGTTATTACTATGATTAAACAAAGAAAATGGTCATTGATGCTTAAGAAACAGACCCAAAGACACGGATAAATAGTGGAAGGAGAAAGTCCTCAAAAGCAAGCAGTACAAATGTCAATATTTACATCATATTCAGGAATAATATTTGAATATTCCCATATTATTATTATTTTTTTGTCTATTTTATTTATGATAACATCTCTAAAACCATTTAACTCGCATTAACTGTGTCACTGGTTTTAAAATAAGAGTAAGAGCAGTGTTGGTTTTCATCAGGAATCTATAGTCATTATCACTTATTTGCATGATGCACTTTCCAAAAATCACCCAAATTCTGATTCTACAGTATATTCTGAATGCAAATCTTATCCTATGATTATGGAAAAATGATTAAAGTGTTGGACAATAAATGGTTTGTCCTATATCAAATGTGGTAAAGAAGATAAAACAATGATTTGAAAACACTAATTAAAATGATGGGTTTTTGTCAGGAATCTCAGAACAAACAGAGCTCAGGCTACAGTCTCCACCAGCTGCAGGGTAACAAGTCTTACGGCACTGAGTACTCTGGGATGCTCTCCAAACGCAGTGAAGGGTGAGGAAAATGATTTTATTTACACAATGACACTCCAAACAAAATACTCTATTTTATGATAGAACATTTTTCTTTTATTTCATAAAATATTTTTATTTTTAAGAATATTTGTATTTATTTGATTTTATATGTTTATAGAAGGCTATTTAAGACTTTCTAGGCAAAATGTGTCTTTGTCTTTTGGATGTTTTCAGGCTGAGGAAGGTGTGGCAGAAAAGGAAGTGCTCAGCGAAAAGTGGATATCTGACCATTTGCCATGGAACGGTAAGAGAAAAATCTGGTCCAGTAACAGGCCTGTTTCCATGGAAACAAAATACCAGATTTTCTCAAAAAAGGCGTCTTCTAATTAATCCACTTGATCAAATCAGGAACTTGTCTATGTGGGGTTAATGTGTAGCTTTGAAGCTTCTGCAGTCAGTGAACCACACTGGACGATATTGAGCACAAGCACAGAATGCCATAAAACATGTTTTGATACATACATGTTTAGATAATGGTATAACACTATTACATGTAGTGAAAAGGGTTCTGACTGATCTAAATAATGTTACTAACATTATTTCCAAACTTGTCCATCCCTGGCTAGAGATTGTATGCCTGGCTCCTCTTAGGGGATCCCCAGACATTCCCAAGCCAACTGTGAGATCTGCCCCAAGGGCTGTGTCCAATGGAATGTGCAGGATACAGCTTTCACATAAGCTGAACATGTGGCATCCTTGTAAATTGCACAGACTGGCTCCTCTTGATTTGGAGGAGCAGTGACTATACACAGAGGATGGTAAAGCTCCTCGTCCTTATCAAGGGGAATAAGTCTTATTAATAAGACCCTGTGGTGGAACTTAATTTCTGCCACTTGTACTCTCAGCCTTATTCTTTGGGTCACTACTAGGCTAAGCTTGTTATGGTGCCATGCTTGTCACAGCGCATTATGAGACAGTTAATTCAGTGCTGATTTTTTGAAAATGCAGGTAAAAATGCAGTCATTTTGCAAGGCTCTTAACCAATTCTGCTCCAGGGGTGCTGTATAATGGCTGTCCCTGTGCTCTGAACTCAACTTCCTAAGCTGGGATATGCAAAGAAACAATTTCACTGTGCTCTAATGTATATGTGACAAAAATAAAGGCTTCTTCTTCTAGTATCTATATTGTGCTCCAGTTGATTGCATCTTTATTTCTTTATAGGCAAACATACCACCAGCCAAACTCAACCTGTTAACCTGCCAAGTGAAATGCAATCTTGAGGAAAAGAAGTGCTTTGATCTCATATCCCGTGAGTCACAAGCACAGAATTAAAGGTTCACTTTTACTGTCCACAAATAAAATTACTTTTGGAACGTTACCTGTCTGTTATGTCTTCTCTATGTTGAAACAGATGACCGTACATATCATTTTCAGGCAGATGATGAATCTGAATGTCAAAGGTAAGTTTCAGTATGCAGATGTGGATTTTTAGATGGAGAAACAGAATTAAACTTCTTTGTGATACTAAGATGAGTGCCGCTGACTGTTTATTAATCCTCCTGCAGATGGGTGTCTGTGCTGCAGAACAGTAAAGAAGAGGCTCTGAACGATGCCTTTAAAGGGGAGCAGAATGTGGGCCAGAACAATATCGTGCAGGAGCTTAGCAAAGCCATTGTGAGTGAAGTCAAGAGGATGAGTGGCAACGATGTGTGCTGTGACTGTGGAGCTCCTAGTAAGTGCTTTATTTCATCCTCCTGCTCCGAATATTAGCAACTCTCACATTCAGGTCACCTGCTGAATAAATGACTTATTAGAAAAATGTAGCAAAGAAGTAAATGAAATCTATTTTACCCAAAAAATACTGGTGTATGATATCTGACTGTTAAAACAGAGTTTCAAAAAAGGATATAGGTGTATATTTGTGTGAGAATGTGTGAAGAACGTATGGCTTAGTTCCAACAATAAAGAAATCATTCTTTTGTCCTAAAGGTATATAGACTTTTGCACTCAATTGTAAAGGAACACATATGTTATTCTCACAGATCCAACTTGGCTCTCCACTAACCTGGGGATTCTGATCTGCATTGAATGCTCGGGTATCCATCGGGAAATGGGGGTGCATTACTCCAGAATACAGTCTCTGACTTTAGATGTGCTGGGAACATCCGAACTCTTGGTAAGTCTCGATAACTTTCTAAATTTGGCAGTAGGGCCTCACTGCGAAGTGTCTAACTCTATCAAATCATTGTGCAGCTGGCAAGGAATGTAGGAAATGCAGGCTTCAATGATATCATGGAGGCAAAACTATCAGGGGAAGAAATAGCCAAACCCAGTCCCTCTAGTGACATGTGAGTCACAGGTTTCTATCAGAGACTTCTATCTATTTCTATTTTTGTATGGATGTTCTTGAGCTATGAAACTATACACTTTGAATTGAGCAACATTATATACACAGCTGATCGTTGAATAATTTTATCAATCCCACAGGCAGAGCCGCAAAGATTTCATCACAGCTAAGTACATAGAGAAGTGCTTTGCTCAGCGCAGACGTACTGATGCGACTGCCAAACAGCGCAGCCTGTACGAAGCAGTGAAGAGCCGTGACATCTTTTCACTGCTGCAGGTATACGCCGAAGGAGTGGACCTGACCGAGACCTACCCTACGGCCAATGAACATGTGAGTTAAATAATGTAGACTCAAAGAGCGGCGCTGTTGTGTAAAGGCGTTGGATTCAAATGAACATTATTATTAAAGAATATGAAAAAGCTGCGGCTTTCAATCAAATCAGTTCACGTCACTTCCCTTAGGAATCTAGTGTGAGTACTTTTCTGTAATTATGTACAGTTAAGTAGATTTAATAAAACTGAATAGTTCTCATGCTGATATGTTAGTGGTCAGAATAATGAAAATATGACACCTGTCTTCTCATATGCTTTTGTGGGTGTTGTAAACTGAGTAGGAAACATGCCACTGTGCTATTAAAATTCAAAACAACACATACCGCTGTTGCATTGCTTTACTTGCACTAGCACAGGTGTGTTTGAATATAACCACAAAAAGGTAACTGAGTCACAAAGCAAACAATAAAATTGGCTTCTGCCCAACTAAACTAGCAATACACTGGTAGACAAAATTACACTTGTGCATGCATGATACTAGAGACCTTTAAGCCCTAATGCATGGCAGCTAAGTCACTCCTGGTCACTGACCTCCATGAAAGAGAAAAGGAAGAAGCACTGCTGAGAATATTTTACTGTTTATCTGTTTTGCTGTGTAGCCAATGTATAATTTCACACCTAAAAAAAATCCTGTTTTTTAGTCATTGCCTCAAAAAAGTGTACTTATTGGCTTTGCTCATCGATCTCTGTAAATGCTCTTACAGGAGCAGGGTGAGACAGCGCTACATCTGGCTGTACGAATAGTAGACAGAAACTCCCTCCATATTGTAGACTTCCTTGTCCAGAACAGGTATGACAGCATGTTCAAGAATAAAAATACACCATTGTAGTTCTTATGTTACAAAAGGTGTGTGTGTGTGTGTTACAGTGGGAATCTGGACAAACAAACTGTGAAAGGAAGCACAGCAGTTCATTATTGCTGCCTGACAGACAACAGCGAGTGTCTGAAACTTTTACTGCGGAGCAAGGCCTCTGTCTCCATGAGTAAGATCTAATGTCTGGATTTATTTGAAAACAGATACTATCAGTGTGATTGTTTTTTTTAACTGCAATGTGGTGTATTGTTATTCCTGCACCTGTTGGTGTTATACAAGAAAACAAATAGACAGTCATAAACTAATACACTTTAAATGTCTCTAGCAAATGAAGCTGGGGAGACACCACTGGATGTTGCCAAGAGGATGAAGCATACACAGTGTGAGGAGCTGGTAGGATCATGTTTTCAAATTTAATCCTGATCAGTAATGCATAGTGTGTAGTACATCACTCAGGTCAATCCTGAGCCATGGTTACTGGGTACATGGTTTTCCCTAGAAACTGTAGATATATTGGCTGCTCCTTAGCAGATTGGCATCTTAACCATTTCATGTACACCATGTTAAGCAGTTATGGATACTGAATTAATAATAACTGAATAACAGAATGACTCAATCTAGCACGAAAAACACGCACTATATACACACACTGGTTACTTTATTAGGAACTTTACACTAGGTTGGATTCTCCTTTGCTCTCAGAAGTGTTGCTTTTATTCCTCAAGGATATGGCTTACACAATATGGAACTGTATTAGTGCCAAAATTCCTGAAAGCAAAATAGCATATTGAATCACATGAATTGAATAAAAATTTGTCACAAAAGAAGTTTGAATTTTTCTGCTTTGCAATTTGATCTGATTGAAAAAAAATACTTACAGCATTTACAAAAAAATACAACCTTCATTATTTTTCAACCTTACAAATTCAGGTTGAAAAAATTCAAGTATTGAAATTCATTCATTCATTGTCTACCGCTTATCTGATCTATACTCGGGCCACGGGGAGCCTGTGCCTATCTCAGGCGTCATTGGGCATCAAGGCAGGATACACCCTGGACGGAGTGCCAACCCATCGCAGGGCACACACACTATGGACAATTTAGAGATGCCAATCAACCTACAATGCATGTCTTTGGACTGGGGGAGGAAACCGGAGTACCCGGAGGAAACCCCCGAGGCACGGGGAGAACATGCAAACTCCACACACACATGGCGGAGGCAGGAATCAAACCCCCAACCCTGGAGGTGTGAGGCAAACGTGCTAACCACTAAGCCACCGTGCCCCCCAGTATTGAAATTCAGGTTGAAAAAATTCAGGTATTAAAATTCAAGTTGAAAAAATTCAGGTATTAATATTCAGGTTGAAAAAATTCAGGCATTAATAATTCAGGTCGAAAAAATTCAGATCTTAACATCCTGGCTATTACAGGAAGAGCAATAGATTGCCGATTTCTCGAGCTCGTGTCGCAGTGCACTTCAAAGTGTGCATCCTGCTCCCTGTGCAGTTTACTTCGCGGGGAACCATTTGCTGAAAAAAATAACGTAACTTCGGTTATTGACTACCATTGTGCCGAAGACACAAAAAACAGAAAAAAAAAATTAAAAGTACACTAAAATAACTCATACTGCCCTGTTGTTTAATAAAACTAATTTCACTTGCCCCTTGGTCCATTGTCTTCACAGCCCGCAATCCCTGCGCAGTCTTACTCTCAGCCGTTTCTCCGCTGCAGGTTAATTACAAGAGCCGCGTTCCAATCGGTAGGTGGTACACTGCACAGGGAGCAGGATGCACACTTTAAAGTGCACTGCGACACGGGCCCGAGAAATCGGCAATCCATTGCTCTTCCTGTAATAGCCCGGATGTTAAGACCTGAATTTGTCGACCTGAATTTGAAGGCTCGCATTTTGTCGACCTGAATATTAATACCTGAATTTTTTCAACTTGAATTTTAAAACCTGAATTTTAATACTTGAATTTTTTTCAGCCTGAATTTGTGAGGTTGAAAAATAATGAAGATTGTATATATATATATATTTTTTGTAAATGCTGTAAGGATTTTTTTCATTCAGATCAAATTGCAAAGCAGAAAAATTCAAACTTATTTTTTGTGACAAATTTTTATCCAGTTCATGTGATTCAATATGCTATTTTGCTTCAGGAATTTTGGCACTATTACACTTCCATACCACAAGGTGTGGATTGGATCTCTACGCTGACTGCATTACATAATTAATAATCACATAATTGCTGCAGATTTGCCTGCTGCTCATTCATGCTGTGAATCTCACATTCTACCACATCTCAACTGTGATCTAATAGATTAAGATCTGGTGACTGTAGGGCTGCTGAAGTACACTGAACTCATCACCATGTTCAGTTTGAGATGACCTGGACCTGTAAGGGGATCCGTATGGTCAGGAAACAATACTTAGACTGGTTGTGGCATTCAAATGAGGCAAGACTGGAATTAAGGGATTATTACATTACATTCCTGACATCATTATCCCACCACCACCAGCCTCTTGACACCAAACTAATATTCATTAGATCAGGTGGTAGTTTTCCAAGCTTCACCTGTCCAGGCATTGCTACAATATGATTAGCCAATTGGATAATGGCAATTTAGCATTGGCAGTCCATCTATCTGTATGTTTTAGGGAAGCCAGAGCACCTGGAAGAAAGCCACACAGAATCAGGGAGAACATGTTTTTTCCTGTTTTTTAAGGGCGTTATAATAGAACCACTATATTAAGGATTTTATTTGAAGAAAACCTTTACTGGTCTTCAAAACAAATTCTGGGTAACTAAAGTCTTGATGTAAATAAAAGGCATGGTCATTGCTGATTTTCTCTCTAACTCTCCATGGCAGTTGACGCAGGCACATACCGGCAAGTTTAATGTCCATGTGCATGTGGAGTATGAGTGGTGTCTGCACAATGAAGACCTGGATGAGAGCGATGATGAAATGGAGGACAAGGTGCACAATGCCATAATGCTGTTTACTCATAAAAATGACATTGTAGCAAGTTAAAATATCTTGAATAAAATGATCTATTAAAATATTTCAAACCAATTATTAAACCAAAAAAACTATTTCTAGACATATTGTACTGTTTCAAGCTATAAAATGTTCATGTACTATTGGTGGATTATTTTGCAAATGTTAAGCATTAATTTCTAGAAAGAAGCAAAATGATCTGCCAATAGAATAATTTATAGCTTATAATTTTATATTTGGCTAACATTAATCTTATGATATGAGATTCAAGATATAATTGCTTGCTAAGATGTAATTTGTTGCATTGTTCTCATCATGCACACAGTTCCTCTGTTAAACAAGTATTATTAAGAATTTATTGGATAATATTGAGTTATTTAATTGTACATACAGTGTGCAACATCTGTATATGAAATCTTTTCCCTTTCCATGTGTTGTAGCCGATCCCTCAGAAGCGAGAGGAGCGGCCTGTAAGCTGTTTGCTCCCAGGCAACGCCTCTATCCAACCCAACATGGCTGCCCTGGCCCGGGATGTGGTCAACGCTGTTCGGGAAAAACAGAGAAGCTTCATCCCCAGCATACTGTGTAACGAGACCTACGGCACCATGATGGATCTCAGTCCCCCTCCTTCTAACGTACCCACTTTCCCCACATCACAGCTCCCTCCACGCAACCCTGTCATGGGTAAGCATCTGTGTGATTCTAAAACATACAGTACATATACTGTACATGTTGAAAATGAATTATGAATAAGAATGTAATGATCTTCAGCATACAGGATATAAATGTTTCATGTCATTTCAGGAGTTAGCAGCTGGAAGGCTATGGAGACAGTAGGGAGGCAACGATCCTCTTCAGACCCGCCCAATCCGTCCAGTCCAGAAAGCAACATCTATGGTAAGTTACTGGCCTCATTGTAGTTGAGTTTTAGCTGAGTGATCTAGTATAGTTTGCTTACACATTTCCAATACAGTGTCTCTCTAACTGGTGTTACCTCTCTTTTTAGTTCTTCCTCCTGCTCCTCCTCCACCTCCTCCTCCTCCAGCTATCAAGAAGCCAAATATCCTGGAACTTAAGATCCAAACAAAGAATGTCCCTCTGCCCCCAGTGCCACCTGCACCGCCAGTCCCACCCAATATTCAGAAGCCCCTGGCCCCCACTATTCCCACTGCCCCACCACTTATTTCAGTGCCCCCTCCTCCTCCAATGCCCCCACCTTCATTCAAACCCACACTACCAACAATACCCATACAGCCCAGAGCCCCTACATTCCAACCTATTTCAGGGTAAGACCACACACACACACACACACACACACACACACAAAAACACCTTTTCTGAATGTGTGACCCTATTTTACAGGATTAAATATAAAATCTGTAGTAGACACCCCAGAGCAATATTTATAAACTTGTAAACTTATAAACATTTTAGAATGCTAGATAGAACTTCTCAAGAGTGTCATGTTGAATGCTTCGAAATATTTTATTCCCTTAACCAATTTCACTCATCTTTATGATTTCAGAACTGACAAAAAAGCTCCCAAACTGCAACCAGTTAGATCTAGGCCGCCTGAAACAACTGGTAGGTTTCACACTTTCATTAGAACATTTATTAGAAATGTGTATATTTTTGCTCAGATATTAGGATATTTTGCATTGTGTATCAGATACTGTCTTGTATTGATTCATATTCATATTTGCTAAGTGTAATTTCTATATTTCTTAATATGTTTGTACAGAAAAAGATGCTTCTGTGTCAGCACCGGGTTCTGTATCATCACCCCCTGCTCCACCTCCCGTCCCTAAACCTAGAGTTCCTCAGGCAGTAAGTCAATGCTGCGACAGAACAGTTATACCCCTATTTATCATGACAATATAAAGAGAGAAAAAAATAGACACAGTTTTGCCTGTGTTATTTAAAACACCAGTGCCTATATATCTCAAATATACACACATAATGTCTTTAGACTTGGTACGTATATTCATATGAACAAAAAGGTATGTATGTACCAAAGCTGAGACGTCTATAGCAACAAGTAATTAGGATTTTCACCATTGTGGTTGATTCTGGTTTTCCCCATTCCTTTGCCCAAGTCAGAGATGAGATCAGAGATGGGTTATGCCATGTAAGGCCTTCTAGAGTTGTTTTTGGCTGTATGTTTAGGATCGTTGTCTTGTTTTAAAATTCCATCTTGTCCCCAGATTCAGTTTTTTTGGCCAATGAGATTAAATCCTCAATTCATGCTTACATTCATGCCTTGGAGTGCCCTAGTATTGTTTGCAGAGAAAGGACTCCATATGATGCCCCCCTGCTGTACTTCACTGTGGGTGTGGTGCTAGTGAGATAATACACGCTTAACTTTTAGTGTAAACCTGCATATATGACATGCTGAATTATTAATTTTAAATAGTTTTAATTTGTATTTCTATATGAAGAGCTGTGCATGGGGTGTATACAATCTCAATACTTTTTCCCACTGTCAATTTACATTTATAGGCATATGTTTGTGAATACACCATTTCTTTGTTCATATTTATAAACACAAACAGAAAAGACATTGTGTGTGTAAACTTGAAGTGGAAGTATGCTGTGGAAGTGTGTCAAATATGTTAAAATAACTAACTTAGCTTATTTCCCCTCATTGTAAATAACAGTCGAGATCCGTGATAGGTGAGGTTCACTCATCCATGGGTTATTTTGTTTGAAATGACATTCTTTTGAATTAAAGTCCTTAATAGATATTACATTTCTTCATTCAAATTGACAATGTCTGTGTTAGGCTAGACTCTGGTGGAGCTGGGGTCATATCATTTTTGATATACAGCTGAATTTACGCACACACGCAGAGTGAAAAGAACAAGCAATACTCTCACTAGTTAAAACTTGTCTGCCTCTGAAGCTCAATGTATACTGTGCCATAAAACTTTTTTTTGCTGATGATGTGGTTCTGAGAGAAGATCTAATACAAATATGCATTGACACATTCTCATATGGGTTATTTTGAAGGCTGTTACATATGCGCTGCCATTGATAGTGTTATAAAGTATTCAGCATAACTTGAGGACACTCAAGTCAAAAGTAACGTGTCTGTGTTTGTGTGTGTGTTAGAAGGGTAAGCCTAAGCGGGTGAAAGCTCTCTACAAGTGTGTGGCTGATAACCCAGATGAGCTGACTTTCACTGAGGGAGAGATGATTATAGTAGATGGAGAGGAAGACAAGGAGTGGTGGGTGAGTATTCACACACACACACACACACACACACACACACAAAATAAACACACAGTTTATTTGAAGTGTTTGAGGGAGTTAGGCATTATCTTCCAAGCAACACTGATACATCAGAATCGAGATAAATACCCATGTATTCAGCAGCCTTTTACCTGAGACTCTCCTTTAATGGTGTGCTGTATCTTTCAGGTGGGGCACATTGAAGGGGATCCGACCAGAAGAGGAGCTTTCCCTGTTTCATTTGTGCACTTCGTCAATGACTGATATTAGCTCAGATCTGAGCTGGACACTGAAACTGCTGCTGCAGAGTTTGGGATTGTATCTCACATACTGCCACGTTGCCATGTTGAGGTTTTATAAGGGAATTAATCACTTAAGTTTCCTTTTATTGTCAGCCATCTTGCCCCAGCAATTTATTGATTGATTATTATGTTGTGTAACATTTTTGTGATTCCAAATATCTGCTGGATTTCTATTCTGGTGTTTAAAGATTATTTTGGAAGTTTTGGAGTTTGGTTGTAGAGCAACCTCTCAACTTATGCAACTCTTCATTTGTCCTGTAAGCTCTGTTACTGCACAAAGTCATTAAATATTTTATGTCATTTTCACAATGTTTTTTATTTTATTTTTTTAAATTATACCCAGAATGGAAAGGTCTGCACAGAAGTAGAGGACCGTCAGGGTAGCAACAAGTAGAGATTGCTCATTCCATGTTTAATACAAAGTCATTACATTGTGACCATGACAGTAACCTCAGGTTTAAAGTTTTAGTAGCTTAAAAAAGCTCTTTGTTTTATATATTTTTGTGAACTTTTTTTTATTCAGGTGACAGTAGATCCATGGATATATACGTAACTGACTGTTCTACTTCCCTTTGTCCACCACTAGGGCTGTTTTCTGTCAGAATTAATCAAGACCAAATATCAGCCATTATAAGGACGAATAACACGTGACTAGAAAATTACAGACTAAATCAGAGGAGTTCAATCAGCCACACCTGATTCCACCGGTTTAATCTGTTAATCTTGGTTTTCAGTAGACTCAGGTGTGGCTTCTGCTTGATTAGAATAAAAACCTTCATCCACAATGGCTTTTTCCAGATAGGATTGGACACCTCTGGACTAAATAGTGCAAATCTGTCACTTTATTTGAGGACGAGAAGTATTTATTGATATTGTTCTTCAGGCTGTTGAGATCGAACATCACTCAAAGGCTGATATAGGTCTTTAATGAAGATATGAATCACTAAAAATTCTTATATTGGCTGATATGGTACACTTTTGAGGATAGAAAATGCTCTTAAACTGGTATTCTGGGTGGTAATGAAAATAGTGAATCTGTATAATCAGGCTAAGGTAAAGGGTTAATTCAATATCTCTACTTCACATTAGTGATGTCCAGGATGTAGCCAGAAGCATGACTGCATGGCACGGAAACATGGAGGAAGACACCTCCCTTCTGAGATAAAGTATGTTTGCATTATTTAACAGGCTTGCTAGTCTTTAGACAGTAAAACTCATTTATGATTTTCCCATAACACACAAACAGTTGCCAGCTGGCAAGCGCTTACAAATAGAGCTTGAGCAAGAGCAGATAAATTAATTAAAATATAGCATAAATATCCAACAGTAATGCTGATAATTTACATACTCATCTTCCTGTAGTAATGGCCAGTAAAAAAAACTTCCATCAGTTCAGAACTGCTTAGTATCAACTGCTAACAAACTGTTTAGTATCCAATTCATCCTCTCACGGACAGGTGAAGAACGCTGCAGAGAATTTAGGGGTGAAGATTGTGCCCAAATTATGCATTTGTCATTTTGACATGACTTTCCTCATCACTAATATCTCCTCTGATCTGAGCTGGACACTGACACTTCAGCTGGAACCGCATCTTAACCTACTGCCACAAGGAATGCAAGATTTTTACATTTTTTCCATAGATAATTTCAGCAATTAAGCTTCCATTTATTGACAGCAATTAATGCCATTAATCACAAAACATTTAGGACTTTAGGTCACATTAATCTGATACCGAGTTTGCTTTCAATGCAACTCTACATCCATCTCTCAGTTAGATCTCTCATCTCAAGCAACTTCAGCTTTTCTATAAGCTCTGTTAATTGCACCGAAGGCATTAAATATTTCAAATGGTTGCTTTTTTTTTTTTTTAATTTAAACTTAAAACACAACACCAAACACATGATCATGTTTGCTTGGGAAGTACTGAAAAAAAACCCCAACTATGAACATATTACTACAAAGAAGTTAATTTGTAATGCTTGTAATTGCAATTTTGAACAATTTCATGTTTCTTTCTCAGACGAAAATGTACAACAATGTTTTTCCTATGTGGTCATGACACTGTACACTGAACTAAAAGACCTTTATACATATACTTTCTTCATATCTTGACTACTTTCTCAGTGGAATATACATCCCTATTAGTACAAGCACACGAACAAAAAAATGTGCCGTTTTTTCAAAACACTTTAGTAAGATCAGAATAATACGTATAAAAATAAAGCTTATAAATCTGTGGTCCTATTAACATATTTCACATTTATACAGCAGCAGGTCCCCAAATAAACTATCTTGGAGATTAACAGCAGCTTGACTGTATCAGAGAATCGGTGCAGTCCTTTTGACACAGTTTAGGCTGTTCCATAGATAAACTTTTAAAAGTTTTATGCGCTCCGGACAGCAGAGGAAATGGTCGGAATATCTGCAGGAAAACAGAAGGACATAAAGCGTGACTTATTGCTCAACGTTAGGTACAGTGTGCCTAAACAAGCTCGATCACAATGTGAGTGTAACCTGTGAGAAGCGGCGTCATCTCTATCCGGCTCTCCTCCAGCGTAAGGAAACGGCCATTTTTAAGCTGTGTGGTTGTGTTGGACCCATTCGTTTCACACGTCAGCACATGGACAGGTCCTCTGGAGCCCTTCAGGTGGATTTTAATACAGTCCTGGCAAAGTGAAGATTTATTTCCAATGACCACTGCCATGAATTGGCTTACAAAATCTATCTGACTGACTGAGCGATCGACTGTCCCCCCGCCCCCTACACATACACTGTATTTTATACAGGCACACTAACCACTACCATGAATTGGCTTACAAATTTAATCAGTCTGTCTGCTTGACTGTATCTCCAATCAATCTCATTCTCTTTCTATCTATACACACACACACACTATATTTTGTAACAACCCTTGGGTATTTTGGTGATATCTAAAACATTTGGACATGCCTGCCTTAAAGCATACCACAATCATAACACTGACTGACGATATAGCTAGTTTTTGTATGCATAATATACTACAGACAGCTTCTTTCAGCATTAATCACAGTGCAGAATCTGTGGATAAAATCTAACGCAAGGTCCTAGAGCAGTGAAGTCATAATCTATAATCAAACACCGCCTGTTAAAATGCCTGTGATGCTCTGCACTGCACTAGGAATGTAATCATGATCTTTTTCATTCATACTTTAACATGCTGAAACTTGTGAATGAGATAAACACAACTTGAAACTGTTTTTACAACTTTAAATAGTCAAAAATATAAAAATTTTACCTAGGTGAAGAAATGTACAACTTACCTCAGTGGGTGTAGGGACCTCCAGCTTGGTCTCCTCAGGAGCTTTGATGGCTATCACGGTCTGATCCCGGAAGGCTTCAATCTGACAAATGTCTTCATATGTCACGTAAGCTAAGGTGAATCTACAGTTAAGGTCAATATGTGGGAAATGTGCTATGATAAGAATGCTTTGCCGTTCTGTTGAGATAAGTGATGCAATTCTTTCATTTCTAACTATTGCTAGGAGACAAAAAGGTATCTGATTATTATACTGTAATTCACTCAATTCCACCAACCAATAATATGCCCTGCAAATACTTGGGCATTTCCCTCAGTTCTGACGTCACATGGAACTTGCCTGAAAGTCTGAAAAGAACATTACTCACTTCACCATGATGCTACATGACAGACGTACCATCATCATGAAGTGAAACTCGAAACAAAATAAGAGAAGCAGGACAGACCAAAAAAAAAACCCTACATCAAACTACTTGAATTTAGGCTTGTTTGTTATCTTTCTCCAAACGATAAGCTTACTGCAGTGTAAATGAACAATTATTATATTTTATTTACTTGGTCTAATTTCTAGGGGCATTGGTGGCTCAGTGGTAGGTTTCTCGCCTATCATGCAGAAGGCCCAGGTTCAAGCCCCAGCCAATGCCTCAACCCCAGCCACTGGATGCAGTGCCGGTCCCAAGCCCGGAAAAATGGGAGGGTTGCGTCAGGAAGGGCGTCCGGCGTAAAACATTTGCCAAGTTGTTGTGCGGACCAGCTGGTCCGCTGTGGCGGCCCCGAACAGGGAGCAGCCGAAAGCAACTTGGTTTAATTTCTCAATTGTTTTAATTGTACTGACTAACCTCCAGGGGCGATGTATAAATAACATGTTATGTAACAAAGAAAATATATATGATCATTGATATTGTTACAAGGAGAAGTTTATGTAAGATTTCATGAAAGTCTCTCATGTTGTTTACTCTGTAACAAGCTGCATTTTTCTCTCTGGCTGATGAGGAAATGACTGTTTATGGCTGTTTAAGAACAGCAACACGTTTGTCTTGTGGACATTAGACAACATTAAGTGCAACTACGAACGTCTCAAAAGTATGACTTGTCTACAGTTGGTCACAAATTGCTGTAGCGTAAGAGAAGGAAAATACATGTGCCATTACAGATTATCAGACAGTGATGAGATTTTTCCTAGAACAGCATGCCCTGCCGTTTTCTTAGCCCTTATTTATCATTTATTCAGCACTAAGTGTTTAAACTAACACAGTCTTTTAACGTAATCAGCCGATGTTGGCTATGTTCTGCAATGCTAATCACTCAGCACCTCTTAACTGTTCCAAACAATCTTAATCTTGAATTTAGCTGAGGTCAATGAGACTCCTAAACATATAGCTACTGCTCTGTTGGATTTGCATTACTCAGTGTATTAATGACCTGAAAGCCTCCTGCTGCTCTGCAGGCATGTGAGGATATTTTGCATTTTCGGTGAGGTCTGTTAGAGCAAACAGCTGCTGGGCACAGTCTTTAATTAGCCAGTCTAGAGACTCCTCCATAGTCTTTAGGTTTAGCAGATCAGTCTTCATCTTGTTCTTCCACTGGCTTTTGAAACAGCTAATTGGTGATGGACCTCTGCGACAAAAAAAATAAATAAATAAAATAAAACAAATGCCACACTCTTATTAGATGATGAAAAGTAAGAACCTTTTCTTGCAGTTTTCGACTACCGCATTGCTTTTGCATCCAAACAAGAGTCATTGAGTCAGTCGCTTATTTTTCCACACTATCAGCAGCTGTGTTGCTTTGGGGCAAAATACAGCAACGTAAAACTAAAAATTATTTCCAAAATCCTCCCAAATGCCAGGATGTGTGTGCAAATGTGGATTACGTGACGCCTCGACCTGTACTTACACCCACTGGATCTTGCTTTTTGACTTCTTTGTGATGAGCTTAATGCCGTCGAGCACGTTGGTGATGTCATACACCCTCCTCTTACGAGTGCCTAGTTTTTCTGTGGCCTCATTGAGGTCGAGAATTCCTTCTGGAGCTGAGTGCAGCAGATCCATGAAGCGCTTAGTGAGACGTCCGAGTGTTACCTCAGAGCGAGGATTGGCGGCTGAAAAAAAGCCCCAAATTAACATTGAATACATGTTCACCGAGATCATTAGTATACAAATTAAACAAATCACTAGGAAGAACATTAGTGCTGAATTAGCAGTCAGGTAAAGACACAATCATGTCTGCATCTGTCTGAAATTCATTTATTTATTTAATTTAATGTCATGACAGATTGTTTCCCTGCAACACTATGGTAACTAGTCAAAATGGTGCAACGTGATACACATTTTTATTGCTATAGTGCTCTACAGTGACACTACAGGACAAAAAGAGCAGACACTTAAACTGATAAAGTGCTTTAAGTAATAAAAAAAAATTTCAATACCCTTTTTTGCAGAAGCTCGTTTCTTTTCTGTGTAACTTTTAAGATTCTCTTGGCTGAAAAAATGAAAAATTTAGATCACTAAAACAAATCTGAACACACACACTAGATTTTGTAAACAAATGTATAAAAATACAGCTTCATGGTTCCCAAATCCCTGCACTGAATGAATCAGATGTGCAAGCCATAACTCACAGTCTTGCCAGCCACTCTCGCTCAGTTTCCTCATCCATGTGCATTGGCTCTTCCTCTGAATAATCAGAATCTTCATATTCCTCCTCCTCTTCATCTTCATCGTCATCATCATCATCATAGTCTTGCTCATCTTCATCCTCATCATCTGCTGGAATTTCAGTCTAAAGGAAATAGAGATTTAAAATGAAATGCTATTTATAATGCTTTTTCACAGATTCACACAATATCAAAGCGATATAAAGTTTTTAAAGTGGGCTATTTGGCACCACAGGGGTTGGTGAAACCCAACTAAATGGCTTTGCTAAGCTTTGGAAAAGTTCTGTGATGATAAACAATGGTTCAATCTTGTTCTGTAGGTGAAATGATTAGGAAAAAAAGCACTCCCGGTCCCTGCAAGTTACATATTTACCCAAGGAGCTTAGAATTTGAACGCTCAAAAGCAAATGTGCTATGTCATAAAGGGGCCCGCTGCACTAAAACCTTGTGACCATAGATTATGTTGGGAAAGGACAACATAAATAACGGCACAGACTCAAACAAAATGGAGTCGAGAGACTATCACGCTTGACTTAAGTTCCAGGCTACTAGGAAATTTTTTAAGTAATACCATAGTACGTAGTAGAGAGTTGACAATCTCAATACAGTCATGCAGTCTGCATGGAAAACAAGTTCACTGTGATTCTCATACATTTCTGGTGCACATTCTAATAATCCCTCTTTCCCTCTCTATATTTGTAATATAAATTACAACAGTTATGGTTCTGTACATCATACACACTCTGTGCTTAAACTCTGGCTTTGTTTACAGAAACTTTTTTCTATTTAATTCTGTTTATTTACAATACAAACCAAGATGCTTGTATACAGAATCTGGCATCACTGCCTTGCAACATTTCAATTCTTTGCTCATGCATTGTAAATATTTATTGAGCGAGCATGGTGAAGTGTGAGTCCTGCTCAGTGGTCCCCCTTTTGCTGCTAAAACAGCCCTGACCCGCCATGCACTGTGTATTCTGGCACCATTCTATCAGAACCAGCATTAACGTCTTCAGCAGTTTGAGCAACAGTAGCTCGTCTGTTGGACCAGATCACACCTGGCACTGCTCATAAATGTAGTGAATTTTACACACAAACGTCAAGTCTCCCTCCATAATGTTTTATATTAGCGGCAAGAAAACTGATTTGTTGTCACATGCAATACAAGCTGCGCCAACCACTGATAAACGATGTTACTATGGCAACCAGTAGTAGGAACGCCTACAGGCGAATTCACAGTACAGAGACAAAATCTCTATAGGTGTGAACGTAATTTGCCTTGGTCCTGAAGTACAGCCTGTCTTATGTCTCAAACACATTTATTTCAGCTCCTGAGGGCTGATAAGTAGCTGATTAAGGTGTGCTGTGCGCTGAGAAAACAGTAACGTGCGACTGTTTTAGGAACAGGTTTAACTCGTTTGTGACTCAAAAAAAAGTCATTATCGCTATTTCAACGGAATTAGATAATGTGAAGTCACCAAACATTTGTTGAACGCTGATGTACTGTATATATGGTGGGGTCCATTGATTTAAGAAATTAAAGCAAAACTCCTAAGTACCACTTCAATCGCGTCTGAAAGCTCTTCGCTGGGTTCCACCGACGAGGTCCAGCCGCCCGAGCTCAGTATCGCTCCCTCCAGAGGGGGCATGATGGGGATGGCGTCCGCACTGATGCCACTGGGGGTGATGTGCTCGGGCAGAAAGTGATCCTCGCAGATCTTGTGCTCGGTGGAGAAGTGCCCTGACTCCCGCAGCGCGGCTAGCCACACTCTAACGCGGCCCTGATCCGCGGGGAAACTAAAAAAGCGCTTACGGGGCCTGTTGCGCATTTCACCCGGTTTCAGGTCGCTTTGGTTTTGGCATCCCCGCACCGCACACTTCACCATGTTAACGCCGTACAGTGAACACCGCTTTTCTTGCTACATTAGTTAATGTCCGTGTTTGTTTACACACGTTGGGTTGAGAAACGCACACTTCGATACGAGCGGAAGGGTTTGTCACAGTCACGTGACTCGTAAATAACCAATCAGAAGCTCAAATGGAGAATTGCGACTTATTCAACATGCTCGGCTCTGTTCTTTAAACAGAATACTGCCACCTTGTGGACCGGAGAGCATAGTGACGCTGCTAGACCGTTACTAATCCACTGTTTAATTCTGAACGGTGTGGCTTTAATGTACTAGCCTTTTTTAAGGTAGAATGGTGTGACTTTAAGGTACTAGCCTTCTTAAGGTACAACGGTGTGGCTTTAATGTACTAGCCTTCTTAAGGTAAAACGGTGTGACTTTAAGGTACTAGCCTTCTTAAGATAGAACGGTGTGGCTTTAATGTACTAGCCTACTTAAGGTAGAACGGTGTTACTTTAAGGCACTAGCATCCTTAAGGTAGAACGGTGTGACTTTAATGTACTAGCCTTCTTAGGGTACAACGTTGTGGCTTTAATGTACTAGCCTTCTTAAGGTAGAAAGGTGTGACTTTAAGGTACTAGCCTTCTTAAGGTAGAACGGTATGACTTTAAGGTACTAGCCTTCTTAAGGTAGAACGGTATGACTTTAAGGCACTAGCCTTTTTAAGGTAGAACGGTGTGGCTTTAACGAAACTAGTCTTCTTAAGGTACAACGGTGTGACTTTAAGGTACTAGCCTTCTTAAGGTAGAACGGTGTGACTATAAGGCACTAGCCTTTTTGAGGTATAACGATGTGGCTTTAATGTACTCACCTTCTTAAGGTAGAACGGTGTGGCTTTAATGTACTAGCCTTCTTAAGGTAGAACGGTGTGACTTTAAGGCACTAGCCTTCTTAAGGTAGAACGGTGTGGCTTTAAGGGCGTAGCCTTCTTAAGGTAGGACGATGTGTCTTTGTGGCAGGTAACCTTCATAAGATTAAATGATGTGACTTGGAGCTAGACATAAAGGTATACACACCGTCCAATTTATTAGGAACACATGTAAACCTGCACATTCATGCAGCTATCTAATCAATCAATCAATTAATCAATCAATCAATCAATCAATCTATCATTCATTCAAATCAGACAGCAACACAATGCAAACTATCATGTAGATACAGGTCAAGAGCTTCAGTTAATGTTCACATCTAACATCAGAATGGAGAAAATGTATGACCTCTGTGACTAAACCTCAGCAAGGTTGATGGTACCAGATGGGCAACAAATTACTGTATATTTATCAGTCTAAAGAAATTCCCTATTCTATTATCAGGTGTATGGCTTACTAAATGAATAAATAAATAAATACCTCTAATCATCAAGATGTTTCTGCCTACAAAACTGCTTACTGTCTTTTGTTTGTTTTGTTTTGTTTTTGCACCATTCTTTAAAACTCTAGAGACTGTTGTTCCTGAAAATCCCAGATCAGCAATTTCTGAAAACACTCACACCAGCCCTTCTGGCACCAACAAGCTTGTTCATCTGGTCAAAGATCATATTTTTTTCCCAATTTGATGTTTGATGGACATTAACTGAAGCCCTGTATCTGACCACTGTCTGCACAGGCTGATTAGATTATTGCGTGAATGAGTGGGTGTACCCTAATAAAGTGCTCAATGAGTAAACTTTTATTTTAGTAAATCCATTGTTCGACTTTATCAGCTTTTTTCAAACCGTGGATGATGTCTTATATTTGTTATACTGTTCTTGGACATTAATTTGTCAAAAAAACGATATTTGGCACATGAACATTATTGAACAAGGATGGGTTATTAAATTATTGAGAGCATGGGTGTCCTTCTGAGCCTGGTTCCTCTCAAGGTTTCTTCCTCAGATTTACTCAGGGAGTTTTTCCTTGCCACCTTTGCCTCAGGCTTACTCATTAACAATAAAATAGTAATTCTATGGGTGGGGGGTAGCTCAGGTAGTTAAGGCTCTGGGTCGTTGACCGAAAGATCGGGGTTCACCGCCAAGCTGCCACTGTTGGGCCCTTGAGCAAGGCCCCTAACCCACCCTGCTCCAGGTGCACTGCATCATGGCTGCCCCTGCGCTCTGACACCAACCTCCAAGAATGGGATATGCGAAGAAAGAATTTCACTGTGCAGTAATGTATATGTGACAAATAAAGGCAACTTAATTTCTATAAAGCTGCTTTAAGACAATTTCCATTGTTAAAGGCGCTATACAAATAAATTGAATTGAACAAGGCAACTGTTTTGTATCAGCTATTGCATGCTGCAGTGCGCTCTGTGGACAGTAGGTGGCATTAGTGAGCCTGAACAGCAGCAGCAGCGGCGGTGATGGAAATGGAGGAGGAGGAGGAGATGGAGGAGGAGGAGGAAGAGGAAGAGAAGGAGGGAGGGGGAGACAACGACTCGGAGCGCGTTTGTGTGCCGTTTTCCGTCCATAGCAGAAGCACACAGCAGGCTGAATCCGCTCTGAATCATGGCCACCGACACCATATCAGCTTGCACTGGATCCAACCTGCTGCAGCCGATAAGCGAGATCATCAACCTGCCGTTAGACCAGGTAACCGCCTTCACACGGCTCTTTTTGTTCGGCGCTGATGTTTAGGAGACGAAACATTCCACCGCAGGTACAGTTTTCATCCCAAACCATAGCCGCGATTAACTGGAAAACATCCTGCTTCCAATCAATACAGCGCTTTTCCATGTAGGATTGTTTACGTGGCTTTATCGGTAAGGACCGACTTTTCCTAGCTGATGAGCCTCGAAACGGACAATTTCTCCCAGTGTGTCCAATTTGCATGGTGCAGTGGACAGAGATATGCAGAGACAATAGGCACAGAAAATGAAATCGTGCCCAAAATATGCCATGTTTTACTACAGAGGCTTACAATCCCAATTTAGTGGCATGCTATCTTCTCAAAATGTCAGCCTTGTTGCATTTGATCACGCATCATCATTTTCAGGCCCTGAAGTTGCCCTGGAGTGAAGCGTGTCTCAGACCATTTCCAGAATACTGCAGATGTTAAGTGACGAGACGATCAGGATTTCGCTAATATATTGCTTAATTTTCACGCTTGTTCCTTTGAATTCCCTTTAATTAGGCTGAAAAATCACTTAACATACTGGTCAAATAGAGCTGTTATGATTATTAGGGGCGTTGCATTGAATCCTAGGATGTGTGTAAAGACAGTGTGTGGGGGCCCCTTTCCCTTCATCCCATCATCCATGCTAAATATCACACTCCCTCCCCTTAAATAATAGTGTGTACTACAACTATACAAAAGAACTTGCTGGTGATCACTGGCAAATTAATATTTAAACAGATGTATATCCTGTATACACAGAGTATAACATAAAATTATTATGATGGCTCGGTGGCCTCACACCTCCAGGTTTGCGGGTTCGCTTCCTGCCTCCACCCCGTGTGCACGGCGTTTGCATTTTTCCCCCATGCTTGAAGGTTTCCTCCGGGAGTTCCTGTTTCCTTCCCCAGTCCAAAGACATGTGCTGATATTTCTAAGTTGTTTGTGTGTGTCATGGTGCCCTGTGCCCTGAGCTTGTCACCTTGTCCAGGGTTGTGCCCTGTGCCCTGAGCTTGGCACCCTGTCCAGGGTTGTGCCCCATCTTGTGCCTCGAATCCTCTGGGATAGGCTCCAGATTCCCTAGGATGAGAAATAGATACAGTGGGTAAACTAAGTATTGAACACATCACCATTTTTCTCAGTAACTATATTTCTAAAGGTGCTATTGACATGAAATTTTCAGCAGATGTTGGTAACAACACATGCAATCTACACATGCAAAGAAATCAAAACATCCAAAGATGTACATAAATTAAGTTATATGGGGAAAAAGTATTGAACACATTGTTACTAACATCTGGTGAAATTTTCATGTCAGTAGAACCTTTAGAAATATATTTACTGAGAAAAATGATGTGTTCAGTACTTATTTTACCCGCTGTATGTTCTTTGCGTCTGTGTTAATACAGGATTAGGAATAATATTTGTGTATGAATAGAAACAGAGCACTTCAGCCATATGCAATACATGCGGTCTACTTGCATTCATGGAGATGTCCAATTTACATCTTTTATAATCCAGGCCATAGGCTCTATGTCCTACAATTTATGGATGCTGCACTACAAACATCATTAACATTGTTTTCTATATTTGTTAACATTTTATCTCCAAAGATTTGCACCAGGCTCTTTCTTTGATGTTTAGAGTAAGATAAGAACGTCCGCTATGTTACTTGTCATATACCACACAACACAGCATTAGGTCACTGTTGCCTGAACAATTTTGTTCTCATCTGCTCTCTTTGGAAAGAAATTTGTGAGGATGTTTCCCCTCACTTTGTCTTTTTCTTCTTCTCCCTCTGGTATCCTGATTATTATTTGGACATTGTGTACCTCGGGCCACCAAAAATGACCAAACTCAGTTGACCACTTCTCTCCGCTAAGTCCGCTCTCTGTCACGGCCGGTTTAGGTTTGGAATTGCTCCTAGTTAACCATTCAAATCATACAAATTGCACATATGTTGTGCTTGTGGGAGATGTTTATATAGACGTGTGCAGGAACTTGTCAAACAGGTAAGGAACAAACAGTAGCTCAGGTGTTGTATGAATGCAATTTTACAATTGTAATAATAATAATAATAGTAATGATGATAATCTCAGGATCTATGATGACCACTCATGTGCTAGAGTCCTCTGTATCCAGTCACCCTTTTCCCTCCAGTCCACCACCTTGACCCCTGAGTCCCCTGGGATAAGCTGCAGGTTTCCCATGACCCTGTGTAAAATATGTGGGAGCAATTTTTATGGTTGAGAGTGTTTAGAGTGTCTTTGAATGCATTCCTGTTTGTGAAAATAATAGGAAACAGAGGACAACATCATTGGTTATCAGGCACCACCCCAGTTTATTGACCACCTCTATTTAAAGGTTTAACAATACAGGGTTTCACACGACAAGTGGGACAAGAAGTTTGGGTACGTTTGTTAACTTTGTACCGAGTTTGAATGGCCTGTGTAGAATAAGTAACGGTATCAGTGATGTCAGTCTGACAGGCCTTCTCAGCTGTAGATGGAACCTGAACAGAAGTGTCAATTCTGGCATGGCCAGGTCTGGAGCTGTGCCCAGGGGCATCTTGTCCATCTGAAGGTGTATTGGTACTTTATGATGTGAAGTGATGTGAGCTTGTGCACAGCGCATTGAATTGCAGCAATGGTAGGAGGAGATAAAGCTGGAAGAAAATGTACAGAGAAAATACATAAAATAACAATAAGAACAACATTTAAAATAAGAGAACTATAATAATTAAAATTAAGCTACAACAAGAAAGAGAAGTGGCCCTGAGACTTACCCATGCTGTCCTCTGTGTCCAAATGAGCTGTGAGATGAAAGCAAGCTGGAAAATTCCCACTGATAAGGGTGCATACGCCCATATTTTTTAATATAATTTCTCTTTTTAACTTTAAAAAGTTAAAAAGTAAAAGATAATGGTGTCCAAAAAGAACCCAAAGTTCCTAAAGGAAAATAGGTGAGACTGTCCCAGCAAAGAGGCGTTGGTTGGAAACATTATGAGAAGATAAGAGAAATGAATAAAAGGACTGTGTTCTGAGATGTTATTCCAGAGGTTGTTGGGATGTTCATTCGTGAGCAGCTCAATTCTTTTAACAGTGCTGATTGCAAATAAAACCTTGTATCTGCACTTCATCCAGTCTGCAAGATTCGTCTTCTTTAGTTAGAGTCTCACTCAACTGAGCGACTGGGTCAATGTGGAGTTGGAGTCAGAAAATAGCAGTGTTAGTGGACCGGTGTTAAATAGATTGTTTTTGCGTTAGATAAAAAGTATTTTCCACAAATAAGTGCTACAGAAAATGGATGGATGGACTGATAGATGGATAGTCTTATATCTCAGTTCAGTTTTTTAACACTGTATGTGACTTAAGTGGACGTGTAACAAACAACTGGTATAGAGAGAATTTTTTTTATTTTTTATTATTGATTGTACAATTGTCAATTATACACAATAGACTGCAGTTTCTTTGCAATTTATCACATTTATAGATTTACACTTCTACTGTTACATTTTTACTGCAGTTGCTGAGTTTATGCTGAAGTTTAGCTGTCTTATGAAAGCCGGCCATATGTGTTTGTAATGATGCGAGAAATTATCCAACGGAGGTGTCATTAAATATGCTTCTGTCTTGCCGAAGAGCCACGCTGAAGTTACCAGGCACGCTGTAAAGGGATCAGCAGGTCTTCCAGTCATCTCTGGCTCTCTCTCACACACATACACTCTTGTTACAGAGTTGTGTCAGGATGAGAACATGTCCAGTGATGCCGCCTTGCTTTTTCACACTTGTTGGAGTCTGGGTCAGCCTTGCTGTGTGTCTCGGTTTCATTTCCTCCGAACCATTTTTAGCTTACAGTTCCCAGAGCAGCTGATAAGTTTTGTACACTTATCTGGTCACAAGCTTCTCAATCTTGAAGATTGCGATCTGATTGGTTGTTTGTTTTATACACACTTCCTTATAGCAGCTTCCAAACAGGAAAATAGTTATAGGTCTTTTAAAAATTTCTTTATTTATTTTATGATGAGCATGATATAACCGGACTGAAAAAATTTAATTATGTTTTTTAAATTGTTGTTTTGTTATTACAGTGTTTTGTGGTGAGCGAATGTGGTTGACAATTTGCAGTGTCTTTCATGGACCTCTTCCTGTACAAGTGGGTGGTTTTTGGCCATATTTACTGGTGAAAAGCATCAGGCTGTGTACTGAAATCTCAACTGAAAGTCATGACTTAAACTTGCCGTGTGGGTGGAGGGAATTATACCCATTAAACTCTCTCGCAACTGATGCCAGTTACTTTTTTAGAGATCTCTTTTAGTGATTTCCGTCCTACATTTCACTTCACTTCTAGTCTCACCTTTATTATATATTTCTATATGACTATGTAAGTGCTTCCTGTCTGAAAAACATGACCACACCCAAGCGGTAGCAAAATTCTCTTTTTTTTAAAATTTAGTCTACTTTCATCAAAGGGATTAATGTGCTGTGTGTCCAAGTAGCCTACAGATTCATCTTAGTAGAAACGGATATAAAATATCAGGCTACATGCTGTTTATAGTGAAATTGTGTATATAGTAAGTGTATGTGGAGTAAGTGTAATGTTGAGCTCAAATTCTAAGCAGGAATTGAAAATAACATTACGTTATGTATAATTGGGGTATGTTCACATTAGTGCTAGATTATTGGATAGAATAACATATGGGAAGTTGTGAGAAGACTCCTAATTTTTAGAAATGATCTAAGACATCAGTGGAGAATTGAATATGGCTTAATCAAAGGGTTAATGTGTTTATATCAGCAAATTTGTCTAGTACTTCAGTAAGTACAGGTTCCACCTTGCTGCAGAAACCATCACTGTTATCTAGAATAAAAAAGTGAAACAAATTTAAAGCTACTTTAATTTGGTTGATTAGCTGATTTGTGAACCAGCAGTGTTTTTTATAAATCACAGTTTTAGATATTAATCACTTTTCTGAGAGCTTCATCCCATTTCAAAGCAGATACAAAATACAATTCCAAAATTTTTTGGCACACAAAAGCATCAAGAAACATTGTACTATCAGATGATAGCTTTAGTAAACATTACCAGGTCAGGTCATTTATTATTCTCCGAAATGTGTGACAGCATGGAGTCAGTAATATTGACACAGTGATTAAATTTAGGGTCACTAATCAATATCCAACAGTATCACAGTCTTCACAATAAATATTCACTTTCTAGCGTGTTCATTTTCTGAAAGGGATAACCTTATTGACCGGCTGCACAACAAGGGCATATGGCTGCACATATGGTTCTGCCTCAGGCCAGGCTGCTAGGTGAACATGCTAATAAGCTGATCATTGTCCATAATTTATTAGCGTACACATGGCCCTGATTATTGCTGTGCAGGTCTGCCCCAAGTTGGCTTGCATCACTCTAATGGGAAGCTGACAGAGTTAATTATGAAGACTGAGTTTATGGTTGTTGGAGGATGTGAAACCTTGTAGTTGTCTCTCGTGGGAAGGAACCATCCTTTTGTGTCCTCTGCTAAATACTGCAGAGAGAACATGGCTCCTATGGGAGTTCTGTAAGAATCAGGACAGGAGGCACTAATCCATTGTGGTTCAGTTTTTGTACTCTTAAAACCAGGCTTCCTTGAAAATGTGCTACATTTATGAACATTTCTGTTGTCTGGGATTGCCAATACATCAGACATGTCTAAGTCTGCTTAGACATGACAAACAGTGAAAAGATGCTTGTTTATATATCTCACTTTTATGTTTATTTCTATCTTTTGCTACTGGTCTCTTCCAGGATGACTTCCTTGTCCTGTGCTGCATTTGACTATATTCTGAATTGGGAAGTTTTTAGCTCGGCCCATAACAAAGTGGAGGAAAACCCTCCATGGAAGCGTGTTTATTTTCACTAGCTATCCAGCCTCAGAATGCAATCTGATACATACATATACACTGTATTTCCAAAAGTTTTGGGACATCCCTCCAAATCATTGAATTCAGGTATTGCACCTACAGGAGTCCTGACCTCAACAAGTTTGGGATGAATTAGAGCGGAGACTGCGAGCCAGGCCAAAACTGGGACGTCATTCCTCTAGAAATGCACTTGTGAGGTCAGGCACTGATGTTGGACAACAAGGCCTGGCTTGCAGTCTCTGCTCGAATTCATCCTAAAGGTGTTCTAACGGGTAGAGGTCAGGACTCTGTGCAGGACAGTCAAGTTCCTCCATACCAAACTCATTCATCCATGCCTTTATGGACCTTGCTTTGTGCACTGGTGTGCAGTCATGTTGGAAGAGGAAGGAGTCATCTCCAAACTGTTCCCACAAAGTTGGGAGAATGAAATTTGTCCAGAAATGTCTTCTGGACAGGTATGCTGAAGCATTAAGAGTTCCTTTCACTGGAATTAAGGAGCCAAGCCCAACCCCTGAAAAACAACACCTGAATTCAATGATTTGGAGGGGTGTCCCAAAACTTTTGGCAATATAATGTATGCATATAATCAGTCTCTCCAGGATTTTTGCAATAGCAGAAATTACCATACAGTCAAGCAAACCCTTTGACATTCTGAGGAGCTTGCATTTTTCAAATTGACCACAAGTCTTTCTGCAGATTTGGGCCAAGATGCACCATGTGACATAATCACAACACATCCAGCCAACGCTGTCTCTGGGTTCATGTGCATCAAACATGTACAGCTATCACAGAAATTAATTACATATGTCTCTTACTATTAGTAGTAGTAGTTAAAAAGAAGAATCCTGTGCTTACAATTTTGCCAATTTGACTAGGTTTTTGCAAAAAAAAAAAAAACAAACCCTCCACAAGCTGCATCACAAATTTTTTTTAAACATTTGCAGCAAAATCAAGTATTTTTTGCTGCAACAATTACAAAACTTCTGGAGGGATTGATATCAGTACTTCTGTATAATGATTAGTGATGAGAAAGCAAACCTTTCAGCACTGACACAATGAGCTTTTCAGAGCAAGGTCACTAGCTTAACAAACAGTTCACAGCATCACATTTTAAACTTCTTGTAAAAGTAGGAGGTTCATGGTCTTGGTTAGTGATGGAAAGTACCAGACTCTATAGTGATTTCTAGAAGCGTGACTTGATATTAGACCAAATACATCAAGTCCCTCATTTATACCAGGATTGTAGCCAGAAAGCAACCAGTTGACAATTACCACATTAACACCGAGGCATTCTATTTATTTTTTTATTTTTATTTTTTTTCTTAACTCTCTGTAGCTTTATGATTGAAATGGCTTCTGGACGCACTTTGGATAAAAGCATTGTACCAAATTTATCAGTGTACGTATGATGGATTTGTTTAGAAAATAATTATTGTTCATTTACAAGAACCATACTCCAGGCTTGCCAGTAAACGATTTCTTTGCTTCACGTGTGTTTCTCGTTGCCGTTCCTTTCCCAGATTAATGCATTTCCATGTTTGTCTAGCTGACCGTAGTTGTGAGGTTTGAGTGCAGAGAGTAATGAGGATAGTGCTTCTCCTCAGACATTAATAATTGAGTATATTCTATATTGATATAGAAAGCCCTTACTGCTTAAGAGGTATTTAATCACGAGGTAATTATTTGGTAACTTATTTTCAGTGCAGAGGTCAAGGGCACATGTCATGTTCAAGAATGGAGCTTTTAAACTAATAGTGTGCTGAATCTACTTCCCTGTTTATGTTTGAGATTAACACACGTCTTGAATGATAGATCACTGCTAAGTAAACTGTAAATGAGGATACATGCATGTCAGAGAGGTAGTCAGGGCGCATTAGGCTGCAATATGTTAGTAGTGTAAGAGTTGTGCTGTCCTGATGCATCAAGAATGAAGGACTGCATTTACATTTATCTTTATGGCATTTAGCAGACGTCCTTATCCAGAACGACTTGCATTTTTTTAATCTATTTTTATCTTATTTATCTTTTATATATTTACAACTGAGCAATTGAGGGTTAAGGGCTTGCTCAAGTACCCAGCAGTGGCAGCTTGGTGGACCTGGAATTTGAACTCACAACCTTCCAATCAGTAGGCTAACACCTTAACCACTAAGCTACCACATCCCCTAATCACCGGTGTAGTAGGTTTGTAAGTTTCATATGCAGAATCAAGCTTCAAAAAACTCAGCTACACTCTTACTCTGATACATGTGACTGTTTTGTAAGAGTTATGGATTTTGCAAATACTACGTAAATTTATTTCTGTAGGCTGCCAAAGCATGTACATTGTCCATGCGACGTCTTCTCATATGCAGGTTTCTGATCAAACCACTCTGCACATTACTGTATGAATAAATTTTGTGTTTACATATTTTCAATATTATTCTTTATATATAAAAACTACAATATGTAGGCCATTGAGACAATTTTAGTATCTTGATGAAACAACTATTTTGAGAAAATGGCCTGTTTTTACTTCATTAGCGCTTTAGGAACACAAATACTTTATTACTACATTAAATTCAGCATGGCACTATAGTACTTTTGATTATTCCATTTGCAACAGCAGTCTTGATGTTTGATATAAAACCATGTGCCAGGTTTAGAAGGGGGGCATATTTTTAGTATAGCTGTGTGTTTTTTTAGGCGTCAGATATCATTGTTATCGGAAATTCTGTTGCACAGTATGACTAAAGTAAGTTATAATATAGCCATCGAGCGCACTAAAAGGGCTCTAGCTACAGAGCATACGAAACATGAACCCTTCTCTACAGATTAATGATAACGTTATAGCCTTGTACATTGTAATTGAGTTTTTATTAGCTCTGTATGAGGGAGAGTTGTGCTGTATATGTACATGAAATACCTGAACCTTGACAGCAGCCTCTTGCTGTGCAGTGACTAAAATAGTGTCTGCAACTCAACTTTTACTTTGTTTTTTACTTCCTTCTTTTTGGTTAAGAGCTGATTGCCACACACACATGCAGTTACACACGCATACACACATACATGCACAGTTACACATGCATACACACACACATACACACATGCATGTACAGGATTCCATTCTGCATCTGATCAGTACAGAGTGTCCTAGCAACAAGGCTCTCCAGGATTCCCTCTGTTAGTGGTTAGAGAGGCTGTCAAATGTTTACTGATGAGAAGTTATATATATCTGTCCCATATATTTATCCCATTGTAACCTGCAAAATTTGTGCTTTTTTTTTTTTTTTTTTTTTTTGCTTTAAAATTATAGTAATTTATTATAGAGTTTTCTCTCAAGATTATTGACACTCTCTAGCAAACTTGCTGTGTTATAGAATAACAGGAATAAGAAGAATATTTATAGTTCTACATTAAAACAAACCTTCTATGAGTTTCTGTGCTGTTCTGCTTAATTATTTAATTACCTAGTTAAAGTCATTTGTTACATTAAAGACATTAACACTGGCTAGGACATAGGATGCTCCACATCCTGTGCCCCATTAGTCAGCTACTGCTTCAAGTCGTTCAGGCAGAAAATTTAAGTGATTTATCTGCAGCCTGACCAGTCGGCACCTACTCATGCACATGCTGTATGTCTTCTTCACTCTGAAGAGCTTGGAGAGCAGTTCTCAGGTTCCACTTCTCCATTTCTAGAGATGAGATTCACTAGAGCGAAGCATGACCTAGACTGTAACAAGAGGCATCGAGAGCCATGAATTACAGAGCACTGTTACTGCAGGTGAGGGTGAGTGAGCTCGTAACAGGTGTGGCGACACTCTAGCTCTTCTCACTGAGCCGTCATGAGAAATTAATAACGCATGGGTGGCTTTTCAGGGCTATACATCAGAAGGAAGCTGTATTGTTTTTCCTAGCCACCTTCTGCCACATTTGAAAAGACAGTTTTACTGTATTAGGAATAGATATAGACTAAGGAGGGAAAATAAATCTGCTAGTCTGGTTGCATATGTCCCTTCTCAAGTGACAAAAAGTTCAGACCTTGATAGTGGGGAAAAACAATTTTCAGTTTTGCTTTTTGTGTGTGTTATAAATATCCTCTAATAACGTTTCCCTGTTTGCGTCAGCCCTCTTTTATTCTTTAAGGAACTTTTGGATCCTCTTGTTTGTAACATTTGATAGCCTCTCATAATCACCTTCTTTACATCAGGAGGTAGTGGGAGTGATGGCAATTTTACCCCCCCCCCCCACCATTTTTTTTTTGCCTTGTGTTTTAGATTGTTGTCTACTTGCAGTAAACAGCCTCCTCTGTGGGATGAACCCAAATATGCAAAGTCATTGCACATAGGACAGAGTCACGAATCAAATCTCTAACTCCTGAGGTGTGAGGCAGATGTACGAACCACGAAGCCACCAAATCCCCTCAAATCTAAATATATTTAAAATCATTTACACTGCTACTCATCTTGCCACTATGAAAGATAAACAAGACCTGCTTTGATGACTGTACAAATGTACACCTCTACATTAGACTTCCTGTCTTCCTGTCCAGGTCTGATTTAAGGCAGGCAGGTTATAAATATTGCGGTACTCCCTTGAACTCCTGACCTCGACACTTATTTAATTGATTCATTCCATCCTTTTGACCACAGCCGAGGGCAGGCAATTGTTATGTAAAATGAGCTTTGCTAGTCATTTCGTTTTCTGAAAGATCAGTGATCATCTCGACAGACCACTGAGAGAGATGTTCGGAGCCTGTTATTACAACACTTTAGGCTAGTTCATACATTTACACAATTATTAAATCAGCCAATCCTGTGACAGCAGTGTAATGCATAACATGATGCAGATACAGATCAAGACACAGGCTTCAGTTAATGTTCACCTCAAACATCAGGATGGTAAAAAAATGTGATTATAATGCCTCACTAGATAGTTAGCTCATGTTCTTTCTCATGAGTTTCTTATAATGGATACATTTAGCTAGCTAATGTTGTTCATCTTACAAAAGCTTGCAATATAACAATACTTGGCTTTCAGTTCTGCAAAATCCTCAAAATTGTAATTGTATAAACATTACGTCTAAAACATGCCCACAAACATCACAGTTGTAAGCTTCAAGAGATTTGTATTCATTCTCAGGTTACACCCTATGCAGTAAACATGTATGCAGTGAGGTCTTGAATATGGAAAAATATTTATACCATAAATATAAATTAACAAAAATTAACAGGTAGCATAAAGAAAAAGAAGCATTTATTATTGCCACACATACAATACAGCACAGTGGAATTATTTTCTTCGCATATACCAGCTAAGGAAGTTTGGTTCAAAGGAAGTGAAAAATAATGATAAAGAAACCTAACTAACCTAACTAAAAAAAAAAGTGAAACCTAATGATAATGGAATGTTGTGTGTAAATAAATAAAAGTGAATCAAAAGCATTACTGTTTATACCAACATTATGATTTTAACTCTTTGAGATTCGCTTTGCTTAAAACAGTGACATGACATGAATGTACAGTGTAGCACTACTGCAGATGCTCTTGACATTAATATTTACATGCCTTTGAATACAAACTTTTTTAAAGAAGTTATAAATAAAAAAAAAAGTTAACAATCTGTAGTCTCCATATAAATATGTTTTTTGTTGAATGAAATAGTACCTCCGATATGCAGTAGTAATTATGTTCTAACTTGGATCTCAGTGTGTTTATCCTCCATGGCTGCCTATTGGGGATTTTTAATTTTCAATTAAAAACCACATTCTGCATTCCTGGCTTTATATGCAATGTATTTTTTTCATCTGATGTGAATTAATTATTGCCCCACAAAGCTCATACCCTCCTTTGTATCTGAGGTTTAAGATGTTATTTTAATCTCTGCCACAAACTATGACGTGATTCTCATTTTTATATTGACTCCAACTGCATGCAGTTTTTCTTGATGTTCTTCAGCATGTTGCTGGATCAGCATGTTGTTCTACATCATAATCCCTCGAGGCTTCAGCGTGAAGGCACACAATAAAGTAGATGTTGCTACCAGAGATAAGTTGATTTTTTATGCATTGGCGTGTGTATATATAAATGCTTATATAAAACCTAAAATGGAAAAGAAACCAGTTAAGAATCGGTTGTTTTTGTCCAAATTCTTAAAGACAACCAGATTGTGAGTGTTGCTTTAATTTACTTATGTTTTAAAGCTAAATAAAAAAATTTTTTTAAGCGAAATCTTCTTTAATCTATTCTTTTGAGGAATGGACAGCTATGGAGGAAACAAATATGGAGGAAAAAAACTATGAAACGTAAAACTTTATAGATCTCTGTAACAAAGCAGTTGTTCAAAATTTTATAAACTGAACACAATAACAAAAGATTTTCTTTAATATACTAATCTATTAAATTCCTTATTTGCATTCATAGATGGGTCATAAACATGTGGGAATTACAAAGAAAATAGAAATGAGACATTTGCTTAATACTTTAATGGATCCAGTAGTGTACAGTGCTAAACACTAAATGCTTTTAGAATAATGAATGAAGTCATGCTGCACGCTGTGATCTTTTCCCTATAGTCGATTATGCGTGGCCTGGATTCAGTTCAGACTTTCTTGTTTAAATGTGGATTTGTCTCAAAAGCACAGATTTAAATCCATAAGATTAACAGCATGGACTGAAAAAACTGGCACTACAATCTACACATAAAAATTGAGAAATCATTATTTTTATGATATGTGCATGTTAATCTTTAGTTAAATTTGTAGTTTTTAACAGTTTTAAAGTTGAATTACATTCAATTGAAATTGTATGCTGTATATTACCATTATAACCAATACGAAGCGGATGTAAACTGTATGGCTGCTTACAAAGAGCTTACCCAAGCCAAGCATTACATGTCAAGGGTCCTCACAGGAAGTCGTGCCACCAAGCTTGGGCTAAAAATAGAACAGACCACCCACGCCACCAGTCTGTCAACCAAAAACCGCCCGAAAAGTCCTGTAGCTTTTGAACGCATTCTAAAAGCAACGTTGGTATCTTGGGTTGACTTTTTTTGAAACAGCTTTCACTGACTGAAAAAAAAATCTTAAAATTCAGCATTCATATGTGGAGGTTCCACTGTATATACATTCAGGGTATATATGATCAATCTTAAATTTATCCCTGATGAGGTGAGTGTTGCAAGGAAAAACTTCCTGAGACTACATGAGGAAAAAACAGACTTCCATCCTTATCTGGGTGACACTGGATAGTGCGATTATAAAAAAAAAAAAAAAAAAGTATCTCCCTTGTAGAGTATAGTTGTGTACTATATGGCCAAAAAGTGCAGTTGTGTAACCAGGAAATTTAACATGAAGAATAACTAGACTTTGTTTGCTACTATTTCATCCAAGCAGCCAGGTGTATTATTGTGTAAACTGACCGTTGTGTATACAGTATATACCCAGTCACTAGTTATTAGCTAACATTTTTTTCAAATGTTACATTAGCTTCAACAGGCATTAAGATATCTTTTCTATTTACTGTGTTGCTGGATGTCTGAAAATTTTTAATTTGAAGCGGATTGTGACAAAAAATGATTACAATGACTACATCAGATTATTATAAAACTGAATTTGCAACCTTACACACACATTTTACTCAAAAACGCTTTTACAGTTTCAATTTGGTCAAGATTGAAACAAGTGTGGTCTCACAAAATATTCTAAAAGGAGAGAGACCAGTGCTTATGGAACCACAAATGTAAATGAAAGGGTTAAAAACTACTCAAGCAGCTAAATCTCTCCTTAAACAAAATAGTCAGACACTCTCTCTCTCTCTCTCTCTCTCTCTCTCTCTCTCTCTCTCTCTCTCTCTCTCTCTCTCTCTTTATTCCTCCTCTCTTTCCTAGGCACCTTAGGGAGCTGCCAAGAATCTCCCATAATCCCCTTGGCCTGGTCTGTGGGCCCATATGGGCTCAGTGACAGATGTATTGGGTGTCGCAGAACAGGCGGTGGTTTTGTTGTGGGTTTGTGAAGTGCAGCTGTACAGGAGCAGATTGTAGACAAGCAGCTGAACAAATAGTGGAGGACTTTCTTCTATTCAAATGATTTTTATGTCAACATGGCACTTTCTTTGCATGCTTTCACAATAAGTTGGAAGAGTCTTTGAGTGATTTTTTTTTAAAACCAGGTGCATAAATTAAATCTTGATGCTGTTATTGGGTACTTTATCTTTCCAGTTTCAGATGTTTTGGATTTACTTAGGAAAGCACTTGACACATTAAACATTTATTAATATTTACATTAATAAAATCAGTTTTTCATTTTTTAAATTTTTTTTTACATTTTCTATTTCTTGTATTTCTGCAATTTTCACTGTTTTTCTTCTGACCATGCAATTAAACAGTTTATAGTAGTATAATCAAAATCTGATTGCTGATTTAGATTCCATACAAATCCTGCACCTCCATCCATAAAATATTCCATGTAATACATAAAATGTCCCACGCTTTATATTGTTTTATTGCACCTAATGAACCTGGCTTCAATAATATCATTATTTTATTGCCTTGATATTAGTGTTTGTTTATTATGCTGCAGCGATTATTTTCATGATCATCACCACATTGTAAAGTTGTTCAGTGGAGCCTGATGTTGATCCTGCATTTTATTAAGTAGTGGCATTGTGTTTATGGAACAAATAAAAGGATAGATAGTAACTGTGTAGCATCAGTATCTGGGCTGTAGAAAATGTCCTCTTGTGTCAAGCATCATGCTGCAAGACCAGGACTTAAGAACAGGACAGGAAGAGACGGCATTGTGTTTATCTGGGGCACAGGGCATTTTGGGTACTGGAGTAGTAAAGGAATCCTGCTGCTCCTTGTGCTGTTGGAAAATGCTGAATCATTCCTCAAAAAACCATTTTTTCACGTTTTTGATATGGAAGTGCAGTCCGACTTCCTCTACGACTAATATCTCATACTACAAGCACATATCTCTAGACTTGGCACTTGTTTTGTGGCAAAAAAAAGCAGATTTTAAAACAATGGGCCTCAGGATTACATAATCTGCTCTTTGCTTCATGCCTTGTTTAGACTTTGTTTCTCTGGAATGCAATAAATGCTGATAATGGAGGGTTGATGAAGCAGATTATAAGCAATAAGCTCATTCTTTGAAACATCTGTGAACTCTAGTGAAATACAAAAACCTCATCTCAAATATGAAGCAAGGTGCAGGGAGAATCAGGTTAGCACGCTATAAAAGACAATTAACCACTTTATCAACAGAATGCTTTAAAAAGCAAAGAAGATAAGAGTGGCTAAGTCAGTGTACAGACCTTATCTGAGTTGAAATGCTGTGATATGAGCCAATGAGGAATTTTCACACACAAAATCACAGAAGTGTTGACAGACTAAAGAAATTCTGTAGCTTGGAACAGTTTAAGATTTCTCCTCCCTGATGTACAAGTCTGATCCTCATCAGGTAGTTGCTAAAGAAAGTTCCACCTCTCTGAGAAGTGACGTACCTTTTCCATCCTGAACTCTGAATGATTATATCTGTATTGTAAAAAATTACATTTTTGTTGTTTGTATTATGATAAATTTCTGCTGCAGTGACTCGCAGTGGCAAAGTTACTGCAGATCATTTATTTCCAGTGACAACTGTTGACTTCCAGTGACATGAGTGACACCGACCGTTGATGTGGGCGAATCCAGTAATGCAAAACAGCTGAGAAAAGTTTAACTTTATACAAATATTGGAGCAACTTTCTGCACCGACTAGCAAAGGGAGTGAATAGAATAGAGCACATGTGATACTCAAAATGAAAACACACTGCATCTGAAGCATAAGAAGCAAATGCTCTGAATCTGTTAATTCTGGGCATGATCTGTATGTAGGAAATGCATCCTGAAACACACATGTTCTCTTGTTGATGAAGTGATCTAGAACTTTTCTCTGTTTCAGGTGAATTTTGTGGCTTGTCAGCTGTGTGCTCTCCTCTCTGCCTTTTGTTTCCGGCTCTATCTGCACCCCAGTAAGACGAGTCCGTTTGTGAGGCACGTGGTGGCCACACTGCTCGGCTTCTACTTCGCCCTCTTCTGCTTCGGCTGGTGAGCCAGTGGGAATGTGGGGAGTTTTTCTTTTCTGTTTCTTTGTGAAAGCAATACAAATCAACAAAATTTTAAGAGTAATGTTATTTGTTCGGGCTATGAAAAACAGTTGCAGAATATCGGATTGAAAGTCAAGAGTCAAGAAGCTTTAATTGCCATTTCAATCATGTATTTAGCTGGTGCAGTATATGGTGAAATAGTACATAGTGAAATTGAAGTTTCTTCCAAATCATGTCTAATAATAACTAAATTATTGGGCATATAGTTGCTCTATGGTTCCTCTTACTTGGATCAAATCTCCAGCAAATACATTGATTATTGAAATCATTATGCACTAGGTATTGTTTATAAAGTGTGCATGAGTTACAGAAACATGAATTAAAACTAAAGTAGTCTTATGATTGACCAGCATTTCATCCAGGGTGTGTTCGTCTCATACCCAGTGTTCCCAGGATAAGCTTCAGATCCACCAAGGTCCTGACCTGTGTAAAGCAGTTACTGAAGACAAATGAGTGAATTAGACCTTGCTGGATTAGTGTTTTGTGATTTGTGAAGCCCTCTACTGCTTTCCTCTAATGAAATTATACAGAAGAGATACAAATATGAATTTGTTTTAATGGCACGTCACATGATTTATCACTGCCCTCCCCCATCACTTTTACTGACGGCTGTGGGATGGCTGTGGTTTGAAGTGCTTCTGCAAAAGCTATGTGTTATTTACAGAGCAAAGAATAACTATAGCATTCAATAAATACGGCGTATCGAGGTTGGAGCATCAGTGAAGATGGTTGTTTTGTGAATGTGTTCGATTTAAGAGCACAAGCCAGTCGATGGCTAATAAAGAATAGGTGAATTCTCAGACGTGTAGCAGTCTGTAACTGTTGGTGACATGCTTATAGGCTCTCATTAACTTGTCACACTGTTATCAAGATGTTTATGGATATATAATGTATTTATCTTTGTGTTTATCTTTCTGTGGTCTGACGTGTTAAATATGGAAGCCCATTTCTGCTGAAAGGAGAAAAATATCGATTTAAATTGACTTCTCGTGTGTGTGTGTGTATATGTGTGTATATATATATATATATATATATATATAGTGTCTCTTTTTTAAAATCTTATCTTGTGCAAAGCTCAGTGCTGTTTAATCGAATAACCAAATTAATCAGCTTTAATTAAAATGCTAGTTTGATAGTTAACTGTAAATAAGTCAAAATATTGAAGAAAAATAGTCATAAAAATATCGAAAAAATATAATATATTTAATGGCGTTGTCGAAGGCTTCAAGACATGCTGTATCTCCACCTTCTGATGTGTAGCAGCACTTTATTTTCCAGTCCATATTGATTGACATGTTGAATACTGACAGAGATAAATGAAGCTGAAGGTAATGAAGGACCTTGGCAAGGTCACTTTGCCTGATTTCTAGTTTATTTGGAGATGGAAGGAGAGACAGAGACTGAGAGAGAGGGTTGGAGCTGGAGAAAAGGCCTCCAGTAAGGGCTCTGGGAAGAGATAAGATCCTGAATGGTTGACCGGATGTCTATCTTACACTGAAAATAGCACATTATAATCTACACGTGTTTATTTTTTAAAAAGCCATTGCTGAATTTTATCACAATATTAAAATTCGAGTGAGAGAGATGCTGACTGCTATTAAGGTGCCAGCTACAAGCAGCTGTTTTTGCACATCTGTGTTTATATTCTTACATCTGTTTGTGTGTGATATATTTAAAAATTTTTTTTTTTTTTTTTTTTTTTGTGTTATACAGGTATGCTCTCCATTTCTTGGTGCAGAGTGGCATCACCTACGGCATCATGATCTTGGCAGGAGTCGAACACATGCACAAGTGAGTCAGTGAGTTTATCTACATTTTGCAGAATCACAGCTGAGACACTACACTTCTAGCCTGCGTTATTAGCTTTACCTGAAGTCAGTCAAAGAAAGACATTAAACAGTTGTCTTGCGGATCTGAACATATATACATACATACATACATACATACATACATACATACATGCATGAATTTGGGCAATATAACATCTATCTGTCGGTCAGGTGGTCTGTCAGTTATGTACAGATTGTGTGATACTGATTGTTGCGCTGGAACATGTCACATGTTAGTCTTGTTGTTAAATGCATTTTACTGATAGAGGCACTGTAAGAGGTTTACTGTGAAAATGGAATCCAAAAATGTTTCCAAGTGACATTTCCATACAACCTGGATTTCTTGCTGAAGCTAAAGGCACATTCCATTCCATTGTTTGTACCGCTTATCAGATCTATCATCGGGTCACGGGGGAGCCTGTGCCTATCTTAGGCGTCATCGGGCATCAAGGCGGGATACACCCTGGACGGAGTCTAAAGGCACATTATCACCAAAAATAGGCAGCCTAGAAAAAGGCAGAGCTCTTCCCCACTTAGCACAATTTTGTCATGTGATTTTCTAGGTTAGAAATTTCTGAAAAATGCTGATAATTGTTTCACTTATAACCAAAAATAGCATATAAAAACATTTTTATAAGTGCATTATAGTATTTTAATGATTACTCAATGAATAATAATATCTCAATAAACTTTCTCTTCCTGTAAAACACTTTAATTAGCAGTAAAAGACATGTTTTAAAAATAAAAGTGAAGAAAGGTCCAAAAACAAACATACCAGTATGATGTCAGCAAACAGCATGTGCAGGCATCCTGTCTTGCCTTAATGCTCTCAGCAGTGATGTTGATACAGGTGGCATTCATTTTTTTTTTTTCATTTTTGAACAATTCTTGAAATAAAATATTTTTATGATATGAATGTGCTCATTTAACTACAAATTACCTTCTCCTGTATACTTCTAACGTATATATCTTGTAGAAAAACAATGCTCAAGAGATTATTTCTTTCTGGCTGCTGATTACCAGTCACTCACTTCCTGTTAAGAGGTAATGAAATCAGTTTATCAGTCGACCACTTTCTATTTTCCACTGCTGCTAAAACCATGGCTGCTAAAGCTCACTAAACCTCAATTTGAGGGAAATGAATATCTAAAAATAAATGTGCATTGGTATACCATATGGCTAGTTTGTGAACATCTGATCCTTACACTCATATGTGTTTTTTTTTTTTTTTTTTTAAACTAAACTGAGCTTTAGTGCATGTTTTTAGCAGCCATGGTTTTAGCAGCAGTGGAAGAACCAGAGTCTTGAACTCAACCCCACCGAATACCGTTGCGTTAAACTGGAACTGCACCCCAGGCCTCCTCATCCAACATCAGTGCAACAAGCACATATGAGTGTAATAGAGGTTTTTTAAAAATAGACTACGTATTTTTTCTGTGGTCATCCTGTACACAGCGTAGGGGCATTGGTGGCTCAGTGTTAGGCTTCTCGCCTATCATACGGAAGGCCCGGGTTCGATCCCCAGCCAATGCCCCAACCCCAGCCACTGGATGCAGTGCCGGTCCCAAGCCCGGAAAAATGGGAGGGTTGCGTCAGGAAGGGCATCCGGCGTAAAACATTTGCCAAGTTGATTTTGCGGACCAGTTGGTCCGCTGTGGCGACCCCGAACAGGGAGCAGCCGAAAGCAACTTATCCTGTACACAGCGTGTTCTTTTCTTGAACATTAAACTAAATGAGGATTTAATGGCATATCAGTTATGTCAGCACCCATGTATACTTGCACTGACATGAGTTTTCTCTTTGCTTCTGAGTTTTTTTTGGAACATTGGGAAGGGAGCATCGAGGTCGCTCTGTACATTATTTTGAATTGTGTATGATATTTGAGTTAATATAAAGAAAACAGTTAAACGTTAATATATCATGAATAACATCGACAAAGTAACTTCTAATAATTTATATTTTAATTATAATAAACCAAATCGGCCAAATAATCACCACCTGAATTAAGCAATGTTCATGCCACCCATTAAAATTAGGAAAGAGTGAAAATAAGACCATCAGCATGTTACTGTAGTGAGGCTTTCTTTATGAGGTTATTGAGGGACGTATAGTGTGTCAGTAATTTTTCTGCCACAGGAAATTCTTCAGGAGTTTGTTTTTTGATTTTTATTTATTTTTTTTGTAAAATAAGCTATTTTTTTTAATTTAAAGAAATAGAAAAGAGTTTGTCGAAGGGTTGACTGTTTATAGCCGATAGCACTATATACTTGATCGCAGGAAGTAAGTTGTTTCACAGACGTCTTAGAATATTTACTTCTTTTTTTTAATTTTTATTTTAAAATCAGTAACAATTTACTGATTATTTTTGCTGTAACGCTATGCCCGGTTCGTGTTTTACTCCTTACGACTAATTATATATTACAACTAATTATTTTTAATTTCATGCTTTCTTAATGTTAATTAATGCAGTTAAATTATGTTATTTAAAGGAACCTTATTATAAATGGATACCATATGGTAAGACCGTGTTGGTTCTGATATACTAACTGGATAAATAATTTTTTTTTTTTTTGACATGATGTTAAAAAAGCAACACTTACACTTGTAAACATATGTGCTGTGTTGTTATTTGGCGCGATGAGTAATCAATAATCAAAAGAGGTGAGGTGTCCAAGGTCATGAACTTTTTCACACATTGGAACAATTGAATGGAAAATGCTGACCCCACACACGTGCGCGCACACACACACACACACACACACACACACACACACACACACACTTTCTTTCATACCTACCTACCCATTATGCTCGGTGTTCTCAGCTGCATTCCCATGGGACCTGTGCTGCATGCGTCACCAGCAGTGTTTTACTTTCCATGCGAACAAAAAATAAGCTGCAAGGAAATAAGTCAATTTCTCTAGAACATTCTATGTTTTACCTCTAACTGAGTGATTGTACACGTATTGTACACATACCAAAATCAGCATACTTTTTGTGTAGAGATGAACAAAGTAACACTGAAACTGAGTAAAGGATTTGTAGGAATTGCTGCTTCACAAGACCTTACGATATTTGCAGCATTGTGTAATAGGTATTGAGGAAGCACCCTGCTTGGGCTTTAGGAGCTGCTGCTCAGCTGAGGTAATTCTATGCTGAGCCTGAAACAGCCCAGAATGTATTATAGAGTGTTATGTACAGGAAGGTCTGAGGAGGTTGTACCAAGCAGCTCAACATTCTGAAGGAACACTGATGACTCTTTGCAACACCGCAGTGTCAGTCAGCACACTTTCAAAAATAGGCAACCTGCAGCCACACACTCATCCCACTGAGCCTCGGTGATAATGAAACACCTATACACGACTAACAGCAAGCTCTGTGGCTGGGTTTGGGAATGGGTGTAAATTTTAAAGATATGTAAAGGAGAGATTATGCAATTTTTCTTTATTGAAAACAATGAGCTGTCTCCTCACACACACACACACACACACACGCACACACACACACACACACACACACACCCACTACATGCACATTGCTGACTGTATTACTTCAGGGGCCAGCATTCCTTGCTGAGCTACTAGGTGATTTTACATTATTTCACACACTGCATTAATCCATGATTAAATTCTTCATCCGTTTTCATAACAATGTTAAACTGCTTGTAAAATTGGAGCAGCACTGATGTAGAGGCAGACATGTGTAGAACATTGAGGAGCATTACAAAACACTGCCAGGAAAAGCAGTACTACTTGCTATAGATGAAATATGTCTATTAATATCACAAGATTTTTAGTGATTCGCCTTTGCTTCGTATTAGTGTAATTAATGGTTCATAAAAGGTATAGTTGGACTGTAGCATGTTTGTTGTTGTTGTGTGTGTGTGTGATTAATATGGGGCAAAGGGTCTTGCTCAAGGGGTTTGCAGTGACACCTTTTGATTATAGCTTTAACTATTCAGCCACTGTATAAATACCTTGTGCTGTATAAAGAACTGGACACGTTGTTGTGGAAGCTGTGGAAGTTCATAAATATATGTTCACAATAAGCAATTACATACCAGAGGAGGCATGATTTTGTCCACCTCCCAAAAGCTGTAATAAGAGGCATGTAGTCAGGGTTCAGTTTTCATGCAGAATTAGAGTAGGGTTTTTTTTTCCATTCATTCTCATCGATTTTCTTTATTTAAGCGATTTGTGTAATAATGTGAGACCGGTTTAGAATTTTAGTGAAAATGCTGCCTATGCAAACTTTATGGTTTAATATTGTTTCTGTAGTTCTGCCTTTGTCCCCCAGCTCTAACATATCACAGCACACAGCATTGTGTGGCACAAACATGGACATCACTAATGAACTTAAAATCCACAGAATAAATGATTTAAAACTTTTATACAAAATCAACACTGACTTGATCTTTTCACAGCATCATCTTTGTATTAAGGTTAAACCAGTTGAGGATTTAATGGCATATCAGCTGTATTAATGTCCTTGTTTACTTGTTCTAGCATGAGGTTGTTAAGCTAGTAATATTTATAGCAGGTGGTTGAAGGTTCTGAGTAAATCGAGCATTAATGTCAGATGCATTGCTTTGTTTTAGGTACTCTTTGGTGTTTGCCTTGGCATACCTTAGCTTCTGTCAAATCACACGAGTGTATGTCTTTGACTACGGCATGTACTCAGCTGACTTCACAGGGTAAGGATTGTGTGTGTGTGAGAATATATAAGGGATTGTTTTAACTGTCACTTGCTTTATAAGAGAAGGTGTTATTTTTTGTTTTATTTTAGATTTCACATGTTCCACAAATCTGTATTATATCTGTGTTTTTTCTTCATCCTTTCTCCCTGTCCTTGCTGTGGTTCCAGGCCTATGATGGTCATCACACAGAAGATCACCAGTATGGCCTTTGAGATTCATGACGGTGAGCTTTATATCAGTTCAAATGTCACAAGAAGCCTGTATGTATTCATTAATACCCATACCGTGTGATTGAATTCCCATGCCTCTTTTATTTATGTTTATATTCCTTTCAGATTCATTTTTATATTTATTTCATTCAGTTTTTCAGAATGCATTGCTCATATAGTCTCATTCTTTCTCTTCACTTGTATGCATATTCACATCAGCACACACAGCAAAAAAAATGTAGGTGCTGTGCTTTATTTGAAAAATGCAGGTGTTCACTGAGTGTCCACTGCCAAAAGCCTGGTGAAGCTAATTAAAGCACAGGGAGATGAATGATGGAGGAGGGCTGAAATTACCGCAGCAGGACTCTTCTTCTTTTGTACAGAATGAGCAATGACCTGCGTCACATCGGTCCCATACTATACATCTTTATCTGACTTGTATTAATAATTTACTGTGACTTCCATCCTTTACATTCCTCCCTGCCTATGGTAGACTAGCTGTCTTGTGCAACTTAAAGGATTAGTTTGTCTTTTTAAAGACCTCTCCTGAATGAGAGGGGAATTTAATTTAAGTGTTTAAAATTGTCAGTATTTAGCAGACACCTTTTTATAAAGAGGCTTAAAAGGCCAATGTGACTCCATGAAAAATGTCCTTATATTAGTACGAATAGGTCAGGGTCTAGGAGCACCATCAAGCTAAATCCCTGTTACAGAGGGATTAGAACGGACTCATCTGCACCACGTTCTTAGAATGTGTACGGTTACTGAGTTGTTTTTTAAGGAAGAGAGACACGGTTTCTGTTCTGGCTGCAGGGGTAGATCATTTCTGGGTTTCAGGCTGGAACAAATTTATTAAAAGACAATGACAAGCTTGGCAAAAAAAAGGAGTATTATTTAGTAGACTTCGAATCATAATATTTTCCAGTCAACCTTACTCATCTGTTCCTGTTTTCTAATAGAATTTTATCCCATTTTATAATTTGGCAGTTTAGTGGTTAAGGTGTTGGAGTACTGATCAGAAGGTTGTGAGTTTGAATCCCAGGTCCACCAAGCTGGCACTGCTGGGCCCCTGAGCAAGGCCCTTAACCCTTAATTGCTCAGTTGTATAAAATGAGAGAAAAATGTAAGTCGCTCTGGATAAGGGCATCTGCTAAAAATGTAATGCAGTGTAATTTCTTTTAAAGTGCAAGAATCGGGTTAAAATGGTGATTCTACATCAAGTGGTGGAACTGATGTGGATGATGCTGATAATCAGAGTGATGCCTTTAATCGTTTCCTACTAAAAAGTCTCTCAATTTTGTCAGCAGATTTGTTTTTTCCATAAAGTACATTAGTTATAAATGTAGAGTCTGGTGGGGAGTCTTTCAGTGGAACAGACGTGGATGTTTAAATGCAGTTTACACTGTGATTTCTTTTTTCACCAGAAAAAGAAAAAGATGTTTCAATTCAGTAAAGTGTATAGTTTCCAGAATTATGTAAATACTCGTAAATGCCAAAAATCTGAGAATGGTTATTCTAGGCTGCCTAGAAACTTGCGGCTTCTTTCAAAGTGCTTCTAACTGGAATTTTAAGTTACTTCCCATTACTGGCTCCTCTCTGTCTTTAAACTTGAGCCAGACATTAACTGTAATGTGAGCTGATTAGGTGGCTAATCTGATCAACAACATAATGCCAGCAATAACACAAGGATTTTGTTCAAACCGCTTCCTCTGGGTTGTCTCCCTTCTTCGTGCAGTCTGTCGATGTTCACCTATAAACTAGGAGGGAGTGAATTTACAGCTTCCTGCCTCCATCGCTAATTAGTTTCATTTGTCACCCTCTGTGCTGGGTGTTTGAAGAAAAGCCTAGTCTTACTGCCTGTTTCACTGTTTGACTCTCCGGTCTCATTAAGGATAGCAAGAGACTTTCTATAAACTGCAAAAGAGACATCCACAACACCAAGCTTTAGGTTTACAAGGGTTTTATATAATTTATGACTTATCATTTATTAATGGGCTGTTACCCTTTTTTCCTCAATTCTCATTAACTCTTTCTCTGTGGTAAAACTTTGTTACTTATGACTCATGCTGAATTTTGTTTCTACTGCTGAGTAAACATCCCATTCCAGATTTAATCCCTGTTTGCTGTTAGTATGACCTCCACACTTCTGAGAAGGCTTTCCACTAGATTTTGGTGCATAGCTGTGGGGAATTGTGTTCATTCAGACACGAGAGCGTTAGTGAGGTCAGGCACTGATGTTGCGTGAGAGCCTGGTATGTAGTCGGTGTTCCAGTTTGTACCAGTGCTGTTCAGTGGGGTTGAAGTCAAGGCTCTGTGCCGGACAGTCCGGTTCTTCGGCAACTTTGGCAAACCATGTCTTCATGGAGCTAGCTTGGTGCATTTATTTATGTGTTTAATTGCACTCAAGTGGCTTAGTGGTTGGAACGTTTGCATCACACCTATGGGTTTGGGTGTTTGTTTACTTCCTCCGCCCTGCGTGTGTTGATTTTACATGCTTCTCTCTGTGCTTCAGGGTTTACTTCTGGTACTCAGATTTCCTCCGCCAGTCCAAAGACATGTGTTGTGGATTGATTAGTAAATTGTTCAGAATATATGATTGTGTGTGTGATTGTGCAGTGGTTTTGCAATAGGTTGTACCCTGGGTGCCCTGGGATAAGCTTCAAGTTCCCAGTGACCCTGCGTAGGATAAGTGGTAGGGAGGGATGGGTTAAGTGACATCATTAACTCTTGTGTTAATGATGTCACTTAAGAAAACACACATTTCAATGAGCGATGTCTGTCTTTTTTTTTCTTTTTTCTTTTGCTTGTTATTAGTTATCTCCTAGCTTCCAACATTCAAAAGGAAGGAAAACTCTCACAGTTATTTGTTCTGGGTTGGAATGTGTTACTGTGATGTGCTGTCATGTACTGGAAAAGAGCTGTTAGTGATGAGAACTGGGCGTGATAATTCTGGGCTCTTTTATTAAGCTCATTTATCTTTCACTGAGCCCATAGTTGACACAGTACATAATGTTACCATGCGCTTGTTGAACTTGGCTTTCAACAAAGGTTTAATCCATTCAATAAAACAAATTCTGAAGTACAACCTACTATTTCCAGCAGAGAACATGGAAAGAACCCAGTTAGCCTTTCAGTGTTGACTGATTAAGCAGTTAGTTTACAGCGACCACAAAGGTTTACTGATTATATGCATGTTCTATCTTTCTGTTTGTTGACAGGAATGGCACGGAAAGAAGAACAGCTTAATCAGAGTCAGAAGCTGCTGGCCATCAGGTGTGTAAAATAAGAGTAAAGGCGCAACAGTGCCCAGTTTTTTTAATGGAACATAGAGACAAGTTTGTTTGTTTTTGGGTTGTTGTTAATTTTATTTTTTTTGCATAAAACAAGTTATTTGTCATGTCTTGTAGTATTTATGACTTGTGTGACCAAGGAATCGGCTTGTCTCAAACAATTCTCGACCTCCTGTAACGTGGTAGAACGGTGACTATCTCTTGTGAAAACACAATCCTGACATCATGCCAGAACAACCGCTGAGCTGAATTGTTGTCTGCCATGTTTGTTTTGATTTGCATGTGAACGAGAAATTCTGTGAGATTCCATTTTCTGAGAATCACCACAATTGAGTAGTGTAGGTATTTTAAACTAAAGGACGATCCAGGACCAAAAAAAAAAAAAGAGACCTGTCTTTTTGTCTGCATATCTGACATCTTAAACTTTGGATTTTGTTCAGCCTGTGTTTTTGACCACCATATGACCTTCTTTCAGTTCCTACAGATGACTATAACTCATGTTTTTGGTGCGATGAAGTTACTAAAGTCTTTTTTTCTTTCTTTCTTTTTTTCAGGCGGATGCCCAGCCTTCTTGAATACTTCAGCTATAACTGTAACTTCATGGGAATCCTGGCAGGTCCCACCTGTTCCTACAACGACTACATTGCCTTCATCGAGGGCAAGCCCTGTCGTCACAGAGAGCAGGAGAGTAACAGCAGACTGCAGGGGAAGACCAGGCTAAATGACCCTTCACCTAATGTAAGGCCTGAACTGATGCAGTATTGACAGTGTGGAAATGTTGCTAATTGATTACAATGTATTAATACTGTGCCTTCATTGACTGTTTAAGACCATGTTATGCTTGAGCCTCTCAAATTTGCATATTGCACTCAGATGCCTTCAGCTCTTGCAGAATAGAGAAGTATTTAGTTGCTGTTTATTTATATGTATAAGCCTGATTATCTACAGAGTGTAATTTTGTAAAAGATCCTGCTGAAAATGTCCTGTGCTGTGTTTTTAGGGGGAAAAAAAAGTAAAATAAAAAAAAAAAATAAATATATATATATATATATATATATATATATATATATATATATATATATATATATATATATATATAGTTGTTATATTGTAAGTGATAACCGTTTGTTTGTTTCTTGTATTATTTACAGATGGAGGTCATTCGTAAGCTTGCCACCTGCTTCATCTCTCTGCTAGTTTTCCTCTCCGTCTGTAAAGTTTTTCCTGTAGAACGAAACATCGATGATGACTTCATTGCCAACACGCCTTTCTACGCCCAGGTCGTCTACCTGTATCTATCCATGCTGACTACTCGGCCCAAATACTACTTTGTTTGGACTCTAGGTATGTGTTGCTGGCGGTCTCTCTGTCTCAGCTTTACGGTCTTTTCATATCACAGCATATTTTCAGCATTTATATATTCATTGGTATTTCATCATCTTCCCACCTCCTGTGAATGCACTATGTTATATAATCATATAAGATAATCTCAAATAGTCTCAGTATCCATTTCCTGATATTGCTGTATGCCACATGCTAGGCTGACGTGGAAATGTGTAGGCCTTTATTCTTGTCACCTAGAGTCAGAAATTACAGGCTAGAAAAGTCTGTCAGTGTCAGGAATGTATAATCGTTCTATATATCACTGCATCACTTTAACACAGAAGCTGCATATAGGATGATCTGAATAGCCTTAACTACTCATCATATCCTGCGTCTTATCTGAACAGCTGATGCTATCAACAACGCAGCTGGCTTTGGCTTTAATGGCTATGACAGTGACGGAGTGCCACGATGGGATCTCATCTCCAACCTCAGGATAATGAACATAGAGGTCAGTCTGTTCTCATTACCTGTTATTCATTATGTACATTAAAGATGAATGAAGAGTTCCAGTTCTTGTATGTTCTTGTTTCAGTTTGCAACCAGTTTTAAGGTGTTCCTGGATAACTGGAATATTCAGACTGCCCACTGGCTCAAAAGGTGAGAGTGGCTGTTGTTTACAAGCTCACTTCACACAGTGCTGTTTCAGTAATTACACCTGTATGTGTGTGGTAGTTTGGGAAACCCATCAGATGCTGGCTGAATTCTGTCACAAAGGGAAAAAAAATTGATTTTGAACAGTTTCCTGTTCATAAATATATTCTGACATCTCTATTTTAGAAAACTATACACAAATGTATTTCACTAGCACAACATGGTAATGTTTTTATTTAGACTACTTTCTAACCTTGTCTTATTATCTTCCTGCAAGCATGTGGGTGGCATAAACAATCAGGCTGCCTAAAGATATCTAAAATCTTTCTAGCTAAGTGTGATTTGTCTCACACAGAGAAAGTTAAACTTTGATTGAAGTTGTTGGATGTACCATGGTGAAATGGACCTAAGCAGAATCAATTCAGTTTGAAGTCAGATAGCAGCTGTCAAAATGTCTGTGATGCTCATACGCCGCAGTTGGAATTGAATTGTTAAATGCTGTTTTGTCATTTTTTACTTTTGGAGGTAGTCAGGATTGAAAAAGCTATGACTATACTTGTAATTGAGATTCATACAAAAGAGAAAGATACACCATTTTTGACCATTCCTCAAGTAGCACATTTGTAAGGTGCACTGATGTTGGACGAGAAGGTCTGGCTCGCAGTCTCCGCTCTAATTCATCCCAAAAGTGTTCTATGGGGTTGAGGTCAGGACTCTGTGGAGGCCAGTCAAGTTCCTCCACACCACACTCGCTCATCCAGGTCTTTATGGACCTTGCTTTGTGCACTGGTGTGCAGTCATGTTGGAACAGGAAGGGGTCATCCCCAAACTGTTCCCACAAAGTTGGGAGCATGAAATTGTCCAAAATGTCCTGGTATGCTGAAGCATTAAGAGTTCCTTTCACTAGAACTAAGGGGCCAAGCCCAACCCTTGAAAAACAACACCTGAATTCAATGATTTGGAGGGGTGTCCCAAAACCTTTGGCAATATAGTGTAGTTCAGTACAGGAAAACATGCAGGTTTCAGTTACCTGGGAGCTTTGGTGAAAATGCAAAATTGGACCTTTGGTGAAAAATATGTTTTGCACTAATTTCTAATTGAATACATTGAATTCTAATCGAAGACTCATGGAAATTCTTTTGTAACATTGTTAGCATCTTAAATTTGCTTTAAGTAAAATAGTGACCTAAATATAAGGCAGAATTGTATACATACAATTCTGTATTATATTTAGGTCACTATTTTACTTAAAACAAATTTAATATGTATATATGTTTGTTTCAGATAATAAACTTTTAGACCTTTAAAAACGCTTCCTGTTTATTTCTAATATTAAAATAAATTAAATAAATAATTTTTGTGACTTTTTTTTTTGATATGTCACTCTCATCATGTGATAGAAGACTTGAATGAAACGACCTGATTGTAAAGAATCCTCGGTTTAGGAGAGTGCCATCTACTGGTGGAATATGGTAGTACTATTGCAGCATGACTTGTGATGTAAAGTGGTACAGTATGCTTGGGAGGGTATATGTCAATAACAGTGTGCAATAATTAGAACTAATAATTATTATTGGGGATGCAAAAAAAACTCCACATTCAGGAGAAGGATGTGCAGGTAGGCAGTGTCTTTTGCAGGATTTATGCACTGAATATTTTCTTCTTGTAGGAGAACATTTTGGTTTATTTCAATCACAATGATGACTAATGAGACAAGGATTAAATAATAATAATAATAATAATAATAATAATAATCATGTCTGTTTATATGTAAGTATACAGTGGCTAGCTTGTTCTATTTCCTCTGCAGGGTGTGCTACGAGCGCTGTCCTTACAACCCGACAGCTGCCACCTTCCTGCTCTCAGCAATGTGGCATGGAGCATACCCAGGCTACTACCTCACCTTTCTCACTGGCATCGTTGTCACGCTGGCAGCCAGGGCGGTGAGGAGCTTCTTCAGGACATGCCACACAAGCATAATGCTGACATCTAAGACTTAGTACTAATCCACTGATCTGAATCAGTATCAGGGCAACCCCCGAAATGCTAGAACAGGATCAGAACAGAAAAAATTACCTTTCAGATTCACTGATATGTTTCATAACATGAGACAGGATTTGTGTAAGCACACTTGTGTTTAAACTCACTCAGAAATTTTTGGCAACAGAAGCTTGAGAGAGTTGCTGCTAAAAGGAGTCTGTGTCCGTATCACATCTGTACCGGGTGTACCTGGAGGATCATTGAGTCATGCGGTTCTGTAAACACTTCAAATGTAGTAAGATAAGACTAAATACAGAATAAAACATAAAGAAACAAGTACAGTAATACATAAACAATATATAACAGTAAAGTGGCAAGTAATATCAATATTAATAACTATATCAATCTACCATCAGAGGCATTGGTGGCTCAGTGGTAGGTTTCTCGCCTATCATGCGGAAGGCCTGGGTTCGATTCCCAGCCAATGCCTCAACCCCAGCCACTGGATGCAGTGCCGGTCCCAAGCCCGGAAAAATGGGAGGGTTGCGGCAGGAAGGGCATCCGGCGTAAAAACCTGTGCCAAGTTGTTGTGCGGACCAGTCGGTCCGCTGTGGCGACCCCGAACAGGGAGCAGCCGAAAGCAACTTTTATCAATCTACCATCAGTTGGGGTGTGTGTGTGTTTTTATTCTCTTTTTAGGCAGCAACCAAATAACCCAACGGTCAAACTGTAAGATGTTCCTTTGGCAAGACAAGACCAGTGTGTGTGTGTGTGTGTGTGTGTGTGTGTGTGTGTGTGTGTGCATGCATGCTTGTTCTTGTTATAGTATAGTGTATAATTAGGAGGTCACTGATGATGGTGTCCAGATGCACTGTTTTTATGAGACAGATTGTCTTTCCACTGATATAAATGATGACATTTTTACCAGTGAGTAAGGCTAATGGACTTCTTTTGATTTATTTTTTTTAATTCCTCAGGATAAATTCCATAGCAATGTTTAGTGTTGTAAAAAGTAAAGGAATTGAGATTTGGTGCGTTACTTATGTATTAATGACATGTTAAATGCATGAAGTCTGAAAATCAGAGCTTTGTCATCTGAAGCCAAACCTCTTTAAACTTTTTGCTAATTGAATAACAGGCTACAGTCCATTGCTCTTCCTCTACATGGAGGAGATCGGACTTCAGCGGGTTATTGAAAACGCAGCACAGGAAGGAGATTGATCCACTTAAGTAGTCGGTTACTGTGGAGTCTGTCAGGCAGTTAACAATTAAGTAAGATGGATGAAAGGCTCGGTAGCACTTGTCTATCTTGACTTAAAACTCACTGTGACCAGGTTTAAAGATGCAATTTTTGAGGCATTTGTTACATTTAAGGAGAGCTGCTATTTTTAAAAAAAAAATGAGTTTTTGAGTATTATTTAGTAGTATATAGTTGCTTTTTTTCGGTTTAGCCCAACAGGAATACCTCCATTTGCACTTGATGCTATAATGAATTTCAGATTATACCTTGATAAATTGTAAAGGTAGCTTTGCCTGAAACGCCCATCACTAAAAAGAAATAAACTCAAGGTTTAAAATGGAAATGGAAAACGTAAACTGATTGCATTTTACATGATTGTTTTTCTTGGTCAAAATTATATCATTGTAATATATCTAGAAATTTTTTGAAATGTTGCAAAGTGCAACTTCAATGTATAATTTTTTTTTTACAAGCTCTGGTGATTGATTTTTATATTTCCACCATGCAACACTGTTATTAATAATCAGATACATAATCAGAAATATTCATAATCAGAAGACACTCTACGTTTCTGTAAAGCTGCTTTGTGACAATGTCTACTGTTAAAAGTGGCATAGAAATAGAATTGAATTTAAACTATTCCCTTTTCTCCTACTTCCTATTTTTGTATTTTATTTACATTCACTGTTTATGCTTTCCATCCTTCCTTTTTTAGGTGAGGCACAACGTAAGGCCGTACTTTTTGGGTTCACCTACACACAAGCAGGTGTACGATGTCATCACGTGGGCGAGCACACAGATAGCCATTTGTTATACAGTGGTTCCCTTTGTGCTGCTGTCTGTGGGTCCTTCACTCAAATTCTACAGGTACGACTTTACACTGCGGTACTGATACTAAACATATTGCTACTGTTATTTTACTTGTGCCACTCCACTTTATGTAAATATGTTTCTTTAACAAAATATTAACTTAAATACACCGACCAGGCATAACATTATGACCATCTGCCTAATATTGTATAGGTCCCCCTTTTGCTGCCAAAACAGCCCTGATCCGTCACATTCTGACACCTTTCTATCAGAACCCACATTAACTTCTTCAGCAACTTGAGCAACAGTAGCTCGTCTGTTGTATCGGACCACACGGGCCAGCCTTTGCTCCGACCATGCATCAGTGAGCCTTGGCCGCCTATGACCCTGTCACGGGTTCACCACTGTTTCCTCCTTGGACCACTTTTGATAGATACTGACCACTGCAGACCGGGAAGACCCCACAAGAGCTGCAGTTTTGGAGATACTCTGATCCAGTCGTCTAGCCATCACAATTTGGCCCTTGTCAAACTCTCTCAAATCCTTCCTGCTTCTAACGCATCAACTTTGAGGACAAAATGTTCATTTGCTGCCTAATATATCCCACCCACTAACAGGTGCCATGATGAGGAGATAATCAGTGTTATTCACTTCACCTGTCACTGCTCATAATGTTATGCCTGATTGGTGTATAAATCATTTTATCTGTAAGAAATAAGAACAAACAACTGTATTAAAAGTATATTCATACTGACAGCTTTTATAAAGCCCTTTAGTCACACAGGTTTTTGTTTTAACTTGCACTTAAATCCACACCAGCTGTGAGATACAACATAAAAGTGCACACATGTTCATCCTACTGTTTTTTAAAAGCATACATAAGTAAAGTGTATACCGAAAGAAATCCATTAAAATAGCAGCACACCATTTAGCAGCGCTGTTAGGATACCGAAGGCATTTTCAGTCAATTTTGCACTTTCAGACTTCACAGACTTGCTCAGTGAAACTCAATGAAATCCATTAGCTCTACATATTACATAAGCCTACATAAATATTTTTTAAAGTGACAGAGATTAGGTTTCAAAAGGAAAAAAAAAACATTGATCAAACATAATTAACAGACCTTTATTATAAAGTGATTCCTGAGATATTTATAAAAGTAGATAACAATTGAGACAGTTTTGATGTTGGTCATGTTTTGGAAAATAGCTATCTTAATACATATATATAGATTATGTAGTTTTAATCTGCTTTTTCACAGCATGTGTCATGTCTATATTCATCATTAATGCAGAACATAATTCTCTTTAATATCTTAATATTTTATATATTAGAAGGCTATTTGTATGTTGTATATGTTTGCATTGTTAATCATCGTTGTGGATTTTTAGCATTTACTGAGCATTTAAAATAAATTCACACATTTATTTTACATTTAAAACAATTGCACATGCATTTGTTTTCAATACTATCCATTAACTTGTTATTCAATAACATTTTCCTAGGAAGTGATGAAAGGAGCAGATTTTGTTTCTGACAGCCAGCTGGTTTCCTCTGCCACTAAAAATCATTATTCACTCTATAAGTGAAATATAATTGTATGTTATTATGCTGCACTGTGCTCATTTGGTTCTTAAAGGAGAGGAGAGAAGTTACTCTGATATCGCAGGACCACTCCTAATCACAAACCCACCATTTCCATTCAATTTCAACTTTTTTTTTTACATTTATGATGTGGTGGAAAGTTACCTCTGTAATAAGTCATTACAAACACTTGCTCAAATAAATATCTATTCCACCAAAGTACTTATTCACAAGCCCGGTAAATGCTCTTGCTTCACCCAGGTTTACCACAGAGTGCTACAAACGGTTATCCAGTTTTGCATGGATATACATAGAAGAATACATGAATTATTTATCATTTACAGAACAAAGTGTAGAGTACATGATTGCTTTCAAACTTGATTAACTACTTTCTGTGTATCATGTGAAGTGGCTTATTTTTCATCATTATACTCTTCCTTCTACATCCCATAATATTCTCCTCTCTTACTAATCTGTCAGGAAAAAATGGGTTTGACAGTTCAAGGGTGGCTTGGTGGTTAGCACGTTTGCCTCACACCTCCAGGGTTGGGGGTTCGATTCCCGCCTCCGCCATGTGTGTGTGGAGTTTGCATGTTCTCCCTGTGCCTCGGGGGTTTCCTCCGGGTACTCCGGTTTCCTCCCCAGTCCAAAGACATGCATTGTAGGTAGATTGGCATCTCTAAATTGTCCGTAGTGTGTAATTGCGTGAGTGAATGATAGTGTGTGTGCCCTGCGATGGGTTGGCACTCCGTCCAGGGTGTATCCTGCCTTGATGCCCAGTGACGCCTGAGATAGGCACAGGCTCCCCGTGTGCCTAGAATAGATTGGATAAGCGGTAGACAATGAATGAATGAGTTTAAGGGTGGTTAACTAACAGTCCTCTATTGCTTATATTTTGCTGTGTGCTTAAGCAAACCTCTGGACAGACTAACACACACAACCTTGAAGATGGTACTTCTTCTCAAGCGAGCCTAAATCTAAATTTGAACAGATATAGTTCACATCATGTAAAAGATATTTAAGTTATTAAAATTTCCATAGTTCTTGAAAATATCAGAAATATACAATGCGCCAATCTTTCACTTTGTTCTTGTATATGTATTCTAATCACGATAATCGAGCCTTAATTGCGTCGATTTTGCCATCTTTATTTTGTTATAAAGGTATTAAAAAACTTTCATTGTTGACTTTAGGGTGTTAGTATGTTTGAATATAATTGTTGAAACAATATATATATATATAAGTATAAATCTTTTTGCAATTAACAGTCTCTCTCACGCTCTGTTTTCCACGATTTCTTTGCTTTCAGGTCTTGGTGCTTTTCTCTCCATATAGCCTGTGTGTTACTGGCTATTGCTCTGCCGGTAAAACCTCGGCATCTGCGGCTGAAGGAGCAGCAAAGTTCTCTTTCCACCAGCATCACCTCTTCAGACAGCCAGAAACCCAAAACCACATGAGCCAAGAAGCCACACCCCACTTCAGCACACTCGATGGCCGACACTCCTATTGTACAACCACGTATCAGGAGAGTCAGCAAATGAGATTTATAAACCAACAAACATACAAACTAGCCCCTGTCTGGACTCATCCAGTGGGTTGTCAAAGTAATCTGGGCTCAAAACACCAGTACCAGAACTCATTGGCTGCAGGGGATGGGTTGGAATGTAACCGGCGGTGTTAAGATGGGACACTGAGGAAACTCTGATGTATTGAATTCTACATATTTTCCTTTTTCTTCCCAGCACTACTGTAGGAGTTGATGTTGTGACATGCAGGCTGCATCACTTTGCAGGAGACCGTGCCACTGTTACTAGAAGACAGCAAATGAACACTCGGAGAGTTGTATAATGAATAAAGCACCTCTTAAGGGCAAATAATTTGAATGGGGAACAGCATAACCACTTCAGACAACAGGTTGCCAGTGCATCAATGTCAGTTTGCAAATAGTCATTATTTTCCAATTCATCTTTTACTCTCGTGAGCTAGACTCCTCAGAAGACAAGCCTTTGTTCTTGTCAGATACACAGTAAAAGCTGAATTAGAAATTTAACCCATCACCTAATGAGGTTCTTCAGGCCATGGCATGTTATCTTTAGTTTAGTATGCCGTACAATCTTTTGATGCATGAGGTTGCATATCTTAACGATGTTCCTTGTTGCAAAAAAAATGAAAACAAATCACTGCAGCCTCATTATTCTTCATGAAGCTTTAAGACATTTTCAACACATTCCATTTTAAATATGTGTGCTAGAAAGATTTCTAAAGAAGATTGTTAATATATCAGAGTTAGTCTGCAATGAAAACATAAGAAATGTTTGCCCAGTGATGCAAAGCCCAACTTTGTAAATGTGGTGATTAAATAAGAAACTTTTGTAACTATACACCTGGTGTATCTGTTTAATTGCATTCCATCTCGCTCTCAAAGATATAATAGTAATTATAATGATAATAATAATGGATAGATGGATATACAAAGATGCCGTACAAAAGGGGAAGAAGAGATAAACACTAGCAGTTAAAAGAAAGTGAAAGTGTTGGGAGAAAAGGTAAGTCTTAAATTGACTCTTAAAATGGAAAAAGAGAAGGTAAAGCTTTCCAGTGTTCAGGGGTTATGGTTATGACATAATGGTAAACGATCTGCTTCCGCTGATGGCAGCTCGGTTTTAGGCACTACCAGTAGACCAGCAATGTGAATGAGAATCTAAATACAATTGGAACACATGCTGTACTGTTTGTACATGAGAGACTTTCTGTTTGTGAAATGCTCAGCCAGTGTAGTGCCGTTGGAGTACAGGTGTAATGTGTGCTGAACATTTGGCACGAGTAAGGACTTTAGGATTGATTTATCTGCTGCTGATTGATAAATCTGTTATCATTCTTCATTACAGTATGATGAATGGTATAAGTGCACTTGGAAAAGTGCACTTATCAGAGCAGTGTTCAAGTGAAATAGTTCAGCAACTGCCCTTTGCTCCTCATAAACTGTGTCATTAAAGAATCTATTATAGCAGTGTTGGTGTCATTAACCTTGCAAGCAATCAAACAAATAAGAGAACAGTGCCTAATCTACATAATGTACACTGTTGTTTAATCGTTGTAATGTGTGAACCTTATAACACATTTTGAAAGCTGGAAACTGAAAGATAAAGTGAAACCATTTGAAATTCATAGTTCTGAGCTATGTTGTTGTCACCCTTTTCATATACGTGTATAATATTGGGACAGAACACACACAATACACTGAAAAGGACCAGGACAGAACACACACAATAGACCGAAAAGGAACACAGCAGATTACAGCGCAAAATGATAATGATAAGTTGTATACACCTTCCTCAAACTCTTTCATTTCCTCAAAGGCTTTCATTTTCTTCCACGATGTGGAAACATGCTGGTAGTTGGACTGGCACCTTAAAATTGCCCCTAGGTGTAAATGACTGTGCAAACGTGTGTGTGCATGCATATTCCCTGAAAGGATAGGCATTCTATCCAAGGTATATTCCTGCTTTGCACCCACTGTTCCCAAGATTTGATATCACCATGACCCTGATCAAGATTAAGTGGTTACTGAAGATGCAAATTGTAATTAATAGGTTATAAATATAGAAGCATTAATATATGAGTAAACATAATATCTCGACATACACAGTGCAGAAGATGATACTATGCCATAAAGTACAAGAAGGCTGGTTTGTTCAGCTCAGTTTCAGTGGGTGTTGAGAAGTTTGGTGGGCAAAGAAAAAAGGGCACAAAGTGTGCTGGAGTCTGGCCCACCATGACTGGAAATGTAGATCCCTGGTTTAGACACACCTGTGAGGTTCTCATCTGTTTTCACTCTTCAGTAGTGTGTCTTAGGTTCTGTAGTGATACAATTCCTAAAGCAGAAAGTGATGCAGCTGCTCAGGACACATTGATGGGCATGATTTTACCACAGGAACTAATAAATCAGGCCAATTTTAGCTCTTCATTGTAGTTCCAGGGAACAGGAACTACAGGTTGGTGCTTAAATATTCAAATGCAAGATACACAATATTACCTTAAAAATGAATATTTTAGACACAATTGGTGAAACGTTTTGATGAGGTGTGCTTTGGACAGTGGTTAGTCTAGTGGCTCTCTTGTGATGATTTTGACTCATCATGTGCTGCACTGTCTGTAATAAATTGCTTGTTATCTAGACATGTTTAAAATGCCAGGTAACATCTAGAACTGCAACCCTATAACTAAAAGTTGCCCTTTCTTCTCTGTTATTAGTGCAATTAATGTTTCTGAAAGGTTTTTACAGAGAGAAGGTTTTGCTCTCCTCTCCTATTTTTCTTAGAAAGCTGTTGTGTAAAGAAGAATAATCATAGTGGGTCCCCTATGCCAACAGCCATCTCTTGTTTTGTTCAAATAAGGAGACAGATAATGGTTTCTTCATTAGTTCACAAGCTGCTCTACCTCTTCTCTATAATAAGTGAACTTTATGATGGACTTCGCTCATCCACGTCTTTATGGACCTTGCTTTGCGCACTGGTGCGCAGTCATGTTGGAACAGGAAGGAGCCATTCCCAAACTGTTCCCTCAAAACTGGGAGCATAAAATTGTCCAAAATGTCTTGGTCTTAGTCTGCAGAGTAACTATCTTTTGTAACTCATCGTACACAATATATAGGCTTCCCTATACATTCCTACATGTCATCCCAACATCTGTTTCTTATCTAGGACCCCCTTGAGCATACAAACGGTGGGGCCACTCTGCCTAGGTCTAGGCTACGTTACCATATACGGTTACAATCCAATGCACACACACTGGACATACTAAGCTACAATATATCATACATGTAGACCATATCACCCACATTCCTGTGCGCACACACAGACACACTAGCTAATTTCCATGCTGGTATTGTTTCTACATATCACGATGAATAACATTCTTCTAAAGAATTCAGTGATTTCGAGGGTGTCCCAAACCTTTTAGCAGTATAGTGTACCAGCACCACACATACTACCATGTCAACTGCACTACAAATAATATCTGTTCAGTGATGGTCCTGGTAGTCCCTTTCAACAAGTTAGATAAGAGACTGATGCAGTCAGTTTGTTTATACATACAAGGTGTACATTATGGTAGGTAGGTGTAACTGAATAAAGTGGCTAGATTATGACTCTAAGATTGTATTGAGGACGCAGCCTTCGGGCCTCTTCTCAATTCGCATTGTTTCCCACGGCACCGCTGACGTCACTGTCGCCATTGGCTGAACAACAAGCTCAAAGCAAGGAAGCTAACGCTAACGAGCTCAGAGCTTCTCCGGTCGCTGTTTAAAATGGCTGTTGCTGAAGATGGAGAGTAGGGTAGTAAAAATAAAGAGTAGATAAAGGGACACTAAGAAACGGACAACATCTACCAAGGCCGTGTTAACATTTCTCGCTTTTAAGGTAGGATAAAAAAATATATAAAACTGTGTAATGCAACAGACGTTTCCTCGGTATTTGTAATGTTGTTGAGGCGATTTCATGACGCTGACATCGCATCGGTCCAGAAGTGACAGCTAAAGTAATCAGGTTTCCACGATTATAAATCATTTTTCTATCTTTTGCCATATTGTTTCGCTATTAACGCCGTCGTGTTGAAGGAATTTCTAATCCTTTGACTGAAAAGAGTCATATCATGCTAGCCAGCTAGCATCTTCCATGTAAATCATGTTGACAAGTGAGAAATTTGTTTGCTTTGAGAAGCAGATTATTTTGGGGATGGTTGTTATAACATCAACGTGGTGTGTTATAACAGACTGGATGTGCCAATACAAACGAAATAGTTTCTTTAAACCGGTATTTCTCAATTTCACTATCTATATAGCGTAATGACAAACAAGCATCCTAGTGACTTTATTTATTTTAAGCAAGTAAACGGTCTAAATTTCTTTCCTTGTTCCTCTAGAACATTTCATGTAGTTATAGCTCTGTGATAAATGTTTTATTACATTGTATTTATCATATTATAATCTATCCACTGACATGAAGCATAAGAACCATGTCTCCTTTACTTTCTCCACTAACATTACTCCTAGTCTATTTCTATGCTGTGTAAAGACATGGCTCAGTATTGTACACTATCTTGTGTTGCATGTTGTAATTCATTCTAATGTTCATATGGAGGAGACGCAATATCCTGGCACACTGTCCTGTCTAAGACTGGAGAACAGATCAAACATTGTAATCACTAAAAACCAGGATTTGGGACAATGGCTTCACAATATTCTGACAGCATCTCTTGTCAACTGAGCATGTGCCAGAGAGAGCAGGCGCTCACCAAGCTTAGTGGTCATGAATAACACATGATGCCATTCCGTAAGAGCAGCACACACACACCTCATACCGCATAGGTGTTGAGAGAAAAGCGACAGTGTCCTAAATATATGTGAAGGACAAGAAGCTTGCACTGTGGGTAAGGTGTCAGATTTTGTTTCATGAGATTAATTGATCTCAGTGATATCATGGTTATAAGGTAACCCGGTTAAATGTTATCAGTGACAATAGTGTTGTTGCCTCCCTGTAATCATCAGCCGTCTTTGTTGTTTCATCCTCTTGTGAGATTTGTATATCGTGTACTGTGCTTGACAAATCTAGAGGTCGATGGATCATCTAAATGAACATGATTCAAGTGCTTTATTTTTAATTCATTGATAAGGTTTGGTTTTGCACTTACAGATGTTCCCATTTTGAATGATAAAGGGTGTAACCTGTTTTTCTGGTGATTCTCAAATTTCTGAATATATTTTTTATATGTGCTATTTAAATGGTGTTACCTCTAATAGACCTGAATGTCAGACTTATTCTCTAACTAGCAGGGTTATTAGTCAAAACCTGGCTCTGATCCAGCAAAGTGGATAATGGTGTGCTCTTTGGTATATTGTTTGCAGTCCGTTACTCTAAAAAGACATGCATTTGAAATGCACACATCTCCTGTTCCACTTTGGATGCATGATGAATCAAGCTACTGTCTGGCCCTTGCCTGGAAATCAAGGCTGTTATTAAGGCTTGTTTGTCTTGTTTCCCTTGCATTTAATATCAGCTTCCTCAGTCCTACGTAAGGCACTGAGCAGGAGATGTGGGGTATAACTTGTTAGAGCAGTAGACTGATGAGATAGATAGGGGAAGCAGACATGCCGTTATCCAGACACCGAGAGAATAGACCTGCTTGTTATAACAGTGTTATATTAGTCTGCAATTAGAGCGGCCTATATACCCCTGATATTTTTTAAAAGTAGCTCATGTGTCATGCTGGGAATGCAATTGTCAGATGCTGGCTGTAACACTTAATCAAACCACTTTCATGTGTGGATTGTTTAAGAAGCGAAATCTCTATACGATTTCAGTTATCGACACATGTTCATCATCTTTAGATTTTGCCTGGATGTTGACTGTAATTTACACTTAAGCCTGACATTTCTTTCCTCCAGTGTGCCGCGGAGCTAAGCAGCAATCATGGACACCACTACATCTATAAAGATGACCACTATTGCCATCCAGAACCTCTTCAGCTATGTGGAGGAGGAAAACCTGGCTGCCCTTAAAGCCCACCTGGAAAAATTCAAAGAGGTGGATGGCCGTAGTGACGTAAGTGGATAAATGTCTGAATCGCTTAGGAATGCTGGTATATTTAATTCTAATCATTTCTTATAATTTCTAATAATTTTGCAACTCTGTTTCACTACATGCAGAAGTCACCTCTCATCTTTGTCAAATAATGATACAATAAAAACTGTTTAATTTGATTGGCCTGAATTAATAGGATCTATATAAGCTACTAGAGGCTTTTCCTTTAATCCTCATAATGGTTAAATAATGATATTTATATTATGTTTTAAGCAACCCTATATCTGACCTATAATTTCATGTTTATATTCAGAAAAATGTAAATGTCCTCACTCTGTTTAAAAGATATAATTAACACAGCTCACAGCTTGATAACAAAATATAAAATAGCATGGAGTAATCCAGTCCTAAAGCTTGTAGTCTGACGGTCTGAATACCTCTCTCAGAATGGGCAGACTCCTCTCATGTTGGCGGCAGAGCAGGGCAGTTTGGAGATTGTCCAAGAGCTCATCAGAAGAGGTGCCAATGTCAACCTGGATGATGTGGTAAATAAACGTTCACATAGCGTTGTGTTAGAAACACTAAGCCATCTTTATTAAATCTTTCTATAAAACGATGCAGCATGTAAACATCCACACACACACACCTTTAGAACATTTCATGCACCGTCTGCTTTCCCCACTGTTGCCATGGCAACAGTGGCCAACTTTGCAGTTTCCATAGTGACCGGCTGCTCTGCATTTATCCCATAGGACTGCTGGTCTGCCTTGATCTCTGCAGCCAAAGAGGGGCATGTGGAGGTGGTGAAAGAGCTTCTTGAAAACAGCGCTTATATTGAGCACAGAGACATGGTGAGACACGCCCATGAACATGAAAACAGACATCCTGTACTCAGTTTCACACTTTCACATATTTCATATTAGAGCTAAACAAAATAATTTGTTAAGTGTCAGTTTATTAAGCTATTATGAAGCCAGTGAACATTCACCGTCATGAGCAGGTGAATGGAGAGAACAAGCCGCTGCTATTTTATTCGGCAACAATGATCTGTGATGTAACAAACATTTAACTCCCATTTCAACACAGTTGAAACTAATGAAACAACTGATTCGTTTAAAAAAGCAAAAGGATATGTACTAAATTTGACCAAGGTGGCACTGAATGGAGCACAGAAGCAGCATGTAGCAAATACTGCATATGTCTGCAAGCAGATGGTAGCAGGACTATACAGTTAGTCACCATGTTGTTGAATTTTAATAACTAACTTATGGTTCAATCAGTTTGTTTATCTATCTAAGATTATCTTAAAATATAATTTTATTGATATTAGTATGTTGAAGTTACAAAATATTCATAATTTTCACTTTACCCATTAACATGCAGCGCTAGGCAATATGGAATACAAGTTTTTGACTGTACCTCCATGCTTTTGAAATTCAGGTCACAGTGTTGTTATAAATTTGAGGGTTAATGGTAATGTTAACTTTTTATATATAAATAAATCTTTTTTATGAAGCCAAGGGACCTATGTTAAATTCAAATTACACTGATTACAATATTTTTACACAGATTAAACATTGATAAATGCACATTAGAAATGCTTATTTGATGCCTAGTGCCACAGTATTCAAGAGTTAATTAATGAAAGGCAATTAGTCATGCCTCTAGTTTTGGTATTCAAACACATTAATATGGATGCATGATAACAGAATGTGTTTGTACTGTTCAGGGAGGCTGGACTGCTCTTATGTGGGCTGCTTATAAAGGTCGTGTAGAGGTTGCAAAAGTTCTCCTGGAGAATGGGGCCAATCCCAACACCACAGGACAGGTAATGTAGTGATACAACTATGCTTTTCAAATATAAGAGAATAAGAATCCTCTAAATCCCACTTTATGTATATAAGTAATGATCCCATGCTGGAAATGTCATATTAATTCAATTGAGTTTCATTTGTAAAGCACTTATAACAATGGACACAAAACTGCGTTATAGGAATATAAAAACTTGTAAATTATTATATATTATATATGATATATAAATATATTATAAACTATTAATCTAAGTTCACTGAATACCCAACATTTTGTGCTCTTCTTTAGCAGTACAGTGTGTATCCCATCATCTGGGCTGCTGGCAGAGGTCACGCTGAAATCGTGGAGCTCCTGTTAAATCAAGGAGCAAAAGTCAACTGTTCTGACAAGGTAAGGTGACCTGGCTTAAACTAGAAGAGCTGGACCTCTTTGGTTGTTTTATACTGTTACCTGATTGGCTAATTTGGGTGTATATTTCAGTATGGCACCACTCCATTGATCTGGGCTGCCAGGAAGGGCCACTATGACTGTGTGATGCACCTGCTAGAGAACGGTGCTGATGTTGACCAGGAGGGGGCAGTAAGTGAACAATTTTGCTTCAGGCTTCATTGTCTTGGTTGCAGTATTTTTTGTTTCAATTGAAGCACCGCTAGCATCGCTTTAAAACTTGTTTGTTGTGTTCAGAATTCAATGACTGCACTGATTGTGGCTGTAAAAGGCGGCTACACTGAGGTTGTGAAGGAGCTGTTGAAGAGGAACCCAAATGTGAACATGACCGATAAAGATGGCAACACAGCCCTGATGATCGCAGCGAAGGAGGGCTACACTGAGATTGTGCAGGATCTGCTGGACGCAGGGACCTATGTCAATATCCCTGACAGGGTGAGTCTAACTTGTGTGTGTGTGTGTGTGTGTGTGTATTTAGAACTTGGACATGTGGTCCAAAGTTTTGCTTCTGTTGTTTTACTATGGGGTTACAAAGTTAATATTGTTAAAGTGTTAAGTAAAGCTAAATTACCAGTTAAGATCATACAGTGTGCGTAAGTAAATCATCACATGCTTGCCACTGACTGCCTCTAGTTAAATAATGTAAATAAAACTTTGTTTTGTTTTTTGGTTTCCTGATAATTTCTAAAATATCTGATGATTTCTGTTATTTTGTATATCTAATGCAAAATTATAATAGTATATTATAGTATTAGAAGTATTCTGTTATTTATTTAAACTTTATGTAAATGCAATTTTAGGCTGAACCATTTAATTTAAACCAAAAGGACTAATTGTAGTGTGACCTTGTCTGTATTTGGCTTTGTTTCTGTATTAAACTTTTAGAGTGGTGACACAGTGCTAATTGGAGCTGTCAGGGGTGGCCATGTCGAAATTGTAAGAGCCCTCCTTCATAAGTATGCTGATATCGACATCAGAGGACAGGTAACAATCTTATTATACTGATCAGTAGAACATTTGTGGTATAAACCATATTAAATCTATAGTAGATCCTGTACTATAACTTTGTTTTTGTCTACTTTAGGACAATAAGACAGCCTTGTACTGGGCTGTGGAGAAGGGCAATGCCACCATGGTTAGAGACATTCTGCAGTGTAACCCTGACACAGAGACCACTACAAAGGTACAGTGGGATAAAGAGCAGCCGTATCTTTAATATACGCATTGTTATTAAACTATATATACTATCAATACAGGATTCTGAAACTCCCCTGATCAAAGCTACCAAGATGAGAAACATTGAAATTGTGGAGCTACTCTTGGACAAGGGGGCAAAAGTGTCTGCTGTGGATAAGGTAAGAGCGAGCAATACATTGTCATGTGCAGTATATAATAAATGAAGACGTATTTTTGACATGGCAGTCATTCTGAGTGTTCTCCTCTACAAGAAAGGGGACACGCCTCTTCACATTGCCATTCGTGGAAGAAGCCGCAGACTGGCTGAGCTACTCCTGCGCAACCCTAAAGATGGCCGTCTGCTCTACAAGCCCAATAAGGCAGGAGAGACACCATACAACATCGACTGCAGTCACCAGAAAAGCATTCTTACTCAAATCTTTGGAGCACGTGAGTCCTATTTAATTGTACATACTTATGTCCTTCTTGAAGTTATATCTGTTTTAATCTAAACACATTTTTATCCAAATAATTTTGAGGAAGACTGATGGATGCTTCAAATAACCTGCTAAAAAAAATTAAATCCATGTGACTTTATTATGTTTCCGAGTGCTGATGCTGGCTTTAACGTGATTCTATGATCTTATGTTATACTGCTGTGATTGTGATATTTTTTTGTAATTTCCCCTCAGGACACCTGTCCCCCACTGAGACAGATGGTGACATGCTGGGTTATGATCTGTACAGCAGTGCTCTTGCTGACATCCTGAGTGAGCCCACCATGCAGCCCCCTATCTGTGTAGGCCTGTATGCTCAGTGGGGCAGTGGCAAGTCCTTCCTGCTCAAGAAACTAGAGGGTGAGTGTAAGCTGGGCAACAGGCACACAATTACAATTCAAGATTGTACACTGAACTGTACCTTGCACTATGGTTATGTGTTCATATTTCTTCATCAAAAACGATTTGAAGGTTGACACATCGTTGTTATAGGTAATGATTTCTCTCTCTGACAGATGAGATGAAGACTTTTGCAGGGCAGCAGATTGAGCCACTTTTCCAGTTCTCTTGGCTAGTGGTGTTCCTGTCACTCTTGCTTTGTGGCTCTGTGGCTCTAATTCTTGGCTTCACTGTGGACCCTAAACTGGCCATTGCTGTCTCCCTCAGCCTGCTGGCTCTGCTCTACTTGTTCTTTGGTAACAAAAATATTATATATAAGTTTAAAATTGTATGCTTTTGTTATTGCAGTTGAGAAGGATTCGCATACTTCTTACACAAGAGGGCAGAGTGGACAGTGTCTATTTATGTTTAGGATTAAGTCTGTTTTTGTTTTCTTTCAGTTAGCTGGTTACAAGGCAATCTAGCTTTAATGCATTTCTTTTACTCTTCCTCTTCTTCAGTGGTTGTATACTTTGGGAGTAGGCGTGAGGGCGAAAGTTGGAACTGGGCTTGGGTTCTCAGCACTCGGCTCGCTCGTCACATTGGCTACCTGGAGCTACTGCTCAAACTCATGTTTGTTAACCCTCCACAGCTGCCTGAGCAGACCACACGGGCACTGCCTGTCAGGTAATTTAACCTCTGTGCCTCTTAACTGTATTTTAATATCTTAGTCTTGACAGATTAATACATTTATTATTATTATTATTATTATTATTATTATTATTTTTTTGATATTATCGTTATTATTATTATTACTACTACTACATTAAACTCTCTATGAACAGGTGATTGTTTGAAGTTTATAAATATTATTTATTTAAGTGTTTACGTATTACAATTTTACAAGTAATTTAACAATTTATCAAGATTTATAATGAATTGCTAAATAGAAAATTAATTTGATTAGTATTTTAAGTTTATGCTTAAATTTGCATTTTTCAAGTACCTTTTCACACAACAAAATGGCTAAAATTGTGTATGAATCATCCTGTTTACTAGCATAAACCATGATTTCTTTTTGCCATTTTGAAAATGCCTAAATGTTTGTTTTCAGGTTCCTGTTTACAGATTATAACAGGCTGTCCAGTGTTGGTGGAGAGACCTCCATGGCAGAAATGATTGCCACTCTCTCTGATGCTTGTGAGAGAGAGTTTGGTTTCATGGCCTCCAGACTCTTCCGTGTCTTTAAGACAGAGGACACCCAAGGTAAAGGCCATCTTGTTGGCCATCACTAACATGAAAGTGTCTTCTTTTTAAATGCAATTTTAAATATCACCAGACATTCATATGGACTTCTGTGAAAAAAACAGGCAAAAAGAAATGGAAGAAGACATGCTGCATCCCATCCTTTGTGATCTTCCTTTTCATCCTGGGTTGTCTGATCACGGGCATGGCCTTGCTGGCTGTCTTCAAGGTAGACAGTCAGAACCAGACCGTGAATGCAGTGCTGGTTGCCATGGCGAGTGTTGTGGGCCTGGTTCTTCTGTTGAACTGCAAGACGTGGTGGCAGGTGACTGATTCGGTACTGAACTCACAGAGGAAGAGACTGCACAGTGCCGCTAATAAGATGCAAAAACTTAAGAGTGAAGGCTTCATGAAGGTGGGTCCACACAATTACACATACATATAGTGTAGGCATACACAAATCATACACTTTATAGCAAATTTCATATCATTTAGTTATTTATAATTGCAAGTATTTTGTGTTCCTCTTTTTTTAAAATAGTAATTGGGAAAAGATGTACTGCTTCTTACATCAACATAAAAGAACAGTAAATGTTCCTCACTTCAGATGTAGACATCAGACATGAACTGGACTGCATACCTGATGTGTAGTTCTGTTCATTTTAAATAATTGGCCGTATAAGGTATACACTCAGCTGGTTGCTTATAAATCTGACTGCAGTGCATTGAATCGTGCATTGAATATGTAGATTTTAGTGTGAATTTGTGGTTTCTTTATATTACAAGACATGCTTGTTACATGCGTACCTATTTCTCACTGTTCTCTGACTTTACTTTTCAGGTGTTAAAAAGTGAGGTGGAGCTCCTTGCTAAAATGGCGAAGACTATCGACAGCTTTACACAGAATCAAACGCGTCTAGTTGTCATCATCGATGGTCTGGATTCCTGCGAGCAAGATAAAGTCTTGCAAATGTTAGATACGGTGAGAAACGCTAGCCTAGAACATTTATCAGCCAGTAGAGGTCTCTGCTGTATCACCTTTTTACTCAAAAGACAAATCTATTTGTAAGAATACATGACTGTCAAGTGCATTTGTGAAAGAGTAGATATATGGTTAAAATATTTACAAACCTTAGAAGGTTTCTTATCTTTTATTACATTACATTATTATAGAAAAATGCTGAAATGCATGATAAGCTATACATACGTAATGAATGTATATACATAATATATATAAACATATACATATCACAGATCATCTCAAAGAAGCAATTATATTTATTTCAACACATTGTGCCCTGTGGCATGTTCCATCCAAACATTATAATTGATTGACTTGTTTATCATGTCATCTTCTTGTAATTCTTTTAATCTCCAGGTGAGGGTGCTTTTCTCCAAAGGTCCATTCATCTCTATCTTTGCCAGTGATCCTCACATAATCATTAAAGCCATCAACCAGAACCTGAACAGTGTATTGCGTGACTCGAACATCAACGGCCACGATTACATGCGCAACATCGTACACCTGCCCGTCTTTCTGAACAGCCGAGGCCTGAGCAGTGCTAAGAAGATGTGTGCACCAGCCCCAGCCAATGGAGAAACCGGCAATTCAGAGGGTGAGCTAAATTACCTGATATAGAGTCTACAGCCACTTTGCCACAGTAGGACCAAATGGTTTTGGTTAAGGAACCCATTGTGGTGGAATTTTCACAAAAGCATTGTTAACACTTTTTAAACTGTGCACAGCTTGATAACAACTTGACAAAGCAGGGTTATAGTGAGATGGCGTCACATAGGTATGTACTGTTCAGTGCATGGTAAAGGGGGAGGCACACAAGTTAACAGTTAACACTGCTGCCAGAGATCAGGAATAAAATTCATTCCCCTGAACTGATCTGCACTGAACTTGAACACGGAACACTAGTTTATTTTCACAGTATTACTGCACAGAGTTTATAGCACACTTAAAACATTATTACCTGTTTATGCCCTATTTCACCTTATAAAACTTGAACTGTGCAATGCAATAGCTGTAAACATAAGGCATTTTAGGTGTTCTGATTTAGAATTTTTTTGTGTTTATGTGCTTTCTGTTTGCAGGTTGGCACGAGGAGCTAGACAGAAAACTGTCTCAAAACAGTCTTGGTGAAATGGCTAAGCTGGGCAGTAAGACCACTTTGAATCGCAGGGTGAGCCCAACAGAATTTCCCTTCTGCACCATGTGAACACCTTTGTTCTATAATGAGTACCTTGACTGAAGCAAGTTTGACTAAATAACATTCCACTGTAAATAACTAAACACCAGTATTCCTGCATGGTATTTCTGGGGTGTTTGTGACAGACATACGTAGGATATTAATTTTAATATCTTTATCATTATCTGTATCATTTCAGTAGGACATGTAGTTTTTGGCAAGAGATAATATGATTTTAGTATGAAGACACTCCAGGAAGCACTCTGTTATATTGTCTCCTGTGGAAACCAAAACAAATAAAAAGGTAGTGTCAGAGTTTAAAATGCTGAACAATAAAATATAGATGATGTTTAAAAGGAGCTGTGAGAGGAACAATATGTTTAAGGTTAATGAGTAAAGGAATTCTTAACACATGTATGTGGACATGCAATATATTAATGATCAAATGCAGCTTGAACAGCCACAAGCCCTACAACAAGCACTTATAATAAAGTTCAAAGCAGTTTGCGTTAATGATGATATGTATGTTTTGGTATGAACATGGAAATCTGTGTGTAAAGGCCATGCCTGTAACATGCCGACACTCATATATGTTCATAATTGTAATTTCCATAGAGTTTACTTAGAAATACACTGCCCGTCCAAAAAAAAAGTCACACACTCTAATATTTAATTGGACCACCTTTAGCTTTGATTACAGCAGCCGTGGCATCGTTTCGATAAGCTTCTACAAGGCCACAGCATTTATTCCCAGAGTTGCATTAATTTTTTTGCCAAGATCTTGTATTGATGATGGGAGAGTTGGACTGCATAACGTTACTGAACCTAGACCAACTGCAGCAACCCCAGATTATAGCACTGCCCCCACAGGCTTGTACAGTAGGCACTAGGCATGATGGGTGCATCACTTCATCAGCCTCTCTTCTTATCCTGATGTGCCCATCAGTCTTTAAACGGGTTAATCTGGACTCATCAGACCACATGACCTTCTTCCACTGCTCCAGAGTCCAATCTAGCAAATTGAAGCCTTTTTTTTCGAAAAAAAAAAAAAAAATCACTGCTAAGTGGTTTTCTTAAGACTACGCAGCTGTTTAGTCCCAATCCCTTGAGTTCCCTTTGCATTGTGCATGTGGAAATGCTCTTACTTTCACTATTAAACGTAGCCGTGAGTTCTACTGTTGTTTTTTTACGATTTGATTTCACCAAACGTTTAAGTGATCGCTGATCACGATCATTCAAGATTTTTTTCCGACCACATTTCTTCGAAGATGATGGTTCCCCACCATCCTTCCAGTTTTTAATAATGCATTGGATAGTTCTTAACCCAATCTCCTTAGATGTTTTCTTTGCTTGATGCATTCCAATAATTTGACCCTTCTGAAACAAATTAACATCTTTTCCATGACCACAGGATGTTTCTTCCGACATGGTAGTTTAAGAAATGAGAAGCTACTCCTTGCATCAGTTAGGGTTAAATAACTTGTTGCCAGCTGAAACATAATCATCCATGCAGTAATTATCCAATGGGAGGCTCTTACCTATTTGCTTAGTTAAATCCAGGTGGTGACTTTTTTGTGGACGGGCAGTGTATATAAAAATCATAACATATTATAAGAAGAGAATAATACTTTACACTGTATCATTTTTTTAAAGGTTTAAGCTGGTGTGGCATCATGTGTTTTTTTCTCTTTAGGACACATACCGGCGTCGTCAGATGCAGAGGTCAGTCACGCGTCAGATGTCCTTTGACCTGTCCAAGTTGCTGGTCACTGAAGATTGGTTCAGTGACATCAGCCCTCAGACCATGAGGAGACTGCTCAACATTGTGTCTGTCACAGGTAAGATCTACTACCAGAATATATATATATATATATATATATATATATATATATATATATATATAAAATATATATATATATATATATATATATATATATATGTTCTAGCTAGTACACCAAACTGTGCTTCTTTTACACAGGTCGATTGCTGAGGGCCAATCAGATTACTTTTAACTGGGACCGACTGGCATCTTGGATCAACCTGACTGAACAGTGGCCCTACCGCACATCATGGCTTATCCTGTACCTGGAAGAGACAGATGGAATTCCTGATCAGGCCTCGCTCAAAACCATCTATGAAAGGTTCAGCTCTGATTATTGTAGCACCAATCCATTTCTGTTTTAAATATATAACTGTAAAATTCATAAAGATCTAGCTGACTGCTTGCATACAATGTTGTAATACATATTTGATGAAAAATATATGCTACATTCTAAGAAATATGTTGGGTTCAGTAAGTATTCAGACCATTTATTCACTGCTGTCTAAAGCACCTTTGGCAGCGATTACAACTTCAAGCCATCTCGTTTAAATATTTACAAGCATTGCATACCTGAAATTGGTTAGTCTCTCCTGCTCTAACTAGCAGATCCGCTCATGCTTGAACAGATTGGTTGGGGAGCTTCTATGATCTGCTATCTTTAGGTCTCTCTAAAGATGTTTTGTGGGGTAAGGGCTTTGGCTGGGTCAGTCAAGGACAGTCTGAGACATTACAGCATTTTGTCATGGCTATATGCTTTGGTTTGTGCCTTTTGTCCCAGTAGTAGGATGTGTGCACTCTGGAGCAGGTTTTCTTTAAGAACCTCTTTGTATTTGGCTGCATGCATTCTTCCCTCAGTTCTGAACAGTTTCCCTGAACTTGCTACTGAGAAGCACCCCATAACATACTTCATTGTAGGCCAGAAAATCTTTTTCCTCATGCTGTCAGAATTCTTTGACTGTTATAAGCATTTTACTCAGGAGTTGCTATCATCTTTACCATAAAGGCCTGATTGATAGAGTATTTCAGCTATACCAAGATAGTTGTCCATAGAACAGGTTGTCATATCTCTGCAGATGACGTCAGAAGCTTTGTTAGAGGCTATTGGGTTTTTGGGTTCCCCTCTCTGGCTAAGTAATGTAAGTTAATTGAATGTTTACATCAGACATCGGAACCATGCTTTACAACCACGGTGTGCTCTCACTTGGTTGAAAGAAAAACTAGAAGCTACATAGAAGCCTTTGAACACCCCTATATTTAGGGACATCTGTTGTAGGGTTTTATTTTTCATGCTCCTCAGGACCTCATAAATGAAAACATCTGAGCTTTATGTCCATAATAAGAGGTTTAGCTTCTCAAAGAGAAATAATATCAGCATATCATTGTGTTGAATTTGACTGTCTATATGCTACTTTGTGTTTGGTTTTCATGACTGATAACATGCACACAAAAACAATTTGATTATTTTATTACAGCTGTAACAGTTACATATGCATCATTTTGATTTTAAGTTGATCCTTAAGGGTGTATATGTTTCTGTCTTTTATGTAACAGAATTTCCAAGAATATTCCCACCACTAAAGACGTGGAACCCTTGTTGGAGATAGATGGAGATGTGCGGAGTTTCGAGGTGTTCCTCTCTTCTCGCACTCCAGTGCTGGCTGCTCGAGACATTCGCACCTTCCTTCCCTGCACAGTCAACCTGGACCCTAAGCTCCGAGAGATTATAGCAGGTGAGAAAACTGCAGCTGGTGAGGATTTGTGGATTTGTGGCTGAGGATTCTGGTTTGTGAGGATTGAATATAACCTTAATGTTCTGTTCAGGTGAAAACTTTATATTTACACACACACACACACACACACACACCTGCTTTCAAAAAGAAAGTATCTTTGTGTGTCTAAGTTCATGAATGTTATTTATATTGTTAATAACTGAGATGAAAAGTGAGATGATGTTTTTAAATAAAGTACACAATGGTCTGAGTCAGTGATATCTTGCTGAGTAAGTGAACAAAATGTGAAGGTTAACAGACTGAAGTAGGTGTTAGATTTTGTTTTTCTCTATCACTGGAGGCCTTGTAGTAGACTGCAGCTGCTCTGTTTCCTGCCTCCTCAGATGTCCGTGCTGCTCGGGAGCAGATGAACATGGGTGGGGTTACATATCCCACACTGCCCCTGCAGGACCCTGCTATCCGTCCCACATCCATCTACAGCCAGCATTCCTCAGCCTGCTCACCTACCGCGTCATACAACGGGCCATACAATGCGACTGGTGTATCCCCTCAGCCCCACAGTGCCTTCTACAGTGGCATAGCTGGTCCTCAGCACCCCTATTACAACAGGGTAAGTGTCTTTAAAAAGGCTTCCTTCAGACTTCAAAATGATTTGGAACAGCAGTCTGGCATCAGGTTTCTACCTATTGTGATTGATACCATATGTATTAGCATGGTTAATTTACAAGTTTATCTGATGGTTTTTTAAAGTTCTGTATAATGTTACGGCTGCTTTAGTTCTTTTGGATGGGTTCCAGAGTGGTGCCACCAACCAGGACTAGATGATACTCGGGGGCAGGACTAGCAACATATTTTTGGCTGATTAAGACAACACATACACGCTTGATTAAATATATATTAAAGAATAAAGCACTGAATGCATTTGTTTAATGTTGCTGTTTGTATCCGAAAGCAACAGCTTTTATTTCTTGACCCACATAAACATTTAATTTGTTAAAACCCATACCATAGTGACTTTGTATTGCAAATGTAGTGCAATTCTTTCAACAGTGGATTTAAATTAAAATCTTTAAATTTTTTGTCACAGTGTGGATTTTTCATCTTTTTTACTATGAGTTACTTGCAACCAGCATATGATGCTGAACCAACTGACCAATCAGAGGAATAAATTGAATTCATTCATGTTGTCTTCTTCACTGTGACCATTTCAGTTGACTCTCAAGTTTGTGGGAAAATAGTTAATTCCTGTTGTTTGACCAGTTATGTTTTTGGATGTGCAGTAACTTTACGAGTCACAGTCTGTTCGTTTAATGGATCTCGTGGACAAGTCCACTGCTTAGATTCCAGCTTCAACTTTGGGTATATTTTTTCCTCTGGTCTGGATACAGTTTTTAAGTTATCATTTCCCTGTCAATGGATCATTGTTGAATTTAATTTGATCATTTCCATTGGTTTAAGTTTTTTAAGTTTTATGTCCTGTATGTATCTCAACATATTTATTAAATTTCATGCATGTATTTGTGTGTGTGTGTGTGTGTGAGCAGAACCCCATTGTTAGAATATTTTGAGTTTGTGTTTCATTTTCATTTGCTAAATTTGTTTCCTTCTCCAAAATTCCCTCTCCCAGCCTTATTTTCCCCACCATGTTTACGTGCTGCCCAGGCACTACACTGGCAGCACCCATCTCACTCACACCCCTGCACCTCCACGCCCATTCATTAAAGCGACCCATCCCAGGGAGCCTAGCTCTGCAATCGTAAGTACTGGACCCAAGAAGTGTAGTGCCTTATACATTGACTGCCTCTGATTTTACTGTCTTCATGTGTATTATGTTTCATTTGCAGCTCTTTTACTCATAGCTATATTTTTATTTAGATCTAACAGCTGTTCTGCATCCAACAGGACACCTTACTTCTCATTAGTGTATTCGGTGTAATATCAGAGATTTTTTTAAAAAAACTTTATTATATATAAACTAGGGATAGTGCACAATTATATTTTTGTCCTTTTTGGTCTTTTTAATGCCAAACTCTTAACAACTGTAACATTTAAGCAGAGTACTACTCTGTGTTTGCGTGTGTATGTGTGTGTGAGTGTGTGTGAGGACAGTTAAGTTCCTGCCGTCTGTTCACACACACGCACAGAGTGTCAGTGACGTCAACCACCAGCTGTCTAATGCTCACTGGAGCCCATAGTGGAATAGAAACTCCACCTGCTTTGCGAAAAACATACCTGCTCCCTTGATACACTTTTTTCCTGTTTCATTGCAAATGGCCTATATGTGGTTCCCTCACAATCTCCACCTCCTCTGTCTCTTCCCTCCTCTCCTTCTCTCCTTTTGAGCAGTGTAAGGTAGCGTCTTTGAAAAAGAAGCAGGTACTGAATTCCTCTAGACTTGGCTTAAACACTGCTGCTGTGCTGCCCTGTTCATGCTACCCATCCTTAAAAATGCCTTTTCACTCTCTCTCTCTCCTTCTTTTACACACACTTCTTCTGCACCAAGCGCTCCCAGCATGCCTTTTGGGAACTGATCTGGTCTCAGTGGGGAAGGAGGAGCTAAGGTGTTAAATATAAAGCTAAACTTGAGTAATTATAAAGAAGCCTGTTTTACTCAGGAACATGTCTTATTTCTTTTTTTAAATGCCTTACAGTTTTATGCTGGCAGCATAACTCCTTCCCCCAAAGTATTGTTTTATATAGCTTATGAAAAAGATATCTGTATGCAAGATATCATTTCACCTCTATCACTGACCTAGTGTCTTATAAACTGTGTCGTTAATTTAACACACAGTTTCACATAAACACAAATTTCACATCTTAGTGCTAGTATTCAGTAATCTGGTATAAATAATGTGTAATGTGGAAGTAGCAATGTACTCTAGTTCCCTCTGAAAAAGATGTCACATATTTTAGAGCAAAATCACTATTTTGATCACTGGATGTGACTTTAACTGTAGTTCCTGGAACATTTTTTATGTTTATGTATAGATTACAGTTGTGATCTTCCTTGATTTTGAGTAGAATCCCAGTACTAACAGACTTTGAGAACCGTTTGTATCTTTTCAGCAGCTATAAATTCCATTAAAGTGCAGTGATTTTTAGCTTACTAGGCACTGCTCCTTGCCATTTCTACAATCCTTTATTTCAGTATAACGCTCCTCTTTGCTAGAGTTTAAATTCAAGCTCTTCTCCTATTCTTTGGATAGCTTGGATTGCATACTAACAGCAAGCATGATATTTGAATTTTTTGCCCAATGTGCTTTGTCTAGCTTCATTTGAAGTTCTGAGAAGGCTTGTCATAAATGTGCAGGTGTTACTAATGTGAAGGAACTAATTATTTTCTCTGTGCATGTATGTTGTGTGCATCAGGGCACTGCTTCTGTGGTGTCAGGCACCCCACCTGTGCTGCTCAGCACCATGAATACAGACATGGTGTGTGAGTGTCTCAGAGGAATAGAAGGGATTGACCAAGCCATGCTGGCCCAATACACAGCCACCATTAAGAAGGTGTGTTCTTTATGTATGTGTGTGTGTGTGTGTGTGTGTGTGTGTGTGTGTGTGTGTGTGAGAGAGAGAGAGATGTGTCTTATTTTTTCCAAATTGGGAGTTGTGCTGCTCCTAATCAATATTTCACACAGGCCAATGTCAATGGACGGGTTTTATCCCAGTGTAACCTGGATGAGCTGAAGAAAGAGATGAACATGAACTTTGGAGACTGGCAGCTTTTTAGAGGAAATGTGAGTACATTTGAAGTTCTCTTTGAACTAGCTATTTATTTGATTCATTGTTTCTAAAAAGAAAACGATGAATATTTGAAAGCAGTATCAAAACAGCATGTTTGGAACAAGTAAACCAATACGAATTCTGCCAAATGATGTTTTTGTTTTGTCCCAGAAGGTGAGGCATTGATGCCAAAGCCTTTTGCCAGCTGCAGGTGTAATGGAGGCAAAGCTTTAATCAGTTCCTTCTCTATATGCAAACTATGCAAGTTGTGTAGGGCCTTCATTGCCCTGAGCCCTCCCCAGCACACCAGTGGTGGCACATTATGAATTGTATAGTTCTTTATTATTTAGATTAGAGGCCTATTGCTTTTTAAGCAGCATGACAGACTATCTAAACAAACACAGACATGCTTTTTCCTTAAGGCTACAGGAATGCATCCTAATGACACCCTGATATGTGCAGGTGATGGATTTGCGTCATTTGGAAGGCGAAGTCCTGCATGAAGAGGCCCCCAGTGAGCAGGGCAGCAACGTGGTAGCACATGGAGAGACTAGTAGAAATCGTGGTACCTCAGGCCAAGGAGCTAACAATGATACCTCACCTATGTACAACTTCAACCTTAGCTTTGAGGAGCTCTCTAATGTGGGCCTGGATGAGCTTCAGAGAAATCCCAATCCTTCATGGATGGTGAGTCATGGATGGTGTATTTTCAAGATCCTGTTATTGTTTTCTTTTACTTGATCAAAATTGATTCTTGCAATATTCCATACTCTTTGCAGAACACTACACACCGTACCCCCAGCATGTCCAGTCTAAATTCTCAGGAGTCCTCCAATGAGATCTGCAAACTAACTGACAAGCAACAGGCTGAGTACCGCAATGCCTACCAAGAGTACATTGCCTCAATGGCACAGCTTGAGGCAACAGGCAGTGGGTTGGAGAAGCCAGTGCAGCCCCATCCAGGCCAGTTTATGCACTCCAACTCTGATGATAAGAATAAAGATGGCGGTGATCAAGATGGTCGTAAGTCCTACTCCAAGAGAGCTGGTGGAAAGCCAGCGGTGGATGCAACTGACTATGCTTCTAATGAAGCTGCCACTTTAGACCCCATCAGTGAAGAAGACGAGAAGGTTGACCACGGTTCGTCTAAGTCCCTGCTTGGACGCAAGTCCTCTGCAGAAAAGCTGGGCCTCTTCCAGAGTGCTGACCTGAAGCTGAAGGCCGCAGGAGGATTGCGCTACCAGAAACTGACCAGTGATGATGAAGAGTCAGAAGAGTCTGATAACACCCCCTTGATCAAGGATGGCAAGAAAGTAGAACCCAAGCACAGTGAGAATGAGGATTCTTCTTTAGCCAAAGGAAAAGAGTACCATTCTGACGGCATGTTGGACAAGAAGGATTCATCTGATTCAGGTGTCCGTTCTAACGAAAGCTCACCCAATCATTCTCTACAAGACGAGGAAGCTGACCTCTCTCAATCAGAGAGGTCCAACCTTATAGAGCTAGACGAGGAGAGCCTAGCCCGCAAGAGAGGTCTGCCTAATAGTTTGAGTGGCCTACAGGATCCGGCAGTCGCACGCATGTCAATCTGCTCAGAAGACCAGTGCAGCCTCCTGGCCAGTAGCCCTGAGGAAAGCTGGCCTTCATCTAGAAGCTATAACCTCAACCGCACTCCCAGCAACAACACCCTCAACAACAACACCAACACCCAGCAGGGGAACCGTCCACGCCAGCCAAATGAAAGTTCCAACACCACTGCCAGTGAGGTCATCGTAACCCCTGGATCCAGCAGCACCACCACCACCTCAACATCCACATCCAGCACCCACAATGAGAATGTACGTGTAGTGCACTTGAAGAGAGGTCTAAACCCCGGAGATCCACCTGAGATCTGCACTGTGACCTCTGACACAGTAGTGTTCAGCGAAGAGCGCGAGAGCATCTTGTGAGAACCTGCACCCTAGTCCTGGCAAAGTTCTCTGTTGTGTGGTGCTGCTCTGACAATTTAGATGTTTGGTGTTGTGATGCATGCTCAGCGGAATGTGTGACCCTGTTTGTTCAGTGATGTTCAGTGACTGTATTTCAGTATTGAATAGTGGTAGTCTGTCCACTGTAGTTTACTTGCTTAAATGCTGCCAACATCCTTGTCTATCATTTAATTTTAGAATCAACTTTATTTAATAGACCTTTTTGTTAAATATAACAGTATTACTGCTTTAATCTCTTTTTGAATATTCTACATTGGCCAAGGTTGAACACGAGCACTCAGGCCATCTAGTAAAATAACACAAATATTTGTGGGCTATAATTAAATGCACCAGCTAATGCTTAGTTACTCCATCAGAAACAGTTTCCCATAAACTGACCATCATGCTCATTGCTTACTCAGCTATGAAACACTGTTGTGTTGTGTTGTATTGAGTGTCAGCTGCATGCTTCCTGTCTAAATAATAAAGGTTTTGCTTAAACCTTAAACTCAGGACTAAAACAAACAAAACAAAACCTATCTAAAGCCATCTCTTATGGTTAAAAAGGTATTAATTGTTCTGGCAAACTACTGATCCTGACCTAAAGTTTAAGAAAACCTTAAAAACATTAGGAGCAGTGTCATGCATGTGGCTCACTGCATTAAGTGTCAAACGTGAAACAGCGTAAGAAGTTGCATGTACTGAGCTTGTGTTTTCTTTGTTTACTTGTATTAGCTGCCTAAGGCAAAGGAGTGGATGTGAGAACTGTACTGTCTGTCATGTGGAGAAAAATAAACTCAATATAATGACAGATTTTCTGTGTAATGGGGCTTTTATGTGTGTTTAGAGAAATCTAGTTATTTAAATTAAAAACAGAACTGGTTTTCAAATGGCTGCAGTGTGCATCACTGGGATATTTTAAATATTATAATTATATATTTTTGCAGTGGGTGCAGCATTGCCTCACAACAGGTCCCTGGTTTGATCCTGAACTCGGGTTACTGTCCATGAACTTTCATGTTATCCCTGTCTCTCAAAACCATGCCACTAGGTGGATTGGCTAAGATAAATTGCCCCTAAGTGTGAGAGAGTGTATGAATACAGTATGTGTGAATGGTGACCTGCAATTGCCTGGCATGCCTTTCAGGGAATATCCCGGCACTGCAACCCTGACTAAGATAAAGCTGTCCACATTAGGCTTTAATCCACCCATCTTTTTTTTAAAACAAATCTTTAACTAAGAGCACACTAATCAAATGCAGTCAGAAATTAAATCTAATCAATAGCATCAGTTGACCATAGTGTCCATAAGTTCATGAATAAAAGTGGGGTGTATTGTTATACTATCATCCCAGGCATTTGCACAGAGACATAATGGTCAATCTTAAAAAGTACATATGGAAATTAAACAGCAAGTACAGCGATCATAACTTTAAGTTAATTGTGATGGCTAGACCACTGGATCAGAGCATCTCCAAAACTCCAGCTCTTGTGGGGTGTTCCCGGTCTGCAGTGGTCAGTATCTATCAAAATTGTCCTGTAAGTATCCTTTAAGTCACGTAAGTTGTGAGGTGGGGCCCACGGAGGATCTGCTGCTAACATCTTGGTGCCAGATACCACAGCACACCTTCAGGGTTCTAGTGGAGTCCATGCTTCATCAGGTCAGGGCTGTTTTGGCAGCAAAAGTGGGACCAACACGATATTAAGATGGTGGTCATAATGTTATGCCTGATCAGTGTATAGACTCTATGGGCATAAGTTTGTGTATACCTGACTGTCACACTCTTATTTGTTTATCCCACGGTTAAATTTTGTAATAACCACAATTTCTACCATTTAATGTGACTGATCAGGCTTTTCACTAGATGTTGGCGCATGGCTGTAGAGATTTGTGCTCATTCATCTATGAGAACATTAGTGAGATCAGCCGCTGATGTTAAGAAAGAAGGTCTGGGGTGCAACCAGTGTTCCAGATCCTCCCAAAGTTGTTCAGTGGGGTTGAGGTCAGGGCTCTGTGCAGGACGCTCAAGTTCTTCCACTCCAACATTGACAAACTTGACTTTTGCACACAGGAGCTTTGTCACAGGTATGGGACTTTTTGGTTCCACTAATGGGAGACTGCAATGCTACAGCAAACAAAAACATTCTACACAACTGTGTGCTTCCAAGTTTGTGGCAACAGTTTGGTAAAGAGCCACATATGAGTGTGATGGTAGGTGTCCACAAACCTTTGGAATATTTCTTGTGAGTACTTGCACATACTTATTTATAAAACTTGGCCCCAGTGCATTCTCCTGAAAGTCATGTTTTCTCCCTAGTTATTTGAACTGTATGGAATTTCTTAAATTGTATGCCTAGAGTCAATAGAAAAGGTCAATATAAACACAAATGGCCCATTTAGTAGTCTACATCATAATTTATTTCATATAAAAGTGCAATTTACATTATTTATAGAAAATCATTTGGCATTACTAACATCACATTCCAGCAGAATTAAAGAAAAACATTGATGCGCTTTATAGGAATGGCACGCTGTGAAACTTTACAGTTCACCCTGCTTTAACATTCATTCACACACATACACACACACACACACTGTTCATCTCATGCCCATGTAGTGATTTATCATCAGTGCTGGGCAATTTTCTAATATTAATTCCTGTATCAGGTAACACGTTCTTATTACGTGTGATTACTTGAACTAACCCTCACCTGGAAGGGGGCAAACGGCTAAATGTACAATAATGGTAATGGTATAGCAAGGCTATATTAATAGAATATTATTTTAATGTCATGATAAAACAAAATATTTCAGCCTGATTCTAAAATCAATATGGTGGTTTATTTTATTTTAGAAATAAAGCAGGCCCACTGCTAAGTGTCTGAATGGAGTAGAGCAGTGGGTCAGCTGCAGCACCCTCTACAGGCTCAGGGATGGCTTTAGGGAGAGAAAAAAATTCAAAGGTCTAGATAGTGAATGGGGCTGCATAAATTCTGTTAAAAGAACAGCATAAAAACGGAAATAAAGGTAACACTTTGTGTGTTATAGTAACAGCCATACATGATCTGTTAGTTTCTCAGCACTGCACTGATCATCTCCTCTCTCTGATCACACCAAGCCTGCAGTTTGAGGTCTTCACAAAAGGTGCTGTCTTTTTTTTTTTTTTGAAACAACTGATCCTCTCAGTCCTGTAACGAGGTCTTCCGTTGGAAGAAAGGTCGTGTATGGCCTGCAGATAAATATAAATCAGACATACAGAATGGTTTATCTCCGTTCCAGGGAAATCCGTGTCAGTCAAGATGAAGTCCAGGCGAAAGTACACGGAAGGATAACAACAACAAAAAAAGAAAAGAAAAAAGAGAGGGTCCTGTTTTTGCTCCAAAGAAACACCTGCAAAATATTCAGCAAGAGAAAAAGAGAGAGAGAAAGGCGTGTTTAGAGAAGGAGGAGGCAGAGATCCGGACCCACTGGCGCCTCAGAGGAAGCCGTGGTGCTCATTTTCTCCCCCTTACCCTCACCCCCCACCACCACCACCCAGCCCCAAGTTTAAACCTCTGAGCAATCCCATAGTACATACACCATGGTCTTAGGACATCCTGACGTGTATAAATTGTAAAATCTGTCCACATGTAAACTCTCATACATAAACACAATGGGTCCTTCCAAGTTCCTCCCCATGCAAGTGCACTCACTTGCAGTATCACATGTAGAGTAGGCTTATGCTGTACGACTTTATAGGGCATTTCATATTTAGTTAGAAACTGCAGACATAAATATAACACTGTAACCACTGTATCAGAACACGTGTCTTACCGCTTCAGATGGTTATCTGGTCATCTGTGTTCGTTTCTCTTGCAAAGTGGCTTATCTGGGGAGGAGAAATAACACGCTGAAATAAATAACACATGCATGTGCTTTCTTCTTAGTGACAAACTACATACACACACTCTACACACTCGCATACAACTCTATAGGCTACTTTGTAAAGTAAGGCTATCTTCTGTAAATTAATTAATTAACAAACTAATTAGTATTTTTTTCATTGTTTTCTGAACAGTCATCTGTAGATATCCAGCTCCATTATGATATTCAGTGATGTTGATACTGTGGAAGCTTCAAGTTTTAGTCACATCCTTTTGTCCAAAAGTGTGATGCTTTACAAATTCCCTCTGGTTTGTTTAGGCTACTTTTTATATTTCATTAATCTGTTACACAGGGGAAACCACTATGTAAATGACAGCATTTAAACACTTAACATAATAACATTTATTAATATCTTAAATCCTTATCAGAAATTAGGGAATTGCAGTGATATTATATTAGCCAGACTTTAATAACAGTAGATAAGTTCAGTAGAAGTCTGGACAATGTGCTGGACAGACTGACCGTCAAGCTGTAGCTGTATATTAACTACCTATGTGCAAATATACTCTATGCATTTGTTGTACAATAATTTACTTTTATACAAACCAGCTTTCTCAGTCGCATATGTTTTTTATCATATACACACACACACACACACACTTTTTTTTTTTTAGTACTTCTTAGTTGTGTGCACTTTGTGGACCTTGCCCTGCATAAACAAGTCCAAGGAAGCAACAAATGGTCAGTGGGAAGCTTATAATATTGTGCATGACTGCTACACACAGCAATGCCTTGGTGTTAAATGAACTGAATGAACACATGCAGACATTATTTACGTCCTGCTGAACTTTTTTTTTTAAAGTGCTAATTGGACACTATATTGCCGTGCGTGTGTCTCTTTACCTGAAAGGAGCTGATATCAGCGTCAGTACCGGAGGAAACTCCTGCTTGACCAGGACGTCGCTGTGGTTGAGAACTCGCATTATCCGAGCTGGAGTCCAGTGCGATCTGAAGGTCCAGAATATAATCGATGACATGCTGCAGGATCTCCATCTTACTGACGCTCCGGTCCTGCGGCAGGCTCGGCACCAGCTCTTTCAGGCGGCTGTAGCAGTCGTTCATGTCACAAAGCACACCAAGCGGCTCGTCCCACACGCTCTTACTTCTCCAGATCCCGAGATCCTGCGAGTGAGAGTTGACGTGAGTCCTTCGCATCGGCAGCACTGGACTGATCGCCTTCATACTGAACCTGTTTCCTGCTCGGATACACACCGTGAAAGTCTGCCTCGCAGATGTATTCCAGTGCGTGCAGTGTTTTGGTTTATATATTGCACGGGTTTAGGATGCTGGAAAGGATGACACGGATTGGTCCATGCGAACACGTCAATCAGGGGGTCAGTGCAACCCCATTGGCTACACTTGAGCGCTTGTGAAAAACCCCGCCCACAATTCTTTCTGCGTGCTTTCCCGGTGCACAGGATGAACAGGCTTCATGCGGATTGAGCAGTGGAAAGGCAGAAAAGTGTAACAAATCCAGCCATAGGGCAACCTGGAGCCAGGGTCTCGAGGTATACACACACACACACACACACACACACACACACACAGTCTGGACAGTTTAGAGATACCAGTATGAAACTGGAATATCCAGAGGAAGTCATGAACCATGCACAAAGGGTGGAGGTGGGAATTAAACCCCTAACCTCAGAGGTGCGAGGCAAATGCTTTAACCACTAAACAACCACCATGTAACAAATTTCCCAGCATAAATCAACCAGTGAGTTGTTGCACACACACATCCCTACAGGCTGTGAAACAAACAAATTAAGCTCCACGCCCATCTAACGCTTCTGCAGTGACATGGACATTAATTTCCATCACTCCACAGAGAATAGAACAGAAACCCAGTTTAATCAAAATGCATTTATAATTGAAGACTAAGGCCATTTGTTGCATTGCATGCATTTGTAAACTGCGCTCTAATGCTGTAGAACTCATTTCAGGCATATTTTTTCAAAGGAAGAATTTGTTAATAAAGTCAAAATGGAAGAGCCACACAAAATGGGATTTTTTAAAAACAGTTGAGTTCAGATTTTCTCATGTATGGCTTCTCCTAAAACCTTTAAACCTCTTATTAATGTGTAATGGCTGTAGCTGGTCTTGGCATTATATTGCCCAGTTTAAACAGATTGGTGAAATTGAACAGCTGCCTGTGGACCTCCATTATAAATGGGTTTTGAATAAACAGATTTTTAGTTCTTTTCTCAGTACAGGTAAACATGCTGAAATTCTTGTCTGTAGCCAAATAATCACTCATATTCTACAGATGCTGTGTATAGGGATCAGCCTACGAACATGATGGTGTTTCTTCCTATGACGACAGTTTATGAAGGAATGAAACGTGTGTTAAAAAATTCCATCACTGTCATTAACGTTATGTGCCAATAATTTACTGAATTCCACTGACATTGGTGTGTGATCTAAATGTGTACACGCACAACACACACACACACACAAACAGAGAGAGAGAGAGAGAGAGAGAGAGAGAGAGAGAGAGAGAGAGAGATCCTTTTACGGTCCTCCAAGTGAGATAATTAGTTAATTCGATAATTAATGCTACGGTTACACCTAACTGTAACCCATACATTAACATCAATAAGAAAATTTCAGCTACCTCTTTCTTTCTTTCTTTCTTTCTTTCTTTTTTTCTTTCTTTCTTTCTTTCTTTCTTTCTCTATTGCTTGCTTGCTTGAAAATTTTCTAATGGGAACCAGCCAAATATAGTCTGATATTACATACTCTATCATATAGATATAAAAACATGCACAGGGTCAAATTCTCTCTCTCTCTCTCTCTCTCTCTCTCTCTCTCTCTCTCTCTCTCTCTCTCTCTCTCTCTCTCTCTCAATCACTCACTCACACACACACACACACACACACACACTGTCTATGGGCACCACACTACTGAATCTACCGCCTCTCTCTGACATTGGCCCATCTAGTGTCCCATGCAACCTTGGGCTGCATCCCAAACAACACCATAGCACATTTCATATGCTTATGCAGTGCACATAGGTAGCACCTTTATGACAAAGCCTACAGTTTAATACTTGTTCCATACACCACATCTCAGTTGCCATTTCCTAGGCTGGAAATCGTGATGCTCCATGAGACCATGCTTTATACCAGTATGAAGCATTGGTAGATTATGCTACACAAATGAAGGTTTCCCTTGTTACACAGTGTGTTATTGAGTGCTTTCTGACCTTTTCTTCCTGAAATGTGGGAAAACAAAAGGACATTGTGTAACCTAACACGATTCAATAGCATCTCTTGAACCATCATATGAAACTCGAGTCTTTCAGGTGTTCCCTCTGTGTTCTATATTGAATGGAACATGGGCCAAATGGTGTAGGGTTTCAGAATAATAGTTTTTTTTCTCAGCTGTTTCTGAAAGGTGTGAGAAGGAGAACACCTCAGCTTGTTCACAAAGCGCACGCTCTGACACTCAGCACAGGCTGCCTGATCCTCTGTCCAAATCAACACAAGTGAAGCTCCTAAAATGTGCCTAGATGAGCACTAGAACACATTTTTTCATATTGAAGTGTACACATAGATTATTATTATTTTATGATTTATATTCTTCTCATTTGTGGATTGTCCATTGAGGCAGGTGGGGCAGAGCTCCACTACGTGTATTAGCCATTCTTCTTTTTCATAAAGTGATCACTCTTCCTCATGCTTGGGGGGTGAGCAGTGGACAGACAGTTAATGCTAAGGTTGCCAGATTGGCATGTTAAAAATACTCAGTGGTTGCCAACATCTTGTTTCATAGCAAGTAATCACAATTTTTTTTTTAAATTTTGACCCATTACTTCTCACAAAACTGCTTCAACTCTATGATGCTGGTGGAGCTTCTTACATGAAATGCTTTTTATAGGCCCTGCCACGTTTCTATCAGGTCTGCACTTTGACTTTCCAAAATGTTACATTTTTATTTTGCTTTAACCATTTCTTTTTAGACTTATGTGTTGGCTTTGGGGGGGTTGTCTTGCTGTATGACCTACTTAAAGTTAAGCTTCAGTTCATTTACAGATACCCTGATATTTTCCTGGTAGAATTTGCTGCTACGATCCATAATCCATATATCCATTAATAATAACAGGCCATCCTGGATCTGAGGCGGAAAAGCCCCCCAAACTGAGATACTACCACCACCATGCTCCATGGTTGGGATGATGTTGGAACTCAGACTTTGTTTTGTACCATTTCTTCTTTTCTATACAAAATTCATCTGTCCACAGAACATTTTTCCAGTTGGCTTCAGACCTTAACCACATGGTCTTGAGCAAACACCAAACAAGCTTCAGTGTTCTTTTTGGAGAGTAGTAGCTTCCTCCCTCATATCCTGTCAAACTCATAAGTTTTTATTAAGTGTTTGCTTAATAGTGGACTTGTGAGCACTGAGATTATACAATGCAAGAGTGGCCTGTTGGTCCTTAGATGTTACCCTTGGGTTCTTTGTTGACTTTATTTGCCATGCCCTTGGAGTGATTTTTGCTGTATGATCACTGCTTGGCAGAGTAACTGTTGTGCTGAATTTCCTCCATTTGTATATCTTTTGCATTACAGTGGACTGATGGAGTCTTAGAAATGGTTTGTAACCTTTGTATCCAGCCTGGTGCTAACTTTGCTAACTCTCTTTAGGAATATCCTTTGATCTAGACATGGCACACTTCCATAAACCTGGTACTGAAGACCAGATTTTGATAGTGAAGAAAATATGGTTATGTTCTTGAAATATAGGAGAGCCGGCTAATCTTATTCCTTCTCCTTGATTGGAACACCTGACTTCGATTACCTCTTTAAATTAACATATAGTTCTAGAAGATCACATAATGTTTGTGCAAAAGATGTTTAGATATTTATATATTGGAATTAATAAATGTAAAAACTATAATACTTTTGTTAATTGGGTTGGGGGGGGGGCACTGTGGCTTAGTGGTTAGCACAGTGGCTTAGTGGTTAGCACGTTTGCCTCACACCTCCAGGGTTGGTGGTTCAATTCCTGCCTCTGCCATGTGCGTGTGGACATGTTCTCCCTGTGCCTCGGGGGTTTCCTCCGGGTACTCTGCTTTCCTCCCCTGATCCAAAGACGTGCATTGTAGGTTGATTGGCATCTCTAAATTGTCTGTAGTGTGTGATTGCGTGAGTGAATGAGAGTGTGTGTGTGTTCCCTGCGATGGGTTGGCACTCTGTCCAGGGTGTATCCTGCCTTGATGCCCAATGACGCCTGAGATAGGCACAGGCTCCCCGTGACCCGAGAATAGATCGGATAAGCGGTAGACAATGAATGAATAATTGGGTTCTTTTTTTAACTAGTTTTAGAATGTCGATGAAGATCTGATCACGTCAGGTCAAAGTTATACAGAAATACAGAAAATTAGAAACGATTCACACTTTCTAGCACCACAGTAAATGAGAGAAATATTGAATGAATTTTTTTGAAATCTTAAACAAAATACTATTGCCTGTTCTGATGTTAAACTGTGTGCTGATGTATGTTACATAACATTATTAGGCAACAGGTTTTGCATTCACATTGCAAGAACTTACAAATATAACCGTAAAGTCTGTGGTTTAGTGGTAAATTTTATCTGTATGCTTGTGCATGCTTTGAAAGATGTATTGACTCAAGCAGGGCAGCTGGCAGGCATGTCGGGGAGTTACACATCTGTAACACCAACATATTGAATCCCACCGACATGCTGGCCCGCGGCTCACATACTCTCTGGCTTGCAGTGTGAGAGATGCCTGAGGCATGACTTCACAGGACAGGTGCTGTTAGCTGCACGGCCTCATAGCAGTGCTGAAACATCAAAGGCTGGAAGCAGTGAGAATAGGACAGTGCGTCTGATCTGGCTTCAGTCCTGCTTCTGTCTCCTATGTGTTTAAAACACACTGAGGGCGTGTGAGGAGGACAGAAACTCAGTTTGTTCAGAGAACTTTACGTGGAAATAGACGAGGTCGCACCACTCTGTTAGTAAAGAACGGAGGCCCCGTAGATATGGGTTGCAGGGTATTTCTGTAGAATGAGCGCATACACACACACACACACACACACACACACACACACACACAGGTGCGTTCTGGAACATAATGCTAGTTTCACCTGGAGCTCTTTGGGCTTTCCCGCCCATGTCAGCACCAACCACAAAACAAATTGTGACCGCTGTGCATTTCTAACTTCACTTGCCCACTTGCACAGAGACACTCCAATTTACCCTCACACACAGCTCTTTTGATCTCAGGTCAATTCCTTTTAGAATTGAAGGCTAGTGCCTTCTGTCCTTCATGCTCTCCTGTCATAGACAGTGGCTGTTATGCGGAGCTGTGCTTAGCTAAGGGCTGCAGTATGAATGGCCAGGTGGGGAGAGTGTATGTGTGTGTCAGGGGGAGTGTGCATGGCTGGGGGTGTTGGATGGGGGAGTGTGGTGCCCACAGGGAGAACACCTGCTCACCCTTGCCCAACTCCCTTTCCACCTGCCTCGGCTGCAGGCTGCCAGGCATCTGCCCACCTCTGGGTAATGGAGCTGTCACGGCTTCAGGCCGCTCACTGCACAGCTCTGACCTCATTTATGCAGCCTGTCTCTAACACCACGGTCTGTCCATTATCAGCTGGGATTTTCATGTGCTGTACATGTTCTCATGTGGTTTTAAAAATGTACTACTTGGGTTTGCGATGGCATTTTTGCAAATTGGTCTATGAGATTGTAGCTGTAAATAATATTAAGATAAAGTAAAGTGTGCTTTGTCCACATAAACAAGGCCACATAGAACATTGATTTTGCACTAAAGAAAATGCAGCTGCACAACAACAACAACAACAACAACAACAACATTGCTCATCACACTCAATTAAAGGAATACTCCAGCAGGTTTCAACCTGGTACACATACTTGTAGTATATATAAGATTACAATGGACAATAATTTGGACACTTTCGACATTAATATAATATGTTCCAAAAAGAAATCTCTTTATTCCACTTATGATGAAATCATTTCATGCAATGTTTATATGAAACATGTATATCTGTAGGAGGCGTTTACAAATTCTTCAGTTAAAGGTGTTTGTTAAGTAAGCTGTAAATCTGTGTTATAAGAGATAGGACTGCTTTTTAGTGAAAATAATTTGTATTTAAGGTTAACATAGAGGAGGCTCTGCTTTCATCTAACACCACCAAATTATAAGGAAAGCTGAACTGAATAAATGTCTTTAGACATTCATTATGCATACTCTCAAAAGTGTTGAAATCCTATAAGTGAAATGAACTATAAAATAATAACATTTGTAATTTGCATTGTTTTTTTTCTTTACACTTGCATGATAGCACTGTGTACAAAGATGGTCATGCAATCCTGATAGCAATTAGAAGAGGGCAAATTGTGGTCATGAAAAAATGCACACAGTCAGCAACAATACTCAAATGGGCTTTGGCATTTACGTGATGATTGGTATTAATGGGCCCAAACATTCTCTACACCATTACACCACCTCCACCAGTCTGGACTGTTAACACAAAGCAGGTTGTGTACATGGATTCATGCTGTTGGCGCCGGATTCCGACCCCATCATCTGTACACCACAGCAGAAACCCAAATTCATCAAAGCAGGCTACATTTTTCCAGTCCTCAGCTGTCTAGTGTTGGTGAGCCTGTGGCCACTACAGTCTTAGCTTTCTGTTCTTGGCCAACTGTGTAATTCTTAGTTGTGTCATGAAGAACATGTGGAGGTGGTATACAGGTGTTTCTTATAAAGTGCTCAGTGAGTCTATGTAGTATATATATATAGTATGTTGTGTTTTAATATACATTTTGACGTGTAGGCCTATTTATTCTTGCCCACCCCTGTCTATGGTAGGCTGAGTTCACTCTGAAGCACCCTGTAGTACTAGTCACTTATTTGACATAATTTTACATTTAAAAATGTAGGCATATTTGTAGCAGAGGAGTATTCACTCACCTGCAGGAAATATAGCAATGAAGCTTTGATGTTTTGCTTGCCAGCAGGAAATATGTGTGTGTGTATGAGAGAGAGAGAGAGAGAGAGAGAGAGAGAGAGAGAAAGAAAGAGAGAGAAAGAGAGAGAAAGAGAGTGAGGGAGGGAGAAGGAGCATCATCTGATCCCTCCAAATGGTTGATACAATAGTGGCTTTGATGGAAGCAGCGTTTGCTGCAGTGTAGTGCTGGCAGATAGGGGTCACCTCAGTCTGGCCACCGTCCACATGCTGGGGAATAATGCAGTCTCACAGGGTCAGCGGAAGGTTAAAGATGTGTAATTAAAGACCAGCCTGTTGAGGCAATACACTGTGAACCCATCTAATGTTTGTTTACATAGTACATTTTTCTTGTTTCCTTTTTCTCGTTTCACTCAAAGAGTGTAATTCACTTTCAAAGAGTCATCAGGAGTAGTAGCATCTGCACACCCACACACACATACACACACACCCACACACACACACACACACACACACACACACACACAATGGCTTTGTTCACCTTCAGCACTTGCAGCAGAGGTCACTGAACAGATGGGCATTCACCTTGAATTGTTGAACCTGAGCATTTGAAGTAGAAGCTTTGCATCAAGTCTCTTAAGCATTCACCAATGCCCTGCCACACACACCTCAGTTCACCGCTGCCATTTACACCCCGGTGCCACTCATCACCTCTCCGAAAGGCTTCAAATGAACCCACAGCAAAAGATGTTCACTAAAAAGGGCTGAAATTTGCAGCTGGGAAGGAACAAAGCAGCAGAGTGTACTTTGAGCAGCTGCACTACATCCCTTTGAGCTAAACAGGATTTCAGGAACGATTTGTGGAAAACTCAAATTTACACAAATATCCTACTTACCTCAAATGTAGTCAATCATTTGCTACTTGTCTGCTGTCCAAATCTTGCTTTTCTATCTTTGTCTGGTAGCCATGAGACAAAAGTAGCTAACAAGCAATGGAAGTTAAAATTCTGTGGGTCAAATTAACACACATGCTGAGTTGATGCTGGCTTGAAATGATAAACTTGACATTTCCCCAAACCGTTCCTTTAATAAACAGGTAGGAGGGACGGACTGGCAGAATAGCGGTGTCTTGCAGCCTGCAGCTCCAGGTTCATAAACAGAAATGATTGCCGAGACACCATTAACATCAAACTCGGGGGGATATGTGGCATCTCTCTGACATTCACTCATCATTCCAGCAGCTGGAAACTATAAAACTGATATTACAAAGGGCTCAGCCTCAGACTTGGCCCCTTGAGTGTGTTTTGGTGAAGGCAATAACCCATTAAACCATCCCCAGCTTGTAAGTCACTGTTCTGCTGGTGAAAAACAAAACAAGGCTTTAAGGAGCATGACAGCGGTGTAATTTTGTAGGAAATCCATTGAGTGGATGTGTTATGGCACGCCAGGAAGCCCTTTTGCACTGGATTGGTTCTTGAGTTCTGAAACACCTGCAGCTTGTCATGATATATATACACAGTAATTCCTCTCATTACTGTCACCATGACATTTCCTCTGCCACTACTAGCTGCAATGCTCTATCACTTCCATCCTGCAGCACAGATTCAGGCAACCATTTTTTAACATAGCTGATTTTCCTGAATGTACTAATAATGTTTAGTTAACAATAACATACAGGTATAAATCTAATTATGAACAACGATTTTTCACAACCAATTAGCTCTGTTCAGTATAGAAGCATTGCATACTGCAAATGACCCACACCCTCTCTAAACATCTAATGAAATAATTAGTTTCCATGGAACCATGAAGCAGCTTTTTATCACTTTCAAGCATTTTCAAGTTCTTAAGCAAATCTTACTTTGCTTACAGCCATTAGCTTTTTTATTTAAAAAAAAAAAAAAAGTATTTCTGCGCTTTACACTGGTGAGGGGCTGTAACGCTTTATCCAGTCCAATCATCTGTTAATGCTCGTGGAGATGATGATGATGGAGCGGCGGCCTCTCGCGCTGAGCTAAAAGAGCCATCACGAGCCATCTGTCCTCTCATAGCTGAGCAGCAGACCTCCTTTTCCAGCTCTCACAAATCAAGGCCATGCTTTAGTACCTCTCTCACATGCATCATCCACTTCCTAAAAGCAAATGCAATAGCCAGCGAGGCCATGCAATACCGTTTTAAAAACATGAAAATGTGCGCAAAACATGAATAATGCTGTGTGGCACAAAATTCAGTGACTTTATGCTTGGACAATTAGCAGCTACAAATAAAGTGCTATCATTTCTAGATAAATAACCATCTTAATCAACCATGTCTGAGATACTATCCAAGCCTGCAAGAAGAACCTGGTTATCCTTTATTAGATTCACCGCAGAGCACGTTGATATCTCTCAATGATCTTTAGTGTTGACTTTAACAAAGTGCCATAAGCTGTATAAATACAGTATAAAGTCAGCATCCCTCTTTTTCATTTATTCATGACTCAAGACATGGTGTTATTAATCACCAAAGCCCTTTATCTTACCAAGTGTTTAGCATCTCATGCTAAAGAAACAGGTCTTATTATGCAGTGTTATTATGCAGAAGATATTGTCATTCAGTTCACACCATGCTGTTATCAGTTTAGAGTATAAAATCAACACCATGGTGACTTTTTTTTTTTGCAAGGACAAAAGATGGAATGCCAAATAAGCATAAAATCAGAATAAATGTCAGAAACAGAGGTGGCATTGTGAGTGATTAGATGAAACAGGAGACAGCATTTAGATTCGAACTTTATACTTAGGTGTGGGTGAATCTTGCGCTTGAGAGCAGACAATAGCTGTGATGTAGTCGTGGACCTTTACTGACACAGCTGGAGAATGCAGTAATCAGCAAGCTCTGAGGTGGAGGTGGTCATTTCTCTGCGCTCTGGGGCTTTCAAGAGCCACTTGAACCTTGATGAAAATCACCAGTAATCACTGATTACGCGGTCCAAAGATAGATGAAGCATAATTTGAAATGCAGCATTGTACTGCCCACAGCTACTTGTCATAAAAAGGTATGGTGATGTCATTGAGATAATGCTGATAATGCTCACTCGGCTTCTGATTTCATACATGAAATAAGCTTTTTTTTTAATCAGTCCCGGGATTTTGCAATTCTAATGACTTTAAGACAGTTTCAGCACACACTGAAGATGGCCAGAACACTCACATTTATTTTTATTTCCAAGAGAATTGGACCTCCACCCTGGAATGGTGCGTTCATTTCCCTGGGCAAGGACATCCGCATGTGTGTGCAGCAAACCCAGATACTGATAATCTAATCTATGAAGGAGGGGAGGTCTACATCCCAGGGTGTTTCTTTACAGTCTGATATCTCTTTTATGTCTGCCAGTACTCCTCTGTTTATGCTGCGGCACAGTAGATTGTTTTTCTCTGTCATTTTGTGGTATAGACACTACAATTACAACTAAAGTGGAAATAGAAAGTGAAAACTGATAATTGCATACTTTCTGTAAACACAGGCTCTGCAAAGAAAACTGTCTTCTTCCTCTCCCAGGCTGTCTAATCTCGGCTTTTCCGTTGGTCAGCACCAGCACGTTCCCACTTTCACGCCTCTGTGCGTTGGTGGTATTTACAGAGACTGCATATCTCCGCAGCTTCCCAACAGACAGCCGCATGAATCTCTTAACTTAGTCTAAGGGGAAGTAGAGAACAAGAGGAGGTGACCAGACATGATACAGTAATCTGTCGGCTAAACCTGTCTGTTTTAAGCAATCACAGTAGGAACTGCTTTTCATTCCTATTGTGAGATGGGTCTTGACCTTTTTTTATCCTCTCTTATCAAGTTTCTTCTAAAGAGACAAGATGGATACAGTTAAAAAAATTCATCTGAACATGGTTTCTACAAGGTGCTTTCCACCTCTACTGAAGCAATGAAAACTCACTGAAAGCATTTAATGATGCTGATTGTCATGTGAATTTATCATGCTGGGTGTGGATAATCTGTAGCCATAATCTGATGCAATTCAGAGATATACACTAAGTCACACAAGCCCTAACATATGCTAGGAAACATTCCTCAAATCATACAAATGCCACCACAGGCTTTTACTTTTGAGCTCATTCCATCAGTATGATGCAAAACAAAATCATTTAATCAGACAAGATAAAAAGATGATGATTCTGGTTATATGCCATTTGTTTGCTTGTGTGATTTTGTGAAAAATGCATGTGCATATTCCTTGAGTCTACAGGTTCTCCCATCATTAGAAATATTAGGCTCATTTATTGTAAAATCAAATTTAAAAAATCTCAAGATGTCAGACAAACATGTTAAACATCAACAAAGTCATTGTTTGCTCCATTACAGCCCTCAATATTAACTAATGTTTGTAATGCTTTTCTGTCTTATTCATAATAAATACCATAATCTCATGACATGTAACTTGTAAATGGTATACCTGAGGGTTTGGAGGTGGGTGATAGTTGTGTTGTAGTGTGCCTAATAAATTGGCAGCTTTTCCAATTGATTTTTCAAAATTAGAATGAATTAATTATCCAGGTCAGGGTGCATTTGCCCTTCTCCCTTTCACACTGCATATCAGGAGTGTATCATGCTGCACAGATCCAGAGAAAGGTTATTCAGCACATGTTTGGGAAGGCTATCACCCACAGGGAGGAAGACCACTTTCATTTCAGTGCCCCAGCTAACATGAAATGAGGTGATATTTGCACTGCATAGCTTTGGGAAAAGGTCAGGGAGGGGGATACTCATGGGAAATAACTCCTGACATGATGGGGATGTGAAGGTACTTGGATTCATATGACATGTATTTGGATAGATTCAGCATGTTTATCTCAAAACAGAACTGATTTTTTGAATTTGATAATGGGATTGTATTGTTTTAGTATAATTAACGGTCATAAAAATGTTCTTTAGGCTGCAATATCTTTTAAAAAAAACAAAAAAACATGCTGTATAAAGCGTTGAATCGTTTGAATGGACGGATTTACATAATGAATCGAATAGTACAGAGTAAAGGTATTCATAACCATTATTTTAAAAATCTAACACATATTGTGTGTGTACACTATATTGCCAAAAGTTTTGGGACATCTGTCTTTACATGCACATGAATGTAATATGGAGTTTCCTCTCCACCCTTTGCAGCTATAACAGCTTCAACTCTTCTGGGGAGGCTTTCCACAAGGTTTAGGAGTGTGTTTATGGGAATTTTTGACCATTCCTAAAGAAGCGCACTTGTGAGGTCAGGCACTGATGTTGGACGAGAAGGCTTGGCTGGCAGTCTCTACTCTAATTTATCCCAAAGTTGTTCTATCAGGTTGAGGTCAGGACTCTGTGCAGGCCAGTCAAGTTCCTCCACAACAAACTCTCTCATCCATGTCTTTATGGACCTTGCTTTGTGCACTGGTGTGCAGTCATGTTGGAACAGGAAGGAGCCATCCCCAAACTGTTCCCACAAAGTTAGGAGCATGAGATTAATGCTGACTCTAGTATAACAAATTCTTGGGGTGGAGCTTTGTGTACATGGGTGAGAATGACAGAATGCTCAAGGAGTAAAAATAAAAGTATAAATAATTAAAATCCAAAATCTCAACTCCACCTGTTTAACCATTAGAGACCTAACTGCACCTTTAATGTCAGAGCAGTCTTTTCTGTTTGGACTCAAACAATACTGGATATTTCATCATGCTTACAATCCAAAGCACAAAGAAGAAATGCTATCAACAGTGTTGTGGATTAGCGCTTAGGCATAGAAGAACACCAACTATCGTTGGAGAACCCTAAAGAGCTGACTATCAAAAATGGTAAGTGCTAGCACCCAAGCTTAAACCTTAGCTGTGAAGTTGTTTCAGCTAGCTTTTTACCTAGCTAGTTCTCTAACGATGCATGCTGCCTACGTTTTTGTTATTGCTGCTCTTGAAGATGTGAACATGTGCTGTAAATCTACAATATACTTATTTTAATTAACAAAAAACTTCTAATTATAGTTGAGAGCCTAAGAGTTATTTTTAACACATAACACAGAATTAGCAAAAAAAAAAAAAGACACAATGTTTGCTAAAGCTTAAGCAGACCCCTCATGCTAGCTTCATGATAATAATAGCTGAACAGACTAATAAAGTCAGCGGTACACAATCACAAACTACAAATCCAATCAGAAAAGCTATCAAACCTTGCAAGCACTAGGAAAATATTACGGGCATTAAAGTTTAAATTCCTCATTTGTCGCTTTGGATAAAAGCATCTGCTAAATGAGTAAATGCAATGTAAATTAAATTAAAATGGAAGCTATTAACCACTAAAATCACATCACCATCCTGCCTTAGTTCCTGCATAAAGTCCCTCATTACATGACACACATATTATCTGAGCTTTTCCTGTATAAAGTGATTGCTTGTTTTCATGCTTTGAGGTCTCGGTGAGTTTTGTGTGCTGGCAATTTTGGCAGAAAAAAAAGGGGAAACACTGTAAATTCAGTTCCAGGCACTGGATAAGCAGACTGATCCACATGGAAAGGTAGTATACAGTACAACAGATGTAACAAAATGCTGTTCTGGAAATAAATTTCAGTAACATAGGTCTACTACAGATGTCTGATTAGAAGCAGGTTGATTTTTATTGTTGGTAATCAGACACTTTGGAGGATATGTTACAGAAATGTTCACTTTTAAACTTATATACATATATCTATCATATACAGTAGGTGGTGTTAATGAATATATTAAACACATATTTTCCTGCAGTAACTATTGCTTTTTATGAATATATATATATATATATATTAGATTTTCTATCCCTTCCAATGTTTTTTTTAACTGCTTTTGCAATTTTTTTTGAAAAAGGATATAAGTTTTTATTCTTTTTAGGATGATTTACCCAGAATTCAAAGCGTGTCTTTCAAGATATATATACAAAGTCTCAAACGATTGTTAGGGAAACTTTTAGGTTTGTGTGGTTTGGACTGTTTGTATTCCAGTACTTGTGACCACAGCTGGCGTCAGAGCTTCCCATCATGTAAAAGCAGTCGCTACAACCTAAATAGGATCACCTGAATGTTTTCACGTGTTATAAAAGCCCTCTTTAATGAACGAATGCTAAAATCACCACTCCACTAAACTTGTTTGTGCTTTTATCCTTGCTTTGGCAAAAGTGATCCAGCTCCAGCAAATGGGAGATAATGTTTCAAGCTCACTTATGCAATTATGTTTAATTACAGAATGCACTCCCACAGCAAGCATGCCAGAAACAATTAATGGCAAAAAAAACACAAAAGCAATTGGGCTCGGTGCCTTGCTAAATGGCAACACATTGTCTTTGGGGAGGTTTGTGCGGGGAAAGTGTTCCACTGTCCTCCAGAGACATTAGATATCATCTGTTTCTGGTTAATTATAGCTGCTGTAGTGGGCCGCTGGAACCATCCTCTCCTTGCCATCAGCAGTAAACAGAGACAAGATAAGCCAGGACTGAAGAAAGATCAATGTTTGTTTGCCCGTAAAGGTCCCAACGCACTGCACCATTTGCAGCCGGTTGGTGTTGATTTTCAGACAAACATTTCTGGTGTTTTAAGCCCAAAACAGGGAACAATTTTCCAACAATAGACCTCAGTTTGTGTTTCGGATCTGGATATATAGTCTTAGCCCATTGCAAACATTTGATTATGGTTTTGTGAAGATAAACAGATATGGGTGTACCTTTCATAAACATTGTAGTATGCTTTATGTGCAAAAACTCCCATTTTAATTGTAGAGCCTTGTCATTTTTATGTGTGTTTGGAGGAATTCCTACTATTCTTCTCACATCCTGTGGCTTTTTGACGCTGGCTTGAGGACAGAAAGAAGAAAGCCTTTCATATTAAATATGCCAAAAAACTGCAGAAAGCAACAAATACGTTATATTGTCATGGAGCACTATATTCTTTGGTGTACTGAGCTTTTATTTTTACTTGGCAGTACTCAATTCCATATGCCAAAACTACTACCAAGCTTGTTTTATTCAGAAGGTGTAATGAATCTTGGCTCTCAGGAGTAATTGCTAGGAGTAAACAATCTGTTTTTTTGTGGAATATTCCTATAAAGTAATCAGAAACAGATCCGCAGATCCACAAAATGTCTTATTCTACTGGTGGCATTCAAATAGGAAATTCACAATAACATTCAAATGAGAGTCAATACAATCTTTGCTGTTACTTTTTTCATTTATTTTTTAAAAAATATTTTTTTAATGTCATACTTAATGTTCCCATCTTGAGTGATCTGGCAAAATTCTGACTCCTAAACTTCTAAAGGCTTATAAACAATAATGTTTATAATGTAATATTCTTTTGGTCTTGTGAGGAAGCAGACCAATAAATAAATAAATAAGATCAGAATTAAGTTAAGAGGTAGACACTTAACTGGCAAAGTCAGACTTCTGTGACTACTTTAAAATACAATATGTATAGCCTTGTAGGAACCAGTACACACTTCTCTAACTATAAGAGGAAGCATGTGGCAGCAGCACAGTGCATTTTGCACATACAGTTTAAGAGTTTCAGTCAACGTCCACATCAAATATCAGAATGGGGAAAGAAATATGATCCCAGTAACTGTAATCATGGCATGGTTGTGCCAGATGAGCTGGAAACTGCTGATCATCTGATTTATCATCAACTACATTCTCTAGAGTTTACAATTGTGTGTGTGTAGGCGTCCAGTGAGCGACAGTTCTGTAGGTAGAAAAGCCTTTTAGATATGAGAGATCAGAGGAAAATGGCCAGACTGATTCAAGCTCACAAGAAGGCTGTGTTAACACAAATAGTCACTCTTTACAACCATGGTGAACTGAAAAGCAAAATAATCACTTTTTACATCCTTGGTGAGCTGAAAAGCATCTCAGAATGCACAACATGACAAAGCCGATGGGCTTCAACAGCAGATCAGCACCTCGGGTTCCACTTCTGCCTGCCAAGAACAGGATTCTAAGGTGAACTTCGATTTAACTGAACGGTTGAAGATTGAAAAACATCACCTGGTCAATTTCCTGTTCTTTTGGTGCCCACAACACATTGGTATTAGTGTAATACTGTTCAATGTGATAGATGGATTTTCATAATTTGCATAACCAAAAACAATACCGGAGTCTGTTACTACAGTCGAACTTCTCTTATTAAATATTCACAGCAAAAACTTCAAGGCTCCTAACTGTACTACATTGCACTGCGTAACATACAGGTTATCTACACATTTGAATATTCCCCTGCCGGTGTGTGTGTTTTTGGGAACACCCTGAGCAGGAGCTGCAGCTGAACTCTGCCAACAGTAAGCAATGTTTTGCATGTGTGCGTGCCAGTAGGCCACAGAGCAGGTTCAGTGTTTAGCTGGAAGGGCAAATACATAGGATAACATGCAAACCAGGCTGCTCATGAGCAAAGTCTCGTTGTCTGACAGGTGCAACTCGCTCATTAGGTAAATGTTTGAGCTCCTTTGCCTAAGTCTGCAAAAGCAGGTGTTCACAGCTTTTCATTCACATGTCCAATAAATGGGAAACGAGCAGCTGAGAACTTGGATTAGCTCCAAGTGTGCAGGTCATTAACACCCTCATGTTGCTGTAGAATTGAAAATGTAGGAAATATTGATGAAAAAATGTCATGAAGGTTAGCTAAGTTTTTGTGCATCATCTGAAAATGAAATATCGAGGCAAGTTTTTCAGAACAATTTTGATAGAGGAAACGTCTCCTCTGAAAACATTAAATATGTAGATATTTAAATATTTTTTGCACTTATATATGTTTAGCACTTCTTGTGCTAATTTGCTGTTGCTGTATTTACATTGTTTCTGAAAGAGGTTAGTAATGTTGGGTCTAAGACCACCTTAGCCAAGACCAAATCATTACCAAGACTTTAGGCAGTGGATAATTTTTAGACTTTAGGCAAGTCAATAATGAGTATATGAAAATGAGACAAGACCATATGATTCAAGACCAAGAGCAGACTCTCAAATGTGTTAATTTGCTGGTTATATCTTATATCTTCCTAACCTGACATGAAATGTTTATTGAATTGAATCAGTATTTATTGATCTACTGTAGTGTTAGCATTTTGTAGATGCAGTACTGTGCAAAAGTTTTAGGCAGGTGTTAGGAAATGCTGTAAATAAAGGATGCTTTCAAAAATAGGTATTAATAGTTTATTTTTTATCAGTTAACAAAATGGAAATAAATCCAAATCAAATCAATATTCGGTGTGACCCTGCCTTTGCCTGCAAAACAGCATCAATTCTTCTATGTACACTTGCACACAGTTTTTGAAGGAACCCAGCTTGTACGTCGTTCCAAACATCCTGGAGAACTATCCAGAGATCTTCTGTGGATGAAGACTGCCTCAAATCCTTCCACCTTTGTATGTAATCGCAGACAGACTCATTGATGTTGGGATCAGGGCTCTGTGGGGGCCAAACCATCACTTTCAGGACACCTTGTTCTTCTCTACTCTGAAGACAGTTCTTAATGACATTGGCTGTATGTTTGGGGTCATTGTCCTGCTGCAGAATAAATTTGGAGCCAATCAGACGCCTCCCTGATGGTATTTCATGATGGATAAGTATCTGCCTGTATTTCTCAGCTTTGAGGACACCATTAATCCTAAGCAAATCTGCAGAAATGCAGCAGCCCCAAAATTGCAAGGACACTCCACTTCACTGTTGCCTGCAGGCAATTATTATTATACCACTTCCTAGCCCTTCAGCAAACAACCTGCTTCCTTCTGCAGCCAAATATTTCAAATTTTGACTCGTCAGTCCAGAGCAAAATTTGCTGCCATTTTTCTGCAACCCAGTTCCTATGTTTTCGTGCATAGTTGAGTCGCTTAGCCTTGTTTCCACATCAAAGGTATGGCTTTTTGGCTGCAATTCTTCCATGAAAACCACATCTGGCCAGACTTCTCTGGACAGTAGATGGGTGTACCTGGGTCCCACTGGTTTCCACCAGTTATTTGCTGATGGTTATTTGCTGGACCTCTTCCGATGTTGAAGGGAAGTAACCATGATGTGTCTTTCATCTGCTGCATTATGTTTCCTTGGCCTACCACTGTGTCTACGGTCCTCATTGCCTGTTTCTTTGTACTTCTTCAAAAAAGCTTAAACAGCAGATCTAGAAACCCCAGTCTGCTTTAAAATCTTTGAAGTCCTTGTTGATGCAGTATAACTAACTTGTGTTTTATTGCTGTATTCAGTCTTGCCATGGTGTATGACTCGTGTCATGAAACTGTACTCCACAACCTCACCTTACTAGCAGAGTCTGGCTGCTCCTCATCCTCAGTTTTAAGCTTCTACACAGCTGCTTCTGTTTCACTTAATGACTGTTTCAACCTACATATGAAATTGATGAACATTAGCACCTGCTTGGTATAACTGATTATTCACACACCTGACTCTGATCCTACAAAATCCCTAACTTTTTTGCAAGTCTAAGAATTGATGCTGGTTTGAAGCCAAAGTCATAGTCACACCAAATATTGATTTGATTTAGATTCTTAGCATTCTTTCTTTAAAGCATTTCTTCACACCTGCCTAAAACTTTTGCACAGTACTGTACATACACAGAACATAATAAGCATAGCCCATTGTACTAGCAAGCACTGCAGTGTAATCCTGTTTCATATCACTGCTGCATGAAGCACTGGTGGCTTGGGGTTGGATAGGAAGCATGAGTGAAGTAAACGAAATGACACAAAGTTTGCTTGTTACAAAAAAGATTCACTTTTTTATTTTAAATACATGCTAGAAGAAACAGTACGGCATATGTAAAGATTTGCAAATCAAAGCACGTTTCCTCTGATTTAATCACACAGCACGTAAAAAAAAGTGTTTTCATACCACTTTCTGTGGCCAAATACAAGAAGTACTATTTTACTTTACACATCAGAAAATGAAACAGTCACATGAAATTAATGAGCATTATATACAGCCATGGGGCATGGCTGAGCATGGATGAGCATTATATACAGCACGGTGGCTTAGTGGTTAGCACGTTTGCCTCACACCTCCAGGGTTGGGGGTTCGATTCCCGCCTCCACCGTGTGTGTGCATGTTCTCCCTGTGCCTCGGGGGTTTCCTCCGGGTACTCCGGTTTCCTCCCCCAGTCCAAAGACATGCGTGGTAGGTTGATTGGCATCTCTAAATTGTCCGTTGTGTGTGTGTGTGTGTGTGTGTGTGTGCCCTGCGATGGGTTGGCACTCCGTCCAGGGTGTATCCTGCCTTGATGCCCAATGACTCCTGAGATAGGCACAGGCTCCCCGTGACCTGAAAACGCTTCGGATAAGCGGTAGACAATGAATGAATATATAGCCATGATATGCTGTGGAAAACGCTGTGCTTAAATGAAGGAATGAAATCAATGAATTGAAGAAATGCTGTAAAGAAGAGATAAGAGCGAGATAAGAGACTGAGAAATCTTACAGAAAACATTTATTTAAAATTAATCTGTTGCTAAAAGTGGTTCTATATGTTACTGAATCATAGGGTGTACTTATTTTTTCACACCTGGTTTCTAAATGTTGGCTTAATTTAAAGAAGAAAAAAAACCATATTGAAATCCGTTGTATTTTTTGTCAAAGAAGTGTTATAGAAGGTTTATAGAAGTTGGTGAGGAGACACCAACTATTTTTTGTACTGTAAAAGAAATATTACAAAGTACATATTCATGTACGTGGAATTGATGTTATGGTCCCAGGTAATGTCTTTATAGCCCAAGTGCAAGAATAAGCCGAGTAAAATTTCATCAGACTTTATGACAAGACCGTGACCATTAGTTTGTGGTCTCAAAAACCACAGGTCTTGAAGTTAGCAGTTGTATGTCACGGGGTAAAGTGCCTGCAAATCTACAACAGTGTATTAATATGACAAAAAATAATATTATCTCAAACATAAGGGATAACTCTCGGGTTTCAATGTTACCTCTAAAAAAACAAAAGAGCAAAAGCTACTTTTCCTCACCATCTTCAAGCTGTGTTCAGCATTTCAAATGAACATAAAATAGAAGCATAGAAGATGACACAGCCTTTGTTTGTCACATATATATTACAGTGAGATTCTGTAATGTTAGGAAGTTGGTGGTCAGCTATGATATGGCAACCCTGGATGGTTAAGAGGATGGTTACAGATGTTGAAGTGAGAGAACTGGATGGACTGAAGGACTAAAGTGTTGCTACATCAGTCTCTTTAGTTAAAGATAAAGCAAGGATAACAGCATTGTGGGTAACGTATTTTAACGGAAGCTGAGAATTTCATTATAAAATAAATCTAGCATGCAGCTAAAGATCACATTTATAAATAAGTCTAAAAAAATCTTGTATGAGATTCGTTGAGGGTGGATTTTTTTAATTTTCCGAACATTTCTCATAGCTTTTACTTGGCTTAGTATTCCCAGTGTTTCACAGCACATGAAATATTGACCCAATCAATAAAATTTTATGGTTTATTCCACCTATCATGTTAAAAGTTAATACTAATCAAAACTTTTACTAGAGTCTTGAAGGAAAAAGGGAACACTGTCCTAATCTGGTAAGTGTCCTCCTCCTCAATCTGCTTCCATTAGTGGAAGTAGAGCATAAATATGTCCCTGTGGCTCATAAAAGGGCCTGGCTGAGTGCCTGCTCTTCACAGGCCGCAGATTCGGCTGACATCGCCGCACTATTCTATTCTGCTACTTCTTGCCAAGTTCGCTTTATTCTTTGACGTGTGACACGTGGAAATCTGTTCTTCACCAAGCTGCAACATCAATTTTACAGCCCTGTAAATGCCTTATAGTGACAGTTAGGACAGAATTCCATTCAGAAGATGAATAAACTGCAGGGTTAATGAGGATGCAATCTCAGCTCAGAGGAGAACAGAGACACATAAATGCCTCCATTAAGAACGGGCTATTGGCTCGCTCCACAAAGTCACAGAGAGAAGGCACTGATCTTGGCTGATGTAATCAAAGTGCTTGCATGGGTTGTAAATAGCTTTGCCTATGAGAGACATGTAGAGTAAAATGCCTGCAGCAACCTGAATTTTCAGCGAGTAAGCCAGTAGCTGAATGTTCTTCACTTGTAATGGCTTTGTATTGGCAACTTAATGAATAACACCATGCAGAACTCATGTTGCTTTGATATGCAAGTGACCACTGGGACTGTGGAGATAGCGAATAGTCAGGGAGTGTTGTTTGGATCCAGCGCCACATATACATGCAATGAGAGTGTCAGCTTCACAAATTTTTATTTTTGGTAAGAAGGTTACTTTCTAGTTTGCAAATGTCCTCCAGAACCAGGACAGGGTGACTAAGCAAGGACACTCACAGAAGCTTTCAGCAGTGCCTTTAGTCGTGTTCGTATTAACCAGAAATCAGAAGTTTTGCTTCACTATGCCCCTAATAACACTGGAAACCCCTTCAGAGATAGAAATACCAGCACTGCCAGGGTTCTGGCTATAACTCCAACCTCATATCACTCAACAGTTGTATGCACAGCTATTGTTTTATCTGCCTGCAATATTTTCTAACCCATTTATTTGACTTTATTTGTCAAAATGTAAACAAACTAAGTCAACCACCATGACCCTGACCAGCAGGAGCATTCATTCATTCATACAGAACCAATCATATACAGTATGAAGCTCAAATATAGACAACAGGCACTATCATGAACTAAAGACCACCACACGTTCATGATAGTGCCTGTTGTCTATATTTGAGCTTCATACTGTATGTGATTCATTCTGTATGGTGGTGCAGTAAGCCTCACATCTCCAGTGTCCTGGGTTTGATCTTGATATCAGGATTAGACAGTGTTTAATCCTGATATCAAGATCAAACCCAGGTGGTTGCAGAGTTTCACATCTTCTTCACATGTTTTCATGGGTTTTCTCCCAAAAAAACAGAAGTGGGCAAAAAAGCAGGGATTTGGTTATTGGTTATGGTGAATTGCACATAGGGGTGATTAAGTGTGTGAATGTGCGTGCTTATAGCCCCCTGTGATCTGGACCAAGACTGGCTTTGGAGCCACTGTGACCAGGTTAAAGTTGTTAGTGAAGGTGAATGAATGATGATGCTCCTGTTGCTGTCATGGAAACAAAACACTGCTGAAATGATGCCAAGCCGCTGACTTTTGGTTCTGGACTAGTATGATTTTGGTTCTGGAATTGAACCCATTTTGTCAGCTAAGAACTGTCTCATTGTCAGTGGAAGGTGTGAAATGGTTTGAGATTAGGCAGCAGCACTAGCATCTTGTTGGTGGAAAATGGCTGTTTGTCTCTGGTTCTTAGGCTGCAGATATCTGAGCCATAACGCCTGGGGAGCAGGGGGGGGATGAAAGGCAGGAACACAGATGTTGCTCCTGCTGGGGTGTGCTGGCCCAGCCAGAAAATGTCATGTTCGGCAGCTGGTGTGAAGCCTCCGCTTTTTTTGTCCCCTTACTCCTCTCTCTCCACTTGCACACACACACACTCTCTCTCTCTCACACACTCACACACACACACACACACACAACATATTACAGAAATGTACACATGTGTATCCGCAGACACACGCTGACACAGTGTCACACTAAGTGCGTATAAAACGTGTGGACAGTTGAGCGTGTCTCCATACACAGGTCAGCTGTGGAGGCACTGGCTTTGTGTGTGTGCTGTACAGCTGTCTGAACAAAGTTTTGAGATGGTAGTGGAGGTCACAGAAGAGAGCTAGCAAGTGCACACTCCTGTGCTGCCTGATGGTGAGGGTGGCAGCTGCACCGACGACACTGCACCATCTCACCCACAGGGAGAGAGACGGCGAGAACGAGAGAGAAACAGCATCTGTCTGACTTTCCCCATTGGACACATGCCTCCTACTGCACCAGCCTGACCAGCCTCGAGTGGTACAGTAACAAGGTCACCGCTCTTTTTCTGATAGCTCCCCTGCTCTTGATAGCACCATGTGTACACACACACACACACACACACACACACACACACACACACACACACACACACACACACATTCATTCACACCTAGAGCAGCCAATACACCCAAATACACCTACCAGTATATGAGTGATGAGAGAAAAACAAACTTTTTACCTTTTAGTATTATTCAGTTCAATTTGATTTTATCTGTGTAGAGTTTTTAACAGTGCACAGTGTCCGAAAAGCAGCTTTACAGTAATCCAGATGTAGATTTAATGCCTACTGAGCAATTCCTAAAGGAGGCAACAGTGAAACGAGACGACATGAGGAACAAACAGTGAGAGAAACCAGAATACATAGCACAACACAAAGCAATCACAACAATTATTTGCAAGGTAACTCATATTATTAATTTGTTTATAACTATTAAATGTATGCTTTAGCATTAGCAATGTCACTCCTTCATAGTTAGTTGCCAGTAAAATGGTTCTTTTCTCCACAATCCATTGAATTACATGGTTGCAGTATATAATAATCTTCAAAACACATGTTTAAAAAGGTACGTTAAGTTTTATAGTAAAAATTTAGCAGCATTTTGTAATGAGATGAAATGTTTCTCAACTAGAAGCCTATGCTTTGTTACAGTAATATTTTTTTCTTGAGATGTTTTATAATATAGCATTTGAAGCAACATCATAAAGAAGTCTCACAGCTACTGTCTCCTGGCATTATGTCATACCATAAGACAATAAGTATCAACATTGAATTGGATAAAATTCAACAGCTGTAACTGTAACTAACAAGTGCACAGATACTGTATTCTCTTGATTTGTCAGTGCAGGGAAATGTGCAGAAATGCTTTGTCTGTGGTAATAATACATATGCACACAACACATGTGGTGGCTAAAGATTAGGTTGAGCAATATTAGAGTTGAAATAATGTTGAATAGTGGTTATAGTGCTGTTAGGAGAGTGTTTCTGTGTAGATGTGGAAAAAACATTGGCTGATATGCGAGGCTCTTTTTTCCTTTGGTCTCCCTGGAGTTTCCATCTGTCACTGCAACACCGTGTCTGATTCAGAAGATGCCTGGGCCCAGGAACAAACCCAGTTTGAACACACACACACACCATCAAACAGGCAGGGTGCACAGACAAACAAACACTCACTTATGTACTCATCTTAGAAAACAAAAACTTTGGAAACCTGTGGAGGAGTACAGCTCACGTCTGCAGGGAGACCAGAAAGAATCATCAGAAGCTGTACATTCCTTGAAATAAGACTTCAAGGAATGTATCAGATTCAATACATATTGTTTTTTCAAAAGACGATATATATATATATATATATATATATATATATATATAAGCTAAAAAATGTCTTCTCACATAATAAGACAAAGAGCACACCTTTCTGGTCTGACGATTTTTTTGTGTAGATGAACCCCTAAAAGAAGTTTTTTCAGCTTATCTACTACATATTGTACTATGTGTCACTACTACTCAGAAAATACTGAAGGCTGTTTTCATGATTGTGTTGCCATTTAGCCTGCGTAACTCGGTAACAATTTTTTTAAACCTTTTTAACACTGAATTTAAGAAAACTTGCATTTAGCCAGTTCAAAACCTGTTAATCAGTTCAAATCCTGTTAAACATCTTAGGCAGCAACATCTCATTTTTACAAGGTCCTGACAGTGGCTTTATTTTGTTCTGAAACAAGTATTGAAAGTAGTGAATAGCAGTATCGAAATATCAGTGAATACTGGTTCACTAGATCACAGACTAAGACATTTCTTCTTGCCTTGACTGATAGGAAATTTAGGTGATGCAACAGCCTGTTGAACATGTGAATATTCTAAATGTTTCCTAGTGGTGAAAGTGGATATGTAACAGGCTAGAGTGAATTATTTAGGACACTCAAAGCTGTCAAAAAAAATTTCATAACTTATTACTTTCATGTTTACTTTATGTAGACATTTATAAATGAAGTATCCACGACATTAACCTGTTCGCTTCCAACATAAATTCATTTAAAACAGTCATTTTTGTTGACAAGACAAGTTATTCTTTTTCAAGCTCTAAATCTGTATCATTCATCCTGTCAGAGAGACAACGTCTTTTTGGTCTTTTTCAGAGGAAAGAATTTGTAGTAATGCCTCACAATAGAGTTTGAATTACTTTTTAATGTGTTGCTCCAGTGCTGGAAAGTCCTATAAAAGTACATCAGCCTTAGAAAGATATTTTCTTATATCTGTTTAATTCTAGGACTGTTATTGCTGGGAGGTAAAGGTTGTAAATGTGTTGCCTGTTAAGATTCTTTTTTAGAGGTAATCACATAAATGTTAAAACACCACAGATGCAGTGGACAGACATTAGGTTGACTATTCCTTTATATTTTTTTCTGAGCTTAGTGGTGTTTTAAATGTCCACAGATCTGTGAGCTGATACACGTATCTATGGGCCGAGTGAGGGGATGTGTGAAAGACGTGAGAGAACAGATTTTTTTTCTTGATTTGACAAATGCACACTTTGACAGAGCACCATGTAGGAGTGGTGAGAAAATTATTCCAACACATTTACATAATAGAGATTTAACTGACACAAGCTGACACGTACTGGTGTCGTTTACTTATAAAGCTGGTTAATGCTTTTGTTACTAGCTGGTATGATGTGAGGTGCTCATCCTAGAATGGGGTGTGCTTAAGCTTTTTGTGGGGTGGAATGTGTAGGTGGCTGAAGGCCGTGGAGGATGCAGCGACTGGTGCGCCTGCTTGTCTCCATCTGCAGCTGGAGTTGGTAATTATAGTTGGGAGAGATGCCCGCAGCGTGATGCCAGCTGCCAGTGGGACTGCCCGGGCAGGCAGAGGCAGACTGCAGCGAGAGCCGAGAGCCAGCACAGCTCCCTTGGCCTTGGCCAACAGTGCCATCAACACCTGCCAGTGAGCCGCTGGGCCACAGCCGGCCCACACTGCCTGAAAGAGAGAGAGAGAGAGAGAGAGAGAGAGAGAGAGAGAGAGAGAGAGAGAGAGCATGCAAGCTCCCTCATACTGTTACAGTATGAACAGGTGACCTGATGCAGTTTGGATACACATACTTTAGCTTTCACAAGCATGAACTTCCCTTCTTTAGTCTGTCATCACATGCTCATCAAATCTCTCGAAACCGTCCTTTCACTGTCTGTGTGATTTGGAGAGCATGATCACTGAACCATGCAGCAGTTGTCCCCTCTAGTGTCTGTATAATGGTACTGCAAGTAAACCTTACTTACTAATCCCACTGTACATATCTCAATACAGTGCTGAATTTACAGCCTAGGATTTGATACTAAGGACTGGAACCTTAACCTCTGGTCATCCTTACATTCACAGCATTCTCCAGATTGATTTATGCAGCTGCTTTGTAGTAGAGGTCTGTGGTGGAAAGAAGTAAGCAAAAAATATTACATACACTGAAGATGAAGACATTTAAACTCAAATTTTCACAACAGTGTTATTTAGAGAATCTTCATTATTTCATAAGAGGTCATAAAAACATTTATTTCAGCTTGTATTTACTATTTCAGCTTTTATTTACCATCATCTGCTTTTTATTAGATTAAAAGTTTACTTACAGTCCATTAGCATTTAATTGTAATGCCTTTTCATTGCTTATCTTGAATCAAATCCCTGAGTTAGCCTTCTACAAACTTCTCAAAATACTTTGCTGTAATTTTGCTCATTTTTCCTGACAGAGCAGGTGTAATTCAGTCAGGTTTGTTGGCTTCCTTGTTAAGACATACTTTTTCAGCTCAGTTTTAGTTTTCAGGGATTTATGATGCCAATTTTGAATACTTTCACTTTGTTGTCTTTAAGATATTTTATTACATGTTGTTACAATCAGTTTCTTATTCATTTTATAGAATTAGGAGGTATAATTAGGATTATTGTTCTGTTGGAAGACCCAGTGGCAACTACGTTTTTTGGCATGTTTTCTTTGATGTCTTGAGGTGTTGCTTCAGTATTTGTCATTAATCCTCCTTCCTCATAATGCATCAAATCCCTTTTCCAGCAAGACAGCCCCATACCCATGCCATAGCCATGCTTTACAGTTAGGTTGGCGTGCTTTGGATTAAAATTCTCACTGCTTTTTCTCGCCATATATAATGCTGTTACATTTTTGTTTCATCTGACCAGAGAACACTACTCCCCCCTACTAAATTGCTTCTTCTTTGCACAAGAGTCTTTCCATGTTTAGTCCCAATTTATCACAGCCAATCCACCTGTCAGCTTGTTTCAGACACCTTACACTTCTTTAATATTTAGTGCAAGTTGTGTGTCTGCAGTCATTGTTAGAGTGAACATGGTAAAGGGTTTGATAAGCGGTGGAGCCTGGTCCAGTGTTTTAAATCAGGAGGAAGCCAAAGCAAACCAGCAATGAGAAGAAGCCCTTTATTGGTCACATGCACATGAATGAATAGTCAAATTCTTTTCTTTGCATATCTCAGTTTGTTAGAAGGTCAGAGTAAAGGGTCTGCTGTTTAGGGCCTTGCCTGACTGATCTTAAACATCTGATTAGTAACCCACAGCTTTAACCACTAAGCCAACTGGGTGTTCTGCAAGATACTGGGGAGATCGTGCAACAGAATTCTGCATCAGCTGCAGAGGTTTGATAGTACATAGGAAGATTTGCCGAAGAAAGTTGCAGTAGTCTAATCAAAAGGACCTAAATGGATTGAACAAGAACCTAAGTGGAGCGAAAAGGACTAATACTACTGACATTGTAAAGAGCGCAGTGGGTGTTCTTGCTGCCCAATCATTAAAATAGCTATTAGAATAATGTAATAATCTAATAATCTAATTGACTCTGGAGTCAAAATAATTAAAAACTCATGTATATCAGTGCTCTGTACATCAACAATAAGGTGACTAAAAACCGAATAAAAAATCTAGAAGCCAAATAAAGCAAGTCATTCACAAGGACAAACAATCTTCTTTCTACAGATTTTTGCAGGCGTTTGATGACGTAAAGATCTCTTGAATTAGCCTGACTTTTGTAGTTTTGCATGAAACAAACTGGATTTGTCACACAAAATATTTAGTACACTTTGGATAGTTATGGTTTCTAAACTTCAGGGTTCAGCTTAGACTTCTGGGACTCTAGATTTGACCTTTAATGTGACAGTGATGCTTGAATACAAAGCTAAAAAAGACAACTGGTGTCAATAATGTTTAAGAACATGCTGAGATTTGCAAATGAACTCATGACCTCCACATGCCAGTGAAACCTGCAGGAGGAGTTAATTTACTCACGAAGCTGTAACGCATGACTGTATGCATGGATTTGCATGGCATGATTATTCATGGGAGATGGAGTTGAGTTCTAGTTATTTATTGACTAGCAGGTGAAATTTGGTGAACTGTAGTGTATTTCTAACGATTACTCGGTTACTTAAAAAAAGTATGGCCATCAGTAGGTGAATATGATAACCATGTTTTGATCTCTAATTTTTTTTTGTAGCTTGGCAAGGACTAGGCAGTCGCTGTTATTACAGACTGATTCATCTGTTCTTGAAGTTGACATTCATCTGTTCTTTTTTACATAGCTTCAGGGGCAGTAACCTTTCTTCTATCACTGTGGTTAACCCCATCTCCCACACTTCCTCCCCCTGACCTAGTTGGTTAACACTGAAAGATTTAGAGCCAGAGATTCATTTGTGGTCTGAAGTGAATAAGCTCAGAGTGGCCGTGCTGCCTGACCTGAGAGACCTCAGCTTCTCCTGTGAGTGACCATTGGGGTTCGCTGAGCTTCTGGTGAGTGCAGACGCAGATGGTGCGGGTGGAGCAGTGCATGAATATCTGATGCTGGAGGGTGAAGTGGTGCGGGTCGAGGCAGATGCCCACTGGCCCCGAGAGAGGCCGTTTGCGTGGGCAGCCACAGGCCCTCACGGTACAGCCAGCTGCTGCTGTAGCACATCTCAGCCACATGCTTCCCATGACGCAGCTCCCAAACCTCTAGCTCAGGTCTGAAGAGCTGCCAGAGCTAGGAAAAATATCACTTTTTGTTCAGCTTTCAGGATTTTATCTACACACTCCTGTCTAACTAAATCAATTAGACATTTTATGGTTCTGAGCAAATCAAATTCTATTATTTGGATTAATTTCAACACGTTTCTAAAAATTTGTCATGTTTGTTTGATGAGTTCACTCATCCATTGAGCTTAGTCAGTTAGACTACATAACAGCGTCACTACTATGAGACATGAACAGCTATTTAAACCTTCTACTTTTAAGTACAACCTGAATGATATCCTCTCTAAATTGTCCGTAGTCTGTGATTGCGTGAGTGAATGAGAGTATGTATGTGCCCTGTGATGGGTTGGCACTCCGTCCAGGGTGTATCCTGCCTTGATGCCCAATGACGCCTGAGATAGGCACAGGCTCCCCGTGACCCGAGAATAGATCGGATAAGCGGTAAACAATGAATGAATGAATGATATCCACATTTCAACAAGTCATCACACATGAACGTTTAAATAAACAGACAAATCCAAGCAAACTGATAATTAAAGTGATGCCTGAAACTGTAGAAAATAGTTAGAAAATTGTATACAACAATGTTGTTTCACCTGAATGATTGGACAAAACTGTAAAAATGGAGATCACTATGACAACAGATATAACAACCGAATAAACCACTTAGTCATTCAAATTCTTGCAAAAACCAGTGCTGAAGATAAATATTTCCCCGTTATAGTAGGTACTTTATGTTTTACTGACTGGATTTCTCAAATGTGACCTTGATTCTGAAAGTTTTCTGTGTAAAACATTATCATGTAGCAGGAAACAGAATAGGGAAAATGTACTGATTAATTATCACACAAAGAAACAGACAAAATATGTGGTTGGTGTGATCATATTAACTGTGAGTACTGAAGTATTGACAAAAAAAGTGTGATTGGCAGTAATACAATAAGAGGACAAACACAGAGGGTCACCAGTTACCAGGGAGTGGAACACAAAAAAGCATGGACTAATCTAATTTAAAAGAAAACAAAATATAAGGTACGTTTAGCTAATTTGCTAACATTAACTGGCTATATTTATATTAGCCTATTGTTTTTGATAGTGCCAGGTTAGACTAGCGAACATTCCAGTAGCTACCATATTTAGGTAGACAGGAAGTCCAATGGTAAATATTGCAAACTTACCGAAAATTACTGATGATTTCAGGCAAAATGGTGTAGTTGCTTAAAAGCAAACATTATATTCTAACAGTTTTAAAGCTGTATGCTTTACATAAAAACACATGTTAGTGTTCTGTCATCAGCTAAAAGATTTACTTTTTAATTACTTGAGTACATTTAAAAGTATTTACTTTCACTTGAATACATTTTTGGCTGGATGTGTCCAGTTTATTTGAGTAAGATTTTGACAAATTATATATTCTTTCACTTAATTATAATTTCTCAGCATTTTCTCCATGCCTTAAGGCCACTGGTATCAGAATAATCAAAATACTGGATATTATTCAGAAGCTTAATAAACTCTTAGCTTCATGCTGGAGAATATAATGCACGAAAAACTGTACAAGCACAGAAAAATTAAGTGTTTGCTACTCATGTGAAAAGAGAACATAAGAAACAAATGAAATCAGCTGAAGGAAGGATTGAGACCACTTTGGATTTCTACATTATGTGCTGTTCACACAGCTTTTAATAACAGGGTACACATTGTAAATTATTTAGCAATAAAGCAAAACGTACATCACCATAAGCTGTAGCTCTTCTAGAAGACTGTGAAAACTGTGAAAAGAGAGTCACCCTCTGATTTCCATTCTGCCTGCTGATAGCAGAGGTCTCCTGACTTCATCTTTAAGACCTCGTGTTCCTGATGAGAGAGTGTGCAGAGAGAGGAATCCTCCTGGGAATTACTGAAGCTCTATAACCATGCTGATAGTAGAACTAGAAAGGTAAGGGGTCATGATCTTCATGACCACATCTGCATTTGTAGCAAAGGACAAAAGGTGTAGCCAGGAGCAGAAATGGGGAGGCCACCAGGAGGAGCAGGCCAAAACCAGCAAAGATCCCCACTACCGGTACCAAAAAATCGAAAACCCTGTTATATGTGGTATGTTTATTAATCAGCTCTAGTGGTGATTTGATCCACTTGATTCTATGCAGTCTGATGCACAAGTACAAATAAAATAAAATAACATGAATAATGGACATGTTTAGAAGATGCACACAAACTCCACACAGCTATCAACCTGAGGTTCTGTAGTTTCTTCTTGACATATTCACAGACAATTCAGTAGTAATGTAAATATGCAAACAGCAAGATTATGTGCCATAAAATCCCCAACTTTATTAATTATTTGAGTTTAAATATTAGAAAAGGAGCAAAGGTGGTGTTTTATTAAAGAGGATTTCTAAACATTTTTTTTGAAATAACAAAGCCAAGAAGGAAAATGCCCATCCTAGTCTGTCTAGGTTGACATTCAAAATCCCTTATTATTGTATTAAATCAAAATAATATTTTAGTTACAATACCGTATTACTGTTTCAGACCATACCCATGACTGTGCATGGCTAGATAATCTTTATCATTAATATTATTACACCATTTAGAATATTCTTTGTAACAGTATTTATAAAATCAAATGGCTACTTGTGTTTTACTTTTGCCAGCATTTTGTTTAGGAACAGTATCTATTGATAGAAACAGAGGGAAAAAGGACCTATAACTACTGGACTAGAACATTACATACCACAAGAGGGCTCTAATCACTAATCATGGCTCTGTGGCAAACACCCTCTTGCCTCTTGCCAACCTCCAGCTTGATTTTTCTTGGCAGAGTTTTCACAAGGTGTATCAGTAAATTTGGGTTTAGCTCATGTGTGCATGTGTCCACTTACTCAAATGGAATGGATCTAAATACTTGTAGCCCAGGGTAAAATCTTAATGATGTTCCTAATATTGTGAATGCTTTGGACGGTTTAAATTGAGGTAGCGCATGCGCTGAGCTGTTGCTATGTTAATTAATATAGTTTGTTTAGCGTGTATTAGAAGACCATGAGGTCACACAATCTAATTTAATGGCAGCTTAAGTTGCAATAGGATTGGTCATGTGTGGAGTGTAATATCTCTGGTAGCCAATCAGAGCCATCCCTGAGCAGAACTACTGATGGGGCGGGGAATAAAAAAGGTAGAGAAAAAGTTGGGACACAAACACTGAGTTGAGTGGTTCCTGGTTCTTGTTTTCAGTTTTCATAGTTCCCTGAAATTAATGTAAAGTTCTTTAAGTAAAGAGTGCAGCGTTTAGGTACGCGTGTTCAACGAGAAGACTGTGTGTAGCTGTGGTGTTAGCAGGCCATGCTGATGCTTTAATACTCTACTAAAGTGGTTTGCTACAAAGATTGAGGACTGGAACAATTTGGGAGAGCATGTCTGGAAGTAGAGCTGACGGATAGCACCTCGTTCAACCGGAAATGTTCGGGGTTCCTCCGTTTGGCCAACGAGGGACATGAGGACATCAGGCGGTGACTTGAGGTGCCGACTACACAGAGTTTATGAGCAGTTTGCTAAGGACTCGTGAGATTGCTGCTCGGAGACTGGTTACAACAAGCTACTGAGAGGTATTATTCCTACCAACGTTGGGGTGTGACACTTCAACGGAGACCGTGAATACAGTGGGGGAAACAGGCCTGCCACGAGTTTAGTTCTGCCGGCAATTTTAGTCTGTTAATACAGCTGTCACATTAGTTAGTGTAACTGAGTGTGAATACTGTTGTATTGAGTGTTATGTTTGGTAATTGGTATTTTAATGCATCTACAGTGTTGTACTATTTGTAAAAGCAGAAGAGACTTAAGTTTGCTATATTTCCACAGAGTATTTAAGTGGGGATTTATTTCATTTATAACTGTGCTATTTGTTTTTATATCCAACGAGGGATTGTTTTTTTTTTGTTATTTTGAATACATTTGTTATTTTGTAGAGGACAGTACAATATATTTTGGCTATTTGAATACCCAAATTTGTGTGTCCATGCATTGTGTAATTACTAGGGTTGAGTGTTGACTGCCTATTAAGCCAGTTACGCAACGGGTGAGAACCCAACAATTGAATCCAGGTATAAAATAGTTAAATAGAATTTAACTACAAGTGCCCTGTTTTCCAGGGTGGTCAAGGGGGTGCTACATACTGTTTTGAAAACGATTAGTGAACTATTAAATACTGAGCATGAGCCTCTGTGGGTTGGCAGAATTTTCGGAGCACACACACACACCCCAGAAGCTTATTTTAGACAGCTAGGTGATGAGAATGGGATTAAATGGCTTAACCAGTGTGAAAATCCCTGTCTTCCTCTTCCACTACTCATTTTTGCAGCTGAGCCTCAGCAAAAAGTGAGTTACATTTTTCTCTATTGTTTATAATTAGAGCATCAGTCAGTAAAAGAACCAGATCCATTCACATAGCTGTGTTTTCTATGTACCCCACATACCTGTGTGCGATGCCAGATGACAGCTTCTCTGGAGTGACCCAGCTTATTCTGACATGATCCTTTGTCATAGTGAATCAGTAAGAAGTCATCCTGGGAAATATGGAGAATATTAACTCTAATGTACATATGCAGCGGTATACAGAAAAGGTGCACATCGTCAATGTAGATATTAGTGTTAGTTACTAACACAGCCTTCAAAATTCAATTGGAGGATACTATCTAGTGAATTCTCATCCTGTAAATCTGCAGGATGAGAAAATAAAGCAGGCATATGAGAGTCATCTGTATGTTGGGTCTTCGAACTGTCTTCAACACAGGTGACTTTTCAACAAGGCACTCACAGAACAGCTTAATCAGCCCAACTACTTCTCAAAACAACACAAAATGGCCTTAAAATAACCTTAAAATTTAGTTACTGGAAAAAGAAGGCTTTTGCGTGGACACACATTTCTGAGGAACTGACCTCATCCACTTTCCCATTTCCCAAATTTTGGCAGAATTTCTTTGAAATGATTCTGTAGATCACAGCCACAATGTCTTAGATTATTTGCTGTAAACCAAGATCTTGGCAGACACAAAGGATTTTTAAACTAGCCTAATTTGGTGTATTTTTACCGACCCTTTCAACCCTGTTATTAACGGTCTTGTCTGCTGCTTATAGTTGGGTATAAGCATTGGTTTTAGCATTCATAAGATATTAATGAACAGCTGTCTTGGGTTTGCCTTACCATTAATCTCGTAAAATACATTTTCAAAAAATAATAATCAGTGACTGGTAACCCTGTGGACAAAAATAACCATGTAAAACCACATCCATGTACATCATGTCCCATTTAACTTTGCTGTGGAAGTTTCCATCTTAAAACACACCATATTTTGGCTTTACTGGCAAAAATCAAGAAACCTTTGCAGAGAGTGGGGTCAGAATATGGTACAAGAAAAATGAGTCCTGTTTGATGTGAACACTGTGCTTAAAGTGGTGGTAGTATTCTCGTGTGGAGAATGTTTTCCTGGCATACACTGGGGACCTACTGAATGTCAGTATTTGAGTAATGAGTGTTGAGATTGCTGCTGACCAGTTCTTCATGGCTGCATATGCTATATTTTTAGATGGACACTTCCAGCAGGATAACCTAACAAACGAATCAATGTAACAATTGTTACCTAAAAGATCTAGGGGCAAAACAAGGATTCTTGTTATTTCTTTAGTTGCCTCAACCCTCTGGAGCATGTTTAGGATGAGCTGGGATGGGCTGTTTCCAGCAGGACTGTGCAGACATCCAGCTTGCAGCAAGTGTATAATGTATTCAGGATCTTATAGAATACCAGTTCAAGTAAATTCATGCCACTCTGAAGGCCAAAGTAATTACTAATAAATAAGTATACCTAATAAAATGGCAACTTAAGAGTATTAGTGTATATGATGCAGAAGAATGTGATTGCTGGACAGTGTGACTCACATCCAGAGACTCCAGGCAGTACCAGCAGAAGGCATGCTTGCAGTTCTTACACAGCATCTGGGCACAACCCTGGTCTCTCTCAATAAATATACTGCACCTGGGACAGTGCTTGATAGAAGCCTCATCCTCCTTAGACCTGCTATTGATACTAGAGATTGAGAGAGACAGAAGACAGAATCCAGTTTCAAAATTCAGCTTAATGACAATAATGCTACTTGTTTGTGTAGTAACAAAGAAATCTTCCGGGTCCATGTCTTCTTTAAACGCTTCTGGGTGCAAGATTGGAATGTACCCTGGAAGGGACACACACATTTACACACTCCTTCACAGATAGGAACAAATTTAGTCACCAAACCCCCTACTAGCATGCTTTTAGTAGGTGGCAGAAAACCCTAGAAACCCAAAGCAAACCTACTTGAAACTCTAATACACACTGACAGTAACCCAAGCTCCAGATCAAACTGGGTACCCAGGAGATGTGAGGTGGCAATGCTACCCACTGTGCCTCTGCACCACCCAGATAATTACACAATTGTCACATAAGACACTTTATGCAAAGCCATCAATTACAATCCCAGCATATCAAGAGTTGTATAAGGCGATGAGTGATTTCTAGTGATGTCACTTTTGTTTGCAGTGTGACATTTGATACACAGGAGCATTATATTATAAGACAATTAACACCCAAAGGAAAACACAATTTATTGGTACACAGCATGTTTCAGTTACAGATCCTACAAAAAAAAAGTCTGTCTTTATTCCTATCAAAAAAGAGTCTGTCTTTATTCCTGTTGTAGCCATACTTTTCATGCTGAAGAGTTTACTTGTTCTTTACAGGATGGGAGGTGACGATAGGGAGGGACCCCTGGCATGTCTGCCCTGTGTGCCAGTCAGCGTGGCAGGCTGAGCAGAAACGCAGGCTGCAGAAAGGGCACTGTACCAGCTGGGGCATGGGTAACTCTGCTTCCTGCAGCTGGCACACTGCCTGGCAGGAAGAGGACGGGCACCAGGTCCAGCAGGGGTTCAGCAGCACCTCTGCATGACAAGCAGTGAAGAGCATTGGCAAATTCTGTGGCATGACAGACCCTGTGTTTGAACTTTGTATAAAAGAATTCAAAAGCAACGGCTGTTAAAGAAGCTACCTCAATACAAATGCAGGCAGTGTGTTCATACTTTACCAGCCATTGTGTTTAAATTGTTTCCATCACATCTGTATTTTTCCTACCCAAATTATTTCCAACCAAATACTGCCTATCTCTATACTATATTTCATTATATATAGATACTATATAATCATTAATTTATTTATTTAGGCCCAGGAATATGCAAACCAAATACTGTTATTAGATAGGGGCATTACTGAGTGTGCAATTTCCTCTATTGGCTTTAAAATAATCACAAATGCTAGAGTCTGCTGCAGATGATATTTAGACAAGGATTTGACAAAAAACATCATAATCAACGAGAAATGCTGCAGCTATAAGGTGAATTATATATGTTTCAAGCTGAAAAAAGTGAAGAGAATATGAATGCACAAATAGGTGCACATCTATTGTTAATTTAGCTGTCTAAAATTAAATAAGTAGGGGCTCTAACATGGTGGTCACAGCGGTTAAGTGCATATTTGCCTTGCACCTCTGGGGTTGGGGATTTGATTCCTGTGCCCCATCTGTGCCCTGTGTGCAGAACTTGCATATCCTCCCTGTGCCTCAAGGGTTTTTCTCTGGGGTGTTCTGGTTTTCTTTCTCTGTACAAAGACATGTGTTATAGGCTATCTGGAATCTCTAAATTGTCCATATTGTGTGACTGTGCCCTGTGATGTCTCTCCTGCCTTCTGCCCCAAGTCCCCTAGCTCCAGGTTACTTGCAACCCTGTATAGGATAAGCGGTGCAGAAAATGTATGGGCTCTAACATAATCATGAATTAAACTGTCATTCTGAATAGTTGGTTGTTAATCCTAAGCAGTCAACAACTGCCTGAAGTCTGGAGCCCAGAGACATCAACAGATGCTGGGTTTCTTCCCTAGTTATGCTCTGCAAATCCTTTACTGCAGTCTTTATTTCCTGCTAGTTTAGGGTGTTTTGCCTTCAGCAAGTGAAATGCATGCTCAACAGGAATCAGACTTGGCCATTGCAGATTATTCCACTTCTTTGCTTTAAAAAGTCTTGGGTTGTTTTTGATGTATGCTGCGGGTGGTCCATCTGGACTGTGAAGCGCTATCCAGTGGGTTTTGAAGCATTTTTGCCTGAATCTGAGTTGATAATATAGCCCTTTACACTTCAAAATTCATCCTGCTGGTTTTGTCAGCAGCCACATTATACATTATGCACAATAAATAAAAGAGAACTGAGTCCACTGGCAGCTATACACACTTATCATAAGGTACTGTGGTATGCTTAAGATCCTGAGCATGTCTTTGGATGTGAAATAATGAGGAAAGAACACACACCTTGCCATGAAACAACTTATTCATAATTTCATCTCCAATACACTCTGGTTAGACTGAGTGTATACATGGCTGTTTATGGACTTGACCACCACACCCATTTATGGTTCTTCCCCAAACTGTTGCTACAAAGTTGGAAGCACACAATCTATCAGGAATGCCTATGTATGATGTAGCCCAGGGGTGTCCAGTCTTGCCCGCAAAGGGCCGGTGTGGGTGTGGGTTTTCATTCTAACCAAGCAGAAACCACACCTGAGTCCATTAAAAGCCCTGATCAGTTGATTAATCAGTTGGAATCAGGTGTGGCTCCTGCTTGATTGGAATGAAAACCTGCACCCACCCGCCCTTTGCGGGTAAGACTGGACATCCCTGCTGTAGCCTTACAGTTTGCTTTCACTGGAACTAAATGGCACAGTCATGTTCCAGCATGACAATGCCCCTGTGTGCAAAGCAAGGTCCATGAAGTCATGACTTCCAGGTTGGAGTGAAAAAACCCAGAAGCCTGCACAGAACCTTGAACTCATAAATATAGTTTATAAACAGTACAAAGTCAATACAATAATATTACTCATAATATTGCAGGGGCATACACTATTGATATGAGTAACTGCTAAAAATGCACAGTTTGTTTGTGTATTTTATGTTATGCTGATCCTATTTTGAGAATTCTACCCTGTAGAAAACATAAGCGTAGACATTTACAGAAAATGGCTAAAATCATCAACATTTTAAGGGGTGTTAGGCATAGTTCAAGCCTACTGGTTTTAGCATTCTTCTCCCAGGAATATTTGAAATACAAAAATAACTAAAAAAATTGTAAATACAAAAAAAAACATCTCTCATCCTTATCTCCATTCATTAAAATTTAATAATTCAGACAAGCCACTGAAATCTACCCTTTTCCACCTCCTGCCAGCAGTAATACCTCCAGTCAGCTGTTTTATTGTAAATGATTGTGTACAGAAGAGTTTACCTCGCTCAAACTGCAGCCTTTTGTACCTCTGCATCACATCTACAGCCACCAAAGACTTGATCTTCAGAGGGTAAGAGATAAAGAAAGAAAGAGAAACATTCATTTTAATGATTAACCTTCTTAATAGTCAACCTGATAAACCTGCAAGAATAAATTGATTAAACGTACACACTACTTATTATGTAAGAGTATGTGTAATTTTTAAAATCCGCTGAAATACACATCAAGCTTTCTTTACCTCATTCTCAAGTAATTGCCCCTGTTTGGGACAAGCTGAATCTGGACAGCTGATTCCTGTTTGCAAGCCTTCTTTGATCAGGAGCTCTATGTACGGTTTCAGACACTGCAACATATTTCCTTTCATGAGTGAGTACTACTGAGACACTTCCTGACAATGGATTATTATTTACTCAAGACAATCATTTTAATTAGAAGACGGTTTAGTGAAAACCTGCTGAGTTATGTGGGTGGTCAGTATTGGGAGGTTATCTGATTAAACAAATAAAATTTTTGTGTGCTTTGCTAGAGCTCCATTTCAGGCTAACTTGAAGCATGCATAATGGAGCTTCTCACCAGGTTGCAGAAGACGCACTGGCATTGGGAGATGGTGGTCATGTGTTTCGGGGGACGTATTCAAGGCACAGCGTACAGGGCAGTGGGGTCGCTGTATCCCTATCCTTACTGGCACTGCAGTGAGGGCTGCTCATGGTTCCTGCATCTGGGGATCTGAGGCACACAGACATGACAATCACTCATGTTCTTTTCATATATACTTCAACAGGATCCAGGCAAAGCCCAAATTATATAACAAGGGAATTTCTATTTCCTATATTGGCTACAGGTGATAGGAAGTTATACATTGTAGGACCTGAAAGAAGTAATGAAGAGAAATATTAAGAAAGAACTACGTGCAATATGTTTACATGTCACGAGTAGTAGCATGATGTTACATGCAATAATGGTACAAAATGTGGAAATATTACAGAACAGAAAGTGATGTATTAATGTGAGTGTTACATGCAGTAACAATAAAGTGCAGTGTGCATAGTTTCACTGAAGCGCATGAGTCTGTATGGAATCCTAAGAGATTTATGAAATGGAAAATCAGTGTTAATGAATCTAATGGCCTGAGTGAAGAAGCTCTTCCTTAGACTCTCGGATCTAGTCATCAGACTGCTGAAGCATCTGCACGATTGCAATAAGCTAAACAGGAGAGGGTTGAGTCCTTGCTGATGTTCCCCGCTCTGGAACTGCATTGTCTGGTGTAGAGGCGGTGGTAGCTCAAGTGGTTAAGGCTTTGGGTTGTTGACTGGAAGATCGGGGTTCAAGCCCCAGCACCGCCAAGTTGCCACCATTGGGCCTTTGAGCAAGGCCCCCAACCCACCCTGCTCCAGGTGCACTGTATTATGGCTGACCCTGTGCTCTGACCCCAACCTGGGATATGTGAAGAAAGAATTTCACTGTGCAGTAATGTATATGTGACAAACAAATAAAGGCAACTTAGATGTGGTGAAGACCAGGAGATGCGCTCAGCTAGGCACACCACTCTCTGCAGGTCCTGGATAGTGCAGTTTCCATACCACACTGAGAAAAAGACATTTTTTTAAATAATGTTAGTATAAAAAGTTCTTAGGATCACTAGGGAGATCCTGAATTTCCTCAGTAATCTCAGGTGCTGCAGTTGCTGTCTGGATTTCTTCACCTAAGTTTGGATGTTATGAGGTCAGGTCCTCAGACTCACTCTCTCCACAAGGGTGTGGCTAATGATTGAAGTACTGTTCCACTGCTGGCTCTCCCTGAAACCCACAATTTTACGGTGGGGGATACCCTGGATGCCAATCTGACGATATTTCCTCTCTCAAAAATACATAAGCCTAAAACAAGGAAACTAACAGGCTCTATTTGTATAGCAACATTTTAAATCATAGATTTTCTATGGTGTCTTTGAAATTCTATAATGATATTAATCTAGAAGCTGCTATCAATTGGTCAAGTGGTTTATAGCCAACAACGAATAAAAGAAGGCTGTAAAATGTAATATTATATCTATGAGCTGACTCAATAAAAGTAAATATCTGAGCTATCAATGTCTCACGGTGTGCCTCCACAAATTTCACTGTAGATCACAATCTGCCCTGATTCATTTAGTCCCCTGGATTTCAAGGATAGTTCTGAATATTGCTTTTAAAATGCTATACGTCAGCACTTTCTCATTTTCTCTATTCCTCAGAGCTTTGAGTGCAATCTTATGTACTAATCCACTGACTAAAATGTCCAATAATCCCTTTCTGGGCTCTAACAAAGCTGTAAGAAACCAGTGAACCACAAATATACATTTTAGAGGAGAACAAAATCAAAACACCAGCAAAAATAAAAAGTAATCTGAAATATTAAAGCTGTACATACTCACAAGTTACATGATGCCTCCAATTCTAATGTCCCTTAGTGTTCGTACATCAAGCTAAAACGGTGCTGTGTTGGCCCGTTTGATCCACAGGGTCAAGTGGAGGTGGACACAGATGGTGTGCAGAGAACAGACTACGCAGATTGCACACTCACATTATGCAAGCAGTGAGATTGTGCTCTCAATTCACCTACAAAAGACTACCACTGTCTGTCTAAATCAGACATGGCTTATAGAGATAGCATCTGGAGAGTATGATGCAAACCAAAGCAGTGCAATATTTAAAAGTCAAATTTTATAGCATCACCCGGCCCAGGTCTGGCATTAAATAAAAGTTTATAGTGTGAGTGACAGTTTAAGAGCATGTGCATTTTTATTACTCACTAAGCAACACTGAAAGCCCACTACAGTTAAAGTGACATGATATGAAAAAGAGAGATATATTATAAAGAATTTATTTTGAGAATATACACATATCTTTGTTTATGCTTATGAACGTTTAGTTTTTTTCCAAGTACAAAGTAAAAAGACATACAGTATGCACTGGAAATGCTGTAAATAGCAAAAATGAAAGTGTCTGAATGTTCATCTCACTCTATTTAAAAGTGCTTTAGTTCTCAGTCAATGAATACATTAACACTGGTTCAATAGGACACAAACTTGGGATACCATTAGCCTAAACTGACTTGGATTTTTAAAAAATGTTTTTTATTTATTTTTTTAACTTTGCAACATAATACATAAACATGGAAAAATAAGAGCTAGTTTAAGTACTTCAGGAAGAGGTAAGTCTTCAGTTGCCATTTGAAGACGGTCAGAGACTCGGCCGTACGGACACCTAGGGGAAGTTCGTTCCACCACCTCGGTGCCAGAACAGAGAAGAGTCTAGATGTATACCTACCTTTTTCCCTGAGAGATGGTGGGACCAGTCGAGCAATGCTAGTGGATCTGAGTGACGAGAGCTTTGAGGTAAGATGGCGCTGGTCCATTCTTGGCTTTGTAGGTAAGAATTAGTGTTTTGAATCTGATGCGTGCAGCTACCGGAAGACAGTGGAGGGAACGCAGCAGTGGGGTGGTGTGGGAGAAGTTAGGCAGGTTGAAAACAAGTCGTGCGGCTGCATTCTGGATCATTTGCAGTGGGTGATTGCGTTCAGAGGTAGACTTGCCAGAAGAGAGTTGCAGTAGTCCAATCAAGACTAAAGCTTTTCAGAAGCTAAGTAAATGCACAGATGTTTAAAGCTGCATATAATAGGCCTTAAAATGAAATAATTTGTAAGTCATTTGCAAAACAAATGTGGTATTCATGGAAATGTTCATATACTCCTAATCAAACACAATAATGAAAAAGAATATCATAAAGCATTTAAACCACAAATCTCAGGATTATATGAGTTATCCTTTATTACCTTACATAACTGAGAAACCAGAGATTGCTAGTAGTATTTATAAATGAATCCCTCAATTATTTGTTTGTTTCACTATTCACAATTTTAATCAGCTATGGAATAAGCTATGCTCACGTCAAGCTATTTTGTCCCCAGTTGTTGTACTGACTGTAATTGTCCTGATCCTGAAAATACTCACTATGATTTTTATACAATATGGCATTAACCCAAGCTTTCTTGTTCCACATAAGTGTTTTTCTGGCAGTGCATCCATTACATCACCTGCCCTTCACTAGGTGCCAGCAAGTCCATCTGTCCTATAAGCCTGGATCAGGATAAACAAAATAAAACTTTGTGCCAGAGAGAGAGAGAGAGAGAGAGAGAGAGAGAGTAAGAAGGAGAGAGAGAGAGAGAGAGAGAGAGAGAACTGAAATCCTAAATAGTAAATAGATGACATTTATTTGTCAGAAAACACTCTTTTAAGACATATACGTATATGACTTTCATCATGTTTGATATGTATGTCTATGTTACATGTATATGTATATGATATGTATATGAATTTCACCCACTTGAGTAGAATCTTACAAGCTAAATATGAAAGAACATTTCAACACATGGGCTGTGCTGTCATTTGGATTTATCTCATGGCTGTCAGTGCCACGTTAAAACACAGTGAGAGAAAATTCAAGGATGTGCACAAAAACACATAAGATTTACTGATATATATTTTTAACCCAGAAGTATACAGCTTGGGTTACAGTAAATATTTGGATTCATGATCTTTAACGGGATTTTATTGTGCACATTAATGTCAAGGTAACAAAATGGTGCAGTGTGAAGCTTTGCCATCAAACAGATCCAGGATCCCTGGATCAATCCTGCATTAAGGTCTGAATGGGTTTCCCATGAATTCCCTGTGGTCATGTGGGTTTCCTTTGGGTCTCATCCACTGTCTAAAAACATGCCAATTAGCAAACTGGCTGCACTAATTAACCTTAGGTGTGAATTGTGCTCTGTGAAGGACTGTCGTTCCATCTGGTGTGAACTTTCCCACCTTGCGCCCAGTGGGTTACTGAAGATGAATGAAAATAAATGAGACGGTCACAGTTACTTAGTATTCGGTAAAAAAAAACTTTATAGCTGCAGTAATGAAGTGATATTCATTTTAACAATACAACTTCTACAGTGAGGATAAATCATATGACCATTATTTACTAGCTTCCTACCAAATTACAAAAGAAATAAATGGAAAACCAGTTCAACAAGGGAAAAAAGCCAAAATTCCATCACACCTCAATCCATTTTCTCTTAATTGACGCATTGAATTTTTCAGTGTCTTACTCTCTCAATCTCTCTTAACTCTGATTGCATTTTGTCTGTCACTGTCTAGACTTCTTTCGTGCCTAAAGTTGGAACATGATGAAGTTTGGAGTATCTCAGCTGTAGGATGTTTTCATATACATTTGCTGCCGATTTCTCAGTTCTGACTGAAATATTATTACTAGATTGTCACAGCACCTCAGGAACATCAATACTGAATGTTTAATTTTTAATAATAAAATTTCATACACAGTCGCTGTAATAATAATCTGCCCACGACAGAGAAATGCCTGAAGATGAATTCATTGTTAAAAGGTTTACACACTTTCAGTCCAATAGCATGTCCGCTTCCACAGGAAGTAAGTTCTGCCTAAGGAAACAGGTTGACTTCCTGATGAGACCCAGTATTTCTGCAGCATTGTTTCGGAGTACCAGACTGACAGCTATATTGACTTCACAGTGGAGGCACAAGGGAGGCCATTACAACTAATAGATTTTGCATGCTAATCAACCCACATAATGTTAAATAATGCATCAAACAAATTGTTAGCTGGCGCATGTTGCCAAATATCAAAAGGGAATGTGTGTGATTCTGAACGCAAACTACCTGAAAAGAGGAACCTTTATTATGTAGTGCTGGGATTACAGGATTTCTAGCTGTTATCCAATTTTGTAAGACACTACAAAAGAAAAGAGGCAAGTTAAATAAAACTAAGAAAAATGACCACAAATAAAACCCAAAAAAATCCGGAGGCAAGAGGGAAATGGATGTGGGTTGTTTTACTCTGAATATCTGATTGTAGACCTTTTTGACCAGTTTGTATTTGTTGTAATTAACAGGCATATGCAAAACAGATTTCACCTTTCACCTTTGTACAATTTGCAGTGGTTAAAATAAACTTGACAGTGGACACAATTCAGTTGCCTAACAGTGACCGAAACTGGATTCCATCCAGAATAAAACCTTAATAACTCTGCATCATTTATTCATACTGAAAAGTGAATGAAAATTTAATGTTTGAGAAAGCACCCTGCATAACTGCAGCTTGGAAAGCACAGTGTCTTCCAGATGCAAAGAGTCCCAGAAAGGCACACTGAGGGCAAGCCAGCTCTAACATTAAAAGCATTCCTGAACTCTAACGCTGCTCTGGGGAACTGTGGCTTAAGGCAATACTGACCCACACACTGGACACTATCTAAAAGTAAAGCAATATTCTAGTCTTTATGCAGAATTGTGTTTCTACACAGGTGTGTAAAATGTAAAGATCTGACATTTAAAATAGTATTATATCATGTTAACTGCACAGATAAGAAGAGAAGCATCTATAATATCATAAAAAAACTTGTTGTTGACTTTGTTGTTACCTGTTGCTATATTGCAGTTATATAGTTATACAGTATATATTTGTGACCAGTTTGCATTAACTACTGTAGCCATGAGGAAAGAATAACAACAGAATAGGACACTCTCCTCCTGTATTTTTCCTAGTGTATTATGGCATTATCATCCTGGTAATGTGTGATCTGTTTGTTAAGGTCAGACACTAGAGCTAATTATGATTTTATCTTCAATCCTTTGTCTGTTCTTGGATCATAATACTAAAATATATATAAAAAAAATCCATTTCTTACATTATGAGAAATGTCATGTCGTATACATCCCTGAAAAACCTTTATAAATCTTATCAGTTCCACTAACTAGAGTCTAAACACACAAACTAGAATGATGTATTTAAAACAGTTTCCCCCTCAAAATCAGTTTCTTTTCTAGACTCGGGAAAAAGATCAGTTCCTAGAATGTAGATCTGCATTTCCAAAAAAGTTGGAAGAGTTTTCCCAAGATGTTAATAACTAGTGGATTTCTGTTAGATTTTATCTCGAAAAATGACAAAAAATAAGTGTGGCGTTTTCTTAGTTAAACATTCATTCATTGTCTACCGCTTACGGGTCATGGGGAGCCTGTGCCTATCTGAGGCATCATTGGACATCAAGGCAGGATACACCCTAGACGGAGTGCCAACCCATCGCAGGGCACACACGCACACACACACACACAACGGACAATTTAGAGATGCCAATCAACCTACCATGCATGTCTTTGGATTGGGGGAGGAAACCGGAGCGCACGGGGAGAACATGCAAACTCCACACACACGGCAGAGGCGGGAATCGAACTCCCAATCCTGGAGGTGTGAGGCAAATGTGCTAACCACTTAACCACTAAGCCACCGTGCCCCCCCCCCCCCCCCCCTTAGTTAAACATTAATGGCTTATTCAACAATCTTTGATTTTAATGATTTTCCTACAAACCTTTTGTGACAGTGTTTCTATTAAAAGTGGCTTCACAGTCAAAGAAACATTTTCTAATATCATAAACATAAATAAACATTAATTCCAACAAAAGACTAAAAGTACACATATTCTACAATATTTACCATAATCACCGATAGTATTTTGGTTTAAATCATTAAAGTACAAGAGAAAGATTACAGACAAAGAAAGAAATACTAGTTTTTAATAATTTAATAGTTTTGGTATGCATTTCAATATATTCATTTATTAAGTTTAAATAAATACATTACTAAGCATGCAACAACTTTCAACAACTCTTCTTATTATTCACTACTTTGTCCTTTTGCTTGTAAAAAAAAAGTACAATAAACTAAATCTCACAGGAAAGTTGAGAAAGTGAGCATCCTCTTCATCACTACTTACCTTCAGATGAAGATGCAGTATCAGGAATCACAGTGCATTGTCTCTCCGCGTTTATCCACAATATCCTGTCACATTACACTTCTCACTATGAGAAAACCCAGCAAGAGAAACAGTCTTTATAACTGGAAAACAATAAACTCCCGGAGTATCACAAATTAAATCTGACCGGTCCAGTCGGTGTGACTCTTAAAGATCAAAACCATTAGACTACACCTCAGGTCACACCAGAGACACAGTGTTTTCTAGCGACGTCTGCTGGATAAAATATCAATTTTACTTAGAGATTACGTATTTGTCGACCTCTGGTGGGGGTATGCTGTGGCCTTGTCAGGCTGTTATCTGCTGCTGAGTTGTGTGTAAAAAACTAAAGCGGTGCTAAACAGAATTGTAAATAATTAAATTCTCTTTTACTTCTATAGTGCTTTTAACAACAGATATTGTCACAAAGCAGCTTTGAAGATATTTACCTAGATCACACTCGGTTGTGATGAGTGCCACAGCGAAAAGGAAATAATTCAGGATTTGCATTACATTTACATATATGGCATTTTGCAAATGAACTTATCCAGAGTGACTTACAGAAGTGCTCTGAAGTATTTATGAATTAATACATCCTGATACTGGCTCACTAGGTAAAAATACCATTCAGCCTAATACCTAAACTCTGTTGGGAGGTAATAGATTTAAGAAAAGAGCACTATTAAAGCACACAATTAAAGTGCTAGTTTTAGCACTTCAGGAAGAGGTAGGTCTGTAGACATCGTTTGAGGACAGCCAGTGACTCAGCTGTTTGGACATCTAGGAGGAAGTTCATTCCATTACCTAGGTGCCAGAATAGAGAAGAGTCCTGATGCATGTCTTTCTTGAACCTAATAGATGGTGGGATCAGTCGAGCAGTGCTGGAGGATTATAGGATTATAGGGAGCATGGTACAGTACAGGGTGTGATATGAATGAAGACACATTATATGGAGTATATTTATGGCTATAGTTCCCTGTGCTCTGGTTAATGGCTTGTTTAAACTAAATTATGAATATAGTCTAAGAGGACTATGAACTGGTTCAGGGAGTGGGGAAAAAGCAAATATACACAAATATTACACTAAGTACAAAAAACACAGCCAAACCGGTGGTTAAGCTATCTAAATTCTACATCAAAATCTAAGTGAAATAAAATCAAAATAGGGATGGTCAGTTAGCCTGCTAGCATATCGATACATTTTTAACAGGGAATTTGCTAACATGTCAACCTTTAAAATTGGTGGGATCAGTCGAGCCATGCTATAGGATTATAGGGAACATGGTGTAGTACATACACTGTCACTTACATGAAGAAGAAACTTTAAGACTTTAAAGTTCTTAAAGACTTTAAGAAACCAGACTCAAAAAGGAACCCATTCTTAGTGACACCTGATAGTGGGATTATTTGTGATTACTCATTTACAAGTGTATACTATAAAGACTGAGTGTATCAATATAGTTTTATATTCACAGTAAACAGTCCACTTTAGAAAGTGAGTCAGTGAGAGAGTGCAACATTTTTTTTTTTTACATAAAATATGCATGTGTATATTTTATATACTATTTTTTTTATAAACAATATTCTTGAGTATTCATTTCATTTACTGAATTGACCATTTAATGTGTATAACATTTTAAGAAATTCATAATTCAAGGAAATGTGTAAAGCAACCAGTGTATTATAATACAGAATAAAGGCCTATAGAGCACATCTCAGACAATTTGGTGCCAGGGAACCCTTTACTGTAAAGTAAATTTCATGTTTCCCCACAGATTTGTTTCATTAATTATCATACAAATGGTATGACTTTCTACTGGAATTCCACAGACTACTTGCTCTTGCAATTCAGGTGCCAAGCCAAACAGGCTAATAACTATACAAACTTAATAATAAGTATAATAACTTTGGCAATAAATGGATGTGATTTCCCACACAAATAAATGATAATAATAATAAATAAATAATCATAAACCTCCTGACTGTGCTTCACAGAACTCAGGGGTTCCCAGACCCCACTTTAAAAACCACTGACCTACATCTTATCCAGATCAAATGAGGCCACAGTGACCAATCTAAATTTAAGAATGCATGTAATAACACACAGTAACAGTATCAGTAACCATTCATTCATTGTCTACCGCTTATCTGATCTATTCTCGGGTCACGGGGAGCCTGTGCCTATCTCAGGCGTCATCGGGCATCAAGGCAGGATACACCCTGGATGGAGTGCCAACACATCGCAGGGCACGCACGCACGCACGCACACACACACACACACACACACACACACACACACACACACACACACACACACACACACTTCAGACAATTTAGAGATGCCAATCAACCTACAATGCATGTCTTTGGACCAGGGGAGGAAACCCACACACACATGGAGGAGGCAAGAATCAAACCCCCAACCCTGGAGGTGTGAGACAAACGTGCTAGCCACCAAGCCACCGTGCCCCCCAACAGTAACCAGTAACTGCTAAATTGTATGTGATTATGCTAAGCTCCTTTAAATGATGGGTTCAGTGGCTGTGATGGCCACCAGATGTCAGCATAATCCACATAATGTGCATTATATGCTCACAGTGACCAGGCTTTATGAAGCGCTCTATTCATGCTCTTCCAAAAGCAAGATCTTGCCTTGCTTTATTTAGTCAGGAGCAAACATGCTACTGAACATGTTGAGGCATGTTATGACATGTTCATTTCAATCTGTCTAACATCATAGACCAGAAAATGTGTAGTATGAGCAGTGCAATATAAAATAACAGTTTGGGCTAATAGCACATTCATATATTCACTCACAATTATTGCACTGACATTTCTGTTTGTCTTGTATATATTTTTGCCTTGACTGATTAAGATACATCAAAGACTACATCCAATACATAGAAAATGATTCACTATGCATATGCTATAGTACCCTGCACTCTGGTTATTGACTTGTTTAACCTAAATAATGAATAGAGTTCTAAAGGGCTATGAACTGGTTCAGAGAGAGGGGAAAAACAAAACATACACAAATATTACACTAAGTACAAATAACACAACCAAACCAGAAATGATAATTTAAATATTTTTGGGTTATATAAGTAGGGATGGTCAGTTAGCCTGCTAGCATATCTATGCATTTTTAACAGGCATTTCTTTAGCAGGCATTCCTTCATGTGTGTACAGGTCCTTATCTGTACAAACACAGCTGCTGGGTCTAATACAGTTTCAAACCTACTGTTTGACTATATCAGTATGTATATCAGGCCTACATGCCTAACTGCTTTTTCATTTTGTTATATTATTATTAGTTTGGAGTTTTAATGCAAAAAATGTAAACCTATTTGGAAATGTACACATATCTGCCAGAGTAATCTAACATTTCACCTCTTCACTTCATCCTCTTTTACTCTTTTCCTCTCCTTCATAAATCCCTGCATGTCCGATATCACATTACCCCCTGTCTATTGCCCAACCCCCAAGCACAAACAGGCTTTCTGGGAGGCCCCATGAGTGCTGCTGCTCAGGAACAATCCCACTTGGGCGAGGTTTATGGAAGCTGGACAGACTGCAGATTTTGTCTAGGTTATAAATTCGGAGTGTAGAAAGTAAGATATTGCCTTATAGTTTGGACTTTTCATTTATATCACTAGTGTGAGTGGCCCTAGATAAAAGCTTTATGGCCCCTCTTAATTAGCAACATGAAAGATATCAAGGTGCAACATTAACAACAAAAGAGCCACAAGAATTGTGCTCTAGACTAACCAATAAACAATATCCCATTGATCTGAACATCTGTATATCAGCCATGGCGCATATGAGTCAAAGTACTGAAAGCATCCATGTGTTAAATGACATAACAGAAAATTTATATGTCAAGATCTAATAAGTAAGATCCAATCACCTCACATCCATCATTTTTAAGTGGATCAGTTTAAGCCATACAGTATTTCCTACGTGACTGGGAATTGTACTTGGTCTCATGTTCTGCCAGCATTATGTGCACTAGAGAAAATAAATGCCACCTCCAGTTCTAACACAATCCCTACAGTAGCACAGGCTCCATCTGCTAAAACTAATGTCTCATTAAAGGGGAGGTAATGTAATTAAAGCCCCCCAGAATGTAGGATATTAGTGTGGAATATTATTCCCATATATTATAATGAAAGGCATATGTCCAATGTTCTCAGAACTGGAAATGTTTGTTAAAACTCTCCCCTGCTTTGGGGAATAAGGTGGCAGGGAGTATTTTTATGAGAGAGAGAGCGAGAGAGAGCGAGAGAGAGAGAGAGCGAGAGAGAGAGAGAGAGAGAGAGAGCGAGAGAGAGAGAGAGAGCGAGAGAGAGAGAGAGAGAGAATTTTAAAGTCTTTCCATTGCTAAAGTAACATTGATGATCAAAATCAAGAAATATTCAGCTCATTGTTTTGTTTTTGTAAATAGTAGTTTTATAGCTCAACTTTTATATTCATAGTGGCAGTACATCCAAGCCACTTTAAATTTGGTTAATGAGGGGAAAAAAATCAGCTTTTAAGAATTTTTTAACCTCTTCCAACTACCAAAAACTTTAATTGATGGCAGACCAAAGTCTGTTCAGAATTATTTAATCTGTCAACACATCTATATATCATGGCATGCAAAAGAAAATTCAACTAGGCCTCTTCATCCAGCATGGTACACAGTACCATGTGATCTGTTTATGTCTACTGGAACAAAAAAGGTCTGTCAAATTCGTCTGCTCAGAGCCTCATCCAGAAATGCAGGAGGTGCTGTAATGCTGTAATGCAGGGTCGCAGCAGGCTGCCCACGTGTCCTACCTGCTGAGACTGCACCGTCTGCACCCACATCATTCCCATTCCAATTTCATTACTTTCAATCAATACATCTTTTTAAATCCAGATTGAATTTTCATGGTTGAGTTGACAGGAGATGCCTATCTACCCAGCTGTCCTCTGTGCCTCTTCTTTAACCTCTGGACCTGGGTGGTATAGGCCTGAAAAATACTCAAGATGGTTTGACACTATGTCCATTAAAGCCTTTTAATTGAATTATATGAAAGACAGAAGGGCCTTATGACCTCACTGTGGCAGGGATTGAAAAAAAAAACCCAAATCTCCGTCAGCTAACTATAGTCTCTCACAATGCTTGACTGGTGGCTATGGTGGCTAAATATGGACTAATGTTTCAGTGATTTTAAGCCTGAGGGTGTACTGAGCTTTGACACCAGACCAATAAAGCCTGAACGTTCTCTCATCTGAGGAAGTCTGATTACAGACCCTCAGCAATAGGGCACCAGACAGCATTGCTCTGCTATCCATTACAGAGAAGCTGACAGTGGACCACCATGAGTCCCCACCCCCTACATGTTTTTCTTAGTGCAGACAAATGAACCCTTGGGGTCAAAAGTTTGACTGAGGCCACTGCTGACAGCCAGACAATGTACAGAGGACCCATCCATTGGCCCTTCTACCATCACCCATCACCTGGAACCCACCCATCACCTCGCTCTACTCATCCATGCATAGTGTTGTGTTTGTGTTGGAGTTCCCAGCTCCTGCACACCTTGATTAGGTTGGGATGCCATTGCCTCATCATGAGTGCCATTGGATATTGACCAGCTCCTTGCCATGACCTCATTTTGCTTGAAGGGTCTTTCAGTGGCACACAGTCTACACTCTGAGCATCCGACTTTGGCCTGGAGTAATTAATGACTTCAGCAACAGCAGTAGCAGCAGCAGAGGCACCCTGTGTTTTCCAGTGTAGTTATTTGCCTGATAAAGTGAACTGTTTCATAGACAGTGACAAACTCCTGAGGAGGGAATGAGAGGCTGTGTGTGTGAGAGGATTTGTTCTTTGCTGAAAGTCCCTCACTTTTCTCAATCCAGCTGTCGGACCCCCTACTTAGGACAGAGGTCAGACTGTGTCTATCACCAGAGCTGGAAATGGCTTTATTAGCAGCTGGAAGAGTGGAAGCTGTGGAGCTGTTTCAGGGACATATGTGGGTGCCTAAAGGCTCAGTTCCTTATTAAGGCCAGCTACACTGTGGCTCAGTTTACAATGGAGAGGCAGGACCTGACTGTGTAAGGCAAACGCAATGACAGGACTGGGTCATAAGAGCAGAGCAACACTGTAATTTAAGAAGTGGGACAGCAGGAGACATGTTTATTGGTTATTAGACAATAGCTTGACAAAGGTTGAGCCCCATAACCTTTTCTATGGGATGTCTTTATGTTTTTGTGGCTAGTGGTGGCTTTTCAGTGATTGGAAAGTTGAGAGTTCAGATCCCACCAATGTCCTTGAAGTCTGCTCTGACCCCAACTTCCTTCAAAGCTAGGATAGATTTAAAAACCAAAAAAAAAAAAAAAAAAATGTGTTGTGGTACTGTACACTGCACTTACATATATAAATACATTTTAAAAATAGCATTTTATTTTTCATTACATCAACATTTTAGTAAAGATGATGTTGACCCCATATAGTGCACTATATGCTTAACAGAACCCATTTGAGATTTAGCCACATTAACATAAGCATATGAGTAAATGCTGCTTAATTGTATAGCATGTTATGTACACTTATTCACTTATTCCACATGTTACATTGTGTCCTGTAATAGACTGGCCAAATCCAGGGTGTGTCTCTGCCTCAGAGGTAGAGCACAGAAATTAGTGTTTGTATGTTTGTATGCATTCTCTCCCGCTCTCTTTCTCTCTCTGTATATGTGTATTGTGTGTGTGCACACTTAATGGCTGAGAGACAGAAAGCTGAAAGAGACTGGCAGGGTTCCCTGTTAACAAGGCTTTGACAGAGAGGCAGCAGCATGACACTGAGCAGCACAGACGACTCTTTTTCACTGCAGAGATTTGTGAAACTGAAACTGTAGGCAAGCTGCTGTCATGCACTATAGACTCCTAATGCAAATGTGGACTGATAGCAGCATGACTTTGGCTTCGCATCGCTGCCTAGCTGCCCACTTTAGAGATTGAAGAAGAAGGATTGCATGGGTCATCTTAGGTCTCTCTCTGTCTCCTCTTTTGATAGAAATTGTAACTTAATCCAATCCAACTGTAATGCCATATAGCAATATTGACTTTAATTAAGTCTAATCAAATGTACTATTCTATTACTCATTCCAAGCACTTTAACATAAAGTTCATAAATGGCTCTTTTGTCTCCTTTACAATAGCAGTGGCAGAAGAATACAGAGACTTGAAAAGAGGCTGTCAGTCATTGCATACATTCATCACTTTGCATATAGTTCAACATCAAATCAGAAATCAGTCAAATCAAGCACAATACCTCAGGGCTAGACCCAGTCATGCTGAGCTAAGCGCTATCACATTTAATTCAAACACTGTATTGCAGCCACTTCTCACAATGTCTGATGTCTCTCATGTCACAATATCAAAAAAGATTATGACCATTCAATCAGTTTATTGAGTGGATTTGCACTGCTTATCACAGCAGCGTTGACATCTGAGGTTGAATATGAAAACAAAAAATATGAGGAAATAAAAAATGAAATCCCATTTTATCCCCCTGATAAAATGACCTATTGGAGGCCGTGGAAAACATTTTCATTACTCAAAGCCTTGAGACTCTACCAGTGTCATGCTTTTTCAAGGTCAGTAGACACATAATAGGCTATTACTCCATGTGTGGGTCTGTGTGTGTTGGAGGGGGCGGTCTCTGGTTTGGCTCATGGTCAAAAGCCAAACAAAATGGATGAGTCAGGTAATGACAATGAGAGTGTGGAATTCTGAAACTCCTGATCGATGGCAGCAGCACCAGACAATACAGTACCCAGTGGTCTGCTGCAGGCATGAGCCATGGCTAGAACACAACCCTCCTAATATCTGTATGAACTGAACCCCAGGCTAACTCGATGTCTTTGTTACCTCAACTTGAGGCAGCTATGCATCTCCATTTTCACCACTCATAAACTGTAACTGAGAAGTCCCGGCATGTTTCTAAGAAGCGGAAGTGTGGCATTGTCGACTCTCTTCTATTCAATTATTAATGCAGTGCCCCTGGCCAGAACAAGCAGGGGTGTCTCTTCAAAGCCTGGGCAGGGTTGTGATGGATACTGTTTCCCAGATTGCAGGGCCAGTGTTCAAAGGAAAGAGAGACAACCCGTTCATCTCTACCTCACACTCCCTCTCTTCCTCTCTCTGTCTCTCTTTCCATGCAACGTCTAGTCACTCTGGGGGTCAGTCCATTAAAGACAGCAATATGATCCAACAGTGTGGCAGAAAGCAAGAAGAAGAAGAAACAGAAAGACATGTACTTTAGTGAATACAGTTAGTTGTGTAAACAGACCATGAGGAACTCTATACATTATCTATGGTTAGATAAGAAACAATGTGTTATTTAACTTTGCACTATTTTAACTGACACTGAGTCACATATAAATACACTATGTATTAAAGTGAAGGAGAAAAATACAGCATATCAGCATGTAAAATGTTTGCCTAGTCACATTATGCACTGGCATTAGATGAAGATGATTGAATAAACAAATGAAATAAAATGAATTAAAGTCTTCAATGAACATCTTCAGTAACTGCTTTGTCCTGGTTAAGGTTGCGGTGGACCTGGAGCTTATCCCAGGAACACAAGATGCAGGGCAGGCTGGATGGGATGCCAGTGTATTGCAGGGTACCATGCGCACACACACATAAACACCCACACATACCAACAGGCAATTTAGTACAGCCAGTCCATGAGGAGAAAATGCAAAGCTCAGGACACTGGAACTATGTGTCACCCATAATAATAATAATACAATTAATAATAATCATCATCATGCTTTCGGCTGCTCCCTGTTCGGGGTCGCCACAGCGGACCAATTGGTCCGCACAACAACTTGGCAAATGTTTTACGCCGGATGCCCAATTCCAGCTTGCAGTCTAATAAAAGCTACTCATGTGCAGTCTGCAGCCCAACTACACTGAGCTGGCAGTCATGCAGCATCAGCGACACTCCAGAATAATCAGCAATCACCCAAATCGTGACACCCAGACACCAGTGGGGGGAGACAGAAACTTGAAATCTTAACACAATTTTCTTTGGTATGAATACCGCCTTGCAATTTTAGGCAGCTTTTCCTCCATACTTTGCCTGTAATATATTTGATCAGGGAGATGGATGCATAGTCACGGTGCTTGAAAGATTCATTCTTTGCCTTTCTGCTTGTATTTTCCTGGACTCCTGAGTAGGTGGGTGGGGGGTAAGGGGGTAGGAGACTTTGAGGACTACTGCAATCCACGCCTCAGCCCCCTGCTGGGACTGCAGACACACCATTTCTACCTCAGTAATTCTGTTCGACATGGTGAAGTCATTGGCCTGAAAGACTGCTGTCACAAAGAGATGTGTGTGGAGCCTGCCTTACCTGAGGGTGTTTGGCAGAAATGACATATTTAATATTATGTGGTGTTTATTTTGCCATAGGCTGGAACTTGACAGGGTCAGACATCCAGCCTGGGCGACCTCTTTTCACTTTCATGTGGTAGAACTGTAGACTGGAATGAGTCTTTTTTTAGTGTGATTAGTGCAGTGGAGACACTATGCTAATAGTGATTGAATAAATTGACATCACACAACACAATTCAAGTGCTTTGTCCACAAGTTCCAGAAGCGTGATTTCATAATCGTTTCCATATTTGAAGCTTGATTGTGCTCAAACTGAAGAATGGGAAGAAATGAATTTTCCCTGGGCCTCAATGAGCCAGACATATATGGAAACTCAGACGGGACAATATCATCTCTCCAGAAATAGAAGTGCTGTTGTCAGTAGCTGTTTCAGTTTGGATGCTAGTTGGGAAGTTAAGGCCTCGCTTCGGGGAACTGGCTGCTTACCTATTGATCAGGGAAATAAGAGAACACTGACAACGTCATAGCAGACAGCAAAGCTGACCAAAACATGAAAAGTCTTTGCACTTTGGAGTACTGTTACAGGCTAAAAGGCACTTTGGGCACATGAGGTGCCATCAGGTGGGACGAGAGTGTCGCCAGAGAGTCATGTGACTTCACTCTTTACACTCTTTACTTAGGGTCAAACTAATGGGCCACATAGTGCTCTGCTATACCTTTAAGATCAGTTTGGACAAAATTACACTCCAAGAATACCGCTCCAAGAATCGAATTCTGTTAAGACAAGTATGTAACTTTATAATACCTGTGAATGATATAAATTTGTTTGTCATGACAGTTGCATGATAACTGCACATTATTGTCTATTCTGAACCTGATGAACCTTTTGAAGAAGAATGAAGTTGGAGGACTTCATTTACACACAGAGTTGAGCCAGTCTGTCTGCTTTGTGAGAATACCAAACCACAGAGCAGGCAATAAAAAGAAACTCTGCAAGCTAAATTGTATCTATTAATGAAAGGAAGGACTGGCACTTTTCCTTGAGGGCCAGAGGGTTCAGATTATGAGGGTGTATTTACAGAAGGAATAAATCTAGGTTAGCATGTGCATTTGGGACAGTTTGCCAAATATGTTACATCCATCACTATCATTAGCAATGCCCTTCAGCTGCTTTCTACTGAAGGTTGCACTGTGACTATTTCAAATACCACAAGTCTATACACAATTTATTAATGTAGTGGTGGAAAAATGCTCATTAGGTAGCCTACCTAGACAAGTATGGTCTTTAATGTGCTGCCCAGTCCCTTGTTTTGGTTGTGAAGACATAAATGACTTGGATTAACAAGTGATAGCTAATGGAACATAATAATGGAAAGTTAGCTAGTTAAGTAATTGGGTAAGACTTGGGCTAGAAGTGGCTTACCTAGCTATTTGCACTGAACTTTCTTTTCTGGGTTATCAGTAGTTACACTCTACATGTTCCTGAAAAGCCCGTCATATGTTCATGTTAGTTAATCCACCTGGTGATAAACATTCTACAGGAACCCAGATAATGCCATGACTGATGTGTGTAGAGCAGCAGGCAGTGAGATTAAGACTGAATAGCTTTTGCTATAGTAATAGCACTGAGGTTCACCGATGTGAAGTGGACTAAAAAAAATAATCACTTCTTGCTTTATTTTACCAAATAATCAAGGATCTATTATAGAATACCTTATAACGTTATAAATATTGCTAATGGTTCATAGTGAAATGTTAGGAATACATTATCCCCTATGCATAATGCAGAATATATACTGTGCAAAGATATTTGAGCAATAAATTGTCTGTTGACTCCTGGCATATTACAATAGGTCCCTCTCTTGAACTGTACAGATTTGATGCATGTTCTGGTCTGCTTTCTTTCCTGCAGGTCTCGAATGTGGGAGATAAATAGTTCCAGCCTCACTTTAATAATCTCACAGTGGGAGGGCTGCAGCTGATGGGCATCTTAGTGCTATTCTACGGCCTTTTCACCCTTCAGGAAGCAAGCGTCCAATTTTTCCAGGGCTGGCATGCTTAATGGCATGGAGACAATTTGAAACAATTTGCCTCAGAAATCGGAGGTACGCTGAGAGCTGGGGAGTCTGGTGCTTAAAGGCGGTAATGAGAGTAGTCACATTAATCTTAGTGCTGCTTATTTCTCCAGCACAGCCTTAATGAGGAGGCGCCAAATAACATGCTGACATACATGTAACATACAACTGGGAATATTCCTTTTCAGTTAAGAGCCACACACACACACACACACACACACACACACACACACACACACACACACACAAATAGTTTACAGACACACATGTCATCATTGTTGCAGCAGCAGAAGCTTACACTGAGTAGATTCAGTCCATGTAATGATGAAATGTACTTGTAATATTTTTATATACAAAAATATATAATTTATATACAGATATTCAGATCTTTTTAGTGATATTTCAAAAGTAAAAATCCTCTTCTGATCACACAGAGTAGTATTTGGGTCACATTTCTACATTTAAAAAAGGGACTTTCCTATCACTTCCCCCAAAACGCATAATTGGTGAGTATTTTATGAGCTCAGTAAAATAGGTTCAGTGAATCTACAAAGATTAATATGTAAACTATTAAGGTAATAATAAATAAAAAAGTAATAAATCGGAAACTTTCATCCACAGAACCTGTATCCTATGCTAACCTGCTTATTAACCTTGAACATTTTAGTAATAAACATCATCCGCAATGTTATAGAGCTGTACTTTTAACTGGCTAAATAAATTGTTAGACTGTGAAAATAAAATGGCAGGGACTAAAATCCCAGTTATGTCCAGCAATTGAAACCATTGCAAACAATTATTTTAGCAGGTTAATAGGGTTGTTTGTTAGCCAGATGTTAACTAGCTGCCTAGTGCTACTGTTAGTGACAAACATGTTTGTTTTTAATGTTGAACAATTCACTGAGAAGCTGAAATATTTCTGATCTCAAATATAAATTCAAATATAGACTTGTGTCTACGTCAAACAAATGTGAGCTTGTTTGATATCTGCTTAACTAGCCAGCTAGCTATTTGGAGGACATTGAGATGTTCCAAATTTTAAATGAGGGTAAAGTTGGAGAAATGCATAAAATACCCAACATATTTTATTTTTATGTTTAACATTTTGCATACTGAGCATTATGAATTAAATTTCAATAAGACACAATTCTTTTCAGTGCCAGTGATTGTTAGCTGAATAGACAGCGGGATGAGTCACAGTCATTGGCTCTTGGCACAGACACTAAGTCTCCATAAGCGATCACAGTGGATGATCTTTCACCAATAGAGTAGCTGCTGAGATTTCTCAAATCTCCAACCAGGAAATGTTGCAACAGTTCAAGCGTAATTGACACCTAGCTTTCATGCTATCTTTCATATATTATACTACTAATGTACATATATACAATACATATTGTACTAATAAACATAAACAGTATGTATTGCATACTGTACTACTAAGTGTGCTACATTTGTACATTTCAGTAGTTGCTGTGTTATTGTGTATAGTTTGAATGTTTGGGGTTTTTAATATTACAAGGTAATTTGCAGAAAGAAATCTTTAGTATTTAAATGCTGATGATTTTGTCAGTTGATTAATCCAGCAGAGAGAGAGAGACTATTGAAATGACTAATATTCTGATATTATAAGCCATTTTCACTGCTGTGTTAGTAGAACTTGTAATAACTTCAGGATGGCCTGATTTTATCCAATGCATTTACTCAGTAAATGAATCACTACTATACAGGGTGCATATACAAATAATACTTCCTCATTAATGCGGTCAGGAATTCATTTTTCTATTCATTTTGACCTGACCCTTCCAATGTATAAGATAAAAAATTAAATGATCTTTACACAGTGAGTCCATACAGCGACAGTGAGTGGCGTGTAATAAAATTGCGCCTTAATGTTATGGGACATCTGTCTAGTCAAATGTGAAAGGGTAAGGGTTCATGCTCTCTCCCTTTCTGGCCGCATTAGTGTCTCTTTTAGTGATTCTCTCTCTCAGTCTCTCTCTCTCTCTCTCTCTCTCTCTCTCTCTCTCTCTCTCTGTATGTGTGTGCCCATGTGTGTGTGTGTGTGTGTCTTTCTTAAGGAGCACTGGACTAATGATAGCACGATTATGGGCTCATATCCATTATGCAAGAGCATTTTATAGGTGTCTGCAGCTGGGACCAAACCATTAGCATGCTGCTATTTGAACTCTCATAATACTGATGCATGGTTTGTGTGTGTGCAAGCTGCAGAGATGAGGATCAAGTGCTTTTTAATCATCTCAGAATGTTAAATGGAAAAGAAAATCCTGGCATTTTTTTTTCATCTGGAATAACATCTGTTTTATGAGGTATGACTGATGGTGAGAAAAAATAAAAATGCAACCCATTTAGGCAGGGAGAGACATGCAGTCAGTGTTTTTGGCATAGCGGTGATGCGGGAGAAGCCCAGGAAGCGCTTCTGCACAGCTTGGATGAGGTAACTTCCTTATCAACTCGCCTGACCCTATTTCTGTTTGCAGGCTTCATTAACCCTTTCAGCACTGGATGAAATTTGTGAACAGTTCAGGGATAGAGAGCAGTGCTTTTATTTGTTTTCTAATCAGGTTCTAGTGTTAAGGGACTTCAGATATTGTCAGATGTTACCAATCAGATCAACTGCATGCTTATATGAGTCTGGATGCTGTGTGATAATATTAGTGTATTGGGGTGTGTTAGCAGGGCATAGACACCAGTGATGAAGAGATAAGGCCAGTGAGGTTGCCAGTACGCTGGGGAGCTGGACAGAGAGGGTGTGGCGCCCTCCAGGGTCCTCTGGTGCCAGGCAACACACGGGCCCCAGATAACAGGAGGTGCTGTTTGGATTAGGGGTGTGACGAACAAGGGAAGCTCCAGAGGCTCAGACAAAACGAGTGCAGCATGATGGGGCTCTGCAAGAAGGAGATAATCACTTTTCCTACCCTCATGCTATTCCCATATACCCTAAGGGTTGTACAGAGATAGAAAGCAGTGCCTCACACATGCAGGAGGAAGCCTGAGAGTGTACTTAATACAGTATGTGTGGTTCAAATTTGCTTTGCTTTTCCACATCCAAATATGGGATGCCAACTCTGAACTTGATTTCATAATGGAATAAGGGTAGGAGGTATAAAACTGTGGTGTGTAGGCATGGCCATAAGATTTATTTCGAGTACAAAATAAGCATGGCTGTATGATGTTGGAGTGACACAGGTACTTGTTGGATGAGTTTATGCTCCCATCCTGGCATTACGGCTTCTGGAACACAATGATAAATGAACTGCACCAGGGGCAGGAATATCCTTTAGTTACAGGTCCTGCTGCTTTCCATCTGAATCTCCTGCTGTGCATATCAATTAAAAGTACACACACAGCTTTCAGGGCGCTTTATATTGAAAAGAAACCCTGATTTTCTTATCTGTGTGTTTTATTGTTATTCCTAAGAATCATGGTTTGAAGATGTCATTGCATATTAAACTTCCACAGCCAGCAGGGGGCAGTAAAGAAATCCAGTTCTCAAGCACATATGCTGCTGTTCTGGATACAGTGAGCCAAGTGGTTTATGTTTCAGCATTTAGAACATGAACCAGCATCATAGTTCTCACATCTCTTAAGCTTTAGTACCACACATTCAGGCACAGCACTTTCTCAGGCACAGGTAAATATTGCCAGTGAGATGCAACTAGACAATCATAATAACTATCAGTGACTGTAACAAGCGTTATTTTTATAATCAAAGCAATAACCATAAACACAGGAAGGTGGGCATTACATGATTTCACAATTCCCACATATTCCCACGCCTAATAACCAGACTTCAGAAACACAAGCGCTAAAAGGTGGATCACTCACTGAAGCTTTTTATAGCTGCTGGCCTCCCACACCAGCGCCTGGCTCCAACATTGTTTATGTAACGTTATGCAGTTATCATGTTGCCAGGAGACGTGACGGATGGTGTGAAAGTGCTATGTGCTCGCAGGGCACTTTGCATGAACACACTGATATAATCGGCTCATTCGCGAGCAGACGGCCAATGATTCATGCCCTATCAGTCTGTCAGCTCTAAAAAATAATAACAATCTTATACACTGTTCACAGTGTCTGTACTCAAGTACAGGTGAATCATGATTCTCAAATACATCATAGCATTATCAGATATCACACAGTCATAAAATATCTTCCTGCAACAACCATAACAGTGATAAACCTACCAGGGAAATATTATCAGATAGATGTTTATGACATCGGTCCACAAAGTGGAGTCTGGAGAAAATCAGTGGTAGAAACTTAATGGTGGAAATCACAAACATTGCCAAAGTTGTATTTATCATTAAATTCTTATAGTTATTGGCCTGTTTAACTGGTCACTTTTTAAACTGGCTTAATACACACCTTGATAACTCAGGAAGACTATGTAGCCCTATAAAAGACGATGTCAAAGTGGATCTAATGTGCTATCAGTTCATAAACAAATCTGTGCTGAGAAAGGCTGTTATTTTTTTTTTTTTTGTTGTTGTTCAGATACTGTGATACTTCACTGATTGTGAAGAGTTTGAGAATACCAGATTTTTTGGTTCTAGTCCACTTCTATAGCAGTTGCTTTTAGTTATATTCGCTCTTGAGTCCCAAAGCTTAGTAAGTGATACCCTCATTGCAGGATACCTGTACAATGATATTGAGAGTAGTATTTGGACAAAACACTGAGAAAAGGTTTGAGTAGTTGGCTCATATAGTGATTGGTGATTGATCCTCCATATTCTGTCTCACCCACATGCTGGTAGATGGCTCTCTTGAGGAGGGGACATGATGTATCCTCTCAGACCAGACGAGGACAACATGAACAAACAGTCCCGTTGAGCATCGCCTGTTGGATGCATTCAGTTAAGCACCATTGATTAGGACTGGATCAATGCTGCTGATCGGCTCATTCTGGATCATGACCCCTTAGTTTTCTCTTTAATCTGCTAATCTTATTGAAACTGCTCTACCATCAAAAGTCTAAGCTAGGCATTTTGATCAAGTGGTGGATGCAGACATACATACATACATACATAACCTGCCCTCCCCCATTTTCCCAGCCTTCCTTCTGTCTGAAGCTCTGTAGAAAATCTAGGCATGAAGCACTAGACTAGATCACTCAGATTTAAATCTGTGTATTAAAATTGTGTATTAACTTTGCAAACTGTACTGTTTATGCACTCATGAGGCCATCATATCCTATGGTAGATATACAGTGATGAAACCCATGATAAAGAAAGACGTTTAAAATTTTATCTACTGTTGTGGACGCTGAGTTGGCCAATTTATTAAGCACACTTCCCTTGTCCCTTGTAGTTATATGGTCCATAACCCATAGGGGTTAAGGGTGTTCCTGTGGCAGTGTATCTGAGGGAAAGTGCATCTACTCATTACGGTAGGTGTACCTGATAAACTTACAAGGTAAACCTAATAAACCAACAACTGATTTAAGAGTAACTGCAAAAGTAAAAATGCCACTTTACTCATGTGGAGCGTTATATGGAGCAAATGACTTTACGTTCTTTGCATAGCTAAAAATATGCCCACAATCAGTGAAGCCTGAGGAATTTTCTGATGTTATCACATCATTTTTCCACATAATATGGGTCTTATAGCTCTCTGTTGGAAAATGATCTGATTAGATCACTGATCAAAGAACACAAAAGCCATTAATTATTTCCATACTCGCGTTTATTTTTATGTTAATCATAGTTCTGTTTAGCTAGTATTGCTTAGCTGAAGATCTAGTGCCCTTAGGCAGGTAATCTGTGATGCACACTGTTTTGTTTTTTTAATAGTCAATGCCAAACTTTTAAACATGTATTGTATTTTCATTTTTAAATAAAAATGAAAAGGGTATGCTATTTTCAACCATGCACTATGAGAAATTCAATAAAAATGTTGAAAAATAAATATTATGTAATGCTATCAGCTGTAAGACTTTGCAAGTGATTAGACTTGTAAATTGAATATTCATCAAAATAATATTTGCTATGCATGCATGCATGAATAAACAATCTTACACCTTTTGATACACAGATGCTCAGAACTTGTACATGGTTTTATAATCGGAGTAGCCTGAGATAAGGAAAGCTCTATGCTGGGCTGTTTCAGGTACACTGCAAATATGCAAACTGCCTGTGATCACAGATAGGAGCAGAGAGATACTTCCACCACACTGTAATTAACATTCTGTCATTAATCACGCAGAGTACTGGAAATCTTTCATTTTTCCAGACATGGGTCAGCGTAAATGACCCGGTCACACTCTCTTGAGGTGAGCTAGGATCAGTCCAGTTCTTTGATGAGTATGTATATGCTGCTCTCCAGTCTGAAGATCTGAGAGTTGAGGTTAGCCGGGTTGGCACTGCGTGCTGTGATCAAACGCTAAAGCATGTCCGTGAAAGGGAAGGTTTATCTGTGCAAGCATATGAAAAGAAACAAGAAAAAAAGTGAGAAAATAGTGTGTTTTTTGCAGAAATACACACTTCAGTGGCTCTGGGGAATCAAGAAAAATGCACTGCTATGGTCCTCTTTCGACCCTTGCACAGACCAAGATGGGTTTTGGGGGGGGTCAGTGAGTGGGAATAATAAATATGGGCATCCTGTTTAGGAAAAGTGGAAGGATAAGGGCAGGAACTGCTTTAGACAGAGGCAGGCAGACTCCCATACTTTCAGCCTGTCACTATGTGTCTTTCTGAATCTGTCTGTCTGCTCCTCACACCCTCTCACTGTCTTTTCTCTCTCTCTCTCTCTCTCTCTCTCTCTCTCTCTCTCTCTCTCTCTCTCTCTCTCTCTCTCTCTCTCTCTCTCTCTCTCTGACCCACTTATAACTATGGATGAATCCTCAGCAAGTCTCCTAGGTGTTCCATTACAGGCTGTGTGTGAGGCCTAAATGGCTCTTATCAAATTACCCAGATGGACGCAACCCTGTCAAAGAAGGACAGAGGGCCTATAGTCAATTTTAAAATAGATTATTTAATATACAGTGTGAACGAGGTGGCAGTAGAAATACAGCTGACCTGATCTAACCTCGAAATCATCCTACTGTAACTCAACTAAATGTCATAATCCCAAGCATCAATGTACTATTTCAGTAACAACCAGTTAAGTCAGGAGTATCATAATAATATATGCATTAGAAACACTTTTATTCCCACAACAGGAACAGCACTGAGTTCCATTTGCATTTGCTCCACTTCCCCAGAGGACGCTAATCCAATTCCCAACCTGTGGCCATGCCTTATGCAATAAACTCAAGAGCCATGATGTCCCACATTGCCTTTCTGTGCCCTAAGCGATTGGGGTTCTGCTCTCTGTGTATGCTCGCTAACATGTGCATTACTTTGCCTGGTCTAGGGAAGGTACAGGTTAATGGTCACATCTGGCAGCCTAGAGGATGCTCGCTTCTGATTTCACAGCTGGATAGGCAGGGTGGGCCCCGTTTGCTATCACATCACCACCTGAGATTTAGTCACCAACAGACAAAATGAACTATTTTTGGGTTCATTTTTCTCACCTGCTTAGCTAAGATGCTATAAATACATGCACATCTGCCCATTGATGATGATTATTTAATCTCATCAGTTTAGTGATGGTTTAGTGATAGACTGAAGGTCAGGGAACAGATGGTGCAGGACAAGTTGTTCAAAGACTGTTTAGACCGATTTCTAAAATTTTAAACATGAACTAGGCTGCATTTGGAATAATATTTTTAAAAGGTGTGGGTCAATACTATTTAAGTATACTTTCTCTTATATTTGTCAAAATTCCCTTTAGATTCTAACAGATGACAATAAAACATCAGCTCACTGCAGAAACTCTCATTTCTGGGGCACTTTAGACTCTGTAAATGGGGTAAGAAATACATCAAGTGGGCCATGAAAATCCAACCAAACAGAGCAATTATCACTATGTGCTTGTGAATCCTGTTGGCAGTCATGTTATGGTTTTAAAAGGAACACTAAAGGGTGGTGCTTTATTGTAATTGAACTGAGTTTTAAAACACTCAGCTTTAGCCAACACTTACTAATAGCACTTAGTATACTTGTTAAAATGTAATGCAATGTATTTGCAGTTCATATTTTTTATATTACCGATAGTCTATCTAGTCTGAGCTACAAGATTAATTCAGTGAATGAGTAGGAATTCAATAACTCCACACCTTATGCAGTGATATGATAGCAGATAGGAACTTCTCAGACAGCAGGTACGACCCAGACAATAATTTCTACAAGTATATTATGGTATTCATAAAAACCAAATGACTGCAGGAAAAATGTGAAATCAATCCTCTATTCATTTTTCATTTATTCTGAGTGATGTAACACAGTTCAGCAGAAAACGCAGCTGACAGCAGTAACCAGGCCAGAAGCATTTTTAGAGAAGATGTAAAAAACACATTTAATGTTGCTTTTTATTCCCCCTTTTATAAAATTCCCCTTTAACACAGATAACATCTCAGCACATAAAAAAATGAGGCATAACAAAGAGAACCGCATAATCTACAAAAGAATGACTAAAGAAAGAGCTTCAGAAACCAAAAGTCACAGCACAAGAGAACGGTTCTTGGCCTGTGGGTCCTGATAGATGCTCTGAACTGCGCTGATGAAGCTTAAATATTTAATCATTCTCCGATCTCATGCTCACTGGCTCAAACCACATTTGTTCACAATTATGTAATTCTGGGGTTTTCAAGTCGGTCTCGGTTTGATCACTTTTCAGTAGTGGTTTGAGGGCATGCACGTACACACAAACGGGGGGAGTATTAGAGAAATCCTCATTAGTAGCACTTGAAGATATCATATATAGATGCCTGAAGAGTTTTGGTTTTACAAGCTACATAACTCCCAAGCCACATGATGATGTTCATACACAGCCCCAATTAACAAAAGCTTTAGTCAGCCCTTTTATTTCCCTTTTTTTACGAATTAAATTTATAGTAAACCCTCTGTACTTCTAGAGAACAGAGAGTTGAACAAATTTAACACAACGTTCATCACCTGTGGAATCACTACACTAAAAGATCTTTGTATATATGACCTTTATAATGTTTTGCAATATTAATATTGCATGTATTTACTTAAATGTGTTTTTGGCAGTGATTTAACAAGAGGTTACCAGCATCATGCTCACAGTCTGAACATCCTTCACTAGCAGTGTGTACCATAATACTGAGTGCACCCATAATTGTTTGGGGTCCATGTAAAATCAGTGTAGGCCTCAGATTTGATTAATACTTTCTGTAAAAATGTCACAATTCCTGAAAAATAGTATGCACAGTTTCAGGCTTTTATCTGCTTTAGTCTCTGAGGCTTTAATAAGGGGATGTGGCCTTTTTAAAACGAATGCTACAAAATGTCAGCGGATGTCAGCTGCTGCTACTGCTTTATAAAAGTAGACAAAAACACCAGTAGTTCCTCCATCTTTATCATTCCTGCATACACCTGATTTATGCGTAACATGGCTAGATCTTTGGCACCGTTCATTAGAGCTCTGCTGTACTGAAGACACAGAAATTGGATCTAATTCATAATCAGTTGGAAATGTCATGTCATCATGATTATTCCATCTAGGGGTTAGAGAAAAGGCAGGCAAAAACAAATAAGGATAATCCACGATCAATAAAGAAGAAAACAAGTGAGAAATGAGAAACCAGAACACACAGGCTCAGACTGAAATGTACTTTCACAATGAGACAAAGACACAGGAGGGTATAAATAGACCAACTAATCAAGATCTGAGGAAGAGAACAGATGAACAAAATTAGTAAATAAACCAACAGTAACATAGGAGTGAAGATAGGTCCAAAACAAAATCGTGTCACAATAATACAACACACACACACAACCGAATATCGAATATTAAGAACATAATATAATATTGTTATTGTATATAATATACACTGATCAGGCATAACATTATGACCACATGCCTAATATTGTGTTAGTCCCCATTTTGCTGCCAAAACAGCCCTGACCCGTCATGCACTGTGTATTCTGACACTTTTCTATCAGAACCAGCATTAACTTCTTCAGCAATTTGAGCAACAGTAGCTCATCTGTTGGATCGGATCACGTGGTCCAGCCTTCACTCCCCACATGCATCAATGTGCCTTGGCCGCCTATGACCCTGTCGTCGGTTCACCAATGTTCCTTTCTTTGGACCGCTTTTGATAGATACTGCAGACCGGGAACACCCCACAAGAGCTGCAGTTTTGGAGATGTTCTGATCCAGTCATCTAGCCATCACAATTTGGCCCTTGTCAAACTCGCTCAAATCCTTACACTTGCCCATTTTTCCTGTTTCTAACACATCAACTTTGAGGACAAAATGTTCACTTGCTGCCTAATATATCCCACCCACTAACAGGTGCCATGATGAGGAGATAATCAGTGTTATTCACTTCACCTGGCACTGCTCATAATGTTATGGCTGATTGGTGTATATAACATATTGTATACAATATTGAACATAATATTGTTATTTTAATGATATTGTGTTGTTGATCAGGTGAGAGGTATCTAGATACCTATACATTTTGCCCTGGTTATGTTTTTACACATAGTTAGTGTTTTCTCTTGGTTCTGATTATATTCCTTATGTTGGTTGTCTTCTGTGTTTTTGTCTTGCTAATTTTGAATCTCCAAAGGACCATTCACTGTGATGATTAAATAAAAACATATGAACCTCGGCAAACTGAGTTGCACTTGAAACCACATAGGAATGTTGGCATGTAAGTGACATGAAAAAGTGAGATTTCTACACTATATTTTGCTACTGAAGATATAAATAGATAGATAGATAGATAGATAGATAGATAGATAGATAGATAGATAGATAGATAGATAGATAGATAGATAGATAGATAGGATACAGTAAATCTATCTATGTTAACTGAAGTGGGACTCTCATTTGGTGAACAGAGCTGTGGGTGGCATTTGCCCTGAAAGATACATTTGGTGTCTTTAAATTTCACCAAAATCTCACAGGAGACTGCCTTAATCTCTGCAGTGCCTGAATGCTGCCCAGAATTGCACATGTAGAGCAACAGAATGTTAGAGTATGGCTCATAAAAATATTGAGGTATGTCATCTAGAAGTAGATGCTCATTAAAGCTGATTATCGGTACATACCTAGTGACTAATAACCAATGGGCAGAGCACTGGAAGAGAGCTTTAGCTGTCACAATCATCATCATCAGCCACTAATGCCTGTGGTGAAGCTGCCTGCTAAAGTCATTTGGCATATGGTGCACTGCAGCATACGGTGGAGAACATGATTTGATTTATGGGCACATACCTGACCACTGTACATGCAAATTGAATCAATTTCACTAAATCTATCCCAGATTCCTGGTGACATGACTGAATTCTGGTTGGATTTATTTTTGTATTTTTGCTGTTAACTGAAGATCTCTGCTCTCTGTCTCTACTGTTTCCTGTTTCAACTTGTCAGCTGATTAAAAAGCACTTCATGATGCAAAAGCAGGAGTCTTTCTGCAGCATTGCCTTAAAGTGAACCAGGAAAGTCAGAGGGTTGAGGGCAACATTCTGTGCAGCTTTTTTTCAGTGCAATATAAATCAAGGCCCTGCAGGATGACTGTGGCCTGGCTTATGACTAGTGCTCCACTTACAGACCTTATGTCAGCACTTGCATTTTGGTGACTGTGGAAGTGAGCAGTATGAACCGGTATGATGTGTTCAGCTGACCCTGACTGCTATCACACTGTCTCACAGAGTGAGAGACTAGAGCAGTGCAGACTGATTGGACTTCATTTTATGATAATCCCTTGGTTCAGAACTCGCTGTGCAGCATGGCCGAGGACAGATCGCACACACACACCCAGACCCCCCCCCCCCCCCCCCCCCCCCCCCAGCTTTACTCCTACTATTCCTAATGAGCTCAGCTGATGCCCTCACATGCAGACCTGCGTATGTCTCAAACAGTCAAATCAGTGTGTCAACACCAAGTAACTGGTAATGATTGTTGTTTGTGTATCAACCAGATATATCAGCTGTACATCACCTTGAGCAAATGATTGCCATGATGTCAAAACTGGGCTGTGTTTACTTTAGTATATGTAACTGGAATAGCAAAAGTGCTGCTGTGCAATGAAAAAAAAAGACATGAAATGTTCCCTTTTTGTAGCCAGCAAATGCAGCCATCTGCATCTAGGTCAAATGATGATGTCATGAATTCAGTGAAGCATCCATGTTGAAACAATGTGTAATGGTCTTTTATACTGAAGTGTATGAGTCCACAGAGATTCACACCCAATTTGTGCAACTGATTCAAAATATTTCTTCTGGAGGCAAGAAAATTTCAGCAATTCGATACATGCTTCAACTATTTTCAGAAGATTAAAACAAAATAAAAATCAATTCATTCTGCAGAAAATTATTACCAGGCATAAATGTCATATAAATCCACTTATAATAATAATAATAATAATAATAATAATAATAATAATAACAACTATTATTAAATTAGTGACATTAAGCTTATCTATTTTTATCACTTTATTTATTATTGTTATTTATTATCAGTCAATATTCATTCATTGTCTACCGCTTATCCGATCTATTCTCAACCCATCACAGGGCACACACACACTCTCATTCACACACTACGGACAATTTAGAGATGCCAATCAACCTACAACGCATGTCTTTGGACCGGGGTTGAAACCGGAGTACCCGGAGGAAACCCCCGAGGCACGGGGAGAACATGCAAACTCCACACACACGGCGTAGGTGGGAATCGAACCCCCAACCCTGGAGGTGTGAGGCAAACGTGCTAACCACCAAGCCACCAAGCCACCGTGCCCCGCTTATCAGTCAATATTAACCAATAATAAACGTTTAATAAAACTGCAGTTGTACCACAGCACTGTTGAATTCCCATACTGGTTAGAGATTACATTTCTCGAACAGCAGCTCTGACAGTAGTTCAGCTGCAAAGCAGATCACAAATTTATATTAATGTGCTTGTTCTAGTATGTTCTAATTGTTATAAAAACTATTTCCTATAGACTTGTGATCTCAGTGACTTTGACCATGACATGCTGTTTGTGTTATATGGGATGATTTGAGTATTTCAGAAACAGCATAAATCCTTGAACCTAACCTGTATCAACAGTTCAGGCTGGTGAATGTGGTGTAATAGTGTGGGGAATGTTTCCTTTTGAGGAATTATTGCCAATTAATACAAATTGTACATTGTTTATATAGTGTATATGAGTATTGTTTCCAACTTTGTGCATCCCTTTATTGATACACATGATTCACAGATTGGTTCCATGAACACTGGAATATGTTCTGTGTATTTCAGGACTTTCGCAGTCAAGAGATGAATGTGCTGCTGACAAATCTAAAGCATTTATGCATTAATCAATCATGTCATCATCGACTAGTATCTCAGGAAAGGTTTCCAAAACTTTGTTGAATCCATGCCATGCAGAAAAAGGTTTCCTAACCAGTATTAATATGGTGTTTCTAATAATGAGGTCAGTGACTGTAAGTTACTGCAAATAACAGTATGTTACTAAATTTGATCATCAGCTGACTTCAGGCTCCAGTGTAAAGCTGCTGTTTAGCTTCACTTGTGAAATTTGCCAGTTTAGTTAGTTTTTGTTTATGCCGTCTTTCATTGATTTTTTTCTTTGGTTAATGCAGATATTCATTACATTAGTTTATTATTTAAAAAAATCTTAAACAATATTAATATATTATTATATTTTATAATATACAAATATTTGGTTTGTTAACAATATATAGGTTGTATCTAAATAGCTGTTCATTATAATAGTTAATTATGAGAGTTTAAAAAATGACAAGTTGATTTTTAAGTAATATTTTTAAGACTATTTAATTTTTTTTTCTAGTTTTTAAATTCCGTTTCAACTTTGACCCATGTACGATAAAATCGATGTATAGAACATACTCTTCATGTGTTCATGTGCACATATAATGCTAACAGAAACATTATTTCTTTTGCTCTCTCGCTCTTTAACTCTCAGCATATGTGATATAGCCCTGCTGGGCAGGAGAGCTGTTGCAGGGTCAGGCTGTACTTGGGGTGATGTAATCCTCAGAGGACGCTTGGCAGGACTGATTCACTGAGACTGATTACAGATCAGTGGGAGTCCGCCTGTCTCAGCCTGCTCACTGAACCAGTACAGCAGCAGTGTTGCTCAACATAATGCTAGTGTTTAATGTTGTATAATGAACATCGGGAAAAAAACATCATGATCCTTGTAAGGGCTAATTGTATTGAAATATTGTGACTTCTTACTTATTATTATGATTAGCACTATGCAGTTATGTGATAGTGGAAATGAATATACTATTAAAAAAAAGAGAAATCAATAACAAGTCATAACAGCCTCGATAGTTAATGTGCAGTATTTCATTTCAGCACACTCACACTTAGCACCATTTTTTAAAAGGAATAATGGACTTGTGTTGAGTGCTTGCTCTCAGGTGTAAGTTCTAATCGAGACAGTCTCTCACATGACATATTTGGAAACGACCCCAAGAAAACACCAGCGAACCAGAACATATCTGAGTCACAACTTGATGAAATCAAATTCTAGCACCTTCTCTGTGTTCACTGAATAATACCCTGCATTGTTGCGAGAGGAAAGATATTTCACCATGACTAGAAACAACATATTGCAAACCAAAAGTAATTATTTTTTTTGTGAGTTGTGCCATATCTAAATAATTATGTATAAAGCATGATAGAGCCTACAGCAATTTAGTTAGCTTTTTTTGTAAATTAATCAAAGAAATTAAAATTTTGTTTGTATTTTTTTTCCATATCTCGGATTAGCCCATAAAACTTTTAATGCCAAGACAAATTGGAAAGCATTATATTCACTGTCCTGTAGACTGTCCAGTGGCAGAAAACCTGTGGACCATTACAAAACAGACTCTTTTTTTAAAATAAATGTTGAATAAACATTTCCCTAGAGAAAGCTTCACCATATAAACAATTCATTTTTAATTGTTAAAAAACAAAACATGGGGGCATGGTTGTTTAGTAGTTAGCATGTTTTCCTGACACTTCTAGGGTTTGGGGTTCGATTCCTGCCTCCACCATGTGTTTGTGGAGTTTGCATGTTCTCCCAGTGTTCCTCTGGGTACTCTAGTTTCCTCCCCCTGTTCAATAATGTGCTATTGGCTAATTGGCATCTCTGAATTGTCTGTGGTATGTGAATGAGTGTGTGTGATTGTGCTCAAGGGGTGGCACCCTGTCCAGAGTGTCCCTCTGCCCCTGTTCCCTGAGTCACCTGGCATCTGGGATTGACTCCAGGCTCCTTGTGTAGGATAAGTGTTACAGAAAATGGATAGATTGCACATTTTTAATCCTGTTTATTATTACTCTTAGATTATGTGGAGTGTCTGCTTTAAGCCCTTCTGAATAAGCTGCTACTATAGAAACAGAAAAAAGATGTATTATGACAAGTACATTACAACCTGTTTAAACTGCTATTATTATAGATACTTACTCTAAACCTTCTAAACAAATCAGGTTTGAGAATTCATCATTGAGGTGATGATTCAGTTTAACTGAGTAACCGTTGTTAAGAAAATTTATGAACAAATATATGCAGTGTGTTCTACTCTTCCTTAGGAACCTGAGCAACGAAGTTGCTTTCGGCTGCTCGCTGTTCGGGGTCGCCACAGCGGACCAACTGGTCCGCACAACAACTTGGCAAATGTTTTACGCCGGATGCCCTTCCTGACGCAACCCTCCCATTTTTCCAGGCTTGGGACCGGCACTGCATCCAGTGGCTGGAGTTGAGGCATTGGCTGGGAATCGAACCCAGGCCTTCCACATGATAGGCAAAAAAACCTACCACTGAGCCACCAATGCCCTGGTAAGCCATCAAAGGAACCTGAGCAACGCCTGGCCGAAAAACCATTCAATCTGTCAGGTTTTCTAAGAAACATTATTAATTTGTAAGAATGTTACCACTAGCATTTCAATAAAGTTTTGTTTAACTGGGAAAGTTGCATATTACTACTACAGGAAATGTTAGGACTGTCGTGATACAACGGCAGCGGCCTATTCTGGCCAAATTTAAACATGTTGATGTAAGTGTTAGATGCAATCTTCTTGAGGTAGACAAGTTTTCTAGAAACGTTTCAACAAACTCAGCAATGGTCCGTAAATGCTGTTTAGTAGAGAGCTAAGAATATTAACAAGTACGTCATTTGTATTTACAAGTGCTTTAGTTTTGAAAATGCGCTAGCTAGCAAAACTCCTAATTAACTTAACAATAACCTGGTTGTGGTTGCACTAAAAGTGAAATAAGGTTACTATGAAAGGGTTATGATAGCACTGCCTGCCATGACAGTTACTGCATTGTTGAAGGATGCGGATGCTAATGCTAGTCACCTGTATACACTTTATTCCTCAGCTTTTTTTGAAATGGCAAGGTTCTAGACATTTTAATTCTTTGGATATTCAATCACATATTCTGAATACTATGAGAATGCTTCACCTAACATTTATAAATGTTTGCAATGTTTCCATAAAACACTAATGTTTCATTAATTTTAAAAAGCATTTCAAGTAGCTAATTTGTATTACAGCAACATATTTCTGTGAAGTGACATCCCAAGCTTTTTAGCACTATCCAAATACTTTACTGAATTTTCTGAGAACCGTTCTCTTTACTGGGCTGTAATCATATACAGCCATTTTTTCCTGTTGGCTGTATGCATTTATGCAATACCTAGAGTGCACTTTTCTATACTGCTGTCTAACATTAGCCTATAATCTGATCTCGGTGCAATAAAACTCGTAAACTCTATAAGCATCCCTTTCTATAAAAGCATAGTGGGTAATGTTAAAACAGCGAGTAGTCAAATAAAGCGCTCTGATGTAAATGGCAATGCATTGTAATTAAAGACGTTTTATGCCTGGCCTGCCGTCTGACTCCGAGTCCACTGACGTGCCTGGGGCGACTTTGAAGTAGCTGGGAGGTGGGAGGTGATTCACAAGAGAATGGTCTAAGAACTGTTCACATGGGGAGCTGCAGGGGACCAATAACACTCTCCCACTAATGCCACACACTCATTCTCTAAACACCATCATGCATCAGGCTGGCAGAGGAAAAGAGCGCAGGCATACTGATCAAAAGAACCACAGCAGAAGCCTTCATCAGCACTGACTCCATTTTCGGGACATGAGAGATTTCATTTTAGACTGCAAAGTCATTTATTTGTTTTGACAGTTACCTGTTTTAAAACACTTTGTTTGAGTCTGAATGCTGGTATAGAGAACATTTTAAGTCCTTTCATCTTACAGGGGAAGTTGACGTGAACTGTTATTATCATTTCTTTACATCATGCTGATTCTTCTGACAATCATGTCACAAAGACAAAGAAGAGGAAGTTTCATCCAATGACATGTTTATAAGGTTATATGCACTGGTCGTGAATGTGTTCAGTGAATGATGGAGTTCATTTGAGAGAACCCATGTCAGCATGTGGCTTCAGCAGTGTGTGAGAGCTAGTAGGTGTTCACACTTGCCTAATTAATTTCCACACCCAGATTCCCATCTGTGTGTATGTGTGCATTAGATGACAGAACCAACTCGCTTCTCCGTGCCCATCAGTGGCTGTACTGTTTTGGCATGGTACTGCTGGGAGTGTGTGTGATGTATGTGAGGGAGGAGGTGTTGTTGACAGCCACCACGGCGCGTTACCTGGCCCATTTCCACACCATAAATTTAAATGAATGAATCATGCTGGTGACATATGCTCAAGCGACTTTTCCTTTGCCAGAAGCCTGGAGGTCCGGTACTCCTGTAGCCGAATAGTAATTCCACAATCTGTTCCTCTGCAGTCTCAGGAGGGAACCCCACTCTCTGAACTCTTAAAGAGAGCTTGATGGGAGGAACATTTTCAATCCAAGTACAACCGGTCTCTCTTATCAGTTCTGTATTAGCCCAAATGACTGTATCAGAATTACAGCAATGTGGAGTGATAGTAATCATCTGAAACCCATATCCAGAACTGTTTGCATCTCTACACTGATTGTATTATACTGCAAAAAGTTCAGCGTCCATTTCCTAAAACAACTATTTTGTTTCATTTTCAGCAAAAATAACCAAGTCAATAAGCACAAATCAGAAATTTCCTTTTGCCCCAGGCAAATTTCTTCCTCCTCCAGGTTGGCAGAATACCAAGGTACTGCTGGGTGAAAAAAAAAGTACACTCTCCAACAATCACATTTCAACCACAAGCACGAAGCAAATGCCAAGCTCGACATTGAACTGCCTGTCCTCTCTGCGATAGCTCTGTGCCCACAGCTGATGTAATGCTGCCACACTCACAGATGGCTCTGTAACCTGATGCCATGTTCACCCTCTGCTCAGGCTTTAGCAGTATGTTAACGAAACACACTCTGAGTCTCAGAGACTCTGACTCTTTACTGTCGGCAGTCAGGTGCAGTCTGTTATCTGTGCTTCATTCCACTGGGATGGCGTGATGCGATATGTTAAACCCACCCATGAGAGCTAAAGGCCGTTAGGAGACACTTAAGCAGCCAGTACCAACAACAGGTGTCCAACTGTAGACAGACAACTATATCCTGCAGCATTGTGTAGATAGATGGAAAAAGCAGGACGCCACCATATAATTTTGACAGCGCCTGCTGTGAAGGATGTAAATGCTACCTGATAGCATAGCTCCACTGTATTCTTATGGTTCCTATGAGTGTACTACACTATAAGTGTAGTATGGGGTGTGGAGGGAGATGATAGGTCTGTGTGAAATCAAAACCTTTAAAAACCCCATAAAGGAGGGGTCTCTGGTGCACTTTATAATGTCTGAAGGCTATTTCACATTAAGGCTGGGGCGAAGAGAGAGAGAGAGAGAGAGAGAGAGAGAGAGAGAGAGAGAGAGAGAGAGAGAGAGAGAGAGAGAGAGAGAGAGAGAGAGAGGAGAGAGAGAGAGAGAGAGAGAGAGAGAGAGAGACTGGGGAGAGAGAGAGAGAGAGAGAGACTGAAAAAGGGGGGGAGAGAGAGACTGAGAGAGAGAGAGAGAGAGAGAGAGAGAGAGAGAGAGAGAGAGAGAGAGAGAGAGAGAGAGAGAGAAGGGAGGAATTTTTTTTTACCAAAACCATTTTAACACATTTAAAAACCTTCCCTTGGCATTTGCCACTTGAGATCAAAGGCTCTATTTCTCAGCTAGCTATCACTCCTTCAGGGTAGTAGGTTGGAGGATGTGTGTGTGTGTGTGTGTGTGTGTGTGTGTGTGTGTGTGTGTGTGTGTGTGTGTGTGTGCATATGTTTTCATGTACATGCATGTGATCCCTACCTTGGATCCTTAAGGCAGGCAGATATGGGTGAATACAAGTGTTTAGGAAAGGCCTATCTCCCCCAGATGAAAGGAAAAGCTGACAGAAGAATATTAGAGTAGTGGATTAACTGCTAAGGGCTAAGATCACCCTGTGCCAGGGATTTAAAAACCTCATCTGAGCTTCTATCCTGTACACCTTGATGGTATATTCATTTTCATTTGCCTTCAAGCATTATGTTGATTGTGTCATATACAAAAAAATTACAGTAAAGTTATTTATATATTCCACTATGTTAGAAAGCATGACAGCCATGATGCCACAAATCAGAAGCAGGAAGAGTTAAAAACCTTGCTTAAAGACCCTACATTGCAATCACGGTAGTGTCAGTGCTTAAATACACAACTGATAGCTTTAGCCAGAGCTTTAAACCACTGACTCATCAGCAAAGCTGATAAAACAGTGTTATGTATTATATGTTTTGAGGCACTGATGCTGTACAAAATCCTTTACAGGCAGGATATTTGGTGGGCTTGAAAAGCTCTCTAAAATCTTTGGGGCTGAATTCCCGAACAAAATGTTTTTTCTGGCCTGTATCATATTTTGACACGTCAACATGGAGATACAAAAATATCTTTCACCATCCATCCATTTTCATCCTACATAGAGTCATGGGGGAGTGGAATCTATCCCAGGACCCTCATCCTGTTTAGGATGATTTTTTTTGTTTTCTTTTTGTTTGCCTAGCCTATCTTGCTGCAAAGCTAACGTGCTGCTTTAACAAATGAGGTGCATGAGGATATCTAAAACCATGCTTGGTGAATGTGATTTCCTCACACAGTAAATGTCATGTTTTGATTAAGTTAATGTACAGCTGTGTACATAACTGTGTACAGCTGTGTGACATAAACTTTAAATATTCAGTTTGCAATCGGATACTGACAATCAAAATGATGCACTGGAGTCAGAATGCACTTTTTAAAACTTTCAGGGGTACACAGACTTTTTTGGTTGAGATATCTCAGTACAGGAAAGTCTCCAGCCTTTAAAACTATATGTTGTAAAATGTGAAGGGTTTTCCTTGGCCACAACACAGTTGCCTTTTCTGTAAAAAGCTCTGTATAGCTGTGAGACCCAAAGCTGTATTCTAAATCAGTGAAAATGAAATAACTCACCCTGCCAGAAGGTGGCAGTATTCTGTATATTGGTACCAAATTGTATGTCACCTACCGTTATCGTCACAGTATCTATAGTGATGTAGTATTCTGCCGTCCTATTTATTTTAGTAGGATGTGGTTTGGGACGCCGCCAAACAGCCTCTCCTGGCTACTGTTTTCTCGTCACTGTGAATCGGTTTTAGAGGATTTGCTCTGCAGGGTAAAAATCTAAAGATGTACAACTGATATGTAAGGATGAGAAAGGGTTCTACTCGTAAATCTCCCTGGTTTGTAAATATTCTGTTAGAACTCTGTAAATGTTTCCTCTGAGAGGAAGTGTTTTAGATTGAATTTCTCTCAACGGTGCAGAACATATGCCTGGCAATCCACTTGGTGTGTCAACGGCCTGAGGTGTATCATTGTTAACCTTTCACCCATCCAGGTACACATTAAAGGCATGCAATAAAGCCACTTCAAAGAGTTAGTGTCTAAAATGATCTAAGAATGATCTAAGCTACACATTTTGCCTGCAAATAAATGGAAAAACTGAGTACTTTTCTTCCAAAGGTAATGGTGTCTAAGTTAAGAGAAGGTCATTACTTCTCAATCTTTGAAATCTTAGAAACGTCTGGTCATTACTGCCTCTGACCTACTGTGACATGTAACTATTTTCTCTCAACATTTCTAATCCCTGAAACAGACAGTTCAGATAAGACACTGCAATTTAACAGTGAAATTAAGAAAATAAAAAAAATATAATTAAAAAGTAGAGGAGGGTACAAACTGAAGATTCCAGCCAAACACACACACACACACACACACACACACACACACACACACACACACACACACACACACACCTAGGGAGGTACAGATAACTCTTCCACATTCTATAATTAATTAATCCGACTTCTAGCTAATGCTAACAAGCAATGTATCACTGCTGTAAGCCTGAATAATAAATGACTGGGGAAAGTGAGGTCCTTTGGCTGAGACAAATCTGGTGCACCTGGGCAGAAAATCACATCTGTTACTTGAGCCTGCAGGCCATGAATCAGCTCCACCTTCACTGAGGTCTTGTCCAGCTCAGTGTCTATTACTCTTACACTCTCTTATCAGAGTGACACTGTTCCCAGTCTTGCTAATACACAGAAATTCCACACTGTGTTTACAGAGTCAGTGAACACTGTTTTGACCATCCCCTAAGCGCAGCTTCTACATGACATAATTATAGGCTTTTAAAGCTAAATGAGCTAAAGCTCATGTGGTTTTGTTTTAGTGAAACTTCTCTATGTTTGTTCTGTACGTTACTCACTTGGTAAGGAAGTTTTGATGAAATAAATATTAGTAGGTGAACTTATGCCAACTAACTAATAGCTAAATTTGCTTACCACAGGTCAATATAAAGGATCAGTGATGTCCTTCTGTGGAAATTATGGAGGAAATTACTACATTATTCAAACTGGATGTACAACTACGTGCTGCTTTTTTTTTCTTTTTGAGACTAGAGATACACAGCAGAATTGGGATCCCACAGAAAAACAAAAAAATAATACAAAACATGAGTGAGAGTTTCTTTTCTTTCATCTGGATGTGAGACATAAGGCTCAAATACACTCTATTGGCAAAAGTTTTGGGACACCCCTCCAAATCATTGAATTCAGGTGTTGTTTTTTAGGGGTTTTAATTAGGGTATTTATATTTTGGGAAATAAAACCATTGGAAAGGGATACAGGTAGGAAAAAGGTAATAATTCAAATAGGGCAGAGGATGTGATGAGGATATGAGGATGAGCCTCTGATACAGCATGCTAACAGTGCTGGTTTTTCTACCTATGAGGTTTTCTCTGTGTTTCATTGTTTCTATTTAATTAAAATCCAACCAAAAATGTCCCCTTTAGGTTTAAATCCAAATACTGATACAAATATCTTTAAGCATTAAGGAGATACAGATCCAGGCGTTGTGTTACACCTCTAATTTAAATTATAAGCCTTGGCAATTGGCTTACTGAGAAAGGGGGGCAAGGCGGAGCAGCTCTGCTTTCCCTAGGGACAAAACAAATTTCCAGACAGGAAAAATATCAACAGAAGCCTCGAACAGCAAGAAGAAGAAGATCCATTGCATGGAAATTCTTTAGGCTTTCAAAGGTATTTGTGAAATTATATGTTTATTATATGCCCAGAAAAATATCTTTATGTATAGTGTACAAACTTTGGGTTCCCAAGTGGCACAATTGAAAAGATTTTACCCAGTTGTTAGGAGCTTGAGTTGGAATGGGTAAGACAAGTGACGCACTGTCTTTCCTCTGTCTATCACTGTGATGTTATCAATCATGGGCCTCTGTGAGCTCTGTATACATGCAGAAAAGGGTCGATAGAGCTTTCCTGCAAATGTTTTGCCTTGCTCTGTGATGCAGAATGAACAGCTGCTGGCTGGCTTCATGAGGAAACATGTGTTAGCCTTCAACCTTCCTGGTTTCTTAGCTGTCGTATGATAAGGGACAGTTGGTTAGTGGGTGGGAATTGACAGATCAAACTGGAGAGGAAATATACAAACATACTGCATAACATTAAGGAATATGTAGCTGGAAACTCATGCCACAATTGATGGTTCCTCGTCGTTACTGAATAGCTGTTCTAAATCGAGTCTATGAACAGACAGGAAAAGAAAACATTGTGTGCAATGTGATGATATGACATGTTCCTTCAATGCCCTTGAGTCAGCGTCTTAACTGAGATGTGGGTTGAGAAGACAGCAGCAGATTCAAAACGTGCCATCTGTCCTGAAGAACATCAAGTCTCCTTCTGTTTGTCTGAATTTGTCTTTTGCAAGTACGTCCTTTTTGTAAAGACTATATTCATTCGCTTGATTTGTTTAGTGATTGATTTGTAAAGTGACCTGGACAGAAGAACCATGTATAATGCAAAGCAAAAGAACTGATGAAGAGATGGGAATGTGTCATTATGTTGTCACTTTTATAAAAAGGACAAACTGGGTGCAATAAAAGCATGCATGGATACACGTGTTATCATGACACATACACACACATCAGGGCTCAAATCAACCCTCTTAGGTAGGCCACAGTGACCATCCACAGTGCTGATGCTATCTCAACCCAGTATTTAGTAATCTGATTCTCTAGCCAAACAAACTGCTTAGTCTGGTTTCTAAAAGAAGAAATGATAAATGATTATTCATACCTATGACCAATACATATGATGATACATCACTCAGTGTACAGCTCATCTGCCTTCAGTGTCTATTGATTAAACATTTATTTTTCCTCTTTCCCTAACCTGGGGCAAGCATTTAGTAGATTAAATGAGTTAATTTTTCATGACTCTTTTGTCATAAGATCATATATAGTGTGCTGTTTAGTGACTATTAAAGAGTATTAACCTAAAACTTGGGGGCACGGTTAGCACGTTTGCCTCACACCTCCAGGGCTGGGGGTTCGATTCCTGCCTCTACCGTGTGTGTGGAGTTTGTATGTTCTCCCCGTGCCTCGGGGGTTTCCTCCCCCGGTCCAAAGACATGCATTGTAGGTTGATTGGAATCTCTAAATTGTCCGTAGTGTTTGTGATTGCGTGAGTGAATGAGAGTGTGTGTGTGCCCTGCGATGGTTTGGCACTCCGTCCAGGGTGTATCCTGCCTTGATGCCCAATGACGCCTGAGATAGGCACAGGCTCCCCGTGACCCGAGAATAGATCAGATAAGCGGTAGACAATGAATGAATGGTTACTGATACTGGTGTTATTACATGCATTCTTAAATTTAGATTGGTCACTGTGGCCTCATTTGATCTGGATAAGATGTAGGCTCCCCGTGACCCGAGAGTAGATCGGATAAGCGGTAGACAGTGAATGAATGAGCCTAAAACTTTTTAAGCAATTTTTTTCACTCCATTTTTTAAAAAAGATAATCAGTTAGGAGATATCTGGCACAGCTGAGAAATTTTAATCACTAGCTCAGAGCCTTACAGGAAAAGCTCCAGCCTGAAACCCATTAAATATGTTTATATTGAAACATTTGTGATCTCTTTAAGCATTCTGGTGCTGGGCAAATGTGTTCACTGGAGCTGTGTTGTCATTACTCCAGTAAGAAGTTAGTGGTACTGTGCTGCATTGAATTGCTAGCACAGTTACAATGGTGTTTAATGGAATTAACATTTTGTATTACTGCAAACCTAAGTGATAATGTTCAGGTTTCACCTTAAACACCTAGAAATAACAGTTTTGAGAGCTCAAGAGCTTTTCTCCCTCAATGTTTTCAACATGGTCATCAGACAGCAAAGTGTTGGAGGCATTCTTTCTGAATGTAACACAACTATTTGAAGTTGTTGTGCTGAGCTACAGCAGAAATGCTCCTTGGCTGGTTAGTGGTCTACGTGAGGACAAAGTCAATTGCTCTCATGACTATATTAGCTTGATTTGAAACTTTGGAACCTGTTTGAAATGCCACACTATAATTGCTAAAAGTTTTGGGACACCCCTCCAAATCATTGAATTCACGTTTGTTTTTCAGGAGTTGGGCTTAGCCCCTTAGTTCCAGTGAAAGGAACTCTTAATGCTTCAGCATACCAAGACATTTTGGACAATTTCATGCTCCCAACTTTGTGGGAACCGTTTGGGGATAACCCCTTCCTGTTCCAACATGACTGCACACCAGTGCACAAAGCAAGGTCCATAAAGACATGGATGAGCGAGCTTGGTGTGGAGGAACTTGACTGGCCTGCACAGAGTCCTGACCTCAACCCCATAGAACACCTTTGGGATGAATTAGAGCGGAGACTGCGAGCCAGGCCTCTTCCTCAAATATCAGTGCCTGACTTCACAAATACACTTCTAGAGGAATGGTCAAAAATCCCCATAAACACACTCCTAAACCTTGTGGAAAGCCTTCCCAGAAGAGTTGGAGCTGTTATAGCTGCAAAGAGCGGGCCAACTCCATATTCTCAAAATATGACGTCTCAAAACTTTTGGCAATATAGTGTATACAGATGAGTTTTTAGGTAGAGATAAAGCAAGGCCTAAATACTTCTGGTGGCATTATAAGAGACGTAATAGAACAAACCATTAACCAAAGCGAATATAGTCCCAGCATGTCCATAAGAGCAGTTTAAACAAAAAAAAATCAAGCTGGAATTTCATTATAAAATAAATCTTAGACATTTGGCTATTAAAGATCACATGTTAATTATAAAGATTGGCTTTTTCCTTTAACCACAGAACTACTGCTGCATCTCAAGAAAACCCTCTCTTTACTATCCCCAAATCCTACAGAGACACTGAACCAATTCAGCAGCAATAAAGAAGTGTAGCCGATTGTTGCCACAACTTGGCAAGGCAAGAGACCTTAAAGGAAGAGAGACATGAGGAGAGAAATATCACATCACACCGCTGAAAGCAAGAAAGCACCATTTTTCTACCACAAACCAGTAGGAGAGACAGCAATCAAGCCAAGCTCTGGAGCAGCCCAGCCATGCTGTGCTATTATAAGAAGCAATAAAAAGAGAAGGATTATGTACAGATGTGAGTTCCACAATGGATTTTACAGTACTTCCTCTGTCTGTGTTTGAATAGTCTGTGATAAGTTTGAGAAGGTCTAAAGCTCATACGAATTAACATGCATACTTTCATCCAAGGGATTCAAATTTCCACCAGAAATGCGATTATCATATATTTACCAAGCATAATACCTAGCATAATTTTCTATAATTAAATTTTTTTCATTTGGAAAATGCATTTATATGACTTTCAGTTGAGTAGATGAAGGTTTGGGGACCAACAGTGGCAGAAACGTGGTGCCAAGATTTGAACCTTTAACCTTACAATCAGCAGCCAAGAGCCTTAAAGGAAAATTCCACTTTGAAACACGTTAAATATGCTTACATTGTAATATTTGTGATTTGTTTAGGGATTCTGCACCCAATTTGTTGTTTAATGCTGTATTTTTGTTATTCCCATGAGAAGTTAAACATTGCTTGGAGAGTTATGATGGTGTTTAGTAGGAGAAAAATGTCAGTAATATCAAACATAAGTGATGAGTAGTTTCACTGTTATCTAATAAAAACTATAGAGCAAGAGTTCTTTTCTTCCTCAATGTCACATTAATGAGACATCCAGTGTAGGGAAGACAGCAAACTTTGGACTCAAACTTCCAGCACTGAGTTACAGCAGAGAATCTGCTCAGCTAGCTAGCTAGTATGAGTAAAGTGAGGCTGCATCACTCTCTTTAGGTAAGCAAGGGCTAAATCCTGTTGGTGCAACTGTTAGCAGGTAGTCAAACAGCATCGTGGGTAAGATAACTCTGCAGTCTGCAGGAAGGCCTCAACATCTGGTGAACATCCATTAACTTCTAATATCACCCAGATGAGGATGGGAGTCTCTCAAGATTTCTTTCTAATGTGTTCTCAGGGAGTTTTCCGTTGCTATCATTTCCTTTGGTTTGCTCATTAGGTATAAATTAAAAATGTATTATTTGCATGTTGAGATTCAGGGTGGATTTTTTTTCTTCTTTTAAATAATGAGCTACTGACCTTGAATAAATAGCATTAGAAAAAATGTTTACCTCATCAGTAATTTCACAACCTGCAAATATGGATTACATAAATGTGAATGTTAGAACACAACTGGCTTTTCATGACACTGTAACACTATCACTGGTTTAATCCTGTCTCAGATTTTCCATTTATATTTTGAGGCCTGTTCCTTAAAGAAATGTACCAAAACTCACATAACGAGTAACATCCTCTGAAATGATTATGCACTTCTATAAATTTTAGGAGAGCATCAAATGAAATATTTTTGAAACAGTTAAATGCAATAAGCATAAACAATCCCCCTAATTGCGATTAGATGATTACGTAATAATTATAACATTCCCAGTTGTAGAGTCTAAATCTAAAAAACATGTGATATGCATTACCCTGCTTCCTGCTCTTTCCTTCTCTCCATTCCTACCTCTGCATGCGCAACGTTTCACAATTTGCTGGGTGACCAGCGAAATGGCATTTGCTGCTCTGATTGAAAGCTGTTCCGTTCCAGCAGCTTAGATGAGTGAGCTCAAACTTCAAGCCGTATGCTCTCGAGTGAAGGTTGCAATCAGGTCGGTTGGATGAGAGGCTGTGGGCTAATCAAGAACCTGCTCAGCTTCATTTGGGATCACGGGGGATAAGTGGAGTCTTACTCGCACAGTTGCAGCTAACGCTCTAGATCTGCCTGTTGATGTTGGCAGAGGCCCTTTTGAGCCAGATTCCTGAGGCCCACAGTATGCTCAGAGCAGACTCTATATCTGTTCTTAATCACAGCTGCAGAGGAAAGCCCCTGCTTGGTAAAACTCATGTCAGTGCAAAATCCTTCTCTGATCTGAGCATCTCAAATGACCTCAGAGAAACAAATGAGAAACATGTCAGTACAGCTGCGCTGCAAGGAATTTCTTTTCCTCTCTACTTTCTCTTATGTGCTCACATAGCTTATAGAAATGGAAAGCACTAAGTACACCATGAGATGAAACGCTCTCTCTCTCTCTCTCTCTCTCTCTCTCTCTCTCTCTCTCTCTCTCTCTCCTCTCTCTCTCTCTCTCTCTCTCTCTCCTCTCTCTCTCTCTCTCTCTTTCATCCTCCAGCTACTCTGCAGATCCCATAGCACAAGAATTGCACAAACTGAATTGGCCTATCGACTTGCTATCTTGCTATTTGTTCATCATTACCATTAGCTCAACAACTCGTGGCATGCTATTTAGTCTGTAGGAAGTAAGAAGTGCAGGTGTGTAGTTAGCTTTGAGGATTGTGCTCACAGGAGGGGCTCCGGCACTAATGAGTTATAATAAGCATGCAGGTGTTCTACCTACTGAGTAAGTGGAAACAACAGCGCTCAGAGAGGTTATGCAGGATCAGGGATAAATAATCTTGTTTTTGTCTAACAGCAGAACAAGCCCTTCATAAAGTCTTATTGCTATTATCCTCTGTAATAAATGGCTGAAAAAGTAACAGATAAAGTGTTCAGTAGTTCTTAGACCCATTCTTCATATTCTAATTAAGACTCCGAGGAGAAAGGTAAGGGTTAGAGTCAGGCGTCTGAATAGCGCTATCCCCTGGTCTTGCCCTCCTCAATTACCTGTAGAGCAAGGCCTGATATTCTCTGGCAGGAAATGAAGCATTAACATTTTAAATGACCTGCATGGGGTTCAGAGGTCTTTGTAGTGATTGGGAGATGGGCAGCAGGATGCATTTACATGCAAAGCAAGCCCAGTGCACACGACAATGTCAAATTTAGCATCGACACACTGAAAATGACATGCCAAGAAAAGGAGAGAGTCAGAGCTGCAGCTCAGAGAGGCTTAGGGGAGGAAAATAATCCTTTTAGCAAACATTCGGCAGCAATATGGAGATAATTACGGTGGAAATGTCATGGTTTTATCACAGCCCTGAGCAGAAAAGCAATTTCATTCAGAATGAGTATGTGACTGTTTTTAAATGGGTTCACTTACACTCACGTCACGCTAAATGTATTTTATTTAAGAACTCTTCTTCACCAAGACACTTTACAATCTACTCTGGTTTTGCCAAAATCATCACAGTAAAAGAAATTCTTTAAAAGTGACGATTCTTCAGAAAAATAACAATGAGCAGTAAATAATATTAAACTAATTCAGATTTGCCTTTAAACCTCATGCAGTTTTATGAGGAAACTGGACTGTGTCTCTACCTTGCTTCTGTCTCTGTTAGTCCCAGACAGCTTCCCTTTACATATATATTTTTTTATCTGAAATGTTGTCTATTACTTAAAATATTACCCTCTTTTTCAAAAAAAGGAGTGCTACATGGAATCCTGTCTGATAAGAAAACACATTTTTAAGAGTGCACTTTCTTGAAACACCAGGCAACATTTTTACCCCTTTAATTTTACTGCAAAATACTCTCTTGTACTGATAGACTAATGCTAAAGGCAAAGCAAATATCTTAGACAAAACATATAAAGACAAATATGGGTGCCAAAACTTTAACATAACATTGTGTAGCTCAAGTGGTTAAGGCTCTGGGTCGTTGACTGGAAGATCGGGGTTCAAGCCCAAGCAGCCAAGCCACTGTTGGGCCTTTGAGCAAGGCCCCCAACCCACCCTGCTCCAGGGGCGCTGCACCATGGCTGACCCTGCGCTCTGACCCCAACCCCCAAGGATGGGATATGTGAAGAAACAACTTCACTGTGCAGTAATGTATATGTGACAAATAAAGACAACTTAACTTATATCAAGCTGCTGTTGGCGCTGTGCATTAAAGTAATTTGCATTACATGTATATTGATTATTTTAATTATACAATAGTCATGAACTCAAACACAGATACAGTTTGCCCATGTAAGGGCACAGAAGGATGTATAGACATTAAAAGCATATGGGAAAGTATTACTGTATAAAACATTGCACATGTGTAATGTGAAACAGCATTTGGCTGTATATCTGAGTCATTTAAAGATCAGAGAGGAGACAGTACTGTAAATTGAAAACTCATACTCTACATATTACTCATGTGCTCAACACTGAACATATTCTAAGGCACACTGAGAGTGCGTAAGCCACAGCGCCTGACAGCAGTCAACTCCCTGATTAAAGCTGTGCTGAGAAAGTAAGCATCATGTAAAGACATACATGTTGAATTAAGATGCCTACGCTGTGACTGTAAGCGTCTCTACCAGTTTTGAGCTGAATACATCCTCAGTTTCTGTTAAAAAAAAACATCAAGAAAGAAACCAGTGATTGATATTTATGATGATGTCAAGCATATGGACCAAGACACATAGTGTGTATGTTTTTGAGTGGCAGAACTGTAAATGGTCATATATAGTAAAGAAAGCAATGGCTTTAAGTCTTGACTAGCAAACAGCAATGGGACTATAGCAAAACACGGATTTAAAAGTGAATCTGAATTGGCTGTATAGTTGTTTCCCAGCTAAAAGAGAAGTAATGCATTCAACAGGCCCTAAGAAGGACTGTCAAAGGTATGTGGACGACTCTTCTTTAGGTGTTTCAGTCAAATGCATTGCTCCAAGGCTGCAGGAAATCAAGCATGTAGCCATTCAGCCTCCAAAACACACAAACACTGGCAGTAGAATGGGTCATGCTGAAGAGCTAGGTGACTTTAAACATGGCACTGTCATATGATGTCACCAAATCAGTTCATGAAGTTTCATGAAGTTTAGATCTGCCCTGGTCAACTATAAGTGCTTTTATTATGAAATACATACATTTAAGAGCAACAGCAGCTCAGAAGCAAAGTGGTAGATCAAGCAATTTCACCGAACGGAGCTGGCGAGTGCTGAAGCGCATAAGATAGTAAAAATAGCCTATCCTCTGTTGCATCACTGACTACAAAATTGTAATCTGCCTCTGGTGAAGGACCATTTTAAAGCTATAGCAAAGAAGTACATTTTAGACAGTTGTATGTACAGGGGAAGACCCACATATGAGTGTGATGGTCAGGTGTCCACATACTTTTGGCCATATACTGAACTTTTGGCTATATAGTATATGTATGTGACAATCATGGTTCTCAGAAAGTACTCACAAAATAGCCCAATTATAGAAAAAAAATCACCACTAAGGAAACAATTACCATTGTTGCAGAAAAGCTTTTGGACAATTTAGAAATGTCAAACATTTTCAGAAAACCCAAGATTGAGTGTTCACAGGGACCAAAGTTCCTTGAACTGTAACATTTAGAGAAAAAAAACAATATTATTAGCAGGGTTGTTATCACCCTCTACTGCTCCCTCCTACTTCACAAGCATAATAATGAGGATAATTACCACTGGTGAGCCCTCAGGCCAGCAAAGCCGCCCCTAACAATTCTCAGCAATGTCTCAATCATCTCTTCCTCTGCTTTTCCTGCTGCATAAAAACTTACCTAAGATCATTAAGAATGTTTTAAATTCAAATAAACAAATGTGATGTACATATGCTAATCATGCACCTAACCCTAGTTGAATTACATTATTTATATTTATAAATATAATATAATATATATATATATATTATATATATATATATATATATAATATATATATATATATATATATATATATATATATATATATAAAATGCAGTTAGTGATTCTGGATCAAATTTATAGGTTGCGTCAGTATTCCTGTGAGACGTTAGAGGGAACATTTCCAGTAGAAATGATGCAAGGGAAATCTGTATGCATTTGGCTGTGTGCACATATTGTTGTAATATCAGGTGGGTTTATGTCAGAGATCTTAGATAAGGTGGATGGGGGATTACATTTTTTGTAATGGAGTTTGGGTTTTTGTGTAAGTATAATGTGGATAAGTGTTAACCAAAGTGAAACTGGCTCAACATGTTATTGAGCCATTTAAAACACAAGTCTAGTGTGAATTTAATAACAGAATTTGGTGGCATAATGGGGATGTAGTAGGTTAGTGTTTAAGGTTTTGCGATCGGTAATAGTGAGTGAGTTTGCCCAGGTCCACCAAGCTGCCACCACTGGGCCCATGAGCAAGGCCCTTAACCCTCAATTGCTTAGCTGTATAAATTAAAATGGGATAAATTGTAAGTCGCTCTGGATAAGGGCGTCTGCCAAATGCCGTAAATGTAAATGCATAGTGGTTTGTCTTGTACCTCTCAGTTTGGGGTTTTGATTCCTGCCTCTACCCTGTATGTGTGGAATATTCCTGATGCTTTAGAGTTTCCTCCAGTTTCCTCCACAGTCCATAGACATGCTGTGGTGTGAGTGAGTGTGTGTGTGTGTGTGTGTGTGTGTGTGTGTGTGTGTGTGTGTGTGTGTGTGTGTGTGTTTTAAAATTGTGCCCTGTGATGGTTCGGCACCACATCCAGGGTGTCCCTCGCTTTGTGCCCCGAGTCCACTGGGAAAGGTCTCAGGCTCTCTGTGTAGGGTAAGTGGTACAGAAAATGAGCCATAGACAAAACTGAAGTTAATTATAGCAGGAGTTAATTATAAAGATTAATGTGCAAGTCATTCAGGACTGATTTCGTTCTTCAACCTTCATAACTTTCACTGCAAATGTCAAGTCATACAAGTGATACATAAAGTTTGTCATGTCAGTGTATTCCAGCAGGTATCCCTAAGCAGGCAGCAGGTACAAGGAAGACCTTAAGATGCTGTCCTTTAATCTGCTACATTTTGATTGAAAAAGGGGATTGAAACACTTTAGAGAGAAAAGTTTTCACTTGTGAAAGTGAAATTGAATGCCTGATGGGAGAGCTAGCTACCTTGATTGGGGATGGGTAGGGGATTGGATGAGGGATAAATGTTCTATTTCCTTGATTACCTTGACATGATACATATCAGAGATAATAAGGAGGGGTATGGCTGCTATCTCTTTCTTTGAGAGAGGTGATGGCATACAGTCACATGCTGTGCCATCATTGTGGCTCCTTCACATCTCTCATCCTGACAGTGGTGCTCAGTGGAAAACAGGAGGACTGTAATCAGCTGTGTCAGCTTTCATTTAAGGCTGTAAGGTGGCAATTGGACATGTTCCTTCTACAAGAAATGAAGGCCCAGATTGAGTTTGGATTGACAAGGTAATAAAAATGATGCTGCAGGGAAACTGATAAGAAGTCAAGGGATAGGATGGGATGGATTTGTATTCCTCTAGCACCCTATGTACTCTGACATAAAGTGCAAATACATTAATGTTCATATGCTAACATATTAATGCATTAAAATATCTATGCTGACTACAGTGCAGATAGAGGAGCTCCCTGGGCTGAACCTTTACACTCTATAAATGTTGCATGTCTTGGTAAATCTAATATATTCCCTAAATGATGTGAGGAGCATATCAGTATGACCAACAAACCTGCATGAACCTTGTTTCTATCTCATGGTTCAACTGCAATACAGATGGAGAAAGCTGATTGAGCCGCAAGAATTGGCAATAACACCATGATCTTGACGATTGCGTGCATATCAGAGAAAATAAAGCAGTGAGCAAAGGATGATCCAAAGGCCGTTTGAGTCAACATCGCCTGGTCTGGGCGAAATGAAGGAGAACACATTGTTCTAGAGAAGCACATGGTTTTGGGTCGGGAAAGAAACCTGAATGCAAGTGATGCTAATGATGATAATCATTGTGATCTTGCAGTTAAAACACAGCTGAGCAAACAAAGAACAACTCGAGAAAGCTGTTTGCTGGAACAGCAACAGGATATCTTCTTCACGGTCCCGATTTGTGCTGTGCTAGAGGTGATACAAGACACATGGAGCAAATCAGTACAATCTGCTCACCTTTTAACCACTATTCCATCATGTTTTGCTGATGTATCATGAGAAAGGCTGTCAGTTTAATTTGATTAAACCAGGCTCAGAAATATGCTTTAATTTCAAAGTGACGGAATTAGTATGCTAAACCTCTGTGTCTGTTTTGTTAATTTCATTTATGTTTTGGCTTTTTAGGCACTGGTGGAAAGTAATCCCATACCACGATACAATTTATCTTGATTTTTACTTGGCATCCTGGTGAGGCTTAAGCCAACAAACAGGCACTCACACATGCCTCCATTTGGAAAGACGTTCAGTATGTCAGCTAAATGTTAAGCACTTGGGGGGAATTTAGTCTTGACCTTGCTCCACTTCGACCTTTGACGTCTGGAGCATAATTATAGGTGCCGACCTCTGCCCTAACTGACAGTCAGACAGAAGGGGACTAGGATGGGATGACCATCTAATTGCACACAGGACGCCTGCCTCATCAGCCAAATGGACATCAGACCAACGAAAATGGATGTTTCTCTAGAACTGCCACATGTGACCTTATTGTGAAACTAACTGGAGTTTGAAACTTGCATTAGATTATGTGCTGACTTGAGGATGTGTTGGTAAGATTTTATAGAGTACACATTAATAGCTCTGATTGCAATCAGGAACTGGTCCTGGAGAGAGCATTATTTCTCTCTGTCACAACTTGTCTTGTACAGAAATCAGAAAGGGGGTAATTAGCAAACACATACTGTGTCCTAAAGAGACATGCACTTCCTTCTCATTCTGAATAATCCTTTGTCAAACAATACCAAAAGAAAAATGCTGCGTATCTTAGTCATTAATTTATCTTAAATAAATGCATTATCCTGGTATAAGGAACTCTAAAAACAATACGCCCGCAGGAATACACAATGTGTGAGATTCCATTAAAGGGAATCTCACACACACAAACACACTCTCATTCACACCCGGGAACAATTTGGAGATTTTGGTAGGTGGGAGGAAACAGAAGTCCTTGCAGAAAGCTTACACAGACACAGGCAAAACTCACAGACAGCATCCAGACCTCAGGATCAAACCCTGGAGTTGTGAGACACCAACAGTATCTGGTTCCCTGTACATGCATATATTAAATGACTATATAAAATTTTCCTGACATAGGTCATTTAAGATCTTTTTTTAGCATCTGATTTTGATGAAATGTAGAACAGCTTAATCCTCAAGTGATGTTTGGCATTTTTGATGAATTGTATGTTGTTAACAATCCTGTAGTTTTTTTTTCACAGTTTAATGTTCATCATCTTACATACTGTCCAGTCTCGGCCTAGAGTCTGGTCTCAAGATGTTTTCTGTATTGACTTGGATTGTGTTGACTTGGAATTACTGGCATTTGTACTGGGACTTGTCTTGGATTTGGGCATTGTTCTCATTAATATGGCCTTTGGTCTCGACTGAGAGTTTTTAACAATAATGCACAAATACTGCACTACACCAGAAGTTATTTCCTTATCATTTCCTTTAGCATAATCATTGCCACAATACATAAACCAAGCCAACTAGTTGAAGCAAGGTCTTGGACTTATAAAGTATTTGATCGTTTTCAGTCTCAGTCTTGACTGACTTTCATTTGGAGTCAATCTTGACTTGGCCTTGACTGCCCAAATACTTGGTCTTGACTTGATTTTGGCTAGATGTGGTCTTGGACTTCTTTTGGACTTGACATTAGAGGTCAAGTTCTACTATCCTGCTGTGTCATTCCCACTGGTGAGAGAAACCAAAGGATCAACCACAGAACTGTTGATCAAACATAGAACCAATCAAAATGTGATTTTAATTCAATATCAATGCAAAGCCTAGAGTGGTTCTTCGGTTTGCTGAATTTGCAGGATGCTTTAAATTTTTCTTGCAGGCCAGAAAAGGCTCCAAGAACCATTTTACTACATGAAAACTATACAAAGATCACCTGAGAAGCTTGGTCTTGATGTGATAGCTAGCCATGAGCTGTAAAGAGTTAATTCAGGGATTGTCTTTTCCAGTAAAGTCTTTAGAAGATAAAACATCTCTTAATATCTCTCTTCTATATTCTAGGACTGTCGAGTTTTATAGATTATTTAAATGAAAACTGAGGCAGAAAGGTCACTGGCATTCTCATGAAGTTTCAACTGTTAATGTATTTATGTTTATTGCAGTGGTCTAATAACAATCATTTTAGAATGTGAATTTCTCCATGTTTTTAAATTACAACCATATTCCAGTTGAGAGCTTTGAGGCTGACTAGGAGCTTTATTTCTTAGCTAGCTAGACAAATACAAATCCTAGTGAAAGACAAATACAAATCCAGGATCAAATCCTGCACTAGTTGTCATGAATTCATTTAATGCCGAGAGCTGGAGTGGGTCACAGGGCTGTATGGTCCATCTTCCTACATGATCCTCTCTCAGCAACAACTGCTTGCCTGAGTTATGGAGCAGCCTCAGGAGGCTTCAATTAATCAATGGCAAGCTCTTTCAAACAAAGCCATGTCCTGCTGAAAATTTATGGGCCTTTGCTCAATTTCTGAGGCCTTGGTTCCTCACCATTTTTTTCAGCTCATGGCTTGCTGGAATGAGGACAACCTTGTTTGCGAATGGCTCATCCTTTACAGTGAGGCAGACAGATCAAACATGAGCACAGTCGCGGCGTTTGACGACACGCTAGCGCAAATAAATTACAGCTGACATGCTGATTCATAGGGTCAACAAATTTTAATAGCTGTCACAAGGTTATTGACAAGGTGACAAGCGAAAATAGGAGTTGTTTGGAGAAAAATGATGCTCATTTTGCAAGGTTTCACTCCTTCTGTGCCGTGTGTTCTTTTAATGGCAGCAGTGACTTATGAGGCCACATGAGGTGGCAAAGCAGCTCAAAGCCCCTTTCCAATATATCAGGAAAGCACTCACTTTGCGCTAACCTAATAAAGGCCATCTGAGCCAATTAAACAAAATGTAATTTTTTTTATTCACCACTCTAGTCTGATTGGATGGGAAATTGAAAAGTAAAGAATATTATTGCCAAATGTTTTTTTTTTAACACACACAACCATGCAGAAAATAATGAGATACTTGGTTATTGTATTCTTCAAAGGCATGAGGACTGGAGTGGGCAGGCAGGGTGAGGAAGAGCCTAAAGGGTTACATACATAGCTCATGAATGCATTTATTCTCAATTGCTCTGTGTATTGCTCTGTGTATTTTAGACCTAAGATAGGTAGCTCAGGGTCAGCCCACATCTGGGAACAGGGGAGCAGAGGAGGGCGAGCAGGGTCTCCGTTGGATCCAGGAGGGAGTAGAAAAGCCAACGAAAAGGTGCAGGAAGTTGCAGAAGGTCCTGAATGCTTGAACATTCATCTCTAGTCTAACCTCTCACCCTCAGCTTCTCTATGCATAATTTCACTGTGAGCACCCTGAAGTCGAGCAGCTCTGGGCGATGCCAGCGATTCCGCTGTGCATGTGATATGGAAATGACTTTTATGTTTTGCTGTCCTGTCAGTAATTGGCTGTGCACACAATTTCCAGTTATATTTATTTTCTATGGTAGGGTCATTGAAACACAATGACTGCAATGAGTCACTTAAAAAGAATGCCTACTTAGATGCACTTAGATTGTGCCGATCAATCTAAACTGCTGCTTTTGGACAGTGTAATTGCTTATGTTTATTTAAACGGCTTCTTTCTGTTTGGCAGAGTTCAATAATTGTTATCTACAAGGGTGTGAAACTGCAATGAAAATGCAATAATTTCAAATGGGGGAACAAAATGCAGAGGTGAGTGAACATGTGCGAAACAAAATGCTGTAAAAGCAAATTTATTGGAAGCAATAACCCCTTTCAAATTGAGCCGTAAACTGAACATGTGGAAGATGTTGGCATGACTTTGTTCAAGCAAACAGTTTGTTGGTTAAAATATGTAGCACTTCAGATTTCAGCAAGTGCACACTTTAGCTAAAAAACTATGTTGTCTATGCTATCTGCTGTATAATTTTATGTATGTCTAAATACATGACACAAAATTATTTTTTAAAACTTTTTTCCATCTCAGTTAAAAGAACAAACCCTGGATTGGATTTCTAAATTCTCCTTTCTTTGACATATATATTGTGAGAACATCCACAGTCCTTGTATCTTTAACTACACAATAAACCTCCAGTGCCTCTGAATCCCACAGCCCTGAGGCCATGGCACAAGCCGTGAAGCAGCCTTTCTTCCCTCAACATGGCCCCTATTGATCCGAAAAAACTCAATATTACATTCATCTCCTGTGTGAGGCTATGTCTCCTCAAAGTCTTAACCTTTAGACTTCTGAGCAGCACCTGCCCTGCAGGGCCCCTGGCCCTGGGGTCATTCTCAAGCATGAGGCTTTCCTCCTTCCTTCATCCTTAACGCCTCCATGTTCCCAAAAAAAGCCTGAATCCCTGAGACCCAGCAGGGCTCCTCCTGCTGCTGCCTCCCATCTGCTACACTGAGCCGGGGCCTCTGAGCTGCCCTGCCTGCTGCCCTCATTAGCAAGTCAATGATCTTAAACCACTTGGCCCGAGGTGGCATGCATACAGACCTGTAATTCTACATATCTCACCAAATAATATATGATATAAAAATATCATATTAAGTCACTAATTTATTTATAGTGTTGGAAGGAATAAAGAGTGGGAGGTTCTTCGAATTGGCTCCGCCTTTTTTTTCTAACTAGAACTTAAAAATAAAACTGAAATGGCAAACAGATTGAATATATGCTCTGATGGAATAAATAATGAGACAGCAAGTGAAAACTAGAAAAAACATTTGAACATCATTACACAGAATAATTCCATGGATAATATGGAGCTATGATACCGTCTTGAGACAAAGAAAGGGATCTGATGAGACCCTTCAAGACCCTTATGAATATTTCCATTCATGAGAGCTACCCTAAATCCAGAATAAAATATACAGGGTTGCGAGGGTGTTTCGCGTAAAATTTTAATTTGGCGAGGGATCAGCTTGCATCTTTCATCACTTCGGTGTGATTTCCTTATCTTTGTGGAAAGACGAGCTGCGAGGCAAATTGTGGCAAGAGGAAGTGGTGTTGGCATGAGATGTACTAGGGCATGCTGCCAACTCAAAGAATTGCTGTGAAAAGTTCAGACTGGTGGTGAAGCCTGTATGAAAAAAAATCTGTTTAGACTAGTGGGATTGAGTCGGTTGAGACCCAGTGAAAAAGAACTGGAAGGGATCAAAAGAGTGACAGTCACAAGAGCTAAATCTCATGTTCACAATGACATGCACAGTTACATCAAGAGCGAATTTATGAACCTGCGTCTGATAACTTTGACGCGTGATCCATTCCTAAGAGGCCTCTTGTTAATAAGTGGTAAATTGTGCAGTACTTTGTCTTTCAGTTTTATTAGTGACATCCTACATCCTGTGCAGTCATGTCTCTGGAAGACAGCTAATGTTCCCATTATAACCTCAGTCAGACAGGAAATAGGAGCAGCCATGCGTAAAACAAGATGCTTTAAAATATAGTGACCATTTTAAAAGTACACAGAACATAAAGTCTGCTATGAGACAATCTTAATTGCTTGAAAGTTCTGCCCTATAATATAGCAGGGGTTAACATTTACAGATTGGCCATCACAACCCTCTCAAAATCAGTGGGGGGCTTTAAGGGGAAACCTTCAAAAGACACACTCCCAGTGGAACTTCTTTCCCCTCATTTTCCTCTCTATACTAAATCTGACTGTAATGGCCAGGACCACGTGTCTTCATCTTAGAATGTGACCCAGAAATAGCTAAAGGGTGAAAATAGTCTGTTCAAGGTGAATATTAAATTTAGATGATTGGCTGGAAGATTGGAACCATCTGATCTCCACTGCTGCACCTCACACAATCCTGAACCCTTAAGTGAAATAGTGGGATTTATGCCTCTTCCATTTCCTGTGAGGCTGCCTTAGTGGAAACATCTACACGCTTACATTGTTCTTATTAAAATGTGGCTATTTCAGTGTTTCCTCTAGCCATGTTCACGTATTGTAAGTTATATCAACAGCCTATTATTGGGCTAATGCATCACTGCAGTACATGTTATAAATAAAATAAAATAAAAAGATTATTGACTTACAGAAGGAAAAAAATATTCTGAGCTGTAGTGAGTCACCCTGTAAAACCTCTAACAGTAACTCTCAGTCAGAGCTGTCAGATTTTGAGTTGATTTTTGTGTGTATTTGTCATACTCCATATCACATACATCACATTCCAAATTACCAGCTTCAAACAGTTAGCTAAAATAAAGACTGGAGAAAACAAACTGGATCAAACTGTACAGATTTGGACAGCTGGACAGCAGATCAGATAATAAATATTCACACAGTGACAAGGTTTGTTTTAGCTAGCTAGTTAAGGTTAGCTAGCTAACCTTTAGATTTAGAGCTTCATGGGGCATTGCAGAGAGTGAGAAATTTCCAGAGGTAATAGGTTGTAGGTTCACTACAACAGGCAATAATAGCTGTCTGGCTCAGTCTGAGTGCCGTGCTCTGATCCGACAGAATGAGTGTGATCGGATATCTGCAGTATGCATGAACAGAGCAGGTTAGCGAGAGAATGGTAAATTGGCTGCTAATTAACGAGCTCTACTTCAAAAAAGAAAGAGATTTTGCTTTTCATAGTCATGTGTCCATAAAGTTTTCATTCTCATTACATTACATAATGTTGAGTTGATGGGGAAAAAACTGTATGCAGATTTAAATCCATACAAGTTTTATGATAATAAACATGACAATAATTGCAGATGATTTATGTACATGTACAAAAGTGTTGACCATAGATAGATAGATAGATAGATAGATAGATAGATAGATAGATAGATAGAACTTTATTGTTGTTGGACAGATTAACTGGTACTGAGCAACAAAATGCAGTTTAATGTCTACCAGAAGTGCAAATAGTATGCGTATTGGATGTTTCTGAATTTGTGACAGTCAGGCTGGTTAATAAAAAATCTTCAATCAATTGAAAATATTTGACCTAGCTAATTTATGGTTATAATATAAACAATTTTTTTTTATACTTGTGAGACAGAACACAACAATAAATATCAAAAAGAAAAACTAGGCCTGCCATGGTATTTCTCTGATTCCTTCCACCACTAGTCCACCTTTCTATTTCAGGAGTTCATGGGCTTGTTTATACAGCTAGTGGAGTATGACTCAGAAGGATTCTCACAGCTATCGAAAGTTCTGGGATATCGGGGTTTTAGTATTTGCAGTAGTGTGTGAAAGGCAGTGGGGGGATGTATGTTTTTGGGGGATTAGGGTAGGTCACTGGTGTAGGCAACCTGCAGATCTGAGCCTTAGCTCAGCTCCTGTTGCCCCAGCGGTTTAATTATCAGGAGTAGTCTAGTGTAAAGATGTCATATGGAAAAAATGGGGGGCTTAAGGTTTTGGTAAATCACCAGGAAGGAGATACACATACCTGGGGGCATTTAGAAACAATACCTTTAATCTCAGGGCATCAGGTCCATGATAAGTCTGTGCACCACATAATTTTTTTTGTAAAAGTACAATAAATAAAGCCCTTGGAGGAACTAATATATTCTCTGTGGGATGACAGGTTAGCTAAAACATCCTGTGCGCAGAAGTAGGGTACTGAAGTAGCTTTGAATTAGGAAACAAATATAAACCGCTCACTTGTGAAATAAAGTCCTTTGGCAATCCATTTCTCTGTGTGTGTGACTGGTGCAAATTCAGTGGTGCAGGTCAGCCTGAAAGGGAAAATCTTTTGGAACGATGAGATGTGGAGTTTCCCCTGGATGTCCATGCACTTTACAGCCTGTGGTAGAGAGCCACAGAGAGAGAGAGCAAGAGAGAGAGATGGAGTGAGAGAAAGGAGCTGTCAGAAGCATATCTCCTGAGTGCAGCTTTACTGTGCTGGTGATTGAAGTGCTCCAGGGCATGAGAAGGGGAATTAGCGAGTGCACCGACATGAGACACCTTACCAGCTACAGCTAGCCCTGGATAGAAATGGGACAAAAATAAAAATAAAAGCTGAATGTGTAAAAATGTGTAAAAGCCCCGTGGCCAAATGTTGAGAAAAATATAAATTAATGCCAAGACAAGTCACAAATGTAACCTTTTTCCTGACCTCACAGAAAAAAGGCCCAAGCAAAGACAACCAGCAATGTTACTGTTTCTGATTAATATTTAATGGAGCCCAGAAAATATAAAACTGTGAAAAAAATCACAAGGCTACCTTTCACAGCGGGTTATCTTTCCGCCGGCTGTTGTATGAGCCACTGAGCGGCAGAGGCTGGTGATCCCAAAGGGTCTCTTTCATTATCACACAGAATGGAGCTGAAACATGGTCTGATTCAGCCAAGCAAATACATTATTCATGTCCACAGCAAGTCCACCAACAAATTGCACTATCTATCTGCTCAGCTGTAGTAAGGAATAAAATGCATTAAGGGAAAAAAATTGCCTAGATCTGTGCTAAGACTGTCTCACACTGAGGATGTAATCAGAGATAAACTACACAAACAGTCTTTGTACAGGACACAAGGGACAAAGGTTTAGATTTAGATTTACTTAAATATCGCTTAACTGGACACAACTATAAGCAGTGTTTTTTTTTTAATCAATGAGTTGTGTGGTTCTAGTGGAGTAATTGGGGTAATTACCTGAATTTGCCTGCGGTGGTTCTGGTAAATAAGTATGCAAAGTAGAATTAATTTGCGTAGCTATGTAAGACTTTCTGTTTTTTCCCCTCATCACATACTGTATGTTTTAAGTCATGAGGAGTGTAGCAACCACTCAGTCTGTTTGTGAAGACAAATCTATCTATCTATCTATCTATCTATCTATCTATCTATCTATCTATCTATCTATCTATCTATCTATCTATCTATCTATCTATCTATCTATCTATCTGAAGTTTTAGGTCAGAAAGGAGTAATGAAGTACTGGATGCTCTCTTCTCATGCACGTCTGCACTCGGGTGACGATGGAGGCTTTAATCCATGTGGCTTGGCATTCCCGATGCATGACATGACGCCATGATGGAATTTTGGAATGCATAAAAAAGTGACTAATGCTGATTTTATGACAACTGCTACATGGATATTTCCCCAGTCTGAACTTCTTACTTCTCAGTGCCTGAGCATTCATGGCCTTTACTGTTTAACCCTATTACCAGTACACTGGTGTTCCATTGAATGGAGTCTTATTGAATATCAGCATAAACAAATGAATTATTTTATGGTTGCAAGTCTGATATAAAATAAGTCAGGACAAGGTTGGCTTTCAGTGTGAGATATTTTTACCTCTGTTAGGATACAATTACACAGAATTTTAGTGGCTTTAAAAATAACACCTTCAAGTTATACACAGATCAGGCATAACATTATGACCACCTGCCTAATATTGTGTTGGTCCCCCTTTTGCTGCCAAAACAGCCATGACCCATCATTGTGTATTCTGACACCTTTCTATCAGAAACAGCATTAACATCTTCAGCAATTTGAGCAACAGTAGCTCGTCTGTTGGATCGAACCACATGGCCAGCCTTCGCTCCCCACATGCATCAATGTGCCTTGGCCGCCCATGACCCTGTTGCCGGTTCACCACTGTTCCTTCTTTGGACCACTTTTGATAGATACTGACCACTGCAGACTGGGAACACCCCACAAGAACTGCAGTTTTGGAGATGTTCTGATCCAGTCATCTAGCCATCACAATTTGGCCCTCGTCAAACTCGCTCAAATCCTTACACTTGTCCATTTTTCCTGCTTCTAACACATCAACTTTGAGGACAAAATGTTCACTTGCTGCCTAATATATCCCACCCACTAAGGAGATAATCAGTGTTATTCACTTTACCTGTCAGTGCTCATAATGTTATGCCTGATCGATGTAGATGCTTACGAAGAAACATTGAGGCATCTCAGGGAGCAGAAATTGGTTTGATATCACTGTTTAATTTGAAGATATACACATTACTGTAAAAAAAAAAAAAAAAGCACCATTTTGGGGTTTTCTGGCGACGTTTTCTATGAATATTTTGCACCAGTAGACTAGGGGAAAACAGAAATACTTATGACAAAGAAGAAATTCAATACTGAACATGGGCACCCCCAAACAGACACTAATTCAGTTTTTTGGCCTCTTAAGGGTTGAAAGCCTGCATCCTCACAAAGCAAGCTAATATATATAAATATAAGCCCTCTGAAATGGCTTTTAAAAAAACACCCGAGGGACTTGTTTGATTAGGAACCTTTACATTATCCAATTATCCTCCTTTACTCTGGCATATCATACAAAGATATCAATGTCTGCTTAAAATGCTCAAAACATAATACTATTTCAGGTTTTTACTTCACTCTGGCTGCTGCCATGGCATTTCAACTAAGAGAAGACAGCCTGAGAATTGATTTTTTTCCTACTCAGAATGACCTCAACTTTGAATGAAAGGCTTTGTGCTGGTGACCCCTTTTAGGCATGAGGAATCATTTATTTAAAGGACACCAAGTTTTCTGTGACAGAAACCATCACACTGCACCAGAACTAAATGAAACATGGACTACTATTGTAGATTATACAGGTAATATGTTCTAGTGCAAAAGGGATTAGTCAAGGAGCTGTTAAATGTACAAACAGGCTAATATGTTGTTTGCTAACCTTTAAGATGTTAGCATGTACGATAACAATACCTATTTAGTTTGGATGACTGTGAAGACAACATCGTATTTCCTTTTTAAACGGGGAAGGGGGGATCCAGGTGGGTTCTATAGGTCATGGGTTTTATGGGTTTAGAAAACCCATAAATGTATATTTCACATGGTATGTGCAGTGTTTGTATGTGTCTGTCTGTATGATTCATATAAGGTTAGTGGAGTTATGTACATCACATATAGATGGAAGGTGTTGGTCAATCTGGGAAATCATCTATTATGGACCTTTGGGAGTAGAAGTAGCAGAACCCAGGATACAGTCATATTGTCATTTACATTTTCATCTTCATTTTGCAACTCTTGGGAAAAATAGACATCATCCACCACAGTGAGCCATGCTAGACATTCGCTCTCTATTAGGAAAAGCAGAAAGTGTACAGAAAGCCAAGAAAAATAAAGCCACTGTATAATGTAATCAATTCTGCAGTTGAAAATGCACAAGTTATTCCAAGTCTCCTAGATGACTGTGTAAATAATTCCTTGGTTTCACATGGTGTCTCTCACATGAATGCAGCACAATTACTGCAAGCATCTATTACAGCCTAAAAAACATGACAGCTTACTAAAGTGTTTTTTAATCATCTGTTTTATTGACAAAAAGACAAACTGAAAAGCAAACTGAGCAGAATAAATAAGCATAACTTCAAGCAACATCAGTGCTGATTCTTAATGGACTGGAATGCTATGTGTGGCATCACTTATAAAATATGTTTTTATATATTTCCCCTTAACTCTAATTCTTTTACTTCAAAGCATGCTGAGCTGCATGTATGCTATAATGCGAACTACAGTCCTCACTGGTAATGATGTGAATCTAATCACAGTGAACTCGCATTGCAGGAACCTTGCAACAATCATCAGTTGCCGTGTTGATGTCAGGTCGTTTTCTGAAAGCAGCAGAACTTCGAGGCAATAGAAGGCTCTCCATAACCACTGACAATTACAAGACATTCTGTTGCTCAGGAAATGAGCGACAGAATCTCAGAGACAGTAAACATGAGCATTTGTCAGCTGGTAGCCTTCAGCCTGTGTGGGCAGAGTAGGGCTGACAGAGCTCTTTCATACCCTTTCATTAGCCGCTCTTGGATGAAGTAAGAACGGGGTGGAGCACAAGCCGTAACATTCTCTTGAGCTCAGTCTCTGCCAGGCAGAGTTATGTGTATCGTTTACTTTGAGGGCCTTGGTGCTGCCCTGCGCACACAGTAGAGTAATGACTTTTGTAGCAAGGGTTAAATACATTAGTCAACAGTGGAAGCTATGGCAGGGGGCACAAATGGCTGCTCTACTAGTCATATATGGGTGGTTTTTAACTCTCTTTGTGGGCAGGTCGCCCCACCAAAAGCATGGGCACAAAGACCACTGATTAACAGATGCCGTCTAGTTAAAAAACAAATGGAAAGTGACTAAGAAAGAAAATAACCAGCACCTATATCTACATCTAATGTAGTCTTATATCCTCAATATAAGATTCAAAATACTTGTATTTTCTAGGTTGTGTTCATACACTATAAAAAGTTACATTTCTTTTACTTGAACATTAAAATACACTTTCTTTACTTATAATCTGATGAGGAACGCACTTGATGAGGATGAGTAAATCTTCCACTTCCACTTGGGAAAGTCTTTAGGATATTGTCTTTTTCAGTCTCTCTGTAACATGACAGATTTTTGGCTTAGTAACTTAAATAAAAAAAAGAAGAGATGCTAGTGAGGGAACCACTGTTTATAGCTGCTATACTTTGCAGACATTATAGAACAATTAAATGTAACTATAAAAGGTTAAAACGTATGATGTGGTATTCATTAATAAATTAAAACTGTGATCATTGTCAAATGACACTTTACGATATTTTGATCTTGGTGTTAAATAAATCACTTTATCCTCACATTATTTTCCTATAACAGCACACAGTATTGTGTTTTATAGTATTTTCACTTAACTACTTGATTTCTAAAGTAAGTGAAACCAACATATAGTTGTACTACACCAGTATGTTCATACAGGGAACTCGACTAAAACAGTAAGACATTGATCCTGTTTTGTTTTTGATCCAGGGAGTTAACCTCACTGGCTGTGTAGCTAATATTAATGATAAAAATCATTGTGATTGTAGTATATTTGGAAGATTTTAGCAACTGATGTATAAATGACAGAGAATATCATGACAAGATACTGGAAATATGCTCATTTCTACCTGTGAGCAAAGTCACATCAGATCTAACTAGCTCAGCACTTATATGCCTGTACTTGTATTAATGGTGAAGGATAATGTATAGAGTTTGGAGTAAGCCATAACCAACCACATAAATGGTGGAGAAGCTGTAGAGCTGTTTTTATGCCATTTGTAGTAGATTTATTCTTCATTGTAGATTCATTGTCTGCTTAACTCTACACTACACCACTAGGACACTCATGTCTCACTAACACTTCAGTGGCTCGCACTTCTGCCCCACCCTGTACACATAATATTATAAATATAAATGTACATAATTATAAACTCATAGCTTATCCTAGTTTATCTATATCTATATATACACATATGCATACTATCTGTATGTACACTGTATATTATCTCTGTTGCTGTTGTACATACAATGTGCATAAAGCACACATATTGCACAGATATATAATTAAATTTTTTCTTTACACATATTCAGCTGTATATACTTGCACATACATTTTTATGCACATACTACCTGCCATAGCCTTATTTATTTGTTGTATATACATTTACATATTTATATGCACTTGTTCATTTGCATAATTTCTACAGTTCCTACTATTTGCACTTCTAGTAGATGATAAACGGCATTTCGTTGCTATGTACCTGTACTTTGAAATGACAGTAAAGTTGTATCTATTGATTATCTTTGTTTAAATTGACACAAGCTGGGATATTTTAAATAAAAAAATAACTAACTAATTAAATAAATAAATGAAAGAAATAATAAATAAATAAATAAATAAATACATGAATGAATAAATGAATAAATTAATAAATTAATTTAAAAAAAAATGAATGTATGGCTGAAAAGATTTGCCAAGCTGTCATGTTAATTTTTGAAATATTTCATTAACAACACTCCAAATTAGTGGAGTGAAGTTATGTACAAATGTAGCAGGATTTAACCTGAGCCAAGAACAAGAATGTTCCCAGGAGCATTAAAATATAAAACACTGAGCTAAATTTGACAGCAAAACCCAGGGAGTGCTACATTAGAAAGCAAAACTCAAAGCCAACGATAAATAATCAAGTTAACAGCCATGCATAGTGATAAATCAGGGACTATAAAACTCTCATAAAAACATCCAAACAGTCTGCAGGACATTCAGCGCTAGAGTACTGATATATTCAGAGGACAAGGTTTGCATGGTGCATTGAGAATATTACGAGCAAATGTACTGCGTGAGCTGAGTCGTTTCTCATACAGTCCCGTCAGAAAGTGTGAATTTGTTCATAAGCGCCGATCCTGCCTGGCAGTCTTGTGCTTAGCTGGATCACAACAAACCTCAGCCCACCACATTAATCACATTAATTGGCGAACGAGGTCCACATGGAATGGCTGGAAATAATTTTGTGCAGTTGTCACACAGAGCTGTTTGTGCTATTTCAGGCTGTGTTTAGAGAATCAGTTCCCATGGGTCACGGTGCTCACACTGGACCGTTTGTGAAGGCTCGTCTGCGATGGCCAGGATAACCCTGTTGACCCCAGCGTCTCTCTTGGGAGGTCAGGCTTCAGCAAGCTGATCCTATAGACCGAGAATGTTGGGGGACGCAGGAAGCAGGCGTTTGGCCCTGTCTGACCTCAGCTCATTTTCCCCTCTCTATGTGTTTTTCTCTTCTGAAGATTTCTCTCACTCTGCACTCCAGGCCTGATGAAGTGTTAGATGACCTGTGTTCTCTCTCTCTGATGAGCATGAGAGGAAGTCCATGGAACAGCAGTCTCTAATGTTACTAGTAAAATACTCAGTGCTGCTGCTTAAGACTCACTCCTGTGCTGTGCTAAAATAATTCACGTTTCAGAAAGCAAGAAGAAACTGGCTGAGTTGCAAAATAAAAATGTGTTCTGTGGAGAATATTTCCATCTAGACTGAATACTGTGTGTGATGATCCTGTGATGAATGCTATTTATTCTTACATATTGCTAAACCCTGATTCACGTGGCAATCTGCAGGACCTGAGCCACAAGCGGAGCTGTTCTGGGCCAAGCAGTGTGCAAACTGCAGCACTGCTGGAAGTGTATGGCAGACTCATCTGCAAGCATCATTAACATGTCTGCTAGAGCAACCACACCAAAGTACGGACCTGTGGTAGACACGGCTGATCTGAGACCAGTTCTTAAATCAAAATCTCATTATTTGCTTGCCTGACAGCTTGCTGCACCACATGCTCTTAGGACGGATCAGACCCCAGTCTTTTTTCCTCTAACTTGATGTTTCTCAATTGCCTCCTCTTTGCAGAGCCAAGTGTGCCCTCTCCCTCTCTGACCCCCCACTCCTTCCCTTCCACTCTCCTTCTAGCTCTCTCTCTCTCTCTCTCTCTCTCTCTCTCTCTCTCTCTCACTCTCTTTCTCTCAACTTCTCCCTTCCTCCCCCGCTTTCTCTTTCTATACTTCTACTTATCTCTCTCTCTCTCGCTCTCTCTCTCTGTAAACACAACAGGCACTTGTTTCCAATAAAATCCAATGTAAATTAGCAGCTCAGTGTACCAAAGTTACCAAATGATCATTAGCCAAGTTAACTAGATAGCTAAGAAAGCACGCTTATGTCTCTGAAAACATCAGCTAGCTGTTTTAGCTTGCCAGATGCCACTGCTTATTTGCTGAGGATACACTGAAGAAGAAAAGAAATGCATTTCAGAAGAAATTATATAGTAAATTAAGAAAATTAAAAGTCCTCCACTCTCTACTATTCGGTGAAGAGCCACATCTGCCTTTACTGTTCATGGACACGTTACCTGCTAAAGCCTGCAAGTTCTCCTCTATCACTTCATTCTTTCTGCATATATATAATATATATATATATATATATATATATATATATATATATATATATATATATATATATATATATATATATATATATATATATATATATATCTGCAGCTGCAGCACACTGTGGCGTTAGTCTTGGATAGCATAAGCATTAAGAGAATGAGAGGATATGACACACTCAAACTCTGAACTGCAGTGGAAAAGCAGTTTTCATTTTCACACCATGGCATAACACACACTGCTAGCACACGGGATAAGCCAGACTCAGACCTTTCTCAGATCTATCCCCACAGCAAAGACAGACCTAATCAAGCTCTTGAATTTATATACAGGAGAAATCTTTAAGTAAATGTCTAACTTTGACTTAAGGTAATAAGTCACAATAACACTGTTTCAGCGTCTCATCAAGCCATTCTATTTACAAAATAGCTTGTATTCTCATTAGTAAAGCAATAGACTCAAATAGAATATTTAGAGTGCTGAATTTGTGATGGTATCTACCATGTATTGAGGGTGTGTTGCATCACCTGAGCTTTAAAAGAAAAACATCTCTCTAAGGTAGCACTTATTTTTATCTCAGTACAAAACAGTTGTTCCATCATTTTCTGTATCATATGGTTCATGTATTTGGGCAGTATGTAATATGTCATGGAGTCCTACAGCCCCAATTACACCAACTGGATTGAAATTCATGGTGTATATTCAGTCCCAAACCTTACTGAGTAAGGTTGATTAGAGTTGATTTTCTCTAAAACTAGCACATTGTAGATAATGTATGTCTGTCTCTCAGACTCAAATTATTGTTCTTCGTGTATGTGTACTTTCTGTGCTTGTTCTGCTTGGGCTGTCATGCAGCAGCAGCATTTTAATAACAAACCATAGCAACGAAAGTTAACAAAGCAGTTGAGCATACTCATTCTGCATTAGAATAAAGTATAAGTTTACATTAATGGTAATTAAATATGAGCTACATTGCCTAGAATCTCAAATAGACTTAAGTGATACGCAGCCTGATTTAAAAAATATTTTGTGCTTCCTCTGATCCCTTACAGTGATATTTGCTGTTACAAACAGTGCATTTCAGTGAGATTGTGATGTTCCATTCTCATAGACCACAAAATACTTCCCATAAAGGTAGGAGAAGTTCTGACTTGAGGCAATGCTATAACTATAACTTCATGCAATATTTTTTAGACTGTAAACTTAAACCTAGTGGCTGTTTATGTTAAAACATGAGTACAACAGAGATTCTACTGTTGCGACTTGCTGTTGAACAAATGAACCTGAAATATTATGTGACCAACCTCTGAACCTTCGGACAAGGTTTTGCTAACACTGTTACCCCAGCAATAAGCTTTACAATAACCCTACTGTCACTATATAACCTCCTTGAGTGTAGAGAAGGTCATATGATAACAGAGAGAGAGAGAGAGAGAGAGAGAGAGAGAGAGAAAGAAAGAAAGAAAGATTGCTGTATATTGGAGTTGTCACTCACAAACATTATCTGAGAATGAGTCTGTGGTGATGTTTTTCAGGCTGTGAGGGCAGCGAATCACACTGTTTACTTTAAACCTGCTCACAGACATATTAAGCCTCAAGCGGCCCCAAATCTGCCCAGATAACACAGCCAGGTTCCTCTATGGGTCAGCAGCAACAGCCGATGCAGCAAGAAAGGAAAATTAGCTCACCAGTAAACACCACAGGCACTCTTCTCCAATACAGTCCAGTGGAAGATAACAGCTCACTCTTTAGGAACTACCAAAAGGCAGATGAAGGGTAACTTGTGCGTGCATTGTTTCGAGAATTAATCATTAGCTAAGTCGGGTAGATAACTGAGCTAGCTAGTTTTCTCTGAAAATATTAGGCAGCTGTGTTAGACTATTCATTTGTTAGCAAATCACAATCTTTTATTTATTACTTCATTCATTGTCTACCGCTTATCCGATCTACACTCGGGTCACGGGGAGCCTGTGCCTATCTCAGGCGTCATTGGGCATCAAGGCAGGATACACCCTGGACGGAGTGCCAGCCCATCGCAGGGCACACACACACTCTCATTCACTCACACAATCCGGACAATTTAGAGATGCCAATCAACCTACAATGCATGTCTTTGGACTGGGGGAGGAAACTGGAGTACGCGGAGGAAACCCCCGAGGCACGGGGAGAACATGCAAACTCCACACACACGGCGGAGGCAGGAATCGAACCCCCAACCCTGGAGGTGTGAGGCAAACGTGCTAACCACTAAGCCACCGTGCCCTTAGTTAGTCCTTATTTATTCCTTATTTATTCCTTATTTATTACTTATTTATTTTAATTTCTAAAGATTCCATCTAGCTAAAGTGTTAAAGATTCCATTCCGTAAAATTTGTAAAATATTAAACAATTAATAAGACCTATAAAAGGAAAACGGTAATTTGTCTTCCTAACTCACTCTAACTACGTTTATACTTTAAAATATAATCATTAAACACTTACAAAAGTGTGTTTTTGCATTCAGGTGTAAATTTATTTAACATATAGCCACCTTGAAAGTACAATGCTTTTACCTAAATTATACACTAAAAGTAAATTATTACACTATAAAATATACACTATATAGCCAAAAGCATGAAATCTGACTGCCTGAACATCACACCCATTTATGGGACTTCCCCAAAGTGTGGTCACAAAGTTGTCTTTACATGCTGGAGCACAACAGTTTCCTTTGTTGGAAGTAAGAGGTGGAGCCTAAACCTGCCCCAGCATGACAAATACCCTGTGCACAAAGCGAGGTCCATGAAGGCATGGTTTACCAGAGGTGGAGTGGAAGAACATTTCCACTGAAAAGAAACCCCACTGAAAACCTCTGGGATGGGATGAACTGGAACAGTGACATCAGTGACAGACCTCACTAATGCTCTTGTGGTTGGATGAACAGATTCTCACAGACATGCCCTAAAATCTAGTGAAAGCCAGGAAATGAGGGTTTAATGAGGGCTATAACTAGAATGGGATGTCCAACATGCACATATGACTCTGATAGTCAGGTGTTCACAAGCCTTTGGTTATATAGTGGAATTAAAGTCCTCATGCCATTAGCATAACACATTCTGCTTCATGAAGATTTCGGACATTTGAAGAGAGGATGCCAACCCCATGTGGCTTTCGAGGACAACAACCTCCTAATCAATACACAAAATAACATTCTACATATGCTGTATTTCCATCAGTGAGCGTTTGAAGGCTTTAGCATAGAGGAGTTGATATTGAACTCAGAGCTAATGTATGATTTACTCAGGAGTTCCTGTTTACATAACTCCAACTGACTGTACATGATTGTAAAAAGGACATTATTCATCACAATCTCCGGTGTTTATGATAATTCACACTGTCCAGTGTCACCCAAATGAGGATGGGTTCCCTTTTGAGTCTGGTTCCTCTCAAGGTTTCTTCCTTTTACCAATAGAGCTTTTCCTTGCCACAGCTGCCTCAGGCTTGCTCATTAGGGATTAGGGATTAATACAAATAAGTTTAAATATAAGTCTAATATTAATCTTGAACCTTTTGTACTATATTTCTTATGTTCTGTAAAGCTGCTTTGAGACAATGTCCATTGTTATATGCTATACAAATAAAAATGAATTGAACTGAATATTTTAAACACATATTTAACAGCAAAATGCAGCCATTATCAAAGAGATGTTTTAGATGTTTTCTTAGAGTAAGTGTTTTTTTTTTTCACCCTTAGCTATCCAAATAACTTCTGAGGAACACTTTTTCTTCTCCATCTGTAGTCTGGGATACTTGTTTTTATGCCTGGAATAAATTCAAGAAAACTCACTAGTATGTCATGTGCCCACTCGTGTAACACGGCACACACTTTGCAGTGAATGCTGTTTTTTTTTTTTTTAAAACAGATCTGTGCACACAATCCTTTCAGCCCACTGAAACTGGGAGTAAGCAGGTAATGTTTCTCTAAAACGCTACGTGTCTGAACACGCCAGTTAGTTATGGTTGTGAGAGTTAGTGTGCATCGGTGTCAGTGTGACTAAGCATGTGCTAATATCACAACTACGTGACTGTTCCCTTACACACACATATGAGACACATTTCCCATAACCTGAGGTTTATGGGAATGAGTTAAGGTGTTGTTTAGGCTATAGATATTCAAGATATTGAGACCTTTAAGTAGTGAGTTATGGCATTTTCAAGGCTCCAGAGAAGATTACATAGCTATAATAAATAGACCAAATCTGAACCCTTGGATGAACAGCAAGCGATGCACACACAATAAACCTGGCATCATGACTCAATCCTTCTTGTCATCTCAGACAATCGACTTTCTCATAGTGTGTGTACTACATAATCAAGGGAGCTGAGTGTACTGTGCTAGAGGACGCTTCTTTTGTCTTCGGAGTTTGTTTCAGTCTGTATTTAAAAAACGCCTGGGCTCTGCTCATATCACTTGCGATTTAAAGGCACTAATGAGAGTACAGACATTAGAAACAAATCAGGTAATAGCGCTGCTTTTATCTCACTGATGTCTCCCACTTACATATCAGACAATATTATCTTGATCCCTTTAGACTGACGCTAATGCCTTTGCACACAGTTGACCTTTAAGAATGTTCTTTACCATCACAGTAAATGTGGTGATCAGCACTACGCATGATGTTCTGTTCTTCAGTGCTGACTGCCAGGACAGCACAGCGAGCTTTAAGTGCAGTTTATGCAGAACAGACAGCCTTACTGGCCCTTTATTTGTTTGTCATTTATTCCATATCTAGATCTGAAAAAAAAAAAGTCAGAATACTGAGAAACATTGTTTGTCTCAGTCTGTATGACACAATATGTGAAAAACACAGACAATTAATTTTTTTCTTGGTGTGACTGGTGGCATGGACAAGTCAGAATAATCAGAAATCAGACATTACATATGCACAGAGAAAAAAACCCCAATAATGTAGAGCCAAGGAACACGGCATGATCAGTTAAAGCAGCTTTATTATTATGAGATGAAGTCATAACACAAGGTGCAACACAGCATATTGTGAAAAATCTTAGAAATGCTAAAAATGTAAAATATCATGGTTAATGTCAAATTGAAGTAATATTTCTCATTACAATATTATTATGATAAAAAATTATCATAATAATCATAAATTATTATCATCATAAATTATTATTATCATAAATTATTATTGTGATAAAAACAAATATTCAATTAATTAACTTATTTCTATTATTATTATTATTACTATTTTTTAAGCTTGAGAACACTTGGAAGATTGATTCCATTTACATTTACTAGATGTAAATATATATATCATCTGTACACAAGATAGATATAATATAAGATATTTTTTACATTGTCTGTACCGCTTATCCGATCTATTCTCGGGTCACGGGGAGCCTGTGCCCTTGCCATCTCAGGCGTCATTGGGCATCAAGGCAGGATACACCCTGGACGGATTGCCAACCCATTGCAGGGCACACACACACTCTCATTCACTCAAGCAATCACACACTATGGACAATTTAGAGATGCCAATCAACCTACAATGCATGTCTTTGAACCGGGGGAGGAAACCGGAGTACCCGGAGGAAACTCCCGAGGCACGGGGAGAACATGCAAACTCCACACACATGGCGGAATTGAACCCCCAACCCTGGAGGTGTGAGGCAAACGTGCTAACCACCAAGCCACCATACCCCCCCCCTTATAAGATATATATAAGATATATATAAGATATTAGTTAATATATTGTCTGTGTAAAGACTTGCACATGGCACATACTATTACAGATTTCATGTAAGAGTATATAATATATAATATAATATGGCATGTCTTAAAAATTTGGATCACAATACACTTTTTTAAGATACTGTTTGCTGAAATTATATTTTTTAATTACTTTTCAATTACATTTTTAAATAATATAACTGGTGGTAGCTTATTTTATACTTAATCTTTATCATATATAAATTTTATTTTTCCCTTAATGTGATTAATATGTAATATTTATTTTTAAACAAATAAAAATGTTTATACATTTTATATCACATATATTCGATGCACTACTATAACATTACTACTATACTATAACTACATTTTTAAATTATAAGAAGTTGCAGCAAAACAGAACAATAAAACTAATACCAAGTGAGTGAAAAAATTCTTTCTATTCTTTACACAACATTCAAAATCACCCATGTGAAAGATTCCTTTGAATAACTCACTGTGATTGCTCTGTGACATATCACCGCTTTAAAGCTTTTCCACTATACGCTATGGCACGGCTCAGCAAATTACACCACAATCCTCCATGTTAACACTGTCCACTGCCAAGCCAGCTGTGTTGTACTTATATACCTATGTTCAATTTGACAATCCTTCTTACCTAGGTAACATGTGATCCAAGCCAGGACAATCTGGTGGAGCTAAGAATAGTGCAGGCAGGTCACTGATTTATCAGGCCCAGTTGTACAGACATCCTGATTAAAATGTTTCCGGCTGGAAATGTTTCCCTATTGGCAGAAATTTTTTTCTGGTGGATTTAAGAGCCAGCAATTTAAATAATTTAAGGAGCTTAAAATAGCAATTAAATAATTCATATTCAGTTTTATTTATTCACCCCAAATAGCATTTTCCTATCACTGTTTGCTTTCCATTTCTTCCTTGTGATTTAAGTCAAATCTTTAAGTTAGGGTGCTTTCGAAGTCGGCTTCCTGTTCGCTATTTTGCAGCAGAGTGGAAGTAGCATAAAAAACCTGGTGCTGTCACGAATACCGTAGAAAGACATTAGACATTAGTGCATCCTGAAAATGGACGACTACATGTCATATTGTAGATTTTGTAGTCAAACACCTTTATATTTGCATTAAAGTATTGGCACACGTGGCTCTATTTGGGCCACTGACAAAAGTTTGCTCCTTTTTTCCACTAAACATTAAAGTCTATCATTTATGCATGTAGCCATTTTGACACATGTAACAGCTCCATAGACGGTTTAACATGAAATGTGAGATGCATAGTTTCAATTCAATCTCACTTGTTTGAATTTCAAGTAATATCTATAAGGCAACATCTTAAAACCCCCAGAGAGATGATTTCTACTTTCACAGATAAAGTTTGGTGATGCGAAAAGTTGCCAAACCAGGATATGGAAAATCCTTAGTCCACAATTGTGAAATAGAATCTACTCCACTATATACAGCTGGCGGTGCCTTATTACTACATAATAGACCTCATTTATCAAACTGGACATATATATGAATTTATTCATAAATCGTACACAGGAGCATTTAGACAAGAAATGTCTTCAGTATTCAAAAACTAGTTAGTTTGGGAAAATGTTTATATCCTATGTAGTCTCATGTTTATGTTTTCGTACACTCACTAATATAAATCTCCATTAATCAGCTTCACCTCTTATAATCAGTGAGTACAATTTTATATATGAATTTATATATGCTGTGTGGTTTCAATTGTTGATTTATTTCACATGCATAAATATTTGTGAAATTTGATCATATTAATAACATGAAAGAATCATAAATGAAAAGAAATAAGACTAGCTATTCATTTATACATTAGTGCAAGCACATACTGCACTGTTTAGCCATCATTTGACATTTTCAGCTCTTTGTGAGCTTTGCCTTTTTGCAGATTTGTGGTTGTCACTAAATGTAAATCAGCTGTATTGTCAACACGCTTGGTTATTTAGAGGAATTGGTATTTATCAACATACAGTATGCATGAGAATGGAGGAAGTCACTATTACTAAACCTTTAGGTCTGGGGATTTTTGGTCTTTGGTTTCTCTTACAAAAACATTTACAATCAACTTTACTTAAGATTGATAAATGAGGCTGTAAAGCTATACATAAACCTCTGGGTAATTGTCCTTGTTTTTTTTTCCCCCCTGTTCTCATAATCAAGGAACAGCTCATTACTTCCAGGACAACAGTCAGGACACACACAGGTCGGTCCGACCGCCAGCATCTGATTTAGCTTGTGGTGTCCCTGCGTTACATAATGAATTGAAAGGGCAACACATTACAAACGTCTGATGTCAAAGGCGTCTGCTTGTATTGAAGTGGGAAACATTTACCTCTTTTCTTTGAGAAGACTATTAGCAAGCTAATGAATATGAACAAATCTTGAGGGCATGCTTAATGAATAATAATAATGAGTAGAGAGCATCATCAGCGAAAAACACCTATGAGGTTAAGAACATGAGGTAGGACCGTTAAGTGAACTTTCACCTTTTCTTAAACAAGTAAAAAGTGTAAATAACATTTGCCAATAATTACCACTTCTAACACTGTAAAGAATCAGAAGTTAAGCCATCTTACCATGGCAGTGGAAGAGTAATTGGTTATTTGATTGCATGTTTGGGCTCCAGGCTCCAGACACAAAAACGCAACAGTTGAACAAACACACACTTGCATCTCAGACTCTCTGACCTCCCACCTCGAACACACACTCGGCTTGTGCCCCACCACTGCTTGTTCAATAACACCACGCTACATGCTGCCGAACAAGCAGAGGCTGAGACCGCGGTCTTGTCTATAGCAAACAACCAGAGATAAGAATGAACAGAGGCAGATACCTGAACTTCTACTGAAGATGAATTCTCCAGACTGATTCCAATATTGTATTGTTTAAAATATTACCTACAGACAGAGGTGGACAAAGTACACAACTTCCTTACTTGAGTGAAAGTACAGATACTACTGGTCAAACATTACTCCATTACAAGTAAAAGTTGTAAAGACAGTTTTTTTACATAAGTAAAAGTACAGAAGTACTTGTTTCTAAAAGTACTTAAGTATAAAAAGTAAAAAGTACATGTCAACGCATTGTTTTATTATTGTTGCATTGTTGTATGCAATACTTACAGTACCTTTTGTAGCAACCTAGTGAATATACTGACCAGTTTGTAGTATCTGTGGAATTAAGAGCTTTTAGAATGTTACAAAAACTATAGAAATTAAACAACTGAACTGACAAAAAAGACCGGTATAATCATTTTCATTTTTTTATTTAACACTCCTACCACCCCCAACAAAGAAGTACACATCTTTGTGTATCCATTCATGCACATTTGAATCAAGTGGTCTGTAAATGCAGACTGATCAGAAAACAAATCCAACCTGCTTTAAAACCCAGCTACACAACTGCAGCTGTATAACTGTCCAACAGCAACACTGCTTTAACAAAGAACAAAACAGAGAGACTTATTTGCCATCAAAACAAAGATATCAAACCATTAGTTGTGACAACGATACTATGTCTCACAGATCACTAGTAGAGAGAAATCGTACTATGGTCAAATAAGTCAAACTTAAAAAAAAGTCCTTGTTCCTTAAGTAGATGCTGGTTCTCAAAGTGATGCGAATTAATTGCTCCCCTTCTCGGGCTGAAGATCAATCCAGCTGCACTAAAAAGCCTCTCACAGGCCGCTGAGGCAGGGAGGGCGTGGTCAACTTAAGTGACAGAAGCAAACGTTATTGCCTAGCTTCATCATAAACAAAGCATTTCACATTTTATTCATTCTTATTGATCCAATATAATTGACTATTTGCATTTTATATGTTATATATCTGGGGACGCGGTGGCTTAGTGGTTAGCACATTTACCTCACACCTCCAGGGTTGGGGGTTCGATTCCTGCCTCCACCGTGTGTGTGGAGTTTGCATGTTCTCCCCGTGCTTTGGGGGTTTCCTCCCCCAGTCCAAAAACATGTGTGGTAGGTTGATTGGCATCTCTAAATTGTCTGTATTATGAGAGTGTGTTTGCCCTGTGATGGGTTGGCACGCCAGGGTGTATCCTGCCTTGATGCCCAATGATGCCTGAGATAGGCACAGGCTCCCCATGACCCGAGAATAGTTTGGATAAGTGGTAGACAATGAATGTTATATATATTTCCACATTTCATTTACACCATTTTAATATGCATTTACACCATTCTCAAGGCTCCTCCCTCCTGCGTTTAATGCTTTGTGGGCAATGTGCATCGTTCTGCACTTCCAATTTGTACCGAAAGTAGCAGACCATCCGGGAATTTTTGGAATACTCTTTTCAGCATACTACGATTTGGGGCATACTAATTCTATTTTAGAATACTATTTAGGATGGATAGTGTGAGAATTTGGATGCAGCATACATTTCTGCGTGTAATATCTAACTAATATCATTACCAATGCGTTGGTGGTGTATATGCAAAGCTATGGCAACTAGGCAAACAAATACATTAAAAAAAAAAAAACATTTACCTTACCATACATACTTCATGGCACAGGCAATATCCATTTCAAGATTGTACCAGAAGTGAAAAGTATACGTACCTCAATATGCTTCCGCAGGTTGGATGGAGAGTTTTTATAGGCTGTGATGTGGTTTGTTTTCGGTAAACAAAGCAAACAATTAAAACGAAAAGAATCTTTACTCTTTTCTAGAAACTGGAACATACTGTCTAAATATGGTCATGGATGTGCGCACTGCGGCGAAGATCTGTTGATGATGATCATTTTGCCACCAAGTGATCAGAGTTCAGAAAATGACCACTGAACTTCACGACACGTGACGCTACACAAGTGGAGACAAAAAATCATCCTCTGATTAATGTAACTACTTTCTACTCAATGACCTTGACAGAAATGTAGTGGAGTAAAAAGTAAAATATTTGTCTTTCAAATGTAGTGAAGTTAAAGTAACAAGTTGCCAGAAAAAATAATACTCAAGTAAAGTACAGATACTCAAAAAGTGTATTTAAGTACAGTACTCAAGTAAATATGCTTCGTTACTGTCCACCTCTGCCCACAGGTACTTGTATGCAAATAAAACAGATTTGGTAACATTTCTATGTCTATTCCTTTTTTGTGTGCAATTATGTAATAGGGAATGAAAGAAGCATTTCTACTTCCAGTTAAAGTAGACAACATCAGTTAGATTGCTCATCTTGACAAGAAGAGGGGGTGGTTAGAGGGAATTTATGTTATTTCACACATTTTCCATTTGGTTTTTTGGATAAAGATTTATAAAAGATGCAAGTTTTTCTGTAAAAACAAGTCATTGTGTGCGGAGTCATTTCACAGGATAACAATAATATGGTTGAACCGGGTCATAGAATTAGCCATGATCCACCCTAAATGTGTTTAAACCTCATGCTATAATTGTAACATGCTTTTAAACAATGGTTTCTTTACTGGTGGTCTGTAATCATCGGGTCTCCGTACAGTCTAATATGTCACTGAGGTGGACTGTAGGGCTTGCAACCACAGACAAGAGTCTTTCTTTCTCTCTCTGTTTCTCCATGTCCCCCTCTTTCCATTCACTCCTACACACACATTCACATGCTTCTAGTAACATTTAGTGGTATGGCTCAGAGTGCAGTGCTCAGATGAAGACTAGGCCTCTTTTGCATGTCCAGTGTGTACAGTGCGGCCGTTCTAAAATGCCTTGTGTTTATGTTAGCGGTGCTGGCTCAGTGGCCCACACACAGCTGGAGGGCTCATAGGCGCATAGGCGAGACATGCACAGAGAGGGGCCAAGCAGAAAGCTTGGCAAATTAGGCCCGCTGCCAGTCAGCTGTCTCTGCCACCTACCCCTTGGTCTTGATTCAACGGTCTGCGCCTCCCAGCATGAAGGTGCCAGCCTGAGTTTGGTTTTTTTGGCTGTCAGCATTTTATTAAAAAAAAAGCTTATGTAAGGGCTGTGGGGGACACATTAACTCTTCCATCACCACTTCTACAGGCTGCCTGCTTAGGGAGGAAATAGAGCATTAATTGTGTCCTTCCTTCCTTCCTTTTCCCCTTCATCTGGTTTGCTGTCTGAGACCATTTCAAACCAGAGCCTCAGTAGCATGTAGCAGCTTCTGCAGAACTGATCCAAAGCCTCTGACGTCTAGAGAGACAAAACCGCAAGCTCACAGATGCAGCGATAAGTACCGCCCTGGCATGACAGGCTGTTTTTTTCCTCCATACACAAACACTCCGACCACATGAATCAGCAGCTCAAAGGCACAGATTCAGGAGGCATTACTCACACGCACCCATGGCTGTGCTGTACACATATACTATAAAGGTCTGTACACTTGAATGTGTATTCTATATGAAGAACCTATTCAGACGAACACAATAGAATTGTTTAGCAGTTGCCTGTGGCATGTGTGTGTGTGTTTTGCTTTGGTGTAAAGGAGACTATAGGTGCTGAGAAGATCAAAGGGCTGCAGAAATGTGAAAATCAGATGTGTGCTTTGATTGTGAATTAAGCTGTAGTTCATATACAACTGACCAGGTGTTTCAGAGCATTGACACTTGAATGTGCTCAAGAAAGAGAAGAAAGACGTTTCATTATTTCACTGTTTGTTTGCCCAGGTGCTTGTAGGCAAGAACTGCATACTGACTTAACGACAGGTCAGGATTAGTGTACCCAAAGTTATGTTCAATAGATAAATCAATACAAATACATCATATAGAAACAAAAGTAGTCACTATCTGTAAGAAGCATTGTGAAAAATGGGCCCCTTGCAGATTCTCAGGTGTTCATGTCCCTCAGCAGCACTGAGGCACTAAGGAACATGAGAAGCTTTTTAAAAAAGAGCTACTCTGTTTAAGGCAAGCTCAGCAGAGACCTTGGACAAAAGTGGTGCGTGCCCATCTCCCCTCTCCCTGTCTTTGCCTCTGTTTGCCTTTCTTATACTTTTCTATTGTGGGCTGAGCTCAGACACTGAGTTCCAGCCTGCAGCTAATTTTTTTCCCATTTGGATCAAATTTCCCAGCACAGATGCTGCAACAGAAAAGACTTGTGAAGACCAATGCATGCTTACATCAAATTCTTGCTTGGCCTTAAAGACCTAAACAGCTTCGTAAAACATTTTGGCTAAGAAACACCAAGGCTCAGATGCAGACATGAAAAGGAATGCTTGAAAGCCAAGAGACATGAAACACCATGTTTGTTTAGGAATATGGCGCTGCTAGTTCACCAAGGTCATCTCAGCTAGCTGATCAAACATGGAATGCATTCTCTACCCAACTTAATGCTGGTAAAGTATCTTATTTTGCCATCTAGCTTCCTGGTCCCAACATGCCTGAATGTGGATAGTGTCATAATTAGGCAGGGAATGCAGTAAAAGAAAAGAAGATCTATGCCAGCTTAACTGTACTGGGATAAAAACCATTTGGAATGGACAAAAACATCCATCCATACATCTTTTATATGACTTATCTTACACTGGCTTTCCCAGAAGACATGTGTACAAGGCAGTGGACACCCTGGACAGAGTGCAAACCCACATACTATTCATAATTTAGAGATGATATTCAGCCTCCAATGCATGTCTTTGGACTGGGGAGGAAACTATAGCACCTGGAGGAAGCCCTATCAAACTCCACCCATAGAGATGGGAATTGAACCACCATACCCCTGATGCACGAGTTAAAGGTGCTAAACACTAATCCGAGTCTCCCTTGGACCAAAACATCAAACCATGGAATTGCTTTTCTTTAATGGTCTTCACAGTTGTGTCTGCTATACTAACCAACACAATGTTTGTGAAAGACACAGGTATGTTCAACACACTATCAGGACGGAGATGACGTCTATCTGGCAATCGACCATTCGCCAGCACGACACATGTACGTGTTGAGTGTTTGTAGATATAAGCTGACAGCCTCTGGAGGATTCAGGCATGCCATCAATCACTCATTCAGCCTCCCGTTCGTGCAGGTGGCCAACATGAGGAATAACAGATGAGCCTTGTCATTTAATAATACACAAACGTTCTGCTGCCATTGGCGTAAACACAGTGAGGCACTGGAAAATGACACTGATTTCCTCAGCATTAATCAGGTGTCTTGAATATATGAGAGAATTAAAACCATATTTTGATGCCTATAGGCTGACAGCCAGAACTGGCACCAGAATCACAAGTGATGAAGTGTGTATTTGCAGAGGATAAACTTTCTTCCAGGGAAATAACAAAGTATATGTAATTTCTTTTGGATTTTAAGAATATCTTCACCTAATAATTTTGACTTTTGCTCACTTCACATCTACTTTCTACTCGTTACTCGTTATTTCTACTTTCTACTCGTTACTCATTATTATAACTTGCTCAGGTTGTCCTAGGTTGACATAGTCTCCACACATAGGGGACTATGTATGCTAGCACCATGTTGGTTGTGTCTTCATCAGTGGACTTTTTTTATGAAGGTCCACTCCTCAGTTGGTTTGCAAGACTTTCCAGTTTTTTAGAATTTGTTAATATGTTAATATGCAACAGTGTAAAGAGCTTGTGTGTGATGAGATTGAATTTCTACATTTTACAGGTTAAATTCTTCTGACAGGAAGAATGAGCCCCATTCCCCATCACTGCAGTCTCTCACTAGGCTATTGCTATGTACACTATATACTTATATATCAAGTTTTTATTGTGACACATTTTGTATCGTTAGAGCAAGCTATTAACCATTCAGCTAGTTTGTGTTGTAACTGTTATTGTCATGCTAGCTAACACTTCAGACATTAAAGATTATAAGCTGCATATAGTTAGCCTTAGCTAATGTTTTCCCCCTTCTAGGTTTCTTGGTGAAAGTAGCATTAGTTCATCATAAGTTCATAAAAACAGTGGGAAATTTGAGGCAGATGTGTGAAACTTTTACTTTGACATATTACGTAATTTAAAGGCTTTGCACTTGTCTCTTTAAGAGGAGTGAAGAGTTTGAAGCTGTACTTCAACATTTACCAAAGTATTTATTTAGATGAGTATTTGCACTTTTACTTGTGTTGTTGCCAGCTCTGTTCCTAGTATTAGCTCGAAAGAATGGTCTCAATCAAAAGTCGAGCTTAGCCAACACAGCGCATGAGGCAGACAGCTCACTTAGCAGGAGACTTTCAGCCATTAACGTGTGCATGTGTTAAGATCTGTAGCGGGGGAAGGGAAGGGTAAAGAAAGGAGAGAAAGAGAAGGAAAAAGGAGCAATCCAGACAGCCACTTTCACAAGATAGGACATTCAACTAGCCAATTAATTGTTTCACACACAGTGCATTGCACAGGTTGCACATTAGTAGAAGTAGAGATGGTGAGTTGGGGTTATTCTGCATTAATTACCAGAGCTAGATAACCCTAACTGTCCATAAACACATGGGACTTTACACTTCACTATCTTTTACTAAGATAATATTCCGGCTTATTACCTATTTTTGTCTTCGAATGTTTTTCCTTTAGGCAGAGACCGTAAGAAAGCATTTTGACAGCTGGTAATTTCTCCATTCTCAATTTGACGGAACATCGGGAGACAGATTCCCTTTTTTTCCCCCCCCGCACATTTCAGTGACTTAGACTCAAACATTGTATACATGCATGACTGTAGACCCAGTGTGTGTGTTTGTGTTCCTCCACACATAATTAGTGCTAAATCTCTGGCATGCTGTCACAGTTTGCCAAAATAAGAAAAGCTCTCCACATTATACCTCCACATTAATGAGGGTGCACAGTGCATGAAATAATCCATGTGAATTTTTCTGTGTATGCTATCTCTTAATTCCAAAAACATTTACACCCATGCAGGAAAGAACACACACACACACACACACACACACACACACACACACTATGAAGTAAATTCCACAAATGTATGCCCTTGTCCTTTGGCAGACGTTAAGAGAGAAATTATCTTGCAGAGGAAAAGAAGGAATTTTACACAGAGGGAGAAAGTAACGTTCACAGAATCAGTTAAATCAATGAATACCTAAAAGGGTTGTCCTGCACTGGAAGGTTAAAGAAGCATGGATTGCACAATTATGTTGCCAGATAACAAATACAGTCATGTGAAAAAGTTAGAACACTCCATAAAAGCCTGTGTTTTTTTAACATAGCTAAACATATAGGCATTTGATCTTCATTTTAACAATATTGAAAGATTCAAGTAATATAACTAAAATAAAACCAAAGATTTTTTTTTTTTTAAATGTGAGGGAAAAGTAAGGACACCCCCACATTTATTTGTACGTAAAAGGTATAAAATGACCTACAGGTGTATCACATCAGGTGCAAATGATTAGAACACTGTTACAGAGCATTTTGAAGGACGCTTGCCTTATTTAACCTCAGACATTTAGCTTGGTTTGCTCTTAATTGTTGAAGTGAGAGGTATCACCATGGTGAGATCCAAAGAGCTCTCTGAGGCCTTCAGAAAGAAGATTTTTGATGCTTATGAGTCTGGTAAGGGATATAAAAAGATCTCAAAAGAATTTGTAATCAGCCATTTCATTGTCCAGAAAATCATTTACAAGTGGAGAACATTTAAAACAACTGCCAGGTCAGGCCGTCCAAGCAAATTCATCCCAAGAGCAGGCCGCGATGCTTAAAGACATCTCCAAAAACTCTAAAATATCATCAAGGGACCTACAGCAAGCTTTTGCTACAGTTTATGCCAAAGTGCATGAATCTACAATCAGAAAGAGACTACACAACTTTAATTATTATGGGAGCTGTGCAAGAATGAAACCTTTGCTGTCTAAAAAAAACATGAGGGCAAGATTGAAGTTTCCCAAAGAACCCAGAGACAAAGGCCAAGACTTCTGGAATAATGTGTTTCAGACAGATGAGTCTAAAATTTAATTATTTGGACACTATAACAGGGCATGTTTGGCGTAAACCAAATACAACATTTCAGCAAATGAACCTCATACCAACTATAAAAAATGGAGGTGGAAGTGTTATGGTTTGGGGATGCTTTGCTGCAGCAGGATTCTACATTGTATCAGAAGGTGCTTGAGGACCATGTAAGACCATCTGTCAAAAAAATTTAAGCTAAAGCAGAACTGAACCTTGCAACATGACAATGACCCAAAACATGGCAGTATATCCACCAAGGACTGGCGGAAAAGTAAAAAATGAAGAATTCTGGAATGGCCGAGTCTAAAGATCTAAATCCTATTGAGATCCTCTGTGGTGATATGACACGGACTGTACATGCAATAAACCCCTCAAACATCACACAGCTGAAAGAATTCTGCATTGAGGAGTGGGTCCAGTCAGAGTCAGAAACTGGTAGATGGCTACAAGAAATGTCTCATTGAGGTTATTTCAGCCAATGGGGTAACACTAGCTATTAGGGCATATAGTGTCCTAACTTTTTCCTCAGGTGAAATACTCATTTTTGTTGATTTCTTTTGTTTAATAAGTGAAAAAAAGTGATATTTTGTGGTTACGTGCAATTACATCACTTTCATCTACAGGTACAAATTAAAACAAGATCGGAAATTGACATATTGACATTTCTTAATAAAGAACTGAATATTCAATGGGGTGTCCTAATTTTTTCACATGACTGTACCTGCTTGAAAATGTTAGCTGGATTGCAAACATATACAGTAGGTATGTTGTGGGGATTATTGTCTATAAAACATATGCTGATATGTTACTAGTTTTATCAAAAGGAGGTTCAGACATGTGAGTATTCATATTTATAGAGCATAAGGAAGACTTTTGAAACAAAAACACTGAAACTAAAATAACATATGTTATTAGACGCCATTGCATGACTGATTCTGATGTTTCTCAGTAAAGGATTTATTCTACACTCTTCTGAGCTATATTCTCAGGGGTCTATCATGGCTTAATGTCAGTCCATTTCAGGTGTGTAATTCTAATCATTCACTGGCACTCCAAAGCCAAAATTATGCGAGCCATGCTGGAATAAGTCCAGAAACAATAAATGCCTAGCTGTGAAATTACAACAGCTGTGCTGTCTGTTCTGTCGTTATAAGTAAAAGCCACACACCAGGGCAAAGAAGATATGGCAGGGGAGTGCTGCTAGGTTATGAGTGATTGGCATTGATGTCTTTGGTCAATAAAAGCAATAACAGTGTTTACTCTGTGGGTTAGAACTCCAGCGGCAACAGCATCTGTGAGCTCTTATCAGTGCATGGGCTCGGCAGGAAGCAACAGAAAGCTGGGCTTATCTGTGTTTTGGTCTGGACCTCTGAGGATGGGAGGTTTCAGTTTTGGGTCAGGTTTGTTTTTAGAGAGAAAGGGAAGCAGAGAAACATGACCTGAGGAGCACTGATGCAGTCAGGCTGGAGAATGCAGTGGAGGGTGGAGAGTGGATATTCTAAGGTCAGGAGGGACATTTGTTAATACAGCAGCCCTAACAAGGTTCACAAGAGAGCTTCAAAAAACCATTATATGTAATCTGGAGTAACAAAGTTATGAGCAATAAGCTTCTTGCAAATCATATACATACACTTAATTATTAAAATGGCAATGGTGGAAATAGAAATGATGATTTTTCTAGTTTGAATTTTTTATTTTTTTTATCTAACAAAGCATCATTGTTGATACAACATTTCAATCTGGCAAATTCCTGTACAGGAAATGGAGTACATTTGAATGATTGTAAAATAAGAATGATTGTAAAATACAAACAAACAAACAATCAAACAAACAAAGATGTCCCCTAACTACTAACACAGTCCCCTAATTGCTGTAAACCCAATGATGCAAAAATTCTCCATGGATTTCTACACCTGAAAAGTGTGAACACAACAAAACACACTGTGGGGTGATAAGGTGAAAGGAAAGGAAGTTTCATTTCTATATATCTAAAAATGTTACATGATAATGGTGAGATAAAAGGTGTTTAAGATTAGGATCGTCAAATTCAAATCATTAATAAGAAAATATTATCATTCCTCTCCTCTTAGGTATGCTATAGGATATGAGTAAAATATAATTAGATTAAAATCATGGTGCTACATTTTATATTAAAAAGTGCCAGATGTCCTGTAACACAAACAGTAAAGTGACTAAGTCAATAAACACAATAAATAAAAAACAACAGGTTAGACAATAAATTAATAAACTATACAATAACCAATCCAGTATATACTAAAACACGACACAGTAATCAGAGGTGTCAATAGCAATGGTAATAGTGTTAGTAGTACTGAGCTGCAGTATGTGTAACAGGACATTTGCATGACAGTTTAGTAAATGTTGTGTCTCTCTGTATGTCTCTTTTATGAAGTGTGTACTGAGAATAGTGGAGTAGAAGAGGTTCAACAGCTTACTAAAATTCACTTTGATTATATGTTTCTTACATCATTCCACTTAATGCTAATAAATGAGCCAGCAGTCTGTTCATGTATCTGCAAGAATCTGTACATTCTATCTATCTACAGTGGATATAATTCTACACAGCACTGTAAAAATGAATTTTTGTGATGTAAAAAAACTAAAAACTAAAAAACTAAAAAATAAATCGTCAGAACTTTTACTGGACAATGTGAAATTACAACATTCATTCATTGTCTACCGCTTATCCGATCTATTCTCGGGCGTCATCGCCCATCAAGGCAGGATACACCATGGACAGAGTGCCAACCCATCACAGGGCACACACATACACACACACTCTCATTCACTCAATCACAAACTACAGACAATTTAGACCTACAATGCATGTCTTTGGAATACCCGGAGGAAACCCCCGAGGCACAGGGAGAACATGTAAACTCCACACACACGGAGGTGGGAATCAAACCCCCAACCCTTTAGTTGTGAGGCAAACATGCAAGCCACCAAGCCACCAAGCCACCGAGCCCCCCGAAATTACAACATATAAAAATAAATTTAATTGTTTGCATTGGTTCACTTTTTAGACAATATAATACTGCACTTTTACACAGTAAATATGTTTCTCTATAGTTTCTACACAGTTAAGCTTGCTTTAAATTCTCAGATTTTGAAAAAAATATTATGTTTTTATTTTTATTGTTGTGTGCCAATACACCAATGCAAATTCCTTGAATGTGTAAAACTCACAGTACTTGGCAATAAAGCTGATTCTGATTAAGTGAAAAGCAATCAGAAACATTTAAAAAACAAATAAATAAAAGCTTATCAATAAAAGTGCGGCATGGTGGTGGCAGCAGCATCATGAGTTAATTTTTATTTAGCCACTACTGGGGCTTTATCAAGGTGAAGGGAATGATGAATAGCTAAAAATAATAGCCGATTTTATTGTAAAACCTTCAGGTGTCTGCTAGAATTTCACCTTTCAGCACGACAATGACCCAAAGCATACATCCAAATCAACAACAAAATGGCTTAACCAAAAAAATCAATGTTTTTTGAATGAGCTAGCCAGAGACCTGATCCAACTAAAAATCTGTGACCTGAAGTGGACTGTGCACTGGAGATGCCCTTACAATTTCATGGATCTAGAATGTTTTGGAAGAACCAGTGGGAAAATAATTGAGAGCCAAATAGATAGACTCTTACTCAAAAAGACTGAGTGGTGTAATAAAAATCAAGGTGCTTCAACAAAGTATTAGTTTAGGGGTGTACATACTTACACAACTAGGCACACACAAGAGCACACAAAAAATAAATGCCAACAAACAATCCTCAAGAAAGAAGTGGAAAACATAATTTATTGATAAATATTATAAATGGGGTAAATGTTCAGGAGTAGAATATAGTCTTATAAATGGCACATTCTAAAGAAGACGACGCAAAGAGCAAATCAGGGAGAAATCACATTTTTGACGTTTCAATTTCCTCATGACATTCTGCCATTCCAGTAGGAGATATTTTTACCACGTCTATAGAACAGGCCTTAATAGAGGTGCGGGAGGTTACATGTATCAAGAATCATTTCCCGGTTTATTATTTACTGCTAATATCGGGTGCTATATTAAACCTATGAGATCAGCTTGGGAATGTTTTCCGTTTTGGGGCTGCAGTTACCATGTATATGATGTTTAGCACTTCAGAGGCTGTAAAATGACTATTATTTATCCAGGAGCTGGTTTCATATGTGCCAATCAACAAAGTGACATTTTGTTATTGATTTAGTAAACATTAAACTTGCTCAGTATTTTGAAATTCATGCTCCAGTATTTCATACAGTATCTCCAGTATTTCAGCAGTATTTCAGTATTTCATGCTCCAGGTTCCCTGTGTGAGACCCTGTGTAGAATAAGTGGTACAGAAAATGGATGGATCCTTTGCTTATCTCATTAGTCAAAATTAAGCTGAGACTTTAAGTTTAGAAAAAGCACAGACCAGAAATCATAGATAGATAGATAGATAGATAGATAGATAGATAGATAGATAGACAGATAGACAGATAGATAGACAGATAAAAATAAAAAACTTTATTGTCATTGCAAAGTACAGGTACATAGCAACGAAATTCCGTTTAGCATCTACCAGAAATGCAAATAGTAGAAATTGTGCAAATGAACAAGTGCAGATAAATATGTAAATATGTATATCAATAAATAAGGCTATGTCAGAATGTGCATAGAGAAGTATGTGCAAGTTGTACTTACAGCAGATAAAGTGTTGTGTAATTATATATTGTGCAAAATGTGTGCATTATATACATTGTATGTACAACAGTAACATTGATAATATACAGATGTACATAGTACATAGTTTATATATAGTACATTGTACATAGTGTGTGTTAAATTTTTTATATATATATATATATATATATATATATATATATATATATATATATATATATATATATACAGATCCTGCTCATGGCCATTCCAGGAACCCCATATGTGAGGTTGGAATGCACAATAGATTGGATGCTAGTTCATCACAGAGCTCCATGCACACACCTTTATACTTTATACAATTCACACACACCAATCCACCTACCAGCATGTTTTTTGAAATCTGGGGAAAACATGCTCTGAAACACCACAGCAACCTAAGATTCGAACCAGAACTGAAGCAGGACCCAGAAGCTGTGAGGCGTCATGAATGTAGATTCTGCACCACTGTAACACCAAGACGAGAGAAACAATCTCTTAAATATTAATGGTACCTACAAATAGTATATTCAAGGCCTTGAACTCAGTGACTCCATGACTTGCATTCTCATAAATAACCACTCCACTTTTATAAGGCTTTCTGGATTTGTCATATGGAAGCATTATTCCTGGAAATTCCTGGAACAGTAGTCTCCTGCTCACCCTGGGCTATCACTTAAAACTGACCTTCCATTACTGACAGTATAGAAATGGTGTGAGGCTGTCAACAGACCAGACAATGCTGCTGTGTGAAACTAATTCACAAATATAAGACACAATACAGGAAACATGCACAAATTCTGAGCAGATGACATGCTGTGAATAATCTCAGTGTTCAGTCACTTCTTTCTGGATCGTTTCCCTCGAATGCTTTTAGAATTTAATCCCAACTCACAGCGCAACTGTTTTGTATTCATTTTTTCCCTCTTCTACAATTACTGCTTTTGAAGAAACAAATGCACTGCTAAAATCATTCCAACTTTAAACATTTTTCATTTTTTTTTCCAATCAAAACCAATTTGTGTAATGTTTACTAATGGCATTAACAGGCCAGATGCTTGCCGAGCCTATCTAAGTGAGCGTGCCAGTTTCTGGTTCTGGAGGCAACAGCATACGGTTTTGCTTGCAAATTTTATAAACAGATCTGTTTGGGTTTAGGCAGTGCTACAGAGAGACACACAGGCAGCTTCACACCAGCCCGCCATCTGGGTCTGCACAGGGAGTAGTTAGGATGACGATACAGGCGCGCTTTCTGCGGCACGAGTGTCAATGATTTGCTTTGCTTGTTGTTTTCTGTCATCTTGATAGTCTTTTGAGGCAACAGAGCAGCTAATAAAGGCGCAACAGAAAGGCTGTAAATGCGAGTGGGAGGGGGAGGAAGGCATCCAGCTGAGTGCTGAACTTGTGTAGACACCGCCAAATCAGCTTAATTCAGATCTTTTAGAAGCTGCACATGTGCGCATATCAAAAGCTTCATTCGCATTCATGCATGCGGCCGGGTAATCAGGTTAGATATGGTATGCAACACTATACTGTCAATATCTATCTCTATTATAGCATACATTTCGTGTTTTGTTACTTTTACTTAAACCCATCCGAATGATGAATGTATTTATATTTAGATTGTTTATCTAATTCCAGATAAACACACCTGAGAACACTCCTTCATGCCAGGTCCCGGGGATATTCTTGAATAAGTGCATAAATATTAATAATGAAATTGGCAGAATATATGTATTAATGATGTTATCAAAGATGTTCACTTGTTCAATAGCTCATGGAAATTTTCAGGCCTAAGTCATCACTTGAGAGTGTTTAATGAGGGGAAATCTGTACTTTGCAGACCATATAATAAAGGATCAGGCTCCTTGATCGCAATGAACTCGTGAAGCACTCTTAGCTACCCGTGCTAATCAAGCAATAGAACAGCTACTGGGATGACTTTTAAAATAACTCACCTAAGCAGCAGTGCCTGAACAACCTGCACATCAGTGGAGAGAAGGGACACATAATGGGTCTGGTCACGGTTGATATGCTGTGTCAACATATGGCCAAATACAGAATCAGCTCCACAACAAATGTGAACAGAATGTTAATCAACTTTGTGAAGATCCTTGAAACTTTTCTAACTATAGTTTCAGTGTACTTGAACCCAAACAGTGCTTTTTGCCTGGGAGATTCCTTAGCTTTATCTTAGCCGGTGGATCTTTCAAAGAACATGTTATCCTGGAAATGATAGGCCCTGTGGATGAGTAGGAAGGAGAGGAAAAAGCAACACTCTCACAGAGGCCCTTTCAGTAGAAATCTGAGCAGTAATACACACTCCCAAAAAGAACAGGGGAAGAGATAATCAAAGCCATACAAGCATGGCAGGCATCCAACTTTCCACCTATAGATTAACATATGTGGCAAACCAAAGTGGGAATGTGGTTGTATACTGTTAGATATCCACACTCATGTCTGCAGAGTGAAAGTCACCAAGTACAGTTGTTTTGATTGCATTTTGGAGTGATGGGATAGGATTGGGACACTTTACATATAAATAACATACACATTAAAATGTATATATATTTTTTAATAACAAGGAACTTTGTGGTACTTTAACATGATTTTGACCATTACAACTAAGCTTTTCATGTGAGACGTTTATCTAAAAGAATCGGGGGGGAAAGGGTCCCCTGATAACCTGCAAATTTGATTCCTGTTGCCATTGTAAGTTGAGAGGCTGTCACATGGAAACAGCTGCATTGATACACTGGAGTCCAGTGGCTGCTGAATGAAGAGAGGCTTACATCAAGCTTCCCAGTGGGGGGAGAAGTTTGACCAATCAAGAGTGACCGCTTAAGAGTGTGAGATTTGATTAAAAAAAAAAGTCTTTGCTGCTTTCAAGAAGTCAGAGGAAGGGGGCAGGGGAAATAGTACAGGACACATTCAACACTCACATGCAACAAGATGGCCTTGATTGAGTGCAATCACACACACAATAAAGCAGACATACATGCCATCAGTTCCAGCTGATTTATTTGTCAAGATACAGACTTCAGCATGACGACATGTAACGCATTTTCCTTTGCTACAAAACGCAGATGGTCCATTTCAAGAGTATATTGCACAAAATAATGAAAAATAAAAATGCCATTAAGATGGTAAAAATGCAAAACAATTTTTTTTTTAGTTTCACACTTGCTATTTGGGACCCATTCACACTGATATACATAAACTCCTAGCTTTTACTATATTACAGAACATATACAATCTTGAATCTAGTACCAACAATGAGGCCTAGAATTCCCCAATTCCATTGTACATCTCTAGAGAAACGCATGGTCAGATCTACACCTGTACACAGCCTAGAATGTGAAATCATACCAAGGCATTTAAGTTGCAAAGATGATGTCATTTAACCCTTGCATGCTTGAATCAATGAAACCGGGTAGAAGTGCCTGAAGAAACCTCACTGAGAGCACAGTAAGAACATTCCCTTTAACTGTACAAAAATATGCCAGAAAATATCACTTTTCGCATTTTTTTTTTTAAAAGATGAGGTATGTTGGTTATGTATCAAAAACTCTTCCTGCCATACCTGTGTCCTAGAACAGTTTAATCTCCGCATCTCCATTGGCTGGAGGGTTACAAAAAACTAATTTGTGGCATACGGGAAAAAAAAAAAAAAAAAAAAAAAAAAAATCACATAAAACCCTCTGGAAAAGTGAACATCCTGAAGTGGTGTAGACTCGCCTCCTTCCGAGGAACAGCCGCAGTTTCAGCTCCCTGTAGACACACGAGGTGGGATGTGAATGCATAGTTCATCTTTTTGACATTTTGCTCTCCACCTGCGGCCTCACACTGAATTAAACACCCATAAAACCCTGTGGCGGTGACAAAGGTTACTTTTTTTTTCTTTTTCTTGCCATGCCACCTTTGTCGTGGCGCGTCCGCTTCCATTTCCTCCTTGCGCCACCCGGAAGGGGCACAAACCCAAGAGGCGAGTCTGAAAGAACCTGAAGATGCGCCGGTCACCTCGCTGACCGAGGACAGTTGGGCTTGTTAGTAGGTGAACACCAAGTCGGAGAAGTTGGCCTCAAGCCAGTCCCCTGCGATCATCTCGCTCAGCTCTGGAGTGCAGTAGTCCGGGAACTCGAAGTGGGAGCCGAGGCTGCCCTCGCTGAACGAGTCCAAGTCCTTATCCACCAGAGAGAGGCACAAGTTCCCTGAAGCGTGGCTGGTCGGCTCGCCGCCCGCCGCCAGGTTTAAGCTGAAGTCGACCAGCAGGTCGTCCGCGTCCTCGCCGCACGATGACGATGAGATGGACGCAGAGCGGAAAGACGGAGCCGGCGAGAGCGCAGAGGGTCGGCTTGCGTGGTGCGGCTGTTGCTGCTTCGTAATGTTCTTGAAGCTGTAAAAAAGTCTGGAGCCGGCATTAGCGCGACCGGACGACTCGTCGTACATGCTCGCACCCTCCGACTCCGCGGCTGAACTCAGCGTGGGACTCGCGGGCACTTTGGCCACACCGTACGGCCTCAGGCTCTCCTCGTCGTCCTCAGCTTTAAAGCGCGTTGGAGACTCGTCATCGTAGTCGTCCTCATCGTCATCGTCGTCGTCGTCTTCATCGTCGTCTTCGTCGTCCGTAAGTTCCCTCTTGACTGACTTGCTGACTTTTAAGTTTGTGAACGCGTAGCTGCACCGGACGTCTTGCGCGACTCTCGCACTGACGCCGACACTCCCCGGCTTGCTGGGCTTTATCTTTGTGCATTTCTTTGCGGCAGCTTTGACAGCCTTGTTGCCGTTTTTCTCTGGCGATAGCGCGCCCGGTTTGGAAGTGTTGTCCAGCTTTGGTTTCTTCTTCGGTCTGTACTTGTAGTCTGGATAGTCAGCCATGTGCTGCAGGCGCAGCCGCTCTGCTTCCCGGATGAACGGGATCTTCTCACTGTCCTTCAGCATTTTCCAGCGCTTGCCGAGTCTTTTGGAGATCTCGGCGTTGTGCATGTCCGGAGACTGCTCCATGATCTTCCTCCGCTCGATCTTCGACCACACCATGAACGCGTTCATGGGCCGCTTGATGTGGCCGGTGGCTGTCCGGCACCAGTCCGGTTTTGGCGGCACGGGGCTGCAGACGCTCATCTCGGTCTCCTCCGTGTCTGTGGCCTCACGGGACGCGCCGCTCTCCGTCTCGCTGTGTTCACTTTGCTGTACCATGGTCCGCTGTGCGGCTTCACACTTCCTCGCGTTCAAACGCTGTTTCCTCCACTCGCACTGATTTTTTTCCTCCTTTCCGCAGCCTTAAAGCTCAAGTCAAACCTCTTTTCAAACTTACTGGCTCCCTTCTTAACTACTTCTCGGCGTTTTTTTTCCACGCCTGCTACGTCACTTATAATTATCCAATAGCTCGGCTCTACCCCGCCCCTCAAGCTCCTTCGGCTGATCCGTTACCTCCTCGCGTCTGCTGCTGCGATTTGATTGGTGGAGGGTCTTTGTGGGCGGGGTTTTTAGTGTCAGAAGCGCATGGGGAATTTGAAAGAACACGGTCTTGTCAAAAAGATAGACATCAGTTTATTGCCCGAAACCGGCAGATAAGACAGTCTGGGTTTTGTGCCATCGCGAAATAAATGAATATAGGTTATTCTACTCTTGTTTTAGTTAAAAGTCTTGGTGTTACACTGTTTATGATGTTTGGTGGTTTGTAATATTCTACAATAGTGTTCTTCACAATGCAAAATAATAGAATGTCTCTACATAATAGAAAGGCTCTATGTACTTTAATATAGCATGCAAAATCTACTAATGAGCCTTAAATGTTAAACCATACTTATGAAAAGACATTTCTAATACTTGTGTCTTCATGCGTTTGCATAGTTAGGTAAGGAAAATGCTGAAGGGTTTGCTGTGTCAAGCAGGACAAGAAGCTCTTTCCTGGCAGGCCACCACAGACACCAGCAGCGTTAGGTGGCTGCCAAGCTTCCACTGATAAGCAGCTTCTCTCTATCTCTCTCTCTCTCTTACTCTCTCTCTCTCTTACTCTTACTCTCTCTCTGTCCCCTAGAGGGCAATCATTTACCCCTCGGAAACCACAGTGCCCAGCCACCACTAACACAGTGCTGCCTACTCTCTGTTCTCATGTGGTGACACATTAGACATGCAGTGAGAGGATCTTGCCCCCCGCAGGCAGTGCATGGTGACTTTTACACCAAGCTATTGAGATATTGCTTCAGATTAATTTCCACTGGCACGACACGCTGCTACTGGCCCACATCACTGACCGACTGCTGAGGTGGATAAAGATCAGCTGCTTCAGAGCGACCACCTGTCAGTGATTTAAACGTCTTCAATCGTGACAGGGCTTGAGACATTTTGGACTTCTTATGATTTATTTCATTTGTTGGTGGGTTGATTTAGATCAGATTTTCTGTAACCATTAAAGAATTGAATACAGAAATGTTACAAACTAAATGGATTTTTGCTCTAGTACGCTGAAATTTGTAAATGTACAGTGGTTTTGTGGTTGAGTGTTAAGACGGTGCCTTTTTAAGAATTCTTATTATCACATTAAGTGTCTCCTGCTGCAACCCTACCCCCATCAATTATAGTCTCCTCCTCTGAGTACTGCTGTGTAACAGTAAATTAGATGCCACTTTTATAACATACCTATCAGAGAGAGAAGGAAAGAAAGAATCAGACGGATAGATTGAAAGTGTGAGACAGAAAAAGGAGAGAGACATTGAAAGACAGAGAGCCCTCCAGATGGGAATGACTCATCTCCTGGCTGGTGCTTATCGTCCAAAAACTGGGCGCTACTGCTCCCCCCACAGCAGCACAGAAGGAAAGGATCAATAGGCAGCCCTGACTATCCACTATCTGATATTGAAGATGAAGGAATGTATTCCTTCTGAATGGCCCCCAGACTGGTGTGTTCGATATTCCTTCAATCTTGTCAGCTCACAAAAGGCTAAATTCGGATTAGGTAACTTCAGGGCCCAAGCACCGTGGCAGCCACACTCACTAATAAAATTTCTCATTTCAGACATATCTCTGATTATTCCACTGACACATGAATTGATTTTGAATGTTTTTTCTGTAGTTTTTTTCACCTTTTACCTTCAAGTGCAAACTGTAGAAAACAAATGTGACACTTTCAGACGTAGCCGTTCAGTTAGAGTGGAGAGCCACATTCACATAAATGAGTTAACTTGGGCTACATCCTGGCCATTGATTAGGAATGCGCCAGCCAGCTTTGGTCTAAGGGGGACATGGCTCAGCTAATGGCCACCGTTAGACGTGTGAACTCAAAGCACAGTTCAGCAGGTATGCAAATGGCCTGTTGTGAGTGTTATGTCACACTTTTGTTTCTGGGGGCTGTAAAGCTGTGTGAATAAGCAGTTGCAAAGATTTTACTGGGGCTTATAGGGTTGGCTTAAAGATGTCACATACCTAACAACCATGCTGCTTTTAAACTGTAAGTGGAAAGTACATTGTTGGTATCTTCTAAATAAAAAAAAAAATTGTAATGTGTTTAAAACTATTTCATTAAAGAAATGAAACTTAAAAGAAACTAAAAAACTGCATTGCACATATGAATTCCCAACCAAACGTGTCTTTGGTTACAAACCCCTCTGTTTTTCCATTACTTCACTTTCTCTATTTGAAATAGCATGGCTGAGGAGAAGCGTGTTGTTATCAGGGCTAGATAAGCAGCCTCAGAAGTGCAATACATACTGTAATGATTCCATGTCCCCCAACTTTGAACATCTGAATCCCTGCTGCCTCTTGACGAGAACATAAACAAGGTGTCCTTAACACTCTGGTGAGTGTTTGTCTGCACACACACACTCGCTTGAGCTGGTTATCCACCACTATTCTCTAAAACCATGCACCACTCTGTGTATATAGTAAAGTGAGTTGTGTAAGCCTTTTGCATCATTTTTTTAAATCATGGCTCCTTTGCCAGTGCTCATGTCTGGTCTCTCCACATACATTACAACATACTACTACTACTACTAATTTATTTCATATAAACATAACTGTGGCAAATATTTATCATTGGCTTGAAAAGATCTGAGGTTCACTTTGGTATAAGGTCCTTTTCTGTCCTGAAAATAAAGCTTGTGGAGAATTATCCGAAAACCCATTCAACAGGAAATGTTATCAGATCTTTCAGTAAAGCAACAGGTTATAAGAAGGTTAGGCTGTCACATTACAAAGATGCTCTACCGTGTAATAAAAATGTTGCTCACACACTGTTGCTAGATAAACAAAAATGGGGGTACATGGTGGTAATTTATTTACAGATTAAATGTTTCAGGAGCATAGTTGGACCAATGTAGGACAGATTAAACTGTTTTTGCTAACAAGCTACCTAGAATTATAACGTTCTCCTAATCTAAAAGTTTATCTGGGATCATGCAGTAGAAATCTTAAATGTTTTTGATTGCATATCCGGTTTACGGTATGCAGCCATGTCTACAGCTCATTTACAATCTTTCCTGACGTAAATACAATCCAAGATTCTGCCAAGTAATACTATTGCTTCAGGGGAACCTGTGACTGCTTATGTTTAGTGCTTGCCTAAGAAATGTCGAAAATATTTCTTTTTCATCAATCAGCTAAGCTGTAATTGGCCATCACTGCACTGTTAGTTGAACTACCACATAGCATGTGTTCAGTACAGTAGTCATTGTCTGTTGTCTTCCCGTGATAGCACACTTGTTTGGTCATTTGTGTGGTAATAGTAAACATGTATGCAGAGGCTTTCGGAGGCCCTGACCTGCTATAATGAGAGTGTGTTTAGTCTGAAGGCCAGGTCCTGTGTTGATGGATTGCCCTGCCTGCGGGAGGGAGCTCTTTTTTCAACTCTCTGACACTGGCAGAAAGAGCAGAGTGGACATCGACTTGCATGTGCTTATGTGCCCTTTTCAAAATTATTGATTTACTGAAGCCTATTAGATGCCATATCTCTACATTCTACAGTTCATATGTGTGGGTTGGCAAAGGGCAAGATGGACAATCTGCAACTGTGTTGTTGCTATATTATATCATCTATATGGCTTGTCCTGTTTGGATCACAGTATGGACAGTTTTGGTTGCTGAGGAGCTAGTCACAACTGGTGCTGTAGTATATTTGGGCTTAATGATTAAAGCCAGTATGATTCGACTGCAGAAAAATGTGATGGTGAAAGATAAGATGAAAGACTTGGCTCAGTGTTCATATTTTTTGGATAGTCATCTTGCAGGAATAAGAAAAAAAAGAAGTTCAGTTTACTAAGTGCAGCTGCATGAAAAAACTTTACAGTGCATTTTGCTAGCAAGTCAGTCTAATGTTCATATTAGACTGGGTGTAAGCTCAAATCCCAGCACCATTAAGCTGAAACTGCTGGGCCCCCTAATCAAGGCCCTTAACTCTCAATTGCTGAGTTGAGATAAAAATGTAAGTCGCTCTGGATAAGGGCATCAGCCAAATGTCTTAAGTAGACAAAACAGTATTAAATATAAAGTACAAGTATTAAAATTATGGCAAAGAAACAAAACACAAATGGACATGCTGTTTTAGGAAAATAATCAATTACATGGTGGTGTGATGCTGATATTACTCTGAAATTAATTATTTTACAATAATAGCACGTCCTGGAGCGTATCCTTCCTCTTATACCACTGTTGTTTTTTTCCATCCAGCCATTTTCTGTATCATTTATCCTACACAGAGTCACAGGGGACCTGGAGTTTATCTCAGGAGACTCAAGGCACCAGGCAGAGGGTACCCTGGACTGGGTGGCAACCGGACACAGGGCACACACACACACACACACACACACACACACATACTCATACATTCACACACTACAGACAATATGGAGATGCCAGTCAGCCTACAAAGCAAGTCTTTAGGCTGGGGGAGGAAACCGGAGTACCCAGAGGAAAGTCCTGAAGCACAGGGAGAACACGAATATTGCATGCAGGGTGGAGACGGGAATCAAACCCCAACTCCCAAGGTGCTAATGTGCTAAATACTATATCACTGTATCCCCATTACAATAATTTGCCGCTTCATACTTTTAAAAAAAAAATCTGTTTATAGTATACATTAAACTGTTATGGAATGTCAGCAAAACAAGTTAGTTCTGGTTTTCACTGTTATATCACTACTTATATGCAGCTGTTTCCACATCTGCCTCTCTCACTCTCTCTCTCTCTCTCTCTCTCTCTCTCTCTCTCTCTCTCTCTCTCTCTCTCTCTCTCTCTCTCTCTCTCTCTCTCTCTCTGTGTGTGTGTCTCTCTCTCTCATTTGAAGTTAATAAGACAGAATAAGAATTAATCAGACAACTTATCATATTACAGAGAAACAGGAATTCACAAATATTCAAGAACATTCTGCAACAAAAGAATGAACAGTGACTGTTGCAAATTTTTTTTGCATTAATGTTTTTAAAAGATTTAAAAAGATTTACAGTATCACATATTCCTTTTTTAAATAACATTTTTATTATTAAGCTTAGATTGTGAGAGTTAGCTGTTACTATAGAAACGATGATATTTTTGAACGAGAGCATTAACATAAAGCTGTGATTTGCTCTGCAGCTGGAACTGGTGTCAGAGCCACGAATCAACACATTCTGTCAACTAACATTGGAGATTTTAACAGTGCTATGCGCTGTACTCCTGCTTATTGAAACTTTAAAGAAAAAGCCTACAGCTCTTGTATCTCCAGAGTGTTTGCTTCACATGCTGCACCGTTAAACAGTTCACTTCATTATTCATGAGGAATGTGCATTTATGCATAACCCCCACTGAAGCAGGTGTACTTAGCACTGCTCCTAAGTGCAGCTGGACGTGAAGAACTCCTGATATGTCCAATACAGCTGTGTAAATCTTAAACATGAATGCAATTACAAACTGACATAGCAATTTACAAAGCGGTGATTTTTTTTTTGCCATTTTATTTACCATGTAAATGTCATCCAGGGGGATGAGTGGCTTAGTGGTAAGCATGGTTGACTTACACCTAACCTAGATCAGGAGTTCTATACCTACCTACTGTGGAGTTTGCATGTTCTCCCTGTGCTTTAGGGGTTTCCTCTAGGTACTTTGGTTTCCTCCCATTGGCTTAAGACATGTGATGTAGGCTAACTGGCATCTCTAAATTATCTTTAGTGTGTGATTATACCCTGTGATGGACAGGAACCATGTCCAGTGTGTCTCCCACCTTGTCTCCTGAGTCCCCTGGATAGTCTCTGAGCTCCCCATGACCCTATGTAGGAAAATGTGGATGACATTCACTTGCATCCCACTTACATCAGCCATGTTTGCACATTTTGTACCATGTACTACGTGTAACATTATTATTCCACATGTAAAATCTAACATATTGCATATGATATTCTTTTCCCTCTTCTTATTTTTTTAAAATTATTTCTATTCAATTTTCTTTTTTAACTTTCTTAATTTAGTTTATTTATATGCACAGACTAAGAAGGCATGGCCTGGTTTCCATTTCATAGCATGCTGTATACTGTAAATAACTGTGTTTATGATAAATAAAATTTTGTATCTTGAATCTTGAAATCAAGCCCTGTGTTTGGTTCCCAGTATATCCAAACAAATGTTTAGCCAAAACCCTTATTAAGTTTATTACTCACCAGGAAAGGCATTTCATCCCATAACGTCTACTGTGTAAAAGTAGAACTGCATCTGCATTGTGTTTCTTATAGTTTTCTTTATGAGAGTTAGTACCATTTCATTGCTTGCTGCTCAGCTGTCGAAAGAGATGCTGTGACTGTAATGGCTTTAATTTATTTTTTTCGCTCAGCCTGACGATGAGATGTAGTTATCCACCACTGTGCAAGACCTTATGGCAAGGTTGTGCAAGAGCCACCCATCCTCTACCTGTTCAGTTTACAGCCCAATGTGGAAGATACTTTAACATTTTGGCTTTTATTATGTTATTGATTGTCATGAAACAAATGGTCATACAGCAACATATTATAATTGGCAGTTCACATAATTTATTAGTACTATAACTTGCCACTGTCTTGGTACATGTGGCATAAGTAGAAATCTAAAATTAATTGGTTATGGAAAATATTTTTCAAATAATCATGTTGAACATAAAAAGCTCTTTAGCAGTTTCAAAGTTTCATGTTTATTATGATTACTATGGTTATATATGTTATTTCATTAGAAAGTAAAAAAATATATAAATATATTCATTCATTCGCTTATCCGATCTACTCTCGGGGAGCCTGTGCCTATCTCAGGCGTCATCGGGCATCAAGGCAGGACACACCCTGGTTAGAGTGCCAACCCATCACAGGGCACACACACACACTCATATTCACTCACGCAATCACACACTACAGACAATTTAGAGATGCCAATCAACCTACAATGCATGTCTTTGGACCGGGGGAGGAAACTGGAGTACCCAGAGGAAACCCCCGAGGCACGGGGAGAACATGCAAATTCCACACACACACATGGCGGAGGCGGGAATCGAACCCCCAACCCTGGAGGTGTGCAAACGTGCTAACCACCAAGCCACTGTGCCCCCATTATATAAATATATATTCAATCATTTTATTTTATATATAATAAATTCCACAACTTATATATACAATCTGTATAATATACAATATATTTATACAATATATATAAACAATATGTCATCAATGATTTAATGCTTTTTATTGTATGGATCCCATTTTGTGGGTAAATTCCTGGAAAATGGAAAGTTACATAGGATCAAAATATATACCTTCTGACATAAGATTCTTTTTTCTTTTCCAGACAATATTTACAGTGCATTTGAACTCATCCCTTCCTGAAGTATTGAATTAGTAAGCTGTCAGAGGCTTACTCACAAATTGCTCTTTGCTACTTGAAAATTGAAGTTCTCTCTCCTCCGCAAGCCTCTTCAGAGCACTCCACCCTTAGGGCAGGCTAATTTAAAGGTAAGTAGAGGATGTCATCAATTTTGAACAAATAAGACAATGGCGTGGAGGGCGCAGGCAGTGGGAGGAAGCTGTGGAGATGGGTAGAAAAAGAAAAATACGAAGATAATGATCACAGCTTGTAGATAAAAGAAGCTATTATTTCACCCCAGTTCATCTCATGTTGACATTCCAGTTAATTACCTGGTGCCTGGAGAGAGGAAGGAGCTTGAACAGGAGCACACCAAACATGCAGCACACTCCTTCAGAGTAACCTGCAGGTAACTCTATCCACAACTCTGAGTTTATCAGATGCACCTCTTAGCATCCATCCAGAGAATTCGCACTTCTTCAGTTCACTGAACACACACTCAAATACCCATGCAATTGAATGTGACAGTGGAACATAGTGGAATAAATCAGAATTTTAAGCAGGTCCCACAAGCCTCCCCACTTCAGCTCTACATCAAGGTTAACACAATGATGTTAATTGCATCAAATATTCTCTCTATCTGTGCTTGGATTTGGAAGTGGGCGTGGTTTTAATCAGACATTGCTCAGAAGTTAGCCCTAGCACAATATTCTTGGAAAAATGTCAATGTCGAAAATAAAACAGGGTACACTTATAGTTCTGCTGCTAGTGTAGCTTTTTGGTGCAATTTCCTTTTAATGCAGGTGTGATTTTTCAGGAAGATTTTCCCTTAATTACAATGCACAACATCAAAAATGTCCACTATAAATGTATGAGTTAATATATATTTTATAAGCAATTTAGCTGATTTTTCATTAATATTTAATTTTATTATTATTATTATTATTATTATTATTATTATTATTATTATTATTATTATTATTAGTATTATTATTATTATTAGTAGTAGTAGTAGTATTGTTATTGTTGTTATTATTATTATTATTATTATTATTATTATTATTATTATTATTATTATTATTATTATATAATAATTATTATTATTATTTTTTTTTTTTTAATAATCAGAGATATGTTGCCCTGGGCACCACACCTGGTCTGTGTGAGCTATGGAGTGGTGGATTGGGTGAATTTTAGGCTAGTTTGTACAGTGCTGCCTATCTGTATCATGCTAATGAACTTTGCTCAAACCCATATCACTATTGTTTAACACCTCCATCTTGCACAAGATTGCACAAAAAAAATGGTTCATTTGTTCCAGTTAAGAACAAATTCTTTGTTCAGTCAAAAAGAATTAATACTCAGTTACATCTCTAAGAGGTAGAAACTATGGCATTGTCAGAATTGTGTGAATTGTGGTGCTGACATTTCTAGATAAGCAGAGAAGTGTGTGATTTTTAAAAAATCCTGTTTAGGAACCTTGGACACTATCTGCAATATTTTCTAAGAAATTTTGTTGATATTGATAAATAGGCAGACAGACAGACAGACCGATATGAGTAGATGCATAAGATAAAAAGAGGCACCAGCAGGACTTTCCTTCCCCCAACTGCAGGGACTGACGCTCCCATCGACTGGCTCTAATGAGCCTGAATTGAACCTGGTGAACCAGACTGAGGCTCAGTGTTGAGAGCAGGGGGAGGGGGAGGCGAAGGAGGGAAGCATGAGCTAGAGATCTGATTACCATGTTTTTTTCATAAGGATACTGACATATTACAATTATGCAAAATATATTATGGCTACACATGTGCCATTCATTAACGCTATTCTGTACTGCTTTAGCCATTTTGCATTTTGTTTTTATAGACGTTGGTCATTTTAAGATTAATTATATTGGATTATATTATTAATATTCATGTTGTATGTATGTATATATATATATATATATATATATATATATATATATATATATATATATATATATATATATATATAATATGTCGAATTGGTTGAATTCTAATACAGTGTTGGTAAAATTGAAGGTAACAATTCTACAGCTCTGATGGATTCTCGTCTTCATCTGGACAGTTTATAACCATAATCCAGCTTCAACGACTTAATCTTTATAATTAACATGACCTTTGTCCAAGATTTAATTTGTCATGAAATTAGTTTTTTTTAAAACATTTGTTTAAACATCTCTCACCATTTTTTCTCTCTAGAAAGGCCAGGCGCTCTCCAATTATATTAATAAAAATCTTAATTAAAAGTTGACAGCACTTTAAAGAAATGTTAGAATTAGAATTTTTTTTTTAGAATTTAAACTTTTTTTTTTTTTACCAGCTCTCACACTTCAGGGCAAATTCATCACAATATATGTATGATGAATTTGTATGAAATGTTATGAACTGTAATGTATGTTAAGGCTGATGTGTATTTTTGTAGGTAATACATTTGTAGGAAATCAAATCAAATGCAAATATATAACATTTGTTTAGTTCAATGTGTTCATTTAAAAAAAAAAAATTAAGTAAACAGAAAAGCATTCATCGGGAGATACCCTGGCCATGCTCTATGCATGTGATCATACTCACTGTTCCATAGCCAACCACATGCCTCTGTAAGCTTATATATGTGGAAGAAGGCAGATAGCTCTTTACTCTGAGTATGCTACACTGGCTTCATGTGTTTCAGAGGAAACACATGCTAACATTCATTCTAGTTGGTAGCTGTGTTGTGATCTAGAGAGCTGATTGGTGCCTTTGTGCCTTTGTTATGGAAACAGAGATCTCAAGGTTCTTCATGCAGATCCTTAGAGATCTCAAGGTTCTTCACGCAGAGCCTCAGAGATCTCAAGTTTCTTCACACAGAGCCTCAGAGATCTCAAGTTTCTTCACGCAGAGCCTCAGAGATCTCAAGTTTCTTCACGCAGAGCCTCAGGGATCTCAAGTTTCTTCACGCAGAGCCTCAGGGATCTCAAGGTTCTTCATGCAGAACACAGCAGAGTTTTGTGGAACTGGTTATATACATCTCCTGAAACTTCAAATTGTTGATTGTTGATTGTCCTAAACTGAAGAAAAATAATCCAAAATGGTATCTTAAGCAACACATTTGAAACAAAATAAAAACAACAACACACAAATATCTTAAGAAGTAATCAAATTCTTCCTCAGTTCTCCTGCAGTTGTAATGGTACAACAGGCCATCAGGAAAAGCTGATAAACTGCAATGGAATATTGGTTTGCTAGTTCAAGGCTGTAAAATATGCACATATAGACCACTATTTTCCAGCTCTCCATATCAGAGTGTCGTCGATGCCTTTTAAGTGTCTCCACCCAATTTTCCCCAAATGTCAGTCATTCTCTCCTTTTGTGTTATCTCCAAATAGCATTTAAATGGAGAAAGTACATTTTACCCGTCTCCGTTATTATTTATGTTTCATAGTTAGAAGTAGACCCTTGTCTGTAATACATATTGAGCTTCAGGATTTTCCAATTCTGTAGCCCTCTATAATTTGCTGGTGAAGCTTATTCTATAGCAGGGTGGGGGTAGTGAGGGGTGGGGGGTGGAGCTAGCGACTTCCTTTCCACGTTATTCCTACGGTTTGCATGTCATAAAGTGAACCATAGCAAGCCTGTAATCCAATTTCCTGTTTCCTGGTCTCCAAAAGAATATATTTTTAACTTTCCTGTGCAGCACATGTTTTTAGGCGAAGGAGATTTTTGTCATCGGGACCATTTCAGAGCCGCTTCAAAGAATAGTCTGTGGTTATTTAACATCGGAACGAAGAAACAAGCAAAGAACATGCGTCCATGCTCTGGGCAGTCAAAACATGTCACTTATTTATTTCTTTAACATATTCAAGTGTGAAGCAAAGCAAGCTGCTTTGTTTGATTTCTTTTTGAAAAAAAAAAAAAAAAAAAGATACATACATCCTTATGTTTCCACAGGCCAGTTCAACCAAATCACCCAATGATTTTGAGTCCCAGTGCTCTCTGAGCCATTTCCTCAGCTAGACTAGTAGCATTACCTCACAGCCATTGACATGAAGCATAGACCTAAATGATGGATGGCAGCCATTATACGACAAAACCCCTCCACCCTGTCTGTAGTGGCAAGGAGGCAGGGATTAATCTTACCCATTACAGAAAGGCTCTTATTAGAAGTACAGAGGAACCTAAAGAAATTGAAACCTCCAGGAGAGTCTAGGTGACACAAGCCTCAGCCTAAAGCATCATTTGTGGAGCACTTCATTCTCTGGTGTTTGTTCTTTGAAAAGCTGCCTAGAGAAATGGCCCAAAAGAAAATAAGCCACTTCAGCATTGTAGAATGTTTCTGAAAGATATTGAAAAAGTAATATGGATAGTGTCACAGAGAATTTATAAATGCCCTAACGTCATGTTTGCTTTTGTCAATCGGTTATCTCTTAGGTTTAATGTTACTGGGTGATTTCCGGGCTAGTGAATGTATTTGACACATTTTAAAATTCATCTGTATTGTTAAAAAATGACACTCTTACAATCTTTTCAATATATTTGGCAATGACCCTTAATCATCGAAGTTAGCATAAATGTAAGCAGATATTTGATCACACAGGAAAACATGCAAACAAACCTGTTTTTAACTCATGGATTGCTGTATGACTAAAACATGCAGAGATTTTATTACAGTTGAAGAGTTGGCTTCAGCTCTGTGAACACCACCTCCCCCTATACTAGTCACTTCTTGAATGTTATATGCATACGACAAGCCCCAGTTTTCCCTTACAGTGGATATAAGAAGGCTACAGACTTTGCAGGTTTTTATGAGGTACAAAATGTGATAAATAAAGCAACCAATAAAATTCAAGTGAAAAAATAGAAATGTTTTAGGGAAAAAAAGAAGGTAAGAGAAATCTTGTATAACACTAATCTGGTTACATGATTGTGCACACCTCTGAAATATTACTTTATTAATGTACATGTTTCCTTGTAATACAGCACTCAGTCGTTTTGAATAAGAGTCTACCAACTTAGCACATCTTGATTTGGCAATTTTGCTACACTCATCCCTTCAGAAGTGCCCAAAATCTATGAATTTGCTAGAGGATCTCTGATGCCCAGCCCTCTTCAGATAATTCCATAGGATTTTAATAGGTTTAGATTTGGACTCTGGTCCAAAACTCTGGTCTTCTTCTCCTGAAGCCATTCCTTTGTTGACTTAGATTTAGTTATCGTACTGGAAGATCTCATTTTTCTTAATCTTTAGCTGTCTAACTGTCTAAGGTCTGCAGGTTTTGTGCTAAAATAGATAGGTATTTTGAATTATCCATGATTTCCGTTATCTTGACTGGAGCGCTAGTTCCATCTGAAGAGAAACAGCCTCATAGCATGATGCTGCCACCACCATGCTACACAGTGGGTATGCTGTTCTTTGGGTGATAAGCTATCATATTGTTGTTTTTCACTAAACATATCTTAGAATTTGGCTCAAAAAGTTCTACTTTTTCAGTATAATCTGAGCATCTCATTTTTTTCCACATGGTTTGGGGTGATTTGTTCTTCCATATGAAAGGGCTTTCGTATAACCCCCTGCCCCATAGCCCAGAAATATGATTAGTGTGACATGCAGTGAGGGGCCAGTACTTACCAGATATTCCTGCAGCTTCTTTATTGTTGCTGTAGGTCCCTTGACAGCCTCACTAATAAGTTTCCTTTTTGTTCTTTCATTAATTTTGGAGGGATGTCCTGCTCTTGATAATGTCACTGAGGTGCCCAATTTTTTTTACACTTGCTGATAAAAATGTGTGCACACCTGTGCAATGGGGTTATTGTAAAATTATTCTTTTTCTTTTTTCCTGCTAAACTGTATTAGTCTATTTGTTTTTCTTTTTCACTTGGCTCTTGTTGGTTGCTATATCACATTAAAGGTAACAAATAAGGGCTGAGATGATTTATCTTGATTTAATCTTTTTCATCACAAACACCTAGGCTGCGTATGTGGGAATGAGAAAGACATTCAGCAGGATATCTAGGATCTTAAGTCAAATCAAGAAGCTTTTATCGTCATTTCAACCATATATAGCTGATGCAGTACATAGGGAAACAATGAAACAATGTTCCTCCAGGACCCTGGTGCTACATGAAGACACAGAGCTACATAAAACAGCATGGAATTAAGGGATAAAGAGTAAAGCAAGTAAATCTGAGCAAGATCTGAAAGATTTCTCTAATATCTGAGATACAAAGTAAACATAAAAAAAGGGAAAAATGAATTTCAGTGAAGTTGCATAAGAAGTACTATTATCTGATGTTGCTGCAACTGAAAAGACAGATTTTTTTTTATAAAGCTGTTTAGGTCACAGTCATGTAGAAACATCTAGTATAGTTGCATCATCACTATTTATAGCACAGTTTCTTTTCACTTTAGTGTGTATATAGGTCAGAATTAATTCAAGCTTCATATATAAATGCATGTGAGTCAAGTTTCCATCCTGAACAAATAAGAAAATTTGCTATAAACAAAACAAGAAAAAGAAGTGACACACTGAATAACAGCTTATTAAAATAAATAACACAGTACTGGGCATGTTTTATTGTTTATTTGAAATTATATAATAACCTTAAAAATGTGTAATGCTCTCTAAGCACCTTTGAATATTTATTCTGCCCTAATACTCGGAATCCAGGGCAGCTCTTTATGGTTCCTCTTGTACACAAATGCACTTAATACTCAACTAAAGGACTAATGAGCTGAAAAAGATCCATATCTGAGCCTCGGATTTACACACAAAACCCTATTATCTATATTGTAGTGCAAGGGTCCTGGGTGTGCAGTTGTTCAGTGATGATCAAAATTATTTTTCTCAGATTCAGGTTTATTGAAATGTGCATAAAGAGTTCTTAAACATATACAATAAAATTCTTATGCTGCATTTGCACATCTTTAATTTATAAATGCTTGATATTTTTATAGTTATTAATTACTGTACTTACTGTACTTGCTATACTAGTGATTTTGATTATTTTACTGCAGATTATGCATTTATTAAAGTATATTTTGCTATATTTTGCAAATTTACACACAACCACTCCACCATGAACTGGATCCTGCTGATAGATCTGATGAATAATGGAAGTGTTGGTGGAATTTATTTTATGATCAGGTTTCACAACATTGAGACTAGAAATCACAACTAACATTTCTTTTTCATTTGCATTTGCCAGACAGTCTTATCCAGAGTGATTTACCGAAGTGCTGTGAAGTCTCTATTAATGAATATGTGATAACTGATGTAGGGTCATGCACTAAGAATATCATCAGTCTAAAACTCTGTTGGGAGAAATATAGTAAGAAAAGCACATAGATAAGTTTTTTTTTGTGTGTTTTTAAGTGCTAGTTTTAGCACTTCAGGAAGAGGTAGGTCTTTAGACGTCGTTTGAAGACGTCTCAGCTGTTTGGACAGCTAGGGGCAGTTCATTCCACCATCTAGGTGTCAGAACAGAGAAGAGTCTTGATGCATGTCTTTCTTGTGCCCTGAGAAATGGTGGGATCAGTCGGGCAGTGCTGGAGGATCGGAGGGAGCATGGTGCAGTGTGGGGTGTGATAAGTATTTTGAGGTAAGTAGGTGCTGTTCCATTTTTGGCTTTGTATTAAATCTGTAAGTATTAAGTATTAAATAAAGTATTAAATCTGATGCAGGCGGCTCCCGGAAGTCAGTGGAGGGAAAGTAGCAGTGGGGTGGTGTGGTCTGTTGACATGTTTACAGTTAAGCATTTAAGGATCTTGGATATGCTGAAAACAATTTGCTAATGAAGAATTGTTAGCTGATTTTAGCACAAAAAATGCAAGCATATTTATTAAAGAGTGTTCTTCAAAAATATGTCAGAAGGCTTCAGTACTTTCATGGCAAATACACAGCACTGATTGCTCAAAACACGTTCATTTCAGACATTCACACAAGTCTTTGCAAGTTAAAAGTCTAAGCTAAAAGTCTAAAATCTCACTAAACTCCAGACTCTGAATTAGTGGCGAACTGAAACATCTTAAACTACATAAAATGTTCACATATGTATTGCATGAAATAGCCTAAAAAGTAATAATAGTAAGAAAATACACCCAGGACATGTGAATTCTTGCTACATCTGAAATGTCCAAACCTGTGCTTTCTTGCAAGAAAGCCTGTTGAAGACGTAATGATTCATAGCAGATTAATAGTGGAAAAGAACAAGAACAAGGAATGAGTATTCATAATAATTTCCCCAGACTATTTGTGCTGGCTTGTTTTCAATTTTCATGCACAGAGGGAAGAGAAGGTGGGGGGTTTTGCTTGATAAGAGGCAGTGCCCACTGCTGTTGGATTGATGGTTGAGTCGGAGCGGTTGACAAATCCATGTTAAACCAGCAGCATTACATCTGCATGAATGGGTTAAGGGAGGTTTTAGGGGAGGTACAATGTACAGTACATCATCTTATCGACCAGTCTATTAGAGACGATTAATTCCCTCGGACTGGCCTGTTAAATTATTACACAGGAGATTAGGGAAGGTGGATAGTGAAGGAGCTGATGGTAAAAGACAACACCAGTGACTTTTGCATGAACCTGTGTTTGGTGCTTTCTTAGCTGAAATAATATAAGAGCTTATGTGACTCTGACAATGTGTCTCTGATTCCTAACTAGACTGATATTTTTTGCAATAAATAATAAATGAGGTCAAAGAGTTTGTGGCTGTAAGAGTGTTTGCCTCCTTTATACACATACTGTAGATGCGTTTTGAACTCAGATTCTGGCTAAGAAGCAGCAGCTAGGAAGCAGGATTTGACCTGCTTAATTGGAATTAAAGCATGCTGCCTTTTAAATGGGCTGTTAAAGCCAGTTGACCCCCTCAGGGTCTGGGTGTTAGAGAGCTATTACAAAAAAATAACTCTCTTTCGCATAATAATGAGGAGACAGTTAAGGAGACAGAAACTGCAATCTCTTTGCGTTGCTCCAAACCACCTGTTACTGTTTATAAAGATAATTAAAAGCATGCATTTGAAGATAAAAGACAAGAGTTTTCTCTCTGATCACATTTTGTAGCTTGTAGGTCAGATGAGAAAAGGATTAAATAACAAGCCTGGGTTTCTTATGCCTGACACGTACTATCAGTAATAAAAAATAATAATAAAATGAGGGCTTAATCAGTGTAAAATATTTTGTTTGTAGACTCCTATGTTTATGTGTCGGGGGGTGGGGGGTGGAGGGTTGAGGGGGTGTAAAGGGTTGTCCAATTTTCCTGTTAGGATGCCACCCTGTGCCATAAAAATCATTAAAACGTGTCAAGTCATGTTGGGCACCAACGTGCTTTAGCCTGTGGCATGCCACACAGAGGCAGGGTAAAATTACCCACAACACTAAACACGGGAATGTGTCTGCTAAGGACTCCATGAGAGACACAAAATTCTGCAACTGTCTGAGATTCTCAGCTGTATCTCTACCACTCGTGGAATGTGTTCTGGTCCATAAATGATCCACCCATCTCTTCATGAGCTGGTCTCGGAGCAGTAAATAGTTTGAAAAAAAAAAATCTGTAAACAAGAGACGCCCAAGCAGAAGCACAAGTTATTTCTGGGTGGGCTGGACACAATGCAGAATATCTACCATGGTGGAAACATAACATGCTTGGAAGTGCCTGAGAATTTTCCATAAACAACATACCTATATAGCTACAAAATGTAAGTATAATGAACCTTGGATGAACTCCTGCATTATAATATTGAATTAATGCACTTGGTACAGATATGTAAATATTATGTGGCCCTCAATATAAAACTTGTCTGAAACTTAAACTAGACAGACAAAGCATGTCTCCTATGGTTCCTTCCATTTTAAAGAACACACACACACACACACACACACACACACACACACACACACACACACACACACACACACAACACACACACACGCGTCTTTCTGAAAGCTTCCAGCTGCTGATATGTATTGAATATCCCCCTATTCCTCAAGTGGAATGCATTCCAGTTGTTGTGCCCCCTCTGAGCTAAACCCCTGCCATTTTGTTTTTCCATCCTCGGCTGGAAGGATGTGGGTGACAATTTATAGAGCATGTCCAATTGCTTTGTGTGTGTGCCAGCGTGGGGCTAGGCGTGACAAGTGTGCTGGTACAGTAGGTACATGGCCGGGGAATGCAGGGGGCTCTGCTCTCAGTGGGGGCCAAATACAGCTGAGTTTGAAAAGAAAAAAAAACAGAAGCAGGAAATCAAGATCCCCATCAAAGAGTTTTTTTATATGTGCTGGAGGACTCTAATGACTGAAAGGTGTCTGGGCAGTGCCGTGTTTCGAGACAGGATGAAGGAAGCAGTGAAACAGAAGACATGTCAGCTGCATGAGCTGTATCCATTGCCAGCTTGTCTGCTCCACATGCACATTATATTTGTTTCAAGGTGCATAACAGACGCATTTTAGTCACACTCTGTTTTTGCTTTAAAAGATCTAAGATAATGAAGACGTGAGGAAGAGAAAAAAATAGCCCTAGAAAAAAGGCTTACATTAAGCAGCCTTTGGAATTAGGAACAGCTATTTTTTTTTTTTTGCTCAGTAGTAGTGAATGGGGCTTAGGGCAGCTGTTGGAGGCCCTGATCTGCTCCCATGCTGGCTGGCTGTTTGAAGAGGTTCTGCTGCTTTACACTCAGTGTTTGCTGCCATTGTCCTTGGATTGCAGTCCTCAAGCTCCATTATGGATAGATGAGGGCTACAGCTGTACAGAGCTATAGGTTAATGACAGGGCAGTGGAGATTTCTTGTGGAAATTCTCCTGGTCCTAGGATTTTATTTTACTGAATACCAAATGAAGAGGGCTAGCTAGAAAGAGTCCATGCTGGTCCTTGTTACACTCTTAAACATTTGTAAATCTCTTCCCCTAAGCAATGACCCTACATTAAATTGGGCACTTGGGGGAAAATGCAGGACACAAAAAGCAGGTAAGAAGGTCCTGCAGTTCTACTACAGAGCGGTGCAATGTTGCAGGGGAGGCAGCAAATCATATCAACTTCTCTTTGCTGCCTCAGAGTGTTTGAGAGTATTAAAAATTTTCTTCAATTAAAAAATGTCTTCTGTCATGCATATTTTGCTAGGCACAATGAAATACTTGGAGTAGCATTCACTTCATTTTACCAGGAATTGGAAGGAGGCTTCATTAAACACTAGTTTTTGCTAGTGTATTTTGTTTAAGTAAACAAAAAGCGTGTAGTCTTCAATATTACTATTACACTATTTGGGAACGAGCTGTTCTTTGCCTGTGGTTCATCATTTGGCAATCCAAAGAATTTAAATGTTTAAACCTCTGCTCATCTAAAATTAACATGCAAGACACTCTCACACGGCACTGAATTATTAACTGAACGATATTTGAATCTACAAAATGCAAACATGAATAAGAAATTACATTTTCTTGCCTGAGTGGGCGTTGAGAAATGCAATGTTCATTTCAGTTACCTATTTTATCTCTGTAACAACAAAATGCGTTAGTTGGTCCAACTCTAGAAGACATTGAAATAGTTATCTAACCTCAAGCAAAATGGTAAAAAAGTAGCATAGAAGAAAAGAAAGACTGTCAAAGTAAAATATAGATGAAGTAACATACAGACTGATGTAAGAGATTTAGCAGCAACAAGCAGAATGAAGTTTAGTCTGCCTACACAAACTTCAAAATAATTGAAAGTTTCCAATTGACAAGGCTGTTAAAAATGCCAGGATTGGTCAGTGCTTGTCTCATTAACTTTGTAGGGTCCACAGCAATGGTGTACTCATTCCTCCTGCATAAGTAGCATTTGGATGCAAACATTAAGCCTTATTGACCCTTTAGAAAACAAGAGTTAGAGGCGGGAGGCATCTATTCTGCTCGATCCTGCTAATCTGAACTTCAGCGCAAGAGAGACATAGCAAGCACTGTCGAGAATAATAGGCCTATTGATTTCTGCTGTGCCCCAATGTGCCTCTTTTTAACTTCCCTCCTTTGCAATAGAATATATCTGGATAACAATACAAACCCACTGCAAACCTGAGGCACTGTTACACATCCATGTCTGAAGGGAAGGCCCGGTACGGTGCAATGAATACTGGTGAACCACCAAGCGAAACCTGGAGAGAAAGCAAACATGTTTAGACTCTATTTTAGGCAGGACTAACTGGGTGGATTGGTGTTATGGATTGAATCTAACCTTGTTGCTCTACAGTAACCCAAATGAACATGGTGAGAAGATTTCCTAGAGAGAATTGACTGGAAAAGTGTGTGGGTGTAGTTCCCAAGCAGACGAGCAACACATATTGTTCTATACAGTGCTCTATGCCAAGCGTAGTGTTGGCCAAGAATGGAGTCAGTCCTATAAAACTGTATAAAGTTTCAAATCATTTCCTCCACCACCACAAGCTTCCTAACTTAGCTTGTTGGAAACATGCTCCTTGGAACAGTCTTGAGGTTAATAATACATGCGAAGGAGTGAGCACAAAGCCAGTGATGCCACACTTGAGCAGGTGATTCGAGGTGAACGTGAACGCACAACATCATGCCAGAGCTCCTGTCAGTTAGAAGGGAGGAAAAGACGTTTATATATCCATTTATAGCTCACCTCATGCACCCTTCTCCTTGCATTTCTCTTTGACTGGGCTGTTGTCGGACAACATTAAATCAGGTAGACAACCGAGACAATTTCATTATGTGTTTAGATGAAGGTGGCAGACAAGTGTGAGTGGAGTAGATGAGATCTACTTGCTGCTATGCAAATGAATCTATGCCTGGAGATGCCTCAGCAGGGGGGCACCACAGTAGAGTGCTTGGAGATATGGTGGAGAAAATGAATTTTCTGGCATTTGGAGAAATGAAACATTTCTTTGTAATGTGTGGACGCTGGGTTACAGCTTTGTGTGTGTGTATGTTTGTGTGTGTGTAACCGAAGGTTAGATGCAACCAAACTGATGAGAGAAATTTCAGTGTTGGAATTATGATCATCATAAACCTATTTCATGCGTTAAATTGTAGGACTGTGTCATTTCTTGCCATTAGTGTTTTTCTGAGCAGGTGCTTTAGGAAAGCATTAAGGAGTTAAGGAGTACTCCTCAGTGGTGTATATATGCTCATCGCTTATTTTGATCTTTCTATGTAAGGACAAGAGTTTTTCATAGCACAATTTCATTAATTCTTTAATAAAAGGCATTCGTCATTTTAGCTTTAATTCTGTATAATTTGTGCTTTCAGAGATGAGACAATTTTCTCAGTAGGAAGAAACTGTTAAGTGTTGCTAAACATCATTGTGTGCTGATGAAGGGAAACCACAAAACCTTAGAGAAAGTTTAACCAGAATTACATCTGGTTGGATAAACAAAAACATCTTTTCCATCCTTATCAGTAAAATGTAATAGTTGTAGTTTAAAGTTTTGGAGTCTAACAACTGCCCTTAAGCTACCATTATATTTTTGTTTTGAAAAAAAAAGAGGAAAAAATAGGGTGAACCTCCTGATATCCTTGTCTGTACTAAACACACTTAAAAACAAGAAGGTTAAAAACATGTATTCATTTAAAAGTGACTTTTAAATACTTCACCATAACAGGGCTTTACTGCTGTCTGGTGTCTCTATTAAACCTTGTCTCATAAAAGTCCTCGGATTGACTAGTGAATACATAATGAGCAGATCCTGTGTGGATTATTGGAGTAACCTTTCTCCTCTTGTATTTTAATACAGTTTCCCTAAATTGCACTTTGAACGTATGATTCAGACATGACAAACTCACATGTGGGAACGGTCAAACACATGGAACAAGTTTCTCCTTCACATCCACCACACAGAAAGAACAGCAGCAGCCACGTGGAAGACCCTTCTATATACCATAGAACAAACTATACACTAAAAGATACAAACATTTGTACAACAGCTTTCCAAGTTTTTTCCCCAGTCCCCTCATTCATTTTCCTCTCCTCCATGTTACAGACCCCTAGCCGCTCCCTCGGATCACTATAATCGGACCCTAATTTCCTGAGTGGGAATCATCTGGGGTGCATTAATTGACTCGGTTCTCGCAGTGCAATGAGACTTTCAAATAGGAACCAAATGCGAATGGCCAAAAAGCCATGACCACCTGATAAGATCAGCACACAGAATAACAGAAGCCCAGCAACGTGAACACCAGGAGCCACCAATTTTTTGTGCGACCATGTGTTTAACTAACATAGATAATGTAGTTGGCCAAGAACAATTCCTGCATGTAAATAATAAATGGCTAGATGATTTCTTGCTAGATCGCTAGCATGTTTTCTGAAACACCCTTAGAATGTCTGTTTACTGTAAGTTTTATAGACAAAATTTTGACAAATTTTTAACAGCTGCTTCTTTGTAAAAAGCTTGCATGGGAATGTGATTGCTCTGTGCTATGGATATTGCTTTGCTGTTCTTGATTCCATTGATAATATGCCAATTCCAGTTTATTTTGGCTGCTTGCATTTGAACCACTTCCAGTCTGGCTACAATAGGTCGTCCCCTCCAGCCAGGGGTTTTGTCTTTCCAAAATTAGCATACGATGAAAAGACTATAATGAGCACACAGCAACAAAGTCCTTATCTCAGGAAATGAAATAATCACTGATTTTTAAATCAGATAATTTTAGAGCAACATTTGGCCTGCTGATCTGCCCAACATATGGGCGACTTTCTGTTGTTTTTAATCTCCCTGAGGAAACAACATAGTCTATCAGTCTTCCTAAAAAACATAGCAGGAGCAGGTCACCCTAATCTACCCCCCAAAATACTTTTGTACAATTAAATAACTCAAATTATGTAACTAATTAATCCAAAATCTATCATGCTTCAATGCTTTTTGCCCCACAAGGCAAAAAGCATTGAAGCAATGGAATCTTTGTATGAGAAAAAAACAGACAGATAGTTTGTCTTTCTCCATAGTGATCCCATGGAAGAGAAAACGTAAAGGCAATCATGTTGTTGAGCAAGCCTCTGTTCAACTGGCAGCCTTTGCATTTTTCATAAAACATACAAGGTTCCATTGGGAAATATTTGGCTAGTGAATGTCTCTCAGTACATTATTAAGCTGTGTTATTGTAAAAACTTTACTGTGGCTTCACAAAGGGATCAGTCTGTACCACTGCTTGTCACTGGGGTGGCAGCCACAAGAGTACAGATTTTGTACCTTTGGTAAGGATTTTTCACTGCGGAAAGTGAGTGTAGGGAATCTCATCTAATAATTCTTAGATGAATACCTTGGATGAGCTTTTTAGACAGCATGCATTCCCTTAATCTTAATCATTTTTCAGAGTTTGGAATGATTTTATTTAATTGTCCAAATAAAACTGCTTTAAGTTATATGAGACATCTTTCTTCATAGCTGTGCTCTTGAGAGATCTATAAGGATCTATTCAAAAGATGAAGATTAGGTGGAGAGAAACGATACATGGGATTTTAGCAATCGAAATATATAAATACTGTAGATACTTGCAGATATAATATTACTTGAATTCATTAGTCAAATAGAAATGCAAACACTATCTAAATAAATACTCTGTGCAAAGTTTTCTCTCAAATTAAAGTAGGAAAGTCTAAACTGCAAGAAGGATTCACAGTGAAAAGGCTTCAAATCACACAATGATTTTGTTTATCGAAGGTAAATTAGTTGTCCTTAAAATAGCTAAGGCTAACTACAGATTTATTCCTAATCTCGCAAACATTAGCTAGCATGATAATGATGCTGACAACAGTGCCTGAATGCAAATAGCAAAGTCTCACAAAACAAATGTGACCGTAGCAACAGATAGATTAATGTCATGGGGATTTAGGTCTCACTCTTGCAGTCTTACATATGTTAGGAATTTTGTGAAACGTCTTGAAGCCGTGCGAAGCTAAAAAGTCAATTTAAACGTGTATGATTATAAGGAAATGTAGTGTGTAGTGTGTATAAAGTAGAGTTTTTTCTTAAGTAAAAGTAATATAGTAAACATCAAGTAAATTACAAATGCTTAAAAAACAGAGTTCAATACAGGAACACAGTAATTTTGCTTTGTTCTTCCCACCTGTTGATAGTTATATACATGTCAAAGCCACTTTGCTCATTTCCACAGTGATATCAGATACTGGCTCAAATCCAGCCACGTTAGCAGGCCTGGAGTCAGCTGGAATTGGGGCTTGTGTGGGCAGAATATTACAGTGTATATAGTTGTTAATAGGCTTCCAGAGAAAAAAAGCTAGTTTGCAAAGGTTTCATCAGCGGTAATCAGACGCCTACACTATCATTACAGAATGTGTAAGTAATTTGTGATAGGTTTACTTCATCCTCTGAGCCCTTATGTCTTATTTCCCTTCAACCACACTATCCATCAGTACATCTTCTGGGTTGAACATACATATGACATCACCAAGACTGGCTCTATGGTGGCTTTCTGGGCGAATGTGGCCATAACATATTTATACATCTATACATCAAGGAGAATGTGAGGGAGAGAAAGAGAGACAGAGACAGAGAGAGAGAGAGAGAGAGACTCCATATCCGTGCTATTGTAGCATTCGCTAAACAAAACAACCTGTTCTCAGTGAAAGTTAGGCCAAAAATATTTGATACATCCACAACAAACCTTTAAAAAAAACATTAAAAAGCTTTTAAAAGTTGTTAAAGGAACATTAAAATCTGTTAAGCACCAGGCCTTTGATGCCTCTGGCTTATTACTGTGCACAAGAGCCATAAAGCAGGGGATGTGAGGAAGGTGAGGTTGAGACCTTGTAGGTGATTTGGTTTCTCAGTGGAGAGCCTGAAAGAAACTTAATGCTCCTGGCTTTTTACTTTGACCTTCCACAAGTCTGACAGGCATTAATTAACACGTAAACTTTTACAAAATGGAGCAAAGTTATGAACTTACACCAGCTTTAAAGCCGGATACATGTATGTTCAAGCTAATAAAACCAGGAGTCGTTATAAAAAAATTATCATAACATTGCCTCCTGTGTGTGTTTATATCTGGTGTAGTGTAATGTAAATTATTTTCTGGGGTCAATGAAATGTTTTTGCCACTGGCTGGAAGAAACTGCTGTTTGGTGGGAGAGAGAGAGAGAGAGAGAGAGAGAGAGAGAGAGAGAGAGAGAGAGAGAGAGAGAGAGACAGAGAGAGACAGAAAGAGAGAGAGAGAGAGAGAGAGAGAGAAGAGAGAGAGAGAGAGAGAGAGAGAGAGAGAGAGAGAGAGAGCTGCATGCGTCCACACCTGTGGCCAACCATCTGCTTCAGTAGCTGAGAAAAGGAGAGGTGGGAGGCATGTCTTGACCACTCTCCTTTTTCCATTTCCACACTCCATCTATCAGAATGCATCCACCATCAACAGCTGGATGTTCCCCCGGGCTGAATTTCTGCTTCGTTAAAGCTCTGGACTCTGGAAGCTTCTGGGGCTTAGAGTGTTTTTCAGGCCTCGAGTGAGACACTGCTGTTGAACTCCTTGGCTGTGTAATTTGATTTACTTCAGGTGTTTTGGGCAAAACAAAATCGAAATGAGTCTACACTCCGGGTAGGTCAGCATAACTGCCAGAAACATTTCTTTAATCTATTAAAGTAAGAACTATGTGGCACAAAAATTCATTTTATTTACCGAGCACCACTGGAGACAACAGTGCCAGACTCTAGCTTATTAAACTGCAGGTGTTCAACTGGAACTCAAAATATAATTGGAACTGGTAGAACTGTGCTTAGTAATACTAATGACTGCCAGTATATGAGTATAATACACTGGCCTGCATGGAGGAGGTGGTGAAGGATGGGGGTGGAGGCTTTCTGAATTAGTCTAGGCTGTCCTGGAGGCCTTCCGGGGTGCATTCATTTGCAAAACACTCAAGGAATGGGCCATCCATTTCACCCCTGGCCTCCACCAAACCCCCCACTGGAGAGATGCTATCTTATCAACTCAATAATGGCTGTGCATACAAAAAGAGACTTAAAACACGGCGGGTGCTTCATTTTGAATCTAAGGGGTGTGAGCGGGGCTGAGGTTGGGGGCAGCGAAGATAAGTGCTGAAAAGGTTGACCTGAATGATAGCACCAAAGGCCAAATCTTTGCCTTGGGATTTACTTATCTGCCTGGCAATAAGAAATGCAAACAGCATTCAGTGTGCAGATAAAATAGCACTGTCTTCATTACTCATCTGAAATAATAGATAGGGCAAAGAAAAGAAAAGGAGATAGAAGGAATGTTCTATAGGCAAAAAACACTAGACAAACTGAAACAAATGCATGCTAAGGGTGAAAACTAAAAACTAAACTGCAACCCTTACCTGGGACCAAGAGATAAACAGAAGCAGAGCACAAGCAAGACTGTGAAAATGATGCTATAATAATTATGATATAAAAATATTCAAAATGGACAGAAAAAAAACTGCCACACAGCTGAGATATGCTGAAAACCTTTTAAAATCACACATTCATGATATTAGTGTAGAGACTACGAGATAATAATACATAACCTGAATGGTGATGTTATGTAACATTGACTCCCATGAAAGAGAAAAGCTAGAGCTTCTAGCTCCTAAATCCCAATTTATCTTCTGCCTAGAAAACCTTTCCACACTGGGAACAATCCTAGACATCTCAGCGCAGAAAATGGGGGGGCATGAAGCCTTTATTATCGCCACACATACATTACAGCATAGTGGAATTCTTTTCTTCGCATATCCCAGCTGAGGAAGTTGGGGTCAGAGCGCAGGGGCAGCTATGATACAGCGCCCCTGGAGCAGAGAGGGTTAAGGGCCTTGCTCAATTGCCCAACAGTGGAACCTGGTGGTGCTGGGGCTTGAACCCCCGATCCTCCGATCAACGACCCAGAGCCTTAACCACTTGAGCCACCACTGCCCCATGCACTGAAAGTGCTATTAGCCTCTGCTTTAAAAACAAGGCTTTATTTAATTTTGAATCATTTTTGATTTTTGAAGCAGTCTCGTTCATATTCTCATACACAGAGGAACAAAACGCTTCCCAAGCGTGGTGGTGCAACACACCGATGCAGGAGCACAGCAGTTAGTGTGTTAACATCCTCGCTAATAATCAGACCGTTAGCAGATTTTGACACTTTTCAGATTTCTCAGGTGGTCATGGAAACAGCAGGTTAAACCTTTAAGTTATACGACTAAGACATCTTTGCTAATAGCTCTGCTCTTTAGAGATCTGAGCTCTTTAAAGAAACAGCTTTAAATCAGATTAAGATCGTTATTCAGAAAATGAGTGGCGGAAATAAGCTAGATTTTAGAAAGTGATAGTTTTCACTTTCTGAGATTTACAAAAACATAAAGTACTACTACATCTGTTCTGGCTGGGGCAGTGTAAAATAAACAGACATTTCAATATTATATGCCTTTAGTAATTAAAAGTAGACTTTTTTCAAATGAGTTATTATATAAGAGTGGCATGGTAGCATTTCACTCCTCAGCTTGGGTCACACATTCTTTTGGGTTTTCTGGGTTCTCTAGTTTCCTCCCACCTGCCAAAAACACATATTATAGGCTCTACTGAATTGCCCCATGTGTGGTTATTGGTGTGTATTCTTCAGCCTTGCAGCCAATCTTCTCATGATAGCCTCTGGATTTGCTGTGATCCTGGTTACTGAAAATGATAAATTAAGTTATTATTATCACAGATTTTCCCCTGGCAAAGTTCCAGTTGCAAGAGGAATAACAGGTTGAAATGAATACCCTCGTTCTTCCATATTATTGCTTCTGTACTAATGTCTGTGAAGATTCTCAGTCATCCAGGTGCTGGAATCCATGTTTACTGGACCTCTTTCTAGTTAGATGGAAACTTTTCACTACTCATCCAAACAGCTTCTTCAGTCTGTACTAATGCTATGTTCACACATACACCAACACACAGAGATAAAGTGACTTCCGGTGACATGAGGGACAGCTACCACTGGACACTAGATGTGGGCGTATCCAGCGATCCGACAAACTTCAGAAAAGTTTAACTTTATGCAAATATGGGGTGAATTAATACAGTGACTACCAATGGGAGTAAAGGCAGTAGAGCGCACATGATCTGTTTCAAACAGCTCACACTTCTTCTCTGAAGTGAGACAAACCTCAAATCTCCCTCCAGAATGTTTCATTTTGGTGGCAAGAACGCTGATTTGTTGGAATGCTAGTTGCTCCACCAACTGATAATCATTCTAAGGCAAGCAGTACTAGAAACACCTACTGGTGACTTGATAGTTCAGTGACTGACAGTTACACCTGCAGTGTAAAATCGTTGTATGTGTGAATGTAGCTTAAGAATGTAATTATGTAGTAATTATGATCGCTAAAAACCATCTGTAAATCACAAAGTTTCTGAAAGTCACTCAGCTTGTGGACTTCACAGACTTAATCTTAGACTAATTATACATTGAATAAAAATGTGTTGTTACTTAAGGTGGAAAATTTTTTTATAATTTTTGATATGGCACGGCAATGTTTAACATTTATGGTTGAAATCTCAAGTCAGAGTAACATGACAAGTATTTTGTCTTATTGAATAAAGGAATGACCTTTCATAGTTACTATAGCATAAGCAACAAAATAAATTAACTTGTGTCGTAGATGTTCCACAAAAAGTATGATGTATCATACTTTAGTTAATAAAAAAGATTCATTTTTGGAAAAGCATAAGAGGTATAAGAGGAGCATTGTATGTTAGAGGTGCTATTACTTGGAAAACGATTGCCTTTGGGTGATAATAGTAACGTCACTTCATGTTGGGCTGCATTACAACTCCCTGTACAGATGCAAATGCAGATCAGCGCTCTGTGTGTGTGTGTGTGTGTGTGTGCGTGCGTGCGTGTGCGTGCGTGCGTGTGTGTGTGTGTGTGTGTGTGTGGGATATTCAGTTCAGTTAGGATGTGGACCACAATTTGCTTGCATCATGGACACACTCAGGCTGGCAGGCTGTTTTAAGTCACCTGCTCTTTTTCTGCTTTGCGGTTGATTTGGACAGGAAGGAAGGAAATAACTCTGAGGAAATCAGGTTGGCACAAATAAAATCAAAAACCATCACTGCCTTTCCTCACCGCTTAGATACTCTGATAGAACCAAGGGCTGTGAGTGACAGATAAGATACACACAAACATTTTTCAAACCTGGAAATCTGTGACACACACACACACACACACACACACACACATACACACTCATCTCTGGACACACACTTGTATATGTACCCTGTGAGCTAACACAAACATATTCATTTTATTCTGAAAGTACTTAATCATATCTCATGAAGCAGACAGGGTAAAGTGGGCCCAATGCCAGCTGAGTGATCAAAGGCAGAGTGTTGTAGAGCAGACATACAGAGAACAGGCCTAGTGTCGGCTCAGGCTTGTACCATTAATCTCACAAAATCTGTCCAGTCATGAGTTCTAACAGAGAACCTGTCCAGTCATGTGTTCTGAAAGAGAACCTATCCTGTCATGTGTTCTGAAAGAGAACTGGTCCAGTCATGTGTTCTGAAAGAGAACCTATCCAGTCATGTGTTCTGAAAGAGAACCTATCCAGTCATGTGTTCTGAAAGAGAACCTATCCAGTCATGTGTTTTGGAAGAGAACCCGTCCAGTCATGTGTTCTGAAAGAGAACCCGTCCAGTCATGTGTTCTAAAAAGAGAACCCGTCCAGTCATGTGTTCTAAAAGAGAACCCGTCCAGTCATGTGTTCTGAAAGAGAACCCATCCAGTCATGTGTTCTGAAAGAGAACCCGTCCAGTCATGTGTTCTGAAAGAGAACCCGTCCAGTCATGTGTTCTGAAAGAGAACCCATCCAGTCATGTGTTCTGAAAGAGAACCCATCCAGTCATGTGTTTTGAAAGAGAACCCGTCCAGTCATGTGTTCTGAAAGAGAACCCATCCAGTCATGTGTTCTAAAAGAGAACCCATCCAGTCATGTGTTCTGAAAGAGAACCGGTCCAGTCATGTGTTCTGAAAGAGAACCCGTCCAGTCATGTGTTCTGAAAGAGAACCCGTCCAGTCATGTGTTCTGAAAGAGAACCCGTCCAGTCATGTGTTCTAAAAGAGAACCGGTCCAGTCATGTGTTCTGAAAGAGAACCGGTCCAGTCATGTGTTCTGAAAGAGAACCTATCCAGTCATGTGTTCTGAAAGAGAACCTATCCAGTCATGTGTTCTGAAAGAGAACCCATCCAGTCATGTGTTCTGAAAGAGAACCCATCCAGTCATGTGTTCTAAAAGAGAACCCATCCAGTCATGTGTTCTGAAAGAGAACCCATCCAGTCATGTGTTCTGAAAGAGAACCCGTCCAGTCATGTGTTCTGAAAGAGAACCCGTCCAGTCATAGGTTTTGAGAAAGACCATCTATTTAATGTAGTTTTCATTTTATATTTTGAAAACATTTTTTTTTAAATCATTTAGGAGTTTCTGCAAAATTTGATTTATTTGATACTTGAATAAATGTAGTGATCAGATGTCACTATTTAAGTCCATACTCACAAATACAAGAGAATAACAGAGTGCAAAAATGATAGCTGTAAAATATTTTAGCACATATACAAATTTTAGCACATTTAACCAAAATAAAACACATCCACTCCCCCACCCACACCCACACCCACACTCACCTTCAAAAATTCATTGTCTACCGCTTATCCGAACTATACTCGGGTCACGGGGAGCCTGTGCCTATCTCAGGCATCATAGGGCATCAAGGCAGGATACACCCTGGACGGAGTGCCAACCCATCGCAGGGCACACATACACTCTCACAGTCACACACTACGGACAATTTAGAGATGCCAATCAACCTACAATGCATGTCTTTGGACCGGGGGAGGAAACCCCCGAGGCACGGGGAGAACATGCAAACTCCACACACACATGGCGGAGGCGGGAATCGAACCCCCAACTCTGGAGGTGTGAGGCAAACGTGCTAACCACTAAGCCACCGTGCCCCCCTACCTTCAGAAATTAAAATATAAAATTAATATTGTCAATATGAATGACTTTTAATTTAATGCTGTATCTTAATAATAATATAATATTATAATATCCTAAATCTTGTGTCTTGAAAATCTGAAAATAATTGATTAAGGCTTTTGGTTGTTGATCAGAAGGTTGGGGTTCAAGCCCCAGTACCACCAACTTGCTACTATTGGGCCCGTAGCCCTCTCAGCTCCTGCAGAACATGGCTGACTCTGTGCTCTGCCCTTAACTTCCAAAGCTGGGATATATGAAGAAAAACATTTCACTGTACTGTAATGTGACAAAAATAAAGGCTTCTTCTTCTTCTTCTTCTTCTTCTTCTTCATCATCATCTTTTTATTATAGATATATATCATTAGTGGATCTTGCAGTGAACATGTGAATATAATGACACACTTTGGCAAAAAAAATCTCTACACTTAAATCTAAGTTAATGACTAGTTTTGCTCTACATTAAGTGCAAACAAACTGACATGCTTTTTTCATAGATAGAAATTTTCATAGATTTTTAGTACAATGATAAATGTTTTGCTGTTGTTCATGAAATAAATTCTTTGAAAAACTTTTTCACATTCATTTCCCCCAACCAAAGTTCCAGTTCCCAGGAATCTAAAATGTAGAGGACTATATCTTAATTTTAATTTTATTGGATATGTTTAACAGCACGTTCAAGAGCAAAAACCTGATCCCACACAAAATACATCAAGTTTAATGAGTGAGGGAGAGTTCACTAGGCTCAAATAGAGTGAAGAAAGGTTAGAAAAAAAAAGGATAAATAAAATAAAGAAATCATTTGATGACAGGAATGATTTAAAAGCATGGGGAGAAGTCATTTGCATAAGCTGTAGTAGAAAAGTGCAAAAAAAAAAGAAAATAAAACAGGCCAATCATTATTTTGAAGCAGAGTGTCTAATAAAATTCACAAGCACAGTTTGGATCTCAAAGCACCACAGACACGGTTCAATAATCTGAAATAATTTCTGGCAGATGACGTTTTATTAGTTTAGGTTAGGTGATGATTTAAGAGACAGTCCGATTTGATCTTTATTACTGTATTTTTGTGCGCTTGCGATTGCAAATATGTCCTCAGGCATTTCATGTAATTAATTCTTGATTCCAACAGCAATCTCTCCCACACATTAGTCACAGATATTCGGAAAGCAGCATGAAACGTTGCCAAAGTAGCCGTGCGGTCAGTGTGAAAACCAACATAAACCTTTTTCCTAATGTGTCCTTCCTAATGTAATTAGCACCTTCCATATTTAGAAACTTGGCCAGAAATTAAGAGAGGATCTGTTTAAAGCAAGCGGTATTGCAGAGTCCAAACATATATTCAATTTCACAAACATGAACTGGAAAAAAAAGACTCAACCTTTACTGACTATTCATCTTTATACCATCAAGGGAATAAAAGAACACCTACAGACTAATAAAATCCCCACATCAGAGATTATATCAAAATAAGATTCTTAGACTCTGGCTGTGGCGCTCTATTTAAAATCCATAGTGGGCTCTCAGATTTGATTTTTTTTTTTTTTTTTTTTTTACTGAAGATACGATCACAGGTTGTTTTTGTTTGCTCTTCGTGTGATGTTGAGGCCATTTCCACTGCCCATCATGCAAATGGACCCTTGGCGTGCTGCTGCAATTTTTCTCGGCTTATCTACTGTAGAGCAGGAAATGCAAGTCTTATTCATTCTTATGCAGTTGGTGTTTATAGACAGAAATAACCTGCACCACCTCTGGCTTGGATGTTGAAAAAATACATGTGACACGGACCATGAAGACATCATCAAGCCTGGGCAATGCATCATCAAAAAACTAGATGACTGATAACCGTGGACCTAAAACCTTATGAATACAAAATTAGGACACATAGCACATCATCTTTATGGCAGATGTCCCTGGAATGAATTTTCAGATGGACACAAAGGCTTCAAACTAGCTGGCCGGTTCAGGAGGAGCACTGACTGTTTATGCTCATATCACAGTTTTCAACAAGTACAGCAAATATGAAGGATGAGACAAGAAGGCTTCTGGCGTGTCCAGGATCAGGCTAATCCAGGAACACACAGTTGTGTGTGTAAGGATCAGTGTGCATGGGCCTGCCACCCTCACAGGCCTCCAGTCCTCTGCTACTCGGGCAGAATGAAAGAAAACCTGATATGTTAGAGGATGACAAAAGAAAAGCCAGAACAAAAGCCTCCTGAAGAACACATTCTGAACCCTGGGAGGAAGGCCAACTTTTCTGAATGACCAGTGACCAGCCCAGATAGATGTTTGTGTGTGTGTGTGTGTGTGTGTGTGTGTGTGTGTGTGTGTGTGTTTGTGTGTTAGGAAGGGTCAGGAGCTTCAATTCAGTCCATTAAGTAAGTTCAATTCACTACTATTTGTTTGAGTGGACTGATATATTCCTAATAAAATATTCACTGATACCAAGCTTCATATAAGATGTATAAAAATGTATTGAATTATTTCATTCAGTTCCCTTTTTGAAGGTTTTTTTTTTTTTTTTGAGGCAGCCACTTGAGCTGGATTTGCACGGAGTTGCTGAAACGAAAGTAAGCAGTCATGGCCCAAAGAGCAGAGAGATTGCAACTCTCTCACTCCCTCTCTCTCAGCAGGGGGCTGTGGGTGGCAGCAGAGCGTCGGGTCTCTGGTGAGAATTGATTTCCATTGTTCCTCCCCAGCCCCCCAAAGCCCATGGCAGCAGAAGGCTCAGGTCACATCCCAGTCTGCCCAAGCAAGATAACAACAAATGAAACGAGAGCAAGTCACCTGGAACTGCACAAAAATGGGCGATATTAGCTCAAATTGACCAGCTCTATTTCAGAGCTCAGCCTGTATGAGACACAGTTAATGCAAGTAGTTCACGGTAGTGTTTTTATTTTTTTTTGTAAGTTGTCCTATGTTACTGCTCCTCTCTCTCTCTCTCTCTCTCTCTCTCTCTCTCTCTCTCTCTCTCTCTGAGGTATTCCATCTGATTATGAGTACTTTGCAATCTACGACAGTTTGATTGATGCTCCTCCTCCATGAGCAGAATTTTGAGCAGCGTTTTCTCTGAACGCCCAGTTACGCTCCTGCAAAGCTGGTAACCTTGAATTTATGTTGCCACGGCAACAGAACAGGTCATGCATTATGGATTATCATTGAAATTCTACACCACCTACCTAACATAATAATGGAGGCTTGGGAGTTAATCAAATCAGCCGTTCTCTGGATGTGTGTCTGTGTCTGAGTGTGTGTGTGTATGTTTGTGTCTGCATAGGAGCCTATGCTCGTGTCTATGTATTTGGACATGTTTGGGCATGGGCAATGAAACACGTGCATGTGTTTGTATGTGGATACATGTGCACATGTTCAATCAGAAAGGTGCAGGGGGAGTGTCTTGCCTTTGCTCCAAATGGTGCATAACCTCAGCTGGGTTGCCTGTGTGGGATAACTGAACTGCACTCCGAAAGATGGAATACGGTGTCAATTTGGTGGTCGTGATGTCTTATAATCACGATATACATAATCCTGAGACGTGTACGGGTATGATTATCTCTTTGAAATTTACAAGCAATGTTTTTACTCTACTCTTCACTCTACTACTCACTACTCCTGAGGGGTGTCTCAACAATATATCACAATGCACTGTATATTAGTGCATTAGCATATAAATATATAGGAAGCAATTCCCAGTGTCATAATGTTGGTGAAGACATAAATATGCCCAGTTATTGGGGGCATATACTGTGTGTGTGACCTATTTTCTGATCTCATATACAGATATACCTCCACTTATGAAGTTTTGACTTTACTGTGGCTTTTGTTAATAATAATAGGAAAAAATCCAATTCCACTAATGTCAATTTATGCATCTTTATGTCAGTCAGCAAAAAATATTAAAAACCCATAAAAATCACCTAAAAACAATTAAAAAGTGCAAAAAACATCATCATATATGATATGTATATTTTATGGCAGTTCATGGTACTGCTCATGGCAGTTTGTTCAAACTTGTGTTAGTGTAGTCGTAATTCACAGTGTTTTAATATGTTACCTTAAAATTTATCCCCATGGCTACGAAGAAATGTCCTACTGCTAGTGCTGGTGCTACAAAGCATCATAGTGTATTGTTGTAAGATAAGGCTGCTATGATAAAACGCCAAGGGTGAAAAGGTTGCCGCCTTAGCTCATGCTTTTTCTTAAGTCAGACGACGGTATTTATGTTTTTCTTCACATTAGCATCAGTTAAAATGTATGCCTTAATTAAAAAGACAGTAGAGATGTTGAACTATTGAGCAAGTGACTTAGTGATATTATGGGGTGTCTAGGTCATTTTTAAAGGAATTATTCAACGTCGTTCTTCAACTTAACTCGTCAGTCTTAAGAATAAAAATTATGTTCGTAAGATAAGGTGTCTCAGACTATTATTTAGGTAAAACCACAGCTAATTACACTGCACTCTGAGACAGAACCATATAAGACAGGCAAGTTTTGAAAGGTCAGAATGAACAGGACAAAACTCATCTGCCAATTCACACATCCGACGCTGATCACTCAGCCTGCGCTTAATGACTGTAATTGTTGTAATATGCTTCAGTGTACTGTACTAAATTGTTTACAGTGGGCTCAAACTTCCTCCGCTGTGTCTAAATTAACCCAATGTATCAATGCAAACTGAACAACGGCACTGTGCTGCCTCTCGCTGAAAAGCCTCCATTGTGTTGCGTCTTTGATGACAAGGAATGAATCAGAGGAGCTGAGTATAGACACGAGATGTTCTTTTGTACTTTAAGACAAAAAAGACACTCTGTAATTAGACGCTAGAGGCTGTCTGACAGCACATGATGTAGTGACACCCTGAAACTAGTCCTGCAGCCTTTTCATTTGATGCTGTCTGCATGAGTGTCTGCATGACCTACAGAGTGCTGCTTAATGTAAAACATGGTGGGTTAATTCAGCTGCTGAGTAGATTTTCTTTAGGATTGTAATTCCTTTCCATTAATCAGCAAAGTCATTTCATACAGGATGTTTTAAATATAAAAAAGACATTCAGGCCCTCGACATGATGTAATTATGATTTGTATTCATGCTTAGGTAAGAAAAAAGGTTCATATATAAGGTAGTCATATTATGCAAAGCAGGCAAATCTTAATGGTGCATGACGGAGATGGAGCATCTGCAGACGTGGCTGGTTCTCTGACATAATGGAGAAAGCCTGTATGTTTTGCATACTTTGGGGTGCATATATTTGGCATGAAAATAAATCTTTGGAATAAATATGGGAGTTAGGAAAGTGGTGTATAGTGAGGAGCTAGAAATGAGTATCTATCTATCTATCTATCTATCTATCTATCTATCTATCTATCTATCTATCTATCTATCTATCTATCTATCTATCTATCTATCTATCTATCTATCTATCTATCTATCTATCTATCTATCTATCTATCTATCTATCTATCTATCTATCTATCTAATTTAGTTATTCACATTCTCTTCCCAGATTGGTCATCTACCAACTCAACCCCACCAGTCAGCTCTCCCTATCACACCACAGCTGCAAACCAGGGACGGTGAGAGCTAACAAATTATTTCTAAATAAATGAAGCCAGCTAACCAGATCTTTTCACCCTGCTGCTCATGCTACATCACAGGGCATGGTAACACCCTTGGAGGAAAGCATTATCTGCCCTATTTCACAATACATGAGATCACAGACTCCCACAGCTGACCAATTTTGCCAGGTGCAGAGCCAATTTAGTTCCCTTGCCTCCCAGTCCTCATCATTAAAATTCAAACTTCAACAAGGTGAACACTATTCTGTTGCACCACTTGGGAGTCCCACACTGTTTGCTGGCATGGTTTGGATCCACTTGGGTCCCCTTACAGAGAAAAGCCACTGTAAATCAGTACAAAGCTCTCAACACTGATCACCTTTATGCTATGATGAAACATTTCTGTCCTAATGGGAATGGTCTCATCTAGGATGACTCTGCCACACATTATCACCAGATCTCAATTCACTCAAACTCTTAGAGGTTTTGGGTAGATAGTGTTAGATAGTTCTCTATACAACCATCATCTAAATCCAAATAAGGCAATATCTTTTGGAAGAAGTATGATGTTCATTCCTCCAGTAAAGTATACAGTGGAACCTCGGCATACAAATTGAATTCAAGTTCAAAATGAAAAGCAAAATTTGTATTGCCAAATGAATTTTTCTATAAGAAATAATGTAAATGCAGATAATCCATTCCAGCCACACAAAAGTATTAACAATATTACCAATTTCCATGGGTCAAAGGTCTTCACAGGATGTCTTGCCACCAAGCTTGGGTTAAAAATAGAACAGATCACCCACACCACCAATCTGTCAACAAAAAAACACATGAAAAATCACATAGCTTTTGAACACATGCTGAAGGCTGTGTAGGTATCATGGGTTGACTCTTTCAAAACAGCTTTTGCTGACTAAAAAAACATTTGTAAACTTGCTTCGGTTGGCTTTGCTTGGCTTTCCAAGGATGCAAACAATTTCTGAATGGTTCCCGGATATACTTAGCCGGCGTTCTTTTCATTTCGTTTGTATGCCGAAAATGCTTCATATGCCGATGAAAAATTTCAATTCATAAGGCCAAGGTTCCACTGTAGTTCTAAGACACTTTATATTAGCTTTTCCTTTTCATTTGTATGTATAACATAAGATCTTATATTGGATCTTATATCAGAGAAGTAATTGACAGTGGTGTGATTTTGCTCTGATGCTGATTGTACTTAGCTAGCATGATCACTTTTTATGTCTATCTATATACATTATATGGCCAAATGTTTGTAGACACCTGACAATCACCCCCAAACTCTCACTACAAAGTTAGAAGCACACAATTCTCTAAATGTCTTTGTATGCTGTAGCATTAAGTTGTCCCTTTACTGGGGACAAACTTGTTTCAGCTTGACAATATCCCTGTGCACAAAACAAGCTCCATAAAGACATGTTTTACCAAGAATGGAGTGGAACAACTTGAGTGTCCTGACCTCAACCCCACTGAACACCTTTGGGATGAACTGGAAAGCTGACTGCATGCCAGGCCTCCTCACCCATCATGAGTGCCTGAGCTTAATAATGCTTTTGTGGCTGAATGAACACAAATCCCTACAGCTGCTCTCTGAAATCTAGTGGAAAGCCTTCCCAGAAGAGTGCAGGTTATTATAACTGCACAGGAAACTAAAGCTGTGTTAATGCCTATGATTTTGGAATGGGAACATGTCTAGCTAACAGAAATCATATTTCTGAAAGGTTTAAACTTGTGTTAAACTCATTAAACTCATCTTTTTAAAAACGATTCATATCTACAGTACAGATCCGAACAGAAGGCCATAGTAATGCATATTAAATACACTATTTTACATTAAAGTGTATGCTTTCGTATAATAACGAATGCAAATACATTCAGTACATGGTAATGCATTATAGTTTAACTAAAAGAGAAAAAAAAACACTTTCAGCCTGGCTTCTATCTAGATTTAGGCTAGTTAGCTGTGAACAGCAATTAGCACAACATCACTGCTCTGAATCTATCTGCTCCTGTCTGTGTATTTGCGTTCAACTGTTCCATAACATCCTCTGGCAGATGGCTTCCTGTGTGGCTCCATGTAATTGTCAGACCTAAACAACAAGGCACAATGAGAAGAAAAACAGCCATCCGCATATTCAATCAAATACACAGCCCTGCTCAAATTAAAATAAAAATGCTTGGTTAAATGAGCTGCTCTGGTTGACTGAGGGCTACACAATTGGCAGTGACAGTTCCCGAGCAGAACGTTAGGGCTGTAATGGTGGTGAGTTAAGTAGAGGTGCCGGTGATGGATTTGGCTGTCTGAATCCATTCCTAGAGGAGGAGGACCCTGGGTACTTGGCTGCTGCATATTTCCCCATAATTAGCAGCACATTTTATTTTGGACCCTCTGTAGGATTTGCAAAAAGATGTGTCCCTCAGCTCTGATAGAATATTTTGGAGGTGCAAATTAAGGTCCTGACATACCTCTCTGTGATGAAGACCAAAAAAAGGAGTTGTAATAGAACAAAAATTATACAAAATATACAAAAAAATAAAATAAATGAACAATTACACATTCTTCTTCTTCTTCTTCTTCTTCTTCTTCTTCTTCTTTTTTCTTCTTCTTATTATTATTATAAATGATGATGATAATAATAATAATAATAATAATAATAATAATAATAATAATAATAATAATAATAATAATAAAGCTTAAAAAGCAATAAATAAATAAAGAGCATGATAAAAATTTTTTTGAAAGAGTTTTGTCACACCGGGTGAAGTTTTGAGTAAGAAGAAAATAAATAATGAATAACAAACAAATAACATTTAATTTGAATATTTATATTAATGGCATTTTATGTGTACTTTTTTTTATTCACACCTGATGTCAGAATTGCAATGCAGGCTGTTATTCTTATATTCTTAAAGGAGCATTAAACAAGATTTGTTAAAAGTAAGTGGGTTCAGGAACATTTAAAGGATTTTTTGGCTACTTGAACCTGTCCCCTTTCCTGCCCATGTACACAAATCTTCCCCCAGAACCTGGCAGAACCATAGTGCCATAAGGCAGTTTTCTGTTTCCTAACAGTGTGATCAACCATATAATGCACTTGTGTGGAGGCTGTATCTTAAACAATTATTTTGAAATCATTTTCTACATACTTCCAGATTATTGGTAAAAGTACGAATTAAAAAACTACAACTATTGCACCTTTAATATAATTTTTCTTTTTATAGCTCTTTTCATTTCTTCTTTAAATACTAATGTAATATATATTTAATTTCTTAATCTTAATTAAGAAGATCATTAAGTAATATCATTTAAAGGAAAATAAAATCTGTTTGAAAATTCCCCAAATTATGTCTCATATATTTTGGTGCATTGAAATAACTGTAGGTTTTTGTAGGCCCTATAGGACTGCCACCTATGGGAACATGCAGTGCTCATGCAAATGTTCTGCTCCCTGAGGATGGATACAGAGAAACTCATTGACAGGCTCTGATCCCATACACCTCCATCTATTCCTCCATCTCCCTGCTGGCAGCGTGGGGGTCATGGGTGAAGGTTGAGGGGGCTGCTTCCACATTAATGTCCTCATATCGGGCCTCTCTGGAAGTGTGGTGATTGATGACTACTGAAATTTTCCCTTTTCTTTTTTTTTTTTTTACCTTGGGAACCATGGGAGCAATGAATGGACATTGGTTCAATGACCAAGATCACCAGTGTATATCTGGGGCAAAGGCTTGGATGATTCTGACCATATTTCTGTGAAAAATAACTAATTTAGGCTGTGTCCATGTTCGACATACTACACATGACTTATACGACATGCATAAAACAGCATGGTTCTACCAACCAGGATAATTATGTGTGTTCTACAGCTGCTCTGACATAATGAAATGAGTGTGTGTGTTTCTGTGTCTGTGTATGAGTGCGAGTATGTGTTTTGGCCTGACATGTATGTCCAGCTGCAGTGTTTTATATAGTGTTTTGTATATGGCACGCTGTATCTTAAACTATGTAACTGCTAAACCAGTGTGATTTGTGAGGTTCAAGGTTCAGGCACTGAAGGGCAGTCTTGCAGAAGTAGAATTTACTATGTATGAGTGTATTTTGGCACTGGGTTAATTGTCGAATGCGATGTTCCCATTATTTATGCAGGCATGACAAATAAAAAACTCTCTGGCACACTGACGAAAAAAGCCCTGGCATCGCAAGCCTTCATTAATTGGTCACACTGAACCCACTGCGTGCTAAAAATTCATCCACAGCACGTCATGGCAGACAAGAAACCAAATGGAAGCGCTTAATCATTGAACATTCGCTTCACCAGTTTCATGACTGTGCATGAAGCCACTTTGCATTTTCTATTTGTAAAATCACTGGGAACAGAAAGCATATGCTTTCATCATTCTAAATAAGGAAATAACATTTGGACCTACAGCTATGGAACACTCTTGCCACGAACGTAAGATTTATTTTAACTAGCTGAGGGCAGTGTGGAGGAAAATGAGAGAACAGGGGAACTGAAAACTTGGGGCAGAGGATTTTGGATATTATGAGGTTGATTAACTGGATTGTTGGAAATGGGGATGTATCAGGGCTCAGACTCTGACCTTTTCAGGGTAACTGATCTGATCTGTCAGATGGCAGATAAAAAAAATGGAAACAGAAAAATGTCACATATGGACTATGTTTGAGTGTGAAGCACTGTAATAACTATGTTCGTATCACCAAGTGGCACAAATCTGATTTTGCTCCATAATGTGACACAGATCTGATGTTCTCAGGTGTATGTGAACACAAAAATCCACTTTTATATGTCATCTTAGATCTGAAATATATCTTCCACGAGACATCAGTGAGAATGTTCAGATCAGAATTCATGTAACTTTTTCCTAATAATCATATCATCATCAACATCATCATCATCATCATCATCATCATCATCATCATCATCATCATCATCATCATCACCATCATCATCTATTGTCCACAGTACAGTAACATACAGTGGTGGAAAGAATACAGTAATGGACACTGGAAGGTTGAGGAAATTTGTGATTGACTTAATATTTGGGGAATGTTTTCAAGCAAAACTGGAAATAACTAAACTAAACAGTGTGTTGAAATAACTGCCCAAGAAATCGTTCCATTTTGGAAGACAGGAAAAAAAGAGATATGGGTCAAATGTGATAACAAATGTCAAATGTCATAATAGAGAGTTCTGATCTGACAAAAAACAATTGTGAATGAAGGATTGTGCAGTGAAGTTTGCAAAGTGAATGAAGTTTTTACTGTAACAGCACATAATATTAGCATTGCTTTAAATGTGTTTATATACCTATTTAGAAAGTAATATTTTTCTAACACTCTGAGAAGGACATTGTTACTTCAGAACAAATCAGTACTAGATAATCGGTCTGTCTGAAAGGAGAAAAAGGAGCACAGGCTGCAGTTAAGGTTCTGGGTGACAGAAGTCTGCTTCTCAGCTGGCACTGGCTCTGAGCGTGGTGTTGGCACG